>OX104063.1:81053250-81483801 GCA_944474145.2 Dicrocoelium dendriticum
CATAAATAAATAAATAGTACATTTTAGGTAAAACGAGGCACACCTGTAAACGCGTGATGAAATATGCATACAAGCATGGCTTCTGTGGAATGTTAAAACATTTCGTTTTGATGAGTTATAAAAGAAAATATGTTGTCCGTATGAGTGAGCAAACTGTCAGGTAATAGTCAGACCCAGGGACATTATGGCGCTGTGGCGCGCAAAAAATCCGTCAAAACACAAGTTGGGGGTAATTTCGCCAGGTAGTGATCAGTGAGCACAGGAGCCTAAACAAGGCTTTTTGCAACCAATAACCATTACGAGATAGAGAGGATCTGTGCTCCAAAAAAGCATTGTTCATAGCCAAATTAGTTGCACAGGTTCGATGTAGAAGGCTGAGGACTGCGTCAGTGTGAAATGCATAGCTGTGACTTTATTTTGTGGCGAGTCACATCCGCCACGTTGCAGTGTTGTTAAGCGGACATTTGTGGCTTTTTTATGGGGAGAACGCTTGCCAGGCGAAAACCCACCACGTCCTAGAACACTGCCGTAGCTTTCGTTGAACAGTAGTGCAAGTCAGTTATGCATCGTATAGACTGATTTTGCGTTCTATTATTCGCAGTCGGTTGACAGCCTAAATTCTTCGTTGGTTGGCCGGATGGCTTAGTTCTGATACGCCAGCAGTCGTTGAAGCTGGTCAATGATGCAAGATTCGAAGAGTCGAATGATAATGATGCAGGTGAGTAAACACATTGTTAATAAAGGCCGGCTCTTCTATTATATTCTTGCTCAGCTCGCAAACCATGTCCAGCTATCCTCGCTGGACTTGTCATGGGGTCGGTGAGTGAAGTTGTTTCTTGTGGCTGAATATGTCCTTAATAGGTAAAAACGCTGTTCTCCGCAAATTGGATTTGGGATTCCTGCAAATGTAAGTAGGTATAGCTGTTTCCGTAGCCAAGTGAAAATTCCATGGATGACCATCGGAATAGCCACGTATACGTGCGCAACGCTGTCCGTGAAATGACATCAGAATAGCGCCAGGTGACTGGCGAATAGGAACGTTTGAGGCAGTAAAGGTAGTCACGCCAGAGTTGTTTGTCTTCGGTTGCGGACCGGGGGATCCATGTACATTTATCCTTCCAGGTGAGTAAATTATTCTCTGGGTACGAGGCAAGCTAAACCCATTTGTTTAGACCCCGTGAAGGTAGCGCCTCCGGAATGGCGGAATGAGCTCCATTTGGACCAGTGTGTGGGTTTTTCATTTCCTGGAGAAAGGACCAAGCGTTTTGAGGATGGGTCGGCCAGTCCCAGTGGATAAACCTTCTTGTTTTGGCGGATGTACCTGTGGGAATCTTGGGAAAATCGGGCAACGGACAAGTGGTGGCCAAACAGAGACAGCAATGAATCAAGAAGCAATAACACAGACTGGTGGCGCTCACCGGTGCCTATGATACCTCCAAACTTATGTAATTTTGTTTAGTATACATAATTCGCAAGCGCGTTCTATACATTACGTCGCTGGTGTGACTCAGACTACAGCTACTACGTAGGAAGAAGGTTCTGCACGCGCAGGGTTAAAAGACCGATATAACAAAACGTTTTAACAAAAGTTAAGCGAATGATGCGATGGTTTTAGAGAAACAGGTAAACCGATGATGATGGCAGAAGCCAGAATGCGAGATGCATCTTAGGTAAAACTGAGGACAACTAGGTTGAGACCGAATGCAGGAGCAAGACAGGTAGAGCAACATTCCAAGAGGAAAAGGAATTTCAAGGAATCGGCTAGGAGCGAATGAATGACGACGGCAATACGAGGAGTAGTTCGTAAGAGTAATTACACTAAAGCGTTCATGATTCTACAGTCCAAAAGCCTTCAGAATCTAGGAAAATGGTCACAGGGGGGCCAAAACTGCCGTGCATTGGGTGTCGTTATGACACGTACGGTCTCAATAGTATACCAGTGCGAGCATAAGGTAAAGAGCATAGGAATAGGAAGAGTGGTAAGTTGAGCATACTAGTGGAAGTACTAGTCAAGCAACAATTAGCAATGATCCGAGTGCCGCCAATACACAGGAACGAGCTCAGAGCGAATGAGATCACGCGCACGAGGATAACTTGGATAGACGCAATGAGTGTAAGCTGTGGGAATACAAATTGGAGCGCAATAAGAGAAAAGGCCAAGGATAATAGGAAATAAAAGCAGGCGGAAAGTTACAGACGGGTCAGGTGAGAGAGGATAACGGCAGGACAGTAAAGCCGGACGTCCGAGTTAAAAAGAAATGAAAACAGAAAGCCAGAGAAGAAAAGCTTAGGGTCGGGGTGAGAAGAGTTTATTGGTAAGGAGTGGAAAAGCCCACGAGGCTCTCCGAGTAGTGTAAATAGGACCAATAGGTCAGCTGAACCAATGGAAGTGATGTCTCAGAAGTCCAAATGAATTTAGTGATTACGAGGCCGACTAAGCGGTATTGGATTAATCGGCCCTTTGGGACTAGGTCGTACAATGCAGATAAGAATGAGGCTATAACAATAATGTGGGGTAATAGAGTTAACTCTGCGGAGCCAATACCGTTTAAGGCTCGGTATCATGGAAGCAGTCAGAGGTAAACAGACTAGTCCAGTGAGACAGGATCACGGCAGGGCAGTAAAGCTGGTCGTCCGATTAATAAGGGGAATGAAAAGAGAAAGCGAGATAAGAAAAGGTTAGGGTCGGTATGAGAAAGGTTTACTGAAAAGGAGTGAGGGAGCCAACGAGGCTTTCCAGGTGATGTAAGGGATATAGTAGTCCAAAGAAGGATACCATACAGACGAGGATAGAGTGTCAGCGCATGGAAAGAAAGCCGTATACTTTAGACCTAAATACTGAAAGAGAGCATCGGCATAAAGGGAAATGTTAAGGATGAAAGGGGATAGGATACTAATGCTGAATCTTGACCAGCATTGCTATTGAAGTGAAGTTTACAAGGCGGTACGTTGGCAGATCCTAAGTCACTTTGATCGCAGAAGTCCGAGGTGGGTCAGAAAAAAGTGGACCGTTCAGACGAGTCCGGAAAATCCAGCAAGATGAAGCTAGGCCGCCAACTGATGGTGGGAATAACAGTAATGTGTGTACTAAGAAGTTTCGAGAAGTAAACGGCTATATGAAAAGCCAGTTAGCATGCCAAGGAAAGGTCTCGGGATGAGGGGAACAGAGCGCTTGGGATGTAGAGCCTAGAGTGGTAACGTTTTGGATGTCGGGGAACAGTCAGAAATAGGGCAATGGTTAACCGAGGGTAGAATAGAGCCAGGCGGGAAGAGATATTCGTAAAATTGAAAATGTAATGCAAACGCAGTGCGAACAGGAAAACGCTCTATGGGGAAGAAGCGAAAAAGCCAGCCATGTATTTGGGGTGATGCGAGCAGACCGTTAAGTCGGCCCATACCTGATAATTTGGGTCGCAGTAGTCGGAATCAAAGAGACCACAGAGACGAGAATAGAATATCAGCTCAAAGAGTGGAATCCGTAGAACTTAGGACTAAATACTAAAGGAGAGCATCGGCAGAATAGACATGTACAGGAAGAAAGTGGATATAGTAATAAGGATGAATCATGGCCATCAGTACATTTGAGGTGAGGGTTACAGGACGTTACGTCGGCAGACCCTAGGTCATTTAGATCTCAGAAGTCTTAGGTAAGTCAGAAAGCAGGAGGCCATTCAGACTAGCCCGGATAATCCAGCAAGATGAAGCTAGGCTGCCAACTTAGCGTGTTAATAAAAGTAATGAGGGTCATAAGAAAGGAAGCTTTCAGGACGGCGGCGGCTATATGAAAAGCCAGTTAGCATGCCAACGAAAGGTCTCGGGATGAGGGGAACGAGTGTTTGGGATGTAGAGCCTAGAGCCATAACGTCTCCGTCGTCGGGGAGCAGTCAGAAACAGGGGACTAGTCAGCCGAGGGTAGATTATAGCCAGGTCCAAAGGGATATTCGTCCAATTGAAAAAGTACTGCAAACGGATTGCGAAAGGAAAATGTTTTATTGAGCGGAAGTAGAAAAGCTATGCATATTCTCTAGGTGATGTGAGCAGACCGATAAATCTGCCCATCTCTGATCATTAGGGGCATAGCAGTCGGAAGCAAAGGGACCACTGAGACGAGATTAGAATATCAGCTCAAAGAGTGAATTTCGAGACTTTATAACTCTAGGGTCTACATTCCAAACACTCTGTTCCCCTCATCCCGAGACCTTTCCTTGGCATGTGAACTGGATTTTCATGTAGTCACTTTCGTCCCGAATGCTTCGTTTCTTATGATACTCGTTACTGTTACACACACCTTAAGTTGGCGGCCTAAATTCATCTTGCTGGCTTATTCGGACTCTTCTGAACGGTCTCCTGCTTTCTGACTTTCCTCGGACTTCTGAGATCTAAGTGACTTAGGCTCTGCCCACGTAATGTCCTGTAACCTTCAACTGAAATGCGTTGTTGGCCAAAGTTCATCTTTATTACTATGTCCCCTTTCTTCCTGTACATAATTATTTCGCCGATGCTCTCCTTTAGTACCTAGCTGGCTAGCCGAACAATCTCCTCGTGGTGCCAGCTGGGTGGTTCGGGTTTTTCCCGTTCCAGCAAATGGTTCGGCGGCAGTGTTCCAGGATGTGGTGGGATTTCGCTTGGCAAGCGTTCTCCCTATAAAAAGCCACAAGTATCCGTTTAACAACACTGTGACGTGGCGGATGTGACTCGCCACTAAATAAAGTCACTGCCTCTTCCCTTTTCCGGAGGATCATTCACACATCACGGACGTCATCTGATTCAAAGCGTTCCATCGATTCCCCCTTTGACGGCGAACACAACGAACAAAAGCACACACAGTTACATTTACCTACTCACACAACATATCCCCTTCCAAATACACAGTTGAACATCGTTTTACATGTCAACACACACATAAATTCCCATTCTATTGGTCAAAATGTACTCATTTGTGCAATTGCTTATCATACATGTCTGTAATACCATGATCACGCCCTTGATGGTGTGTCTCGCGGTGACGAGAATAAAGTATTTATTTATTTATTTATTTAAGTTCTACGGATTTCACTCTTTGAGCTGATATTCTAATCTCGTCTCAGTGGTCTCTTTGCTTCCGACTGCTATACCCCTAATGATCAGAGATGGGCAGATGACATTTCCATACTCCTCTTGAAACTCTTCACACTCTCTATGGAGAAGGGCCAATACCCATTGGCTTGGAAGCATTCTATCATCACACCGCGCCATAAAGGTGGCTCCGTACAGGAAGTCAGCAACTACCGACCCATAAACCACACATCTATTCTCTCACGTGTGATGGAGAAATCGGTTAAGCATGCGCTTATGGCCTGCTTGAATGCAGGAGGCCACGTTAGCAGGTCACAGCATGGTTTTCTAAGCGCACGATCCTGCGCAACCTGCCAGCTTGATTTTCTCAACCTGGTCACTGGCGCGATTGATACAGGTCTGGCGATTATTACGCTATACCTCGATATGCAGGCGTTCGATAGGGTCCCCCATAAACGCCTATTACATAAGCTCAAGGCTTACGGTGTAGTCACCCCTCTGCTTAACTGGCTTAAATCCTACCTAACCGGGCGTACGCAGTCCGTGAAGGTGGCACACTTTGAGTCCATCCCTGTCACAGTTTCCAGCGGTGTTGTGCAAGGCAGCGTGCTTGGACCAACCCTGTTTTTGATTTATGTGAACGACATCTGTAGCAGCCTGCGCCATGGTCGCCCATTCCTCTTTGCCGACGATATAAAGGTCGTATATGTCTTCCCACCAAGCGCTAAAGTAGCCGCCCTACAAGAGATCCGTGAAGACCTGAAGACCTTAGAGTCGTGGTGTCAAAATTGGCAAATGACCTTCGCTGCTGCTAAATCTAGTATTCTAACCCACAAATGCTCCATATCGGATGGTGCGTTTACGTTAAATGGTACGCCCATCCAACTAAAAACGTTAGCTACTGACCTAGGTATTCGCTATTCTATGACCCTCAACTTTTCAGAGAATGTGCAGTATCAGGTAGCAAAAGCACGCAGAATGGTCTTCCACATAGGCCGCCACATTAACTCGGCTGAAGCACGGTTGGAGCTTTACCGCAGTCATGTTCGTCCGTAGTTGGAATATTGCCCCTTTATCTTCAGTAATTTGCGGAACTCAGACCGCATTTTGCTCGAAAAGGCTCAGCGGCGGTTTACCAAAATAGTAGCCCCACAAGGCCCAGCGCTTACTTACCTACAGAGGTGTAACCATCTCAAACTCCAGCCTCTATGGCTGCGGCGCATTATCTTAAACCTGTGCTTCTTACATAAGTTAATATACCAAGCGGTGCACAGTGATATCCCCAGCCTGACACTGATAAGAGGATCAGAATTTAACCTCCGAAACAAGCACTGCACAGTTGCCCCGCTGCCAGCGAGGAAGAAACTACGTTCACGTTTCTTCCTTGTCGCTTATGTAAATATCTGGAACAAATTACCTTCACAGCTGCGGGAGATTCACAATCCACAGAGTTTCAAGCAGGAGGTACGAAAATTTATGTGCCTGGATAACATAAGACGCCTTTTCAACATCTGTGATTCTGATGACAACCTTTTTGAGACCGGCCCCGATGGGGCATAGATCACAAATTGGTCAGCTCTAGCGCAACTTTGTATTGCGCTCAACTAGGCTCCATGACAGGAGCATCTTGGGCTCACAGGTCCTCCCCATACTTTGCGGTCCCTGTCACACGACGCCCAGTTTCTTACTGCTCAACAGATCAGCACGTAAAGCAGCCTAGTAATATTGAATGGGAGCATCGTAAGCCTGTAAGCACTGACCAGGTAGGATATTGCATAGCAATGGGGATGCAATCCGAACGGACAAACTTTACTTCACTTCTCCCTTCTCATCTACACTTTGGTTCCTTCGTCTCCATCTTTACCCCTTAGTATTTTCCAACTACCTAGTCCACTAGGTCTCTTGCGAATACTTATACTTGTGACCCATGAGTCACGTCTACTAAAAATATTTTAACAACATTAAGCTTCATGAGAAATGCCAGGTTCTAGCGTTGTTGCCCTAATTGAAGCTTTTTCATTAAGTCTGAGCACTAGTTACTATAGTCAGCAGTTTCCAAACACTATCAGTAGGTAAGCCGCAAAATGAAAAATATATCTTTCTTATTGTTGACAATGAGCGCACTTTAAAAGTTCTAGACCCAATAATCAGACATTTTGCTCTCCACTTATACTCTCTTGGCCCCATATACTTAGCTTTATCTGGTATACATGTGCCTTTCGCTATTGTCAACACTAGTAGACAGGCATAAAGAAAACCAGATCCTCTTCTTTAACTGCTTTTGCTCGTAAAACACTCGCATTTCCAGATTTCATTTCACTGGCACGAAAGCTAACCAATGACAGAGAGGCCCCTGTCACACTGGCTGGCTGGAGCACCAGAAACTTTCCATCACCACTTTTCTTATCTTGGCCGTCCGTGTGTCATTTATCTTTTAGCTGGCTCTAAAGCCTACCATGCGCTATGCGTAATGGCGGGTGAACGACCAGCTCCCACTGGTTTTTGTTACTATTCTACTCCTGATTTACATTATCGCTCTTTGCTTAGGGTGCTAAAACAGCTATTGCCAGGAAAATCACAGAAGAAATAGTCGGTGTGACATTAGAGTACCAGTTAACATTGCCAACTGGATGAACACCGCCGGCACTATCTTCGGAACTTAAAAATGGAGAGAAATAAAGCGAAATTCATCAAACAGCTGCACAATAGTGTGCATCTACACATGTGGCATAACAATACCTCAAGTATGAGCAAGCTCAACCACCAGAAGTAGAGTTGTTAAAGCCCAACCAATGTAGACCAAAACGGATTTCACGCCCAAATGCAATTGGCCAAATTTTACTAAATTTTCCCATGCTTATTTCTTTATTATTGGTGGCAGGCTCCTATAGCTCACTGACGTTAGAGACAGAGCCACATGAATATAGAAAATCGGCTCTAAGGGATAAATCTTGTGATGTTTTGCTAAGTAATGCGTGTATTTTGTAGGCCGAAATCTGTCAACGGATCTGAAAGATCCCCAGGGTTACTCAGGTAGACCTGGCTCATGCGGGCTTGTTGTAAGCTTTAGAAAAGCTTAGAGGCTTAAAAAATGCTAAACTCTATTTTACTGGTTGTTTATGTGGCTCAGTATCCACTGAAAACGGTATGCTGTGGCCTTCTAACCGTGAGTTAATTACAAGCTCCCCTGAATTCCCATGTAGATATAATATTCCTTGCTGGATTTATAGCGTTTTCGCGCATGATCATCCCTTATCTTCATATATTTGTCATGTATGCCTGCAAACTTTACTTTTCGGCCACCTGCGCAGTCCGTAGTTGTCGCAGGGTATTACGGGCTAATTAGAGCATTTCTGGATAGCTATACCTATCTAGAACATACGCCGTTTCCCTACTTTTTATGTTTTCTTTTCTTTTTTCTGCTATC
This sequence comes from Dicrocoelium dendriticum, assembly GCA_944474145.2. Lineage (NCBI taxonomy): Eukaryota > Metazoa > Platyhelminthes > Trematoda > Plagiorchiida > Dicrocoeliidae > Dicrocoelium > Dicrocoelium dendriticum. The sequence continues at coordinate 81,061,733 of OX104063.1, forward strand.
TGCTTGCAAAGCAGAAAGCCATTTTTAGCGAAAAATAAAAGTGGCCTTATTCGTAGACCATAATTTAATTGCAAATAACTCGCAAACTACTGCACGTATTGTGTTGCTTTTACGTTCAGCGTATTCAGGCGCTAAAGCTGGTCCAGACCAGTGTAATTTTGTGCCACTTTAAGCGGTATTCTAACTGTAGAAAGGCTTTTTCTTTTATCTGAGAATAACTCAGATTGAAATTTTGCGCCGGAGAGCAATATCAGCGTAAGAAAAGTAGGACTGTATTTTTTTGTTAATTGGTGTTTTTCTACTGAAGAGCGCAGCTTTATTTTTTCTCTTAACAATTTGTTTCTATTTTTGCCCGCATTTATCGGCATTGTTTTCAACTTTTCGTGTGCCTTATAAGCCCTTCACTCATTTCTTCCATGTGCGCACAATTGGGGCAACTGAGTGGCCAATTACTGTGCGATCAATTTAAAGTGCACTTTCGGCGAATTGGCTTCTGTTCCAAGGAGAAAAGGCACAACTACACCTTCGCGAAGTTTTCACAAAAGAACAAGGAGTTCAATATCACCCGCAGGAACCAGAAACATGTCAAGGTGGGCGCCTGCGACCCAGTAGCTGTATATCAAACAATGCCAATGCATTTGTAATTGCTGACGATGAACATATACTTATATTTTACCTACTTCCATGCAAGAGCATCGGATTTATGTAAGCATTGATCTGAACCCTTTAGGGTACAGCCTCTAGCAGGTCTAGAAATATACTATTTATTTATTTATCGGTCTGCTCACATCGCCTAAAGAATATGCATAGCTTTTCTACTTCCGCTGAATAAAACATTTTCCTTTCGCAATCCGTTTGCAGTACTTTTTCAATTGGACGAATATCCCTTTGGACTGGCTCTAATCAAACTTGGGCCGATTATTCTCCTGTTTCCAACTGCTCCCTGACGTTGGAGACGTTATCGTTCTAGGCTCTACATTCCAAATACTCTGTTCCCCTCATCCCGGGACCTTTCCTTGATATGCTGTCTGGATTTTTATATGGTCTTTTTCGTCCCGATGGCTTCCTTTTAATGACATACATCCTTGTGCACATTAACTGAAACAAACTGCGAAAACACTGAAAAACCTTTCTTTCAAAATGGTTATAATGAATTGCACTAATATACTCACATTAATACACAACATGACCTCCTCGACTTTTGAGTAGCATTTTAATACGAATTGGCATGGAATCCACTAAATTTGAACAAACTTTAGCCCATCTTAGGTCACTGTACCAACTTGACTTAAAGCTTGATTAAGTTTCTCCTTTGTCGTACTGTCCATGCCACGAAGGCGTTGCTTGCAAATAGACCACATATTTTCGATGGGGTTTAAATCTAGTGAATTCCCAGGCCAGTCCAAGGGTTATTTGATTAGTATTGAAAAAGGTCTTGACCGTTTGTATGTGTGGCACCGGGCCAGATCTTGTTGAAATACGCCAGAACCGTCAGGAAATGTCTTTTTTGTTGTGGAACAGCTCTTCTTTGGAGAACTTCTATATATTGTGGAGAACGCATCATGCCCTGGACCGAATGCAAGGCGCCGACGCTGTAATAACTAAAGCACCCCCAAAACATCTGCTTTTGTGGGTGTTTCACAGAGTGGTCAATGTAGGAATCACGAAACCTTTCTCCCTCTGACCTCCGAACCTACTGACTTCTCTGACCTTGAACATAGTAATGGCTTTCATCGCTGAATAGGACTTTTCTCCAATCTTCTTTCGTCCAGCTTTTGTATTTTAGTCCCCATTTGTAACGCTTAACTTTCACTACTTTTGTCAGAAGTTGTTTTTCACAGGCCGTCTGGCTTTCCGACCAACTTCCAGGAGTCGCCTGCGAACCGTTGCAGAATTGATTTCTATTCCTTTATCCCCAAAATCACGTATAAATGTGTCACTAGTCTTTCGAGGATCTTTAACACTTTCCCGTATTAGGTAATTGTCATCCCTGGCAGTGGTTTTCCTCTTAGGACCACATTTCCCTTTGCGTTTTGACTAAATGCATCCCATTTCCTTTTTCCTTTTGACCACACGGCTGACGGTTGCCGGACTGACGCCTACTATTCTTGCTATGTCCCTGTAGGTCTTGTCTGTGTGTTCGTGCAAGATCACGATCTTCATGCGCCTTCTGGGAGTGAAACTGAGTCACTGGGAGTCAACCTGAATCACAACATGAAGAAGTTGAAACAAAAACCTTACTAACCACAAGAAGTATGATGCAATCTTGGGTAATGTAAAGACTAGACATGCGCAGTTATTACATCGGCTGATTCACAAACAATGATGAAATATCTATTCCCAAAATAAAATAAAAATATAAATGCAGAACGGCAACTTTCATGTATAAAAACATGACATTCATAGAAAAAGAGACACAATCGTAGTTTGTTTCAATTAATGTGCACAAGGATGTACATTACTGTTATTCACAATTTCAGTTGGCGGCCTAGCTTCATCTTGCTGGTTTATCCGGACTAGTCTAGACGGTCTCCTGCTTTCTGACCTACCCAAGACTTCTGAGATCTAAATGACCTAGGGTCTGCCGACGTAACGTCCCGTAACCCTCACCTCAAATGTATTGTTGGCCATGATTCATCCTTATTACTATATCCACTTTCTTCCTGTACATGTCTATTCTGCCGATGCTCTCCTTTAGTATTTAGTCCTAAGTTCTACGGATTTCACTCTTTGAGCTGATATTCTATTCTCGTCTCAGTGGTCTCTTTGCTTCCGACTAATGTTACCCTAATGATCAATGATGGGCAAACTTATCGGTCTGCTCACATCTCCCTGAGAACATTGTTGGCTTTTCCACTTCCCCGCAATAAAGCGTTTTCCTCTTCGCACTCCGCATTACTTTTTCAATTGGACGGGCATCTCTTCGGACCTGGCTCTATCTACATTCGGCTGACTAGTCTCCCGTTTCTGACTGCTCCCAGACAACCGAAGGTTATCGCTCTAAGCTTTACATTCCAAATACTCTGTCCCCGTCATTCCGAGGCCATTCATTGGCATGCTAACTGGCTTTTTATATAGTCACTTTCGTCCCGAATGCTTCTTTCCTTATGACACTCATTACTGCTATGCATCTCTTAAGTTGGCTGCCTAGCTTTATCTTGCTGGCTTAGCCGGACGCGTCTGTATTTCTACTACTTCCTGACATACCACGAACTTTGAGATCTAAGTGGCTTAGGCTCTGCCGACGTACCGTCTTATAACCTCCACTTCAAAAGCATTGTTGGTCATGATTCATCATTATTAGTATATCACAGTTGCATTTTTAACCTTTCCCTTTATGCCTTTTGCGCTGTTTCAGTATTTAGACCTACATTATACGGCTTGCTTTAAATGCGCTGAATATCGATTCTCGTCTGAATGGTATCCTTTCTTTAGACCACTATATTCCTTATGATCAGGTTTTGCCAGACCCAACGGCCTGTTCACAGCACTCCGAGGCTAACTGCCGTTTCGTTTAGCCGCTTTCGTCCTAAATTGCTTTTTTTATGATGACACTCATTACCTTATACTTAGCTATATTTGGCGGCCTAGCTTCACATTGCTGACTTACATGGTGTTGTCTGAACGGTCACTTGTTTTCTGAACTCTATCGGAATTCTGAGTTTTAACTGTTCTAGTTACAGCTGACTCAACGCTATATTATCTTCACCTTAATTACATCACTAGACATTATTCATCCTTATTTTTATTAACAAGGATGAACCAGCACCTGAAGAAGGTCGGCGGCTTTTCCACTTACCCTCAATAGAACCTGTTTTACTGACCCTTTCTTTCCTTCCTGTGCTTTCTGTTGCATTCCTTCTTCATTCGACGCTAACTTACATGCGTCTGTCCTCTCTGACTTTGTACATTCCTACCAATTTAATACTGAGGCAACGCGTCCCTGTCGCTCTTTCTGAGTGAGATTCTTTCCCATAATCTTCACCCCTCGTCCTCCTCTCTCTGGTTCCGACCGATTGAGCCTATGCGCATTAGGACCCCTCAAACTCTCTTTTCTTCATCTTCATTCCTATTTTGGAACAATGTTTCATTCTCTACTGATCAGTGTTCCGCTTGCTTCTCGTCGTATTTCGCCACTTATTATACACATGCATATGCGATATTTAAATAACACTTACATGTATAGGGTACAATAGTGCAGTCATCACCGCAATTGATCGACTGCATTTCAGACGCATCCCTTTCTTCTGTTTTTGTGGCTGTTGCTGTTCGTTTTCTTTTTCCCGAGTTCGTCACAGGTACGGCGACACGCACCCAAGGAATTGTTCATCGTTGCGACAACAATACAAGCCACACAGTTTCTTTATCTGGACAGGAGCGGAAGATTATCAACCCTTTTACAACTTACTAACCGTAAATATCATTAGTTAGCGTGCACGGACACAAATTCTCCGAGGCTTGAACTTTTGGGTTCAGTTTGCCTAACTCTATCTCTTCCACATTACTCTTGCCTGGAGAACTACTTTTGACTTCGGAAGGCACATTCTCCTGCGATACAAAGCCAGAACAATTGGTCACTATGAGCTCTTCAATCCGCGTTGACCGCTCAATTGGCCGTGGTTTCCTATATTTCCAAACAAGTTTACTACATACCCCGTGGGACCTGCGATTCGTTCTTGGGAGTCATATTTTATCCTTCAAGACCTCAAAAACAATTCAACATATTTCAATGTATATCCCTCGGAGACTTCACGTGGTTCTGCATAGCATCAAGACGTCATATTCAAAAAGTATATTTAGTTCTTGACCTATTAAGCGGGCACGTTCCACTGCACAGGTCCACCTCCCCAGGCTTCGTCTTTATTTGTGACCCATACCGCGTTTCTAATGTCCTACCCCCAATCAGTCTATGCCCCTTATATCTGCATGCTCTTCGATAGCAGCAAAATCCCCCGCTGCCTTACAACGATAAGTATATTGTGGCCGGTCGTACTCCAGCCAAGCAGTCAGGTACCTACACTACACCGCCTTGTGAACTGCCTGCACCGAACCCGCGATTCACTTCTGCACAATCCGAAGCAATCCATCATACTGCCACCCTGGCCTCCCCATGCTTCATCGTCACTAACTTCTGGTCCGGTTACCCCCACTGGTAAGCCGTCGGTTGATTATCACTTTGAGCTAGGAGACTAGGCAGCTTGGGGGGACTAAATAGCCAGAACAAGCATGGACCGATCTTACCCGTTAAGATACGGTAAGTAAGAATCAAGTCTCCTTTAATTCAGCGGTAGCGCGTTGAGTACATATCCAAGCTAAGCAAACGTTCGGGATACGTTTGCCCCGTACTCCTTCCACTAACCTTGTACCCGCTTGCAAAGCCCCTCCAGTTCCACTTTGGTCCTTACAAGACAGGGTGAAAATGCCTGGATACAGCTCTATAAGTGTTGTCGCACAAAAGCTGAGAACAGCTTCACAGAAACATTGGCCGCAAGGACACCGAAAAAGCGGCGAATGAACCACATCATACGGAACCCTCTACAATCAGCCTTCCTCCAATTTGCCCCAGAGTGAAGCAATGAGGTAAAGGTGATACTTAGAGCAACCTGCTGAATGACAACAGGGAGTTCACTTCCACCAACTACATGGCGCGTGGGGTGACTAGCACCTCCAATGCGGAGGACAGAACATTTCGCATGATTTATGGGCATCAACCATAAGGTTGATCAATCCCAGAGCCTATCCAAAGCACTTTGAAATGCCTCAGAGCCACCAGGGATATCCACAATATTCCAGTGCTTGAGGTCATCAGCAAACAATAGCGACGGTACTCCAAGCTCCTGGGGTAGGTCATTGATATAAATTGCGAAAAGCAACGGCCCTAGAACCGAGCCCTGCGGAACGCCACTAAGGACAGCTTGTCTAAGCGAAATAAATAAATAAATAAATAAATAAATATTTATTCTCGACTATGCGAGGCACGCCAGTTGAGGCATGATCAGGTATGTACAGCTGTACAGACATTTTATGGGAACTGTAGTGACAGTAGAAAATTGTTCATATGTCCCTGCTTGGAACTGTGCGATAGTGAACATGCGAAAGAACGATTTGTTTGGACATAATCGCTCTGCCATATATCGCAGTCATACCTCGAGTAATAATAGATAAAGAATCCTAAGTGATCCATTGGAAGATAATTGAAGAGCAAGCTATCCAGTATGATGATTCTAATTGAGCTGCCAGTGTGAAGTTATGGGCTGTGACTTTATTCGGTGGCGAGTCACATTCGCCACGTTGCAGTGTTGTTAAACGGACATTTGTGGCTTTTTATAGGGAGAACGCTTGCCAGGCGAAAACCCACCACGTCCTGAAACACTGCCGCCAATCCATTGAATGGCAAGTTGTAACTGGCTATTTTTCTTGTTGAACGTTCTTTTGCTCCGTTATTCGCAGTCAAGTTGCGTCCCAGTTTTCTGCTGACTGATGCGCTATGCGAGCGGCCATTGCGTGCCTGGGTCCTCTCCTGTTCCAGATCGGTAGGTCAGGAACTAAGCATTCTTTCTGGATATGATGTGTTGATCATCTGCAGAACCACGTGAAGCCTCGAAGAATATACGTTGAAATATGTTGAAGTCTTGGAGGACAGGATAGGTTCCGAAGAAAGAATCGCAGATCCCCCGGGGTATGTAGTGAAATTGATTAGAGATTGTGGTAACCACGGCCATTTGAGCGGTCAAAGCGGATTGAAGAGCTTAGAATGACCGATTGTTCAAGCTTTGTCTTGGCAGGAGAATGTGCCTTCCGTAGTCGAAAGTCCTCCAGTCAAGAGATATGTGGAATAGGTATTGTTAGATAAATTGGACTCAGTGGTTCATGCCGCGGAAGAATTGATTGATTTGTCCAGTTAGTAAGTTGTAAAAAAGTTGATAATTTTCCGCTCATGTCCAGGTAGAGGAACTGTGTGCCTTGGATTGTTGTCGAAACGGAGGACCATTCCTTGGGTGCGTGTCGCCGTACCTGTGACAGACTTGGGAGAAGAAGGAAAGGCTACGCCCCACGCGTGCACACTGTTCTCTGCCCTCTAGGAAAGCAAAAACCCATTTAAGGGCGGCTCCAAATATCCCATACGATCTCAACTTCAATGAGAGTCGTTGATGTGGGACAGTATCAAAAGCTTTCGAGAAGTCAACGAAAAGCCCGTAGATAGCATGACCGTTTTCTGCTGCCACAGCCCAGCATTCACGCGCTACAAGTAAATCTGTCAGACATGAAAAGCCCTTACGTAATCCGTGCTGTGCCGCACTAAGAAGGTTAAACTTAACCGGGTGATTTTTCACCGAACCACTGACCAATTATTTTAATCTGACTGGCCAGTAGTTCGCGGGCGGAACTTTGTCACCACCACTAAAAATCGGACAAAGGAATGCCTTCTTTCATTCCGAAGGTAACGCACAGCTGTCGAGCGATATTGTAAACAAGCAATCAGAGGGCCACTTAGCTCAGCGGCCAATTCATGCATCAGGTTTGGATGAATTGAATCAGGGCCAGAAGCTTTGGAAGGATTTAGCCCTTGCAACAGCCCGAAGACTCATGTCCCGTTATGCGGATTCCAGTTAAGCAAATACACTCAGGGACTTCTGTGACCAACTTAACCTGAGGTAGAAAGGCCTCACGAGAAAAGACACCAATATGCTGTTCGCTAAGTATACACGCATTATCATAGTTGGTATGCCCAGGGGTCTCGACCGCTCGTAATAAAGCTGGTATAGACGAGTTTGTACCTTCGCGTCTCTTTAAGTAAGCAAAGGACTTTTTTGGATTTGTTACGGCTGCGTTAGCCAAATCCTCCTTGCACGGAAAACGAAGTGTTCTGAGATGTTGCTTATATTTATTTCTAACCGCTTGATGGCTTGCGTAGGTGCTGCTTGATGAAGTCGCTTGGTAAGTTCGCCAACAATTAGAGCGCTTCTTTATCAGGTAATTACCCGTGTGATCTAGCCAAGAAGGCTGCGTCCGTGTCACCCGTCTCTTAATGAGTGGGATGTGGGGAGCAGGTATCTCGGTGAGGTAAGCCTTAAATTTCTCCCAGGCTGTCACCTCTGTGTCAGCTACCATGATCGTACAATACATAACTGAAGCTTTGTCTTGCATTGCGTTACAATCTGCAGACATGTTCACGGACTCCTAACGGACCGTCGTAGTTACTATGACTAACGAAATCATGTGAATTCGCAAAAACGAGATCCAAGGTAGACGGACTTGGATTGCGCATATATTTAGTCGGTAGGTCCACGAACTAATGCAAAGGAAGTTGCAATGTTAGCTCGAGGAGATCCGAACCGATAGTGCCCACTGCCGAACTGCAGCATCGGTCAGCCAAGCAGACTTCTGGGATGTAAGTATCTCCCCGTATTAGACACCTATTGGCAGCCTGATTACGAATAAATTCAATAGCCACCCTGGAGCTATTTCCAAGCTTCAAAATACCACTACAACTGTAAACTAAGCAGAGAAAGGGCACAATCGTCGACAGTGCTCCAACAATTTGCTTCGGCGACTGGAACACACAGGTCTTCAACACATCAAGATTACAACTAACATAAAGAGCGACGTTCCCACCATGGCGGCCAACAGAGCGACCGCATCTAAGCAGTGCTTAGCCAGGTAAGCATACTTCACCGTCTGTGATATCCGGGGACCGCCACATCTCGGTGATAGCAAGTATGTCGGAAGGAGAATTGTCTGCACGTGGACCCACCTCGTGCACCTTATTCCTTAGGTTATGCAGATTAGTAAGCACTACCCGAAGGAATTCGGCACGACCAGCCCTGGGTCGTACGCTAATAGGAGGGGTTCTGCTAGGGCAGAATTTGACTTTCGGCTGACCACCAGAAAACCCACAAGGCCAAGTCCTTGCTCACCAGCCGCCCGCCTGCTCTTGAGGCTTTAGATGGCTTTCTTTAACTTCGGTCGAGCTGCCAGTGGGAGGTCCGACTGAAGGCCCACATTACTACCCTTGGGTTTGAACGCAAAGCGCATTAACGCTTCGCGTTCCTCCGGGGTTGAGAGGATTACACGAAGTAGCCGGGGTCGCGGATTTGCCCTATCTACAGAGACGTTCCTCAATCTGGTTAGCTTCCTGGTTGTGACACCGGGGATACCAGGTGGAAGCGTCTTGTTGACACAGAGCTTGAACCACTGGAGGTAATCCAGCATGCGTTGCTTGGAATGAGCTGCCGCGGATTCAGCAGCGTTACAAAAGATAACGCTACCATCAGCACAAGAATCACCTCGATGAGGCGTATTCGCTCCACGAGATTTCGGCTCGACCCTAGTTCCGACCGTTTTGACAGGGGACTGCGCGTTTCTTAGCCAAGGGAGCTGGAGTATTTGAGGTTGAGGCTTTGTGTTCTACAACTCCCTCACCGGTCTAGTCTTTTTAGAATTCGCGGGTGTGGCCAAAGTCGACACGCGCGTTGCTTCACCAATGAAACTGGGATGATTGGAGTTGGAACTTTGTGCTCCACCTCCAGTACCTTAATTATTTCAGTACCTTCAGGCTTTGTGGGAGCCTTACGAACTTTCTTAGCCCGCCCGCTTACGTTTATTGAGCACAGCGGCTATAAGTACGTTCGCACGTTGGGCGGCTCCCAATACAATGTCCGGGGCCTCTTTAGAGGTATTCTGAACCGCTTGGACACACGTCACTGTGGCCGTCACCTCAGTCGGAATTTTACCGGGAGCTATTGAGGTTATTTGTGTGTCTTCATCCGATGATCCGACATCAATAGAGACTCCTATTTTCCTCATCAGTAACTCCACTTTGCGATCAAAATTTGCCAGGAAACACCACTACTGCGGCTTACCCAGCCAGACGTTGCTCGATGTCTAATCAATGACCGCAAGACGCGTGGATCGACGGGGACGGCATAGAACCCAATTGAACAGCATGCTACCGCCAGTCAAAGTATTGCGTATGGATCAGATCTTTAATCGGTACAGGTCTCATGGTACCAGCAGTTGTATACATAGCACTGTGTGCCACCAGCCTCCTCCGTCACGGGCTTTTAGCAGCTCACGCTGCCGCATACAGCCTTAGATTCGCTGGTCAACGCAGCCGAAGACATATTAGCGCCTTTATGCGGTGCATCTGACATGAAGCTTTCAAACCGCGTGAAATAAGTATCAAAACGTAAAACCGACAAGCTGTTACCAGCAGGGTAGTCAACAGAAAGAGTTACGAATAAAAGCAAGGTGTAAAACAGATCGCAAAACACAAAAGTACCGGAAAACCAACCAAAGGCTGAACCCGAAAAAGATGCACGATGTTTGCTAAGTACCGAAAAACCGGTGGGACGTAATCCGGGGGAAACGCTTTAGAATTATTCGCATCAAGCGAAGTTTGACAAGTGTCAAATTTTCTGCACGACACTTGTAAACAATGTTCCGAAACTGTCCTTTGAAAGTAAAACCTCAATAAGGCAGCACGCTCCAAAATTTCAACCTACCGCCAAGGAAGAGGAAACCGAGCAAACGGGTGTGCAGTCAGTACAACAAGTAGATGTTCTAAAGGTTAAAACAATCGTTAAATCCAATGTTGCAAAATACTGAAAGAGCCTGTTTTCCGGTACACTACAGACGTCAGTCACTTTGAAGGTGTTATTTGATGCCCTCCTACGTTGGCGACCACCGAAACCGACCACAATTGCAGCACAACTTAAACAAATACACTCAACCTAATTACTAAGCTATGCACGCATATATACATAAAGCATAACTCCAGTATGTACTGGTTACCTAGTAACGATAGTGACAATTTTTGATTATACGCTCTCTATTACTACGATCTGGCCTTTTTACGCGTGTCCGGAACAAAACATTTATTTCTTTATTTCATACAGTTTGCACTGATTATGCGCGACGTGCCTACTGAATGGCTAGCATATTATTGCTTCAAATTGCATTCGGCTTCACTAACTTGCAGCTAGTTTACCACAGTGCAAACACGTATACTTCCCATGATTTTACCTTGTCACTGTTGCGAACGTTAATTCATGTTTATCGTTATCTTTTCCGCTTGCTTCTCATACGGATAGTACAACTTCTTCAATTTAATCGTATAGTTCCTAATAAGGTCGCCATATCTTCATCGGTTAACATTCAAGATCCAACCACTTTCCTTTTATGTTTCTGCATAATTTCATTTATTCAATATTGCTGTTCTCCTGACTTCCCCGTTGCGGCAAGATATTTCGTTAGAATTCTTCACCAACGAACAATTACAGCACATCATGCGAGGTAAGCCTGAAAGATATATTTCCTATAGTATTTCGACACATTTTCATCCATAGGATACCTGAAATAGGCTTAGGTTTATTGTCGGGCTAAGGTATTACACCGTTTCACGATGATACATCAGTACTTCGCTGCCGAAGCCCGTAACTAACGGACCCTAAATAAGCCGAAAATATGTGTAGTGACCTGGACATTCCCCTGTTTGGCGGCCGCCTGCTGCGTAAAATATTACAAAATCACAAAAGTATATTTTCTCATGTACATAGCAAATTAGCCACTCGCCTGTTTGAACGTTGCTCGCGTTTGTTTGAGTCAACCTAGCATTCGCCTTCGAAAGGCGCGACGCTCATCGACTTTGCGGCCATCTTTGCTCTCCGCGCACGCGACCACACCTTTTCCCTAGCTAGCTATTTTCCGGTGCCTTATTTTTGGCACTAGATAGCGTTTCGCCCCACTTAATGAATTTTTCCTAGCGTTGCTTTTGGTGTTCTCCACTCATCGGAGGTTGGCCTTATATTCGCGTATTGGTTCTAAAACGTACTGATCCTGCTTCTCGCTTTATATGCTCTGTGGTTTGGTACAGAAGCTACTGTCAGAGCTGTTAATTGAAGTAAATTAAATAACAAGTAATAAATTCTGGCACCTAAATTCGCGTATAAATACCGTCATGGATTTTTATTACAATGCTCTTACCGTGTTAAATTTTCTTTATTTGGAAAATTTTTATCTCGTAGCACTACAGTAAAATAGTAACGTTATTTTGACTTTAAACTTTTATTTGTATATAAATACATTTATATATTTAAAAAGTTGAGGTTTTTCATCTAAACGCGTATGTACTTGCTCATAAATGTTGCACGTTATTCTCTCTTCAAATTTACCTTACACATTTTATTGCTGTAGTTCAGCCCTCAACCTTTCAGTAATGTGTTTTCTTTAATCTAACGCATTGTTATGTTTATTTTATAAGTACTTTCGGTCCTGTGATATACCCACCATGGAAGTCCAACGGATTCGAAGAACACCTACTGCAAAATGTTTGCCATTAGTCCGTTAGTTAGCGACTACCCGTGCTGCAACTACTCCCTTTGGAATTTAAGAGGATATGTTACCACGGTTAGGGTAAACTGCTTACTAGAAACATTACGTTAGCCTACTACTTGGAAAACATATGCATTGTATTCCGTTTTATTATTGTAACCTTAATAAGGCAGTGCTACGTCTCGCGATTGTCCTCTTGATTCCAGCTGTTCCGTTTCATCTTGGCCCGTAACGAAATTCCCGCCGTTGGTTAGAGTCCGGCTCCCATCCTTTAGACTAGCCGAACCCAAAGTCAGCGTAAAAACGACACGGTTATTTATGCAAGCAAATGTAGCAAGTGAAACACCTATCTCTTCACGAGGCACAGAAAACAGTGGAAACTTCCGTTTCCGAGAAGCAGACCATGATCGTTTGAGAACAGTAAGCATTAACCCGTAATACTTTCTAGTCTCCATAAGGTATGAATGAAAGAATGGAAGCGGCCCAGTGCCTACACAACGCATTTCGGAATCGGTTTCAAATACCGCTGGAGTTCGCTATAATTAGTTGATCTGAGGAATGAACTTTGCACTTCTGTGCTCAACCACCTTCTTGAACGCACTAAGAGCAACGCTCTACCCTTAAACCATAGCTGCTGAACCTTTATCTAGAAACTGGCGTGGGTTTAAATTTTCCTCAGCTCTGCATGATCAATTACGATAAAGACTGTGCGACCGAACAAAGGTGTGGAAATTCTAGTGACTGTCCAGTATACCGTCAAAGCTGCTCAGTGGGTCTCAGCATACCCCTTTTCATCATTGCTGTGTAGACGGGAAAGACACGGAACAAGATGCCCATCCTGCTCTAACACACCCCGTATGACGGTTTGTGAGGCATCTGTGAGAAGTGCGGTTAGTGGTAGTGGAGAAAAATTACGATAAACACCCCCACAGGCAAGCATTTTCTAAAGCTTTCGAAATACCCGCTCACATTTGTCTAGCCAAATAAACCGTCATTCAAGGTGTATAAAACAGTAGAATGGATGCAAATTAGGAATAAATTTTTAACAATACCGTAAGGCACCCATCAGTGATTAAGCTCATAAACCTTTAGTTGTGACTTCACTTCCCCAATGGCTTTATCCGAGCAAGAGCTGGCTTGTATCCTTCGGATGCAACAAGACAACCAAGAAAACTGATCACCTGGACACTTATAAGGCGCGTCTTTGGAATGCCATTCACATAGCATGCTTCAAGCGCGTTAAACGTGTAAGCGCTCGAAAAGTCTGAGTAGGTTTGTCGATGGCATGCATAAAAGCATCGTCTTGGTAGATCTCCAAACCCTCCAGACCTTTCACCTTGAAGCTCTTTACATCTCGGAATACGGCTGGCGACGCGCTAGGCCCGAAAGGAAGGAAGGTATACCGGTACAACCAAAAAGGTTTATTGCTGGTTGTCACTTCACTAGAATAATCAGTGAGTGGTATCTGTACTTATGCATCTTTCCGGTCTAGCTTCGAGCAAATCTTGGATCCTTGAAAGACCAGAAAGAATGGAATCAGGTTCTTCTTATAGCGCTATCTGTTTTCATTCCTTTTTCAATCGGACGGCCAGCTTTACTGCCCTACCGTGACCTAGTCTCAATTGACCTGGCTGTTTCTCTCCAACTACTTCTTTGTAACTGAGAGTTCAGCGGTACAGGCTCTGCAGACAGCTCTACGTTTTCCTTACCTCTAGGGATTGCTTGAATTGTTCATTCTTTATTGTTCTAGCCTTTTTCTTACCTTAATTGCACTTCCAAATCCCAACGCGCTGGCCACTTCAGCCTTGCTTGCTCAGCCTCCTGCTCTTCGAATTCACTCAGACGTATGAGACGTTACCAGTCCTGGTTCAGCTATCCTTATGGTCGCTTCCTTCCTCGATAGCCTCGTTGACTTTTCCACTTTTTCTATCAAAGCCTTTCTCAACCCAACTCTGTCTTTTCCTTATCTCGGTCTCTGACTGCTCTTCAACAGGAGGATCATCTCTGTGCTATGCCTTGATCTATTCTTATCTGACCGTATTTACTCTTTCTGACTGCATCCATCCAACTGAGGCGTATATGATCTAAGTGCTGCATACCCAAAGCTTTGTTTCTCTCGTGGACATTGCTGGCCTTGCTCAAGCTTTATTAACCAGCTTAGTTCATTCCTAACCTTGACCCACACGATTCGTCTTCCCTACTTAATTAAAGGACTTAGTCTCAATCCACCGACTAATACCAACGCATGGGATCGGCCTCTCGCTCTCCGACATCGCTCAGTCCACCTAGACGTCACCGTTCACGGTACGGCTAACCTAAATGTTTTATGAAACACATGTACTTGAGGTATTGAGTTTATAATGATACATAAATAAATAAATAAGTATATTTCTAGACCTGCTAAAGGCTGCACCCTAAAGGGTTCAGATCAATGCTTACATAAATCCGATGCTCTTGCATGGAAGTAGGTAAAATATAAGTATATGTTCATCGTCAGCAATTACAAATGCATTGGCATTGTTTGATATGCAGCTACTGGGTCGCAGGCGCCTACGTTGACATGTTTATGGTTCCTGCGGGCGATATTGAACTTGTTCTTTTGTGAAAACTTCGTGGAGTTGTAGTTGTGTCATTTCTCCTTGGAACAGAAGCCAATTCGCCGAAAGTGCACTTTAAATTGATCGCACATTAATTGGCCAATCAGTTGCCCCAATTGTTGTTGCGCACATGGAAGAAATGAGTGAAGGGATTATAAGGCATACGAAAAGTTGAAAACAATTCCGATAAATGCGGACAAAAATAGAAACAATTTGTTAAGAGAGAAAATAAAGCTGCGTGCTTTAGTAGAAAAATACCAATTAACAAAAAAATACAGCCCTACTTTTCTTACGCTTATATTGCTCTCCGGCGCAAAATTTCAACCTGAGTTATTTTCAGATAAAAGAAAATGCCTTTCTACAATTAGAATACCGCTTAAAGTGGCACAAACTTACACTGGTCTGGACCAGCTTTAGCGCCTGAATACGTTGAACGTAAAAGCAACACAATACATGCAGTAGTTTGCGAGTTATTCGCAATTAAATGATGGTCTACGAATAAGGCCACTTTTATTTTTCGCTAAAAATGCCTTTCTGCTTTGCAAGCAGATAGCAGCAAAAAGAAAAGAAAATATAAAAAGTAGGGAAGCGGCGTATGTTCTAGATAAGCATAGCTATCCAGAAATGCCCTAATTAGCCCCTAATACCCTGCGACAACTACGGACTGCGCAGGTGGCCGAAAAGTAAGCTTTGCAGGTATACATGACAAATATATGCAGATAAGGGATGATCATGCGCGAAAACGCTAGAAATCCAGCAAGGAATATTATATCTACATGGGAATTCAGGGGAGCTTGTAATTAACTCACGGTTAGAAGGCCACAGCATACCATTTTCAGTGGATACTGAGGTTCCTTAGTGAAAGCGCTTTGCGGCTGATCTTCTTCTCTGAATTCAGCATGCATCGCTGTTGGCTGTTTGTGTGCTTGCCTTTGTTCGTTGTCTTTCTCACCGAGATTTTCACAGAACCGGTGACCAGCAACCGAGGAGACGTCAACTGCTTTTAACTCAACATTTCAGCAAAGCACAATATTCTCTTATCTGGAAATGGATGGCTAATTATTACGCTGTATTGTTACTTACCGGATGGACAAAACACTTATTTGTTAGCATGGATGGATGCCACTATACTGAGGCCTGAACAATTGGGTTCAGCTCGCCTCTGCTTCCTATAATTCTTGGAGGTCACTCGCTGATATTTAATGTCAACTCGGACATTCCATCTGACCGGAGGGCAGTTGGTCCTGCCGATGCTCCGCATCTAATTTGGAAATATCCCAACAAACACGATCCTTCACTACGGCAAGAACAAATGGGTTCGGTTATTTACATTACTGAATTTCTTTTCACTTACCGCATCTGGAGCAGTCCACACAACTTTTACCGTCCACTTGGCCGTGGATGCCAGTGTCCCCAATCAACTGAAGGTATCCCGGGAGGATTGCCTGTTCTTTTTTCCGGACAACTTGCAGCTTTCTCGGGCCTGAACAGGTGCGTTTGGCCATTCCCCTTCGTCTAATAATTGGTTCAACCTATATTACTAGATACCCCACGGAGACCTTACAAAATTCTACAGCCGACAAATACAAAATATTCCAAAATTTCTACTTCATATGTTACCTACCGTAGGGGCCGTGCCATTCCGTCAGAAAGTGACAGGACTCATGGATGAGACAGGCCTGCGCCCATCATGCATCAGCCAGAGAAAAGTATGGATGTATCCTGACTGTGACTAACAGAACCAATAATCAGTCAATGAGAAGAATTGCCAGTTGCGGCTTGTCGTTCGAATGCGTGGATGGCAATGTTCCAGGACGTGCTGGCTTTTCGCCTGATAAGCGTCCTCCTTATAAAAAGCCACAAACGTCCGAATAACAACTCTGCGAAGTGGCTGAGGTGACTCGCCACTGAATAAATTCACAGCCAATAAGTGGGGGCCGTCTGAGTGCACTACGAGAAATTTCGTTGCTTTAGGACGTTCCGTGGTACAAATGGTACATAGCAACGAGGTTATCTAACGACGAGGAGGATGAATGTGCAGATAGCTGTAAATAGCTGAAAGGCGTGGAGGGAATGGGATTGTGTCTGAATTATGAGAACATAGAAATGGTTGCCGGTAAGGGTGCATATGTATGATGTTTGTTTTATTATTTCGTCGGCCATACTTTTTTCTGCCACCGCTATGGCTGTGGATGATAGTGAGCTGTTCAGGTATTTGGTCATTAGGAAGTATGAAGGCGTTGAAGACATTGCGCAGCAATTGGGGCGTTTTCAGGTTGAAACGGTGACTTGTTTTTCCCGAGTTTCATCCGTGTCTGCTGCGGCGTACCAGTGTGGAAGGCGAGAGCAGCTGTCGGATGCGGACGGCTGCGCTTACATCCTGCACCGTTGCGTACATTGTGGACGTTCAGCCTCGCGTTGCAAACGGTGAGTTAATATTTATGCAACACGGAAACTAACGCATGTAGGTACAAATCCTCCAAATGCAAGGCTCGATTCTCGGTGGTTGTGAAGGGGGGCAAATATGTCGGGGGAAGTAACTTCATGCTCCATGGTCATGATTTTCCCTTGGGTAACCCCTCGCTGTATGCACGCAACCGTCGGTCGTCCCCGCGGCAGGATAAGGAGGTTCTGCGTTTGATGGACAGGTTCATAGCACGCCTGAGTTGAGGCGCTTCATCTATCAGGAGTACGGCAAACGTGCAACCCGTATGGATTTGAGTAATCTGCGCATTCGTCATCGAAACAGAACCTCATGTGAAGTGCCTTAGGTGGCAAAGATGTTGTAGGGGCACGGCTTTTGCCGACTGGTGTCTGAGGGCAGCCAGATTCTTTATGTATGCTTCTGTCCATCTGTAGTCAGTGGCATGGTTAAGCGTTATGGCGAGGTTTTATTGTTCGATGCGACGCACCAGTTAAATTCTAGTGGATACATTTTATGGCATGTTCTTGGACGTAACAGGTCTAGGGATTTTCTTCTTCTACGCCCTATTACCTGATGAGACGTCCTATAGCTATGGGAAAGCGGTGGAGGCGATGCGGGAGATGGTGCCAAACAGCATACGTTGCCGTGTGGTGGTGCTGGACAAATGTGCTGCTTGGTTGCGTGCGTTTCGACGTTTTTATCACAACGCGAAGGTTGTGTTTTGTCGGCACCATGTTAAAGTGGACATTGCTAGATGTTGCGGTTGCATACGTGGTACCTCAGATGCTCGCCGAATCCAATTACGCGCGTGGCTTCATAACCTGAGATATACTCGTGGTGCGTCCGTATTTGAAAGATTGTTGAACGCGGTGCGACGTGCGAATCCGGAATGCTACCGGGATATGTGCGCAACTTGGCTTCCACACGCAGACTCTTGGGCAACTCACAGACAAAGGGATGCTGTTCTTTTTGGATGCCACACAACAAACAGGGTGGAGAATAAGAAAAGCATCTTAAGGAGTATTTGTCGGAGAGGTCGTCCTTGCTCACTCTGTTTACCTGCGTGGTTGATAGGGTAAACAGTATGGTGCACGAAAGGAACAGCATAATATCTATGCGATGCATGAGCTTAGCTTCTGTTCCATCGGAGGTGTCCTCATTGGCCTCGGTTTTCGCACAGCTGAGCGCATTCGCAGGAAATGTCTTCATTGCTATTTTGGTGCATCAACCGTTCTTAGTTGTAGGGCTGATGGGTCTTATTGGTTAGTTACGTGTCCTCGGTTGAAAGTGCGTCTGGTATACATTACACGCGGCAGTGACTGCGATTGCGAGTTCAGTCGGCAGTGGCGGTTCCCATGTGCGCACATATGTTATGTGGCGGCGCTTCACGGACATTCCGCGGAGGACATACTACATGAATGTCGTTGGATAGCACCCAGGCAACCTCCCGCAGGTACCTCAGCCTGTGTTCCGGGGATATTGGTGTGCAGATTCTAGATCGTCAGGTAGGGGATAGCGATGCGGTTGTCAGGTGTACCATAAAATTTCGCAAGACACAGGATGTTTTGTCAGACTTCGGCACGCAATTGTGCAGCTGCGGATCGGAGAACTTCTCCGCGGCGTTGACCTTCCTGAAATTGTTAGCGTTGCTGATGTCCAAGGAGGCCAGTTTCCAGTTGTATGGTCGAATGTCTAAGTGCCCTGTTCCCCTTCTTCTGGATACCTATGCAGACGTCCGGATGTTATGTGGTTTACCGACGCCGGGAACGTCGCATGATGGCACAGCGGTCGCGGTAGCGACAACGTCGGGAGGCGACGTGTCGCACCCCGTGCATGCAACGGAGGTGCATGGCGTCGGCTCTGTTATTTCAACGGCAACTCCTGTTCCATCCACATCGGCAACTGGGCCCAGGAAGCGTAAATCGCCCCTAAGTGCCGTGTGATGGAGATGAGCCCCAGTAAGAGTGCGCTAATGGGCAAAGACTTCCGGAAGCTTCACACCAGGACATCCTCCTGCTACAGGGTTCCCGTTAAAGGAAAACAGGATAAACAGGGATTTGGTTCAGAGGACCTCTGCGGAGTATGTCAGCAGGAGGATGATGTGCAAGTTCGTGGGGACGCGGTGCAGTGGGTTATGTGCGATTTCTGCTCCCGATGGTGCCATGCGTCCTGTGGGTGCTATGCTGGTGACGAGGAATTCGTTAGCTTCTCTTGCTCCTAGTAGCGTCTGTGCAACCTAAGTAAACGGCGTAGCACGGCACGCGCTGCAGGTATGCCTAATTTTAACGCCATTCCATCAGCCCTTTGTTGTTATTGCAGACAGGATTGCAGTTTCCCGTTGATAGGAATACGTGTGAATGATAACTGAACAAATTGCCCAAAGAGCCGCAGCAGCGCCACACCATTATGCACCGTTAAGTTTCCCATTTCCCCTAATGAACCATTATTTAGGTCCTTGTCATCTGGTTGTCATTTCCACAGCCAAACTCCCTGCCTGGGAAGTGTTCCAATGTACCTCGGATGGCATTTGATGATTGCATAACAGGTATCCCTAAGTGAGGTTGCTTATCCGCCTTGACGGTTCTTTCAGAACCAGGGCGACGTTCCTCCCGAATTGCCGTGACACCGCACCAAGCCACTGAGCCTCCTCTCAGGCCATGCCTCCTCCATGTCATGTCTCTTTGCAATATAGTCGCAAGTGTTGATTTTCCATTTTACACATTGCTTCCCTTCCAGAGCTTCGTTGATGTGCGGCACACATAGCCTTCCTACGTAAGACCGCCACTCAGCCACCTCATGCACGCTTCATACATGGTCGCAGGCGCGGTTCGTTTTCCGTAATGTCTTCCGTTTCATAGACGCATTGATGTTCGCGTGTTGTTCGTGTCCCATTTGAAGCTTCATTTATACGTAGTCACAGGTAACCATTGTTATCCATGATACATTTTGTTTAACAGCGAAATTGGAATGCGCCGCCCACTGCCTCCCAACTTAGCACCGCCACTGAGCAACCTCCCATGCATCGCCTCCGCCATGTGAAGCTTCATTCATACGTGGTCACAGATAACGATGGTTTTTCATGATCAAGTTTGTTTAACAACGAAAGCGAAATGCGCCGCCCACTGCCTCCCAACTTACCACCGCCACTGAGCCACCTCCCATGCATCGTCTCCGCCATGTGAAGCTTCATTGATACGTAGTGACAGGTAACCATTGCTTTCGATGAGCAATTTTGTTGACCAGCGAAATTGAAATCCGCTGATCAGTGCCTTCCAACTTAGCACCGCCACTGCGCCACGTCCCACGTATCCCTCCGCCGTTTTATGTTTCATGGAAAGCTTTCCACAGGTGACATAGCCTCCGCCCTGCCAACGCATGTTATTGCATGACATTCATCACGAGGTTCGCCATGACAGTCGGTAAGTTCCTGTGCGCTAATCGCCTTCCCTTCCACAGATTTGGTACGTACAGCCACCTCCAAGCGTCGCAGCAAAGTTAGCCACGGTCCGCATTGCAAAGTGTGTTAACACCTCCATACTCCGATTCCACAGCGCAGGTTACCTCATTGATGAACTGCATCTTGTCGCCGCCTTTTCGGCATAGTAGGTCGTCGTAGCACGTCCATTTCGTATCGCCCTTTGCTCCGTAACATCGAAGTCTTCGTGAAAGACCCAACCGCCCTGTTCAGGGCCACCCCTGCGACATGGCTTCGCATCTCTCATATATGGGTTGCAGCACGGGGGCATAGATGCAGTGGTTGGGTCCGTAATCGTCGGAAATTTACTTTTTATGCCCGTCACATACCATACCTTATCCCTGTCACGCTAAGCGGTGCGGTTGGCAATTTAAGGTAACCATTTATTTATTTATTTATTTATTATTTGTAGATATGAACTTCCCTTTGTACGCTAACAGTTTAATCCTTCCGACTAACTAAGTTGAGTCAGGCGACTTTGACATGCGCGCACCGTCGTGTGGCTCTTCCGTTAGCCAAAAGCTGTCGGCCAATAATGTGTCGAATGCATAGTTGACAGAGCAACGGGTACGCATGTATACGACACGGGGGTATTAATGCAATCACTACGGCCCGGAGTTATTCCTGTGCGACTCCTCACATGCGCGGGGGAAGGATTACATAACAGCGGATGGGGGTACTACCTCCTTTATACCTGAGGTCATCCACAGCTGGCTAAGAGGAAAGGGGGTCAGTGTATGACCAGGACAATGAAATGGACCAAAAAGTGGTACTGCAGTGATTGTGAGTGACCACCCACCTTCTAACCAGAATGAAATATCTAACGGTGGGTGGATGAAGAACCTAGATTACTACTCCATTCCGTGTGGGCTACCATGGACCATTAAGGTGTTTGAACCACATGGCTGTCTACTGTGTTCCCAATCAGCAACGATTCCCATTGCAGGTATCCCAGTGAGGATGTTTCATGGCAACGTACGCCCAAGTGTTTGAGAGATCAGCAA
Organism: Dicrocoelium dendriticum; assembly: GCA_944474145.2. Lineage (NCBI taxonomy): Eukaryota > Metazoa > Platyhelminthes > Trematoda > Plagiorchiida > Dicrocoeliidae > Dicrocoelium > Dicrocoelium dendriticum. Next base: position 81,083,567 of record OX104063.1, read on the forward strand.
ATGCGTTCTCTGTGTTTTCCTTCCGGTGGTAACGAGGCATTATCTGGCTCACCCGCGAGGTGGGGAATATTTGTGAATGGTTTAAACATCATAAGTTTAAGGTGCCAAGGCTTTCCCTGGTGAGGTTTCATACACCATTCATGAAGGATGTTTCAGGTCAGCCACAGCATTTGGATTCACAAGGATGGGGTGATGCACAGCCATGCACAGTTGACTTTGCACCTCAAAGTGAGGTTGCTTGTTTCCTCGCAATCACTCATCATGCATGGTAATAAGGAATCACACCCCAGGGGTTTGCCGTAAGCCCACACGCTGCCGTATCGACGCTCATACGATGACCGGAAAATATTCCCATATTTTTCAGGGACACCTTTTTTGAGTTGACTGTCCCAAGGTGCTTGTCTAGGCAGGGAATTAAACGCGCCTTTGATATTAAGGAACAGAACAAAGGTTAACCGACAAGATATGTCACGATGCTCCAACAACGGACTTGGACGACATCCACCTATCTCTTCACGAATACGGCTTTCACGGGTGCAGCTCAGTCTGTGAAGGATGACAGAGGCAAGCAATTAGGAGGCCAGGTACATGAGACTAATTACTTTCTGGCTGCCGCATTACCATCGTGAGCCTCCCACGCAAATTCCCTCTGGGATGGAGCGGCAGCAATCCGTTGGAACATTTTTCTGCTCCGAAAGTTTGACTAGTAACTCGTGTAAATCCTCCACAAGAGCAGGTCACCGATTTTGAATAGGGCTGGAGGAAAATCATCTAGTCATGCGAATTTGTATAACTTCCGCAATTTCATTTCACGTTGTACTTCTGAGCGACAGCGTGATTCCTAAGGGATAGCCAACGAAGCAGGGCGATCAGTGACCGGCGAGAAATGTCACCATTCCGACCGATTGAAATGCCTTTGGAAGTGATCAGGCAAACGCTCTCAGCGTCTGAATAAGTTGTGGTTAGGCTGTCCAGACTCGTCAGGTGTAGTTTTATTAACACCAGGTCTTCCAGTTGCCATAAGGCATCTTCCAGTTTCACAGGTAACAGCAAGCGCACTAGCCAAAGGTTGATAGTCATTGCTGCAATACATTCTCTGCTTAACCGTGCATCAAAATCTTAGGATTGGCGCTGTCGCATTCCATCACCCGGGGTCCTTCTTCCCCACTTGCCCACTTCCTTACTGCACGATTGCACTAAGTCTTTCCCATGCACAGCTGCGACCATGTGATGCAGCATTCATACCTATACGCAGGTAACATGGGTTTCCTAAGATAACCCACTAATTATTTCTTATTGTTCTCGCTTCGCGGGTAATGAGCCATTAACCAGCTCACCCGCGACGTCCATAATATTTGTGAATTGTTCAAACGTCATATGTGACCAGTGCGTAAAGTTATCGTGGTGTGGTTTAACACGCCATTGCATTTCGCCCTTAGGAAGAGAAACATCACGGCATTTGTATGATGCAGTGACACATGCGCAACATGCTCGCCGGAGTACCATTCCCATTTACCGCTGTCTGGAAATCCACGTCAACCATACGGCTTCCATTACCACAGGCTGGTAAACTATTGTGAACATAGCATTCCTATTTACCGCGTGGAGTTGTTCCACCACGCACTGGTCCCCTTTACCACCGTTAAAAAAGAGCCATTAGATTACGTCCACGGGCTCATTTCAGCGTACTTATCTCTCTGTATAGTACGTCTGATCCCGTGCATAAATGATGCTTCAGGTCCTCATCAGCAGCTACCATGTGATGCATCAATCATACCTATCCACAGGTAACCTTGGTATTCTATGATAACTACTCTTTCAGAGCCACAGTTATATGCGCCGCCCATTGCCTTCCGACGTAACTCTGCCAATGCGCCTCTTCCCCTGTATTGCCTCCGCCATTTGATGCATCATGGTTACCTGTCCCTAGGTAATATTGGTTTCCTATGGAAAATTCCCTTTCAGACCCGCAGTGATTTTCGTCGCCCATTGTCTCCCGACGTAAACATGCCAATGAGCCTGTTCTCACGTAATGCTTCCGCCACCTGCTGTATAATTCATACCTACTCACAGGTACCATAGCCTTTCTATGGTCATCCCTCTTTCAGAGCCACAGTAATATGCGCTGCCCATTGCCTTCCCTCCAACGACCCCATTTACTTGCATCCGCAACTGGTTAACCGTACCTTCCAGCAACCCGACTCCATAATTTACCCTAAGGCAAAATGGTAACTCACTAATAACCACCCTCATTAATGCCGCGTCTCACCTTGTTGGTGCCTTGAGAAGTATCCACAAACCATTTCTCAGTGTTCTCGCTTCGTGGGTAACGAGCCGTTAAGCAGCTCACCCGCGAGGTCGGGAAAATTTGTGAATGGTTTAAACATCATACGCCACCGGTGCATCAACTTTTCATGGTGCGGTTTAAAAAGCCATTTCATTTCCCCCCATGAAGGATAACGTCACCGTGTATCTTTGACGCAGTGAGGCTTGCGGTACACGCCTACCAGAGTGCCATTCCCATTTACAAGAGTGGTGGCATCAACCTCAATGAAACGCGTTGCCATGCCACAGGTTAGTAACCTAGGTGCACGTCGCACTCCTGCTTGCCGCGTGCATTTGTTCCCCATAGACTGTTCCGCTTTAGCACTGTTATACACAGACAGGCATAAGGTTTACTACAGGGACTCATTTCAGCCTATATATCTATGTATTGTACGTCACGATTCCCCATAACATGTTTGGGTAATTGTAACATATACCATCTCAAGGGGCCTATCGTTGCAACAGACATGACGGCATACATGTTAGTCGTAATCCGCTGCTACAAATATGGCGTTAACGAGCATGCGGACGGTACATCCACGTGTACCCTTCCTACGTGCTCCTTATTACTGCGTTCAAGGGTCTTCACAAGTTCACTCAGTCGGCGTGCATATCTCCTGTTCCCTATGCATACTCCTTTTCCATACGTTGCAAAAATGGCTGAGGCAAGCACTTTGGAGGCGATGGAGATCAGACTGATTCCTTTATGGCTGCGGCAATATGATCGTTAGCCTCCTTTGCTAATTAGACCTAGGGCGGAGTGACTGCAATAGGTTAGGACAGTTTCCGCCCCAACAGTTTGACTAGTAACTCGTGTAAACCATCCACAATAGCAGGTCCCCGAATTTGAAGAGGGCTGTAGGAAGAGCATCAGGTCACGCTGCATTATTTAAGTTCCGCAGTTTCATTTCACTTTGGACTTCTGAGCGAGAGGGTTGGTCCAAAGGGACGGTCCACGAAGCAGCGGGATCAGTGGCCGGCGAGGAATGTAACCATTCCAAAGGTTGATGGTGAGTGCTGCAATACATTCTCCGCTTACCCGTGTAACCCATTGACTTCCCAGCTAACGGCGCCACTGAGCCTCCTCCAAGGTATCGCCTCGGCCTTGCCATGCCATGCCATCAGATGTTTCACGAGGTCCTCTTATCTCAATTGCGTACGCCATGCATTTATCCTCATGCACATTTTGTTTCACTTACCCTGCTGACCTTCCTCACATTGAGCTGCTGCGGTACCTCACTGAGGCACGGAAGGTTTCAGTGTACAAGTTTCGCTCCAACGATCCCATTTACCTGGACCCGCAAGCGGTTAACCGTACCTTCCAGCAACCCCGCACCGTCAGTTACCCTACGCTACCCGCTAAACATCCTTAATAATGCCGGGTCTCTCCATTTCAGGTACCTTGTGAAGTATCCACAAAGCATTGCTCAGTTTTCTCGCTTCCTGGATAACCAGCCTTCAAGCAACTCACCCGCCAGGTCGGGAATATTTGCTATTGGTTCAAACATCATATGTCACAGGTGCATCAACTTTTCTTGCTGCATTTATTGAGCCATTTCATTTTCCCCCGATGAAGAATAACGTCAACATGTATCTCTGACGCAATGAGGCTTGTGGTACACGCCTGCCAGAGTATCATTTCCACTTACCACAGTTGAGGCATCAACGTCAATAAAACGGGTTGCAATAGTACAGGTTAGTAACCTCTTGTGCACTTCACACTCCTACTTGCCGCGTGCATTTTCCCCTCCACAGACTGTTCCGCCTTACCACTGCTATACACCGACAGGCATAAGGTTTACTACAGGGACGCATTTCAGCGTACATACCTATATATTGTACGTCCCGTTTCCCAGTACACGTTTGGGTAACGGTAACATCAACCATCTCAATGTGTGTATCGTCGAAATAGCCATTACGTTATACACGTCAGCCGTAAGCCATTACTACAACCATAGCGTTAACCAGCAAGCCCACTTGACATCCGCATTTACCCTTCCTAAGTGCCCCTTATTACTGCGTTCAAAGGTCTTCACAAGTTCACTCCATCGGCGTGCACATCTCGTGTTCTCTATGCGTGCCCCTTTTCCATACCTTGCCATTCATCGCACGCTTGCCTACCTGTTAGGGAATGTGTATTTTGTACACCGATATATAGTTCTGGCTTGAAAAGGAGGGTAGCGCCGGTGTGATGTCCGTGTCACCATCCAACCTTGCTTCCGTGCCATACGCCTGGAGCGCAACACCGCTCAGCACGCGTATTCCGTGCGCTTCAATCCAAGTAATACAAAGTGCACATGTACCCCATCGAAGCAGTGTGGGCCGGCTCCATTGAAGAAACCTTTACCCCTCCACATGCCTCCAGGGCTGATTCATTTGGGTTTGCGCTGCATACCCGATGTGTCCTTGTACCTGCTGGTGGTGATGCTTTGAAGGTAAGCTGCAAGTAAATATAATTTGGTAAAGCTGATTAAGTGCAAAAGGGGTAACCGCGATGACGAAGGCAACACTATGTGAATGGTTGAAGAAATACAGAATAAGATGTTCAAAGCTGATAAGGAATTACGAATAGCAGACATTTTCTATTACGTGATGATGTGTATATAAATGTGTTATTAAAAATGAGCATGCACTGAATAGCATTAATTATTGGTGTTAATGAACGGGATTATTCAATTGTGCAAAAGCTGGGCTGGTGGGTCGAATTTGTTGCGAGGTGGTAAGGAAATAGGAATAATTTTGAACGTCTTCATATGCGCAGCTAAATATGTTAACTGCATATAAAAAGGCGTAAGCTGTCGCCGGATGCTACAATATATATATATATATATAGGTGTTCCGGCGGGAGAGCCTATGGTGCGCTAAGGCTGGTGGTGGCTAGATCCTGACAGATGGTCTACCCACTGCTGCTACTGTTGCGCCATAGTCTCATGTCCTGGGCGCCTCCACGTGGCGACCGCTGGGTGGGAGTTAGGTTTCGCCCTTCTTTCTGCTAATATCCAGGACACCAATCCGCATGAGTCAGCTAACTGACCATGTGCTAGACCCGCTGCCTTTCGGGTGTTCATTTAATCGAAGGCTTTGGCTGGGGACCCGAGTCGTTCTCCTGTCAGGATTGGGCGCCCTGGCAGTATCCTAGTCCATCCTCTCCGGAGGTTAGGAAGTGGTCGATGGCCCACTTCCCGTAAAACCCAGCCATGGGAGACAACAGGTTACGGGTTATATTCTCAATGCTCGATTGGCGTAGAGCACGAGTGCCGCGCATTCTCTCTGACGGTGGGAGGGCACCTCCGGGTGTTCAATGGTTTGCTACTGCCCGCCTCAAGCCAGGCAGCCCCTGGTCAAATTGGTGCAAACCCGCCAAAACCCACCTGCGTCTGGCCGTGGTCGCAGGTGCGTATCCAATTACGGTCGCAAAACATATGATAACTGTTCCAGAACCTCAAAGGCTGCGTGTGACGGCCGTCAAGCAGATCCCAATCTGTCTCTGCAATCACATTCCCGAGCTGGATCTGCTTTCCACTGCCTTGTGGGTCAGGCTATTGAGCCAAAGGCTCCGGGCGGAGTCCCTCAAGCATACCTCCAAACCACCCACTGCCTTGTGGGTCAGGCTATTGAGCCAAAGGCTCCGGGTGGAGTCCCTCAAGCGAACCTCCAAACCACCCACTGCCTTGTGGGTCAGGCTATTGAGCCAAAGGCTCCGGGTGGAGTCCCTCAAGCAAACCTCCGAAGGACAACGACCACCTCGCGTGCGATTGCCCACCAATGCAATCGTATGCCTGCGCGCAAAGCACTCAGCATCGGGTGCTGGAACATGCGCACACTACTGGACCGGAACTTGAACGAGCGCCCGGAGCGATGCACTGCACTGGTCGCAATGGAGCTGGCGCGCTACCACATCGATATTGCGGCGCTCAGTGAAACTCGGCTCGCTGAGCAAGGGAAGTTGCATGAAGCAGGTGCTGACTACACATTCTACTGGGTGGGGAACGCCGCCTCAGCACCACGTGAACATGGGGTCGGATTTGCAATATCCGACCGCCTGAATGGCCAGCTGGTGGGTGAACCAACGGGCATCAGCGCGCGGCTGATGACTGTTCGCCTGCGACTCGGAAGAGGTAAGTTTGCTACTTTTATAAGCACGTACGGTCCGACCATGTGTTATCCTGATGACACGCGTGATCAGTTCGACACTGAGCTATCCTCCGTGATACCGTCTGTGCCGAGGAGCGACCGACTATTTCTGCTGGGTGATTTCAACGCGCGCGTTGGGCGTGATGCATCAGCGTGGACAGATGTTATCGGTGCGCATGGCATTGGTTCAGCGAATGCGAACGGTGACAGGCTGCTCTCACTGTGTGCCACTCACGGCCTGACGATCACGAACACTCGGTTTGCACTGAGTGCGAGTGATATAGCAACTTGGACGCACCCATGTAGTGGTCACGCTCACCTGCTCGACTATGTCATCGTACGTCAGCGTAATATGCGTGAAGTGCGCATGACACGTGTACTGCGTGGAGCTGAGTGTGGCACTGATCACAAATTGGTGAGGACCAAACTGTATATATTTTCGTAAATCTATGTATTACACTCCCGCCGTGAATCGGCGTAAATTTAACATTCTCTCCCTCGGCACTGTGGCGAAACGTACTGAGCTGGAGAAGGCGATGGCTGCACGCCTGTGTGGTGATGTGGACTGTATAGCCACAGTGGGCGACCTGTGGCACCACATTCGCGACCAGGTGAGAGCTGCTGCGGAGGAGACCATCGGGCTCGCAAACTGTAAGCGGCCTGATTGGTTTGATGACAACAATGTGACGATTGACGCATTGGTGTCAGAGAAGGATGCAGCATTTGCTGCACATGTGGCAGAACTCAGTAACTTGGGGAAGAGTAGTCAGTTTCTCAAACTTCGACGGCGACTGACCCGAGAGCTCCGTCGCATTAAAAATGCATGGTGGACGGAGAAGGCGAAGCAGATGGAATGCTACGCCGAACGCCGTCAACACAAGGAATTCTTTGACTCACTGATATAATTAACTGCCTTATGTGCTCGCATCCATTTGACACATTATCTGCATGCTTGGTCGTTCTACGGAAATTGCAATCTCAGGTCCCTGGTTGAGGTTTGCCTCTCGGCTCCATTCTCATGCTTCTCAGCGCACAATTACGTCCCCTCTCGTGTTTTGCCTCTCTTCTGGTCTGTATCGCAACAGTCCAATGGCGGTATAGTTATCACTAGCGTCAGCGCAACATCCCAGGTCTCTTTTGGTTACCATTACTTCTGTGCGTCTCATTCCAAAACATTTTGGCCAAGTCAGTCCTCTGAGGCTCCAAATGCCCGTAGGTCTCAAGCCAAGGCCTCTCTTATTTTGAGCGCCGGCTGCCATCGACTCAAGTTCTCATTGGTATAAGTTACAACCTTATGATACTCTTCTTTGTCTGAATCATTATCTCTATGCTTGGTAATGCCTACCGAAATCCGAATTTCCGGTCTCTGATTGACTTTTGCCTCTCGGCTCCACTATCATGCATCTCAGCTCACATTAACGTATTCCCCTCTTGTTTGGCGTCTCTCTTCGCTCATATCGCAACTATTCTTCGGCGGTATAGGTACCACTAGCATCAGCTCATCGGTCACTCCATTGATTTCAGCCAGCACATCTTTACCATAAATTTTATATTTATACAATAACATAGTCCTGTTCAATTTTGTTGGCAGTTTGCTCGGTCCGTTTTTCTTCTCACCTTTGTTCTACAGGATAACATTACCTGCACCGAACACCGCTGAAGACGTACCTGAGACGCTCCCATGGACACGGATTCAATAAAGAACAAAGAAAAACCCGCACTTAATAATCATGACACACTAAAGAACCTAGGAAACTGATCAATTCAATACAAGTCACCTGAGTCGTCCGACTTCAACAGCTCTAACCACTTGTAGTGGACTCCGAAGGCGACTACACAGCCATAGGAAACAAATTGGCGTTACGTGACTGCGAATATCCGCGAGGGTAATCGGTCAGATACCATCTTGCCAATGTATATCAATAGCCGGCAGTGTTCCAGGACGTGGTATGTCTTCGTCTGGCAAGCGTTTTCCCTACAAAAAGCCACAAATGTCTGCTTAACAACACTGCGACGTGGCGGATGTGACTCGCCACTCAATAAAGTCACCGCCGCTAACACATTGGCAAGTTGATTGACACCACATTTACAAGTTCTGTGCATATATCTGCTCTCGCATGAACACGCCTACATATCTGACTAGTGACATACCGCTATTCTTAAGTATTTTCCACCCGTTTCCTCATACTTCATTCACTGACCTACATTGCTTACGGGACCTCATCGGACTAGTTCCTCATCAACATACCATATAAGTGATCTGATCACTATTTTTACCTCTCGCATTCTGTGTACATAGACTACATACAACCTTTGGGCTCTATGGGCCCACACTACTGTCTCCAACTTTACTACTCCCACTGTTGGTGCTGCTTATTCCGCTAGCATGTACAATAATGCAATGTGCTGATCATGCCTAAAAGGCGTGTCTCGCTTTGTCGAGAATAAAATATTTATTTATTTATTTATTTATTTGAAGGCGGTGTATGGACCGAGATTGGAGCCGCTGAGGACACTGATCGATCGTAGTTCAGGCTCTACCTGCACCCAGACTACAGACATAATGCAGGTCTGGCGGAAACACTTTGACTGTCTCTTGAACAACCGTTCCGAGATCGACTGGCCTACATTGAATGGCCTGAAGCAGCACGATGTGAAGGCGGATCTGGCGGATACGCCGACAATGGATGAGACGCAGAGAGCACTTGAGCAGCTGCGAAACGGCAAATGTGCCGGAGGTGACGGGATCCCACCTGAAGTATTGAAACACGGTGGACCCGCGTTGTTGACTGCGCTGCACCACTTAGTGCAACGCGTGTGGATTGAGGAGGAAGTGCCTTCTGAGCTGAAGGATGCCCTTGTGCTACCACTGTACAAGGGCAAAGGGAGCGAGCAATGTTGCACGAATTATCGTGGCATCAACTTGCTGAGTTGTGTGGGCAAGGTGATTGCCCGAATCCTGCTCAATCGCCTCGTGAGTCAGATTGTGGAACCAAACGTGGCGGAAGAGCAATGTGGATTCCGTTCGGGTCGCAGCACTATAGATATGGTGTTTGCGACTCGTCAGTTGCAAGAGAAGTGCAGAGAACGACACCAGCCATTGTACTCGCTTTTTGTTGATTTCACCAAGGCACTTGATACGGTGAACCGCGAGGCACTGTGGCTGGTGTTGGGTAAGTTTGGTTGCCCGCGTAAGTTTGTAAGTTTAATTGAATGTCTGCACAGTGGTATGCGAGCGAGGGTGCAGCTGAGTGGAGAGACCTCGGATGACTTTGCAGTTGTCTCTGGTGTGAAGCAAGGCTGTGTCTTAGCTCCTGCCCTGTTTAATATCTATCTTCATGCAATGTTGTCTTGTGCTTTTGATGCGGCTTGTGCTTACGGTGTTCGTGTGGAGCACCGTATTGATGGTGGGTTGCTGAACATCCGTCGTTTCGGTGCGAGAACTCTAGTCTGTGAGACAACTATCCGTATGTTGCTGTTTGCTGACGACTGTGCGTTGTTTTCACACAGCGCGGATGAGTTGCAGCACATGACTAGTGCTCTGGCTTCGACAGCGGCAAAATTTGGGCTCACCATCAACACAAGCAAAACTGTCTGTCTCTTTCAGCCTTCATCGGAGGTGCAATCTTCAATATTGCCGCGAATCAGCATTGGTGCTGAAGTATTGGAAACCACCTCCCGCTTCTGCTACCTTGGGAGTGTGATGTCGACTGATCAGCAGCTACACGTTGAGTTGCGTAATCGCGTGTCGAAGGCGGCAGCGGCATTCGGGAAGCTTGAGTACCGAGTGTGGAACAACCATCAGCTTAGCATTGGCACGAAGCTGATGGTGTACAAATCCATGGTACTGTCCGTTCTTCTATACGGCAGTGAAACGTGGACGATGTACCGTCGGGATGTGCGATATCTCGAGCGGTTCCATCAGCAGTGTCTGCGACGAATTTTGCGTATCGGCTGGGGCGCCAGAGTTGCAGACACGGAAGTGTTGCGCCGAAGTGGGATGTATGCAGTGGACGGCATACTTTTACTGCGACACCTGAGATGGCTCGGTCATGTGAGCCGTATGGATTCGACGCGAATACCGAAACAACTTTTATTCGGTCAGCTGAGTATAGGGAAGCGGCATGTTGGGAAACCCAAGTTACGTTACCAGGACATGATTAAAGTGAGCCTCACACGTTCTAATCTTGATTGCAGATCATGGGAATCGAAGGCGGTTAATCGTGGTTCATGGCGCGATCTAATCACGAAGGCAGTTGCTGAGGTGCGGGAGAAAGCCCTCATGCATGCAGAGAAGAAGCGGCAAGTGCGGAAGCGGCAAGCACCGATGAATTGTACTCCATCGACATCGAGCGCATTGTGCTGTAGAACATGCGGTCGCGAGTGCCTTAGTCAGGCAGGCCTAGTGAGCCATGAGAGAGGTCACTCGGGACCACTGCCGAAGCGACGATGGGTCCCGCAGTGAACGTAGGCAGCACCGGCGCAGCGTTTGTAGGCAAGCTGAATGCGATTTACTAACCGCGTGCTTGCATGCTAAGTCCGTTTATTTCAGGTGGTGGGTTTTCGGTTCTCTCCTAATGCCTTTCTTTCTCATATAAATGTCTAGTGGACCATGCGCTGTGCCATTTGGGGCCACTACAGAAGCGACGACGGGTCCTGCAGAGAATTACGACGAGCTGGCGCAGCGTTTGTAGGCACGCTGAATTCGATTTACTAACCGCGTGCTTGCATGCTAAGTCTCTTTAATTCAGGTGGTGGGTTTACAGTTTGTGCCTTAATGCTTTTCTTTCTCATATAAATGTCTACCAGTACTCTATTCCATTAACTTGCACACATCGCTTCAGCCAATTGTATTCGATTTCCATAACATTTTGTGTTCGTGGCATTCCGTGAACTATACTTCCTGACCTCGTGCACTTAGCTAGGATTTGTTTGTAAACAACTTATTACGTATGCTATTTAATTAAGGTTTATGTCACCGTTTCCTTATGCATTAATCGAGTTTTTCTCTTTTTCTTTCTCTCTCTCTCAAGTGTTTGGCTGTTGTTTGATATCCCCGGTGTGGCTGCGCTTGATGTGCATGTTGACAAGGTGCCTACCTGTCTATTACCCACTACCTCGTCCATACTGGCTCCAGGAGACAGTTGGTCGTTGCTGGAGGGGACAGGGTGCACGGTCCTTGTGGCCTTGTTAGGATCAAAGAGTGGTTCCATGCACTCAGTGTGGAGCGGACTACGGTCCAGCCACCACCTTGTGTGCGCTTGATTCCCAAATACAGTGTGCTTGTGTTTGCCTGTGAAGGAGTGTGGGCCGGCTCCGTTGATGAAACATGGTTCCCATCCGCATGCCTCCCGGTCTTATTCCTTCGGGTTTACACTGGATATGGGGTATGTGGCTGGAGCTGTGGGTGGTGCAGCGCAAGCCATCCATGGTCCCTCTGTAGGCGCAGGCGTCCTGTGGCTTGCCACAATGACAGGCAAAGCCGAAAGCGGATGCCGCCAACCATTTAGGTGTTTATTGTTTTATGTAGTATCATGTACAGTAATGAAATGTACGTACGTAGGTATGTATGATTATATACCTATATATGTTCATGTATGCATAGGTATAAGTATATAAATGCCATATACAAATACCTATATATATGCATATATAAATGTGCATATATATATACATATACTTTACATAAATATATATACATCGATATCTACGTACGTAGCATAATAAGATGGATGCGCATACATTCATAGATGCATATATATATATATATATATGGGTATTTAACCATATATTTTAGTATCAGGCATACAGTTAGACCATTTTATATGCAGTTAACGTATTTATCTGGGCATATGAAGACGATCCAAATGATACTTATTTGCCTAAAACTTCGCAACAAACTACACCTACCAACACAGCGTTTGCACAAGTACATATTCCCTTTCACTAACACCAATAATAAATGCTATTCACCGCATGATCATTTCCAATTACGCATTTACATACACAGCATTACGGTAACAGAAGATGTCTGTTATTCGTCATTCCTTATCAACTTTGAACATCTTATTCTGCATTTTATCAACCATGTACATAGTGACGCCTTTGTCTTCGCAGTTACTCCTTTTGCACTTATTAAGATTTACCAACTCACATTTATTGGCAGGTTACCCTCACAGCATCATCCGTAAGTTTTACCCTTATTAATTACGTTTTTCTGTTCATTAGGAATAACCTAGGTACATGGGTTGCCTTAAAATGTTGCATTTCATGTCCATCGTGAACATTATTTGTGCAATCAACATTCCGTGTAACTTTCTCAACCTTTTACCTGCTGCTTTGTAAAAAGTAGTTTCCGTTTACAATAGACGGTCAGTTTAAGTTTCAATACATGTAACATTTCAAAGCATTCCTTAACCAAACATAACCTTATATTTGTCGAACGCATTTTCCAAACATTCTCATCGGTTGATTAACAGCCTTCTTTTTTTACTCACTTTACTTCAGTAAAATATTTATACATCACATCCCGTATAATACTATCAAGCGATTTTAAATAATTTATGCTATCCAACCATAGCACTCAGAAGGCAATTTATTTAGCCGTAAAACGGATGTACTAGTTGTCACAAAAGAAATTTAAACTTAACCGCCATAGTGCAAGCAAACGGTCCCCAATAAGTGCACACTGACAGGCTGACCAGGCCTACATATTAAGATGCTTGCTATGCCCCGAGACTTTCTTATCTCCGTATCTCGTCGCAACTTCTTTTTCTGCGCATTCATTTTCGTTGATGCGCAGTCGAAGGAAAGTTTCAAATATCAAATGGATTCTTACCTTTTGAGTATACTCGGATCTTGTTCCCTCCTCGGATAGGAAGACCTTTTTTGGTCGTCAAGTCCTTCAAACGTCCTTCAAAGTCATTCAGTAAATTATTAGTGGCTACCTGATCAACTCCGTATTTCAGCGATGGGTGCACATAGTTATGTAGGTTACGTTAAATGCCAAACAAGGGTAGCAATGTTTCGCTGTTTTATTCTGTCGAAAAATGGTAGAAGATTTCCTAGGAAGGGTCATCTTCCCGCTATTTGAATTATACCGCGCTCTTAAATTTTCTGCTTCCTCCGGCACTGCTTGGTTTGGTTACGAATCCTGCTTCGCTGTGCTGGACTTCTTTTTTTCGTTGTGCATTTTCGACAGCTGAGAAACAAGTTTGCATTGGTACGAATCCGTTTTGACATGAGTTAGCTATAAGAAGCACCATAAGTGTTTTTATTGTAATATTACAAAGATAATTTGTTCTGCTTGATTTTATTTCACAAGCTTGTGCGTTGGTTTGCCCTAACTGCTATCTCCCTAGCGTACAGGTTGCGCATTGTTATCTTCACCTGCGCAATTACTCCTGCTCTACATAGATAGCTGCTTTGTGAGCTTCTTTTCTCTTTTGCAGGGCGCGTTCGCTTAGTAATTTCGGTAGGGACCTTGCAGGACGTTTCGGTAATTTTACTCACTTATTTTGCTCTACTTGTGCTTCTTTCCCTGGATTTTCTGACCATGTATTTTAAGGTCTATGATTATTACTTATTTCATTTGACTGATTTTTTAAATGTCCTCTTATTTACTTGCTGACTAAGGATGCTTTCTCAATGGGTTGCAATTATCCTGTTACACAGATTCCCTTAGTACCTCTTTATGCAATATGCTCGCGGGGCGTCCATCAGAGACTGACCTCTATTCACTTCATCTGATAAGCGACAGTGCGTTCTCATACAGTGGTTCCATTAGAGTAGTTTTGGCCAAGGGTGGGTGATGCGGTTCGAAGCATCCTTAAAACGGGGTTCAAGGTCGTAACTGTATTCAGCCGATGGGCCCACGAAGGACTGTTAACAGTGAATGCTTCTATGTGCGTCGGAACGGCGAACCACAGGGCGCTGAATGGCAAAGATCTGCGTAGGCGAGCATTGGACATACAATGTAAGACCATGTGAACATCATCATCATCATTACACGTTAGCTGAAGGTGGAAAACACCTCAGCTATTGTGCCGCAATACAAAATAAAAGAAAAGGAAAACAGTGACAAACAGTGGCAAGTCGGCTGAGACCCCAGTAACGGATGGACATCGTTCCGGAGAGCTAACAGCTGGCTGCCGTAAAAAGAGAATCATATTATGCCTAACAGGTGAGATCGTGATTGGAGGGGAAACTAAACAGGAGGGGGATGGGCAAAGGAAATCACAACACAAACGCCATTGGTGCCGGCTCCGAGCCATATCAGCAAGTGTGTCCAACCAAACGTGTTCACCGTCCTTAGGACCCCAGCCAGGCAGTCGGGATGTACCAACCGACGCCAACTTCGAAGTGTGTGTTTCCATTCCTCTCGACCAAGTCATCACTTGGCCTCCCCTCCTCCTCTTCCAACCGCACCCACAACGCGCAAACAATGCACGTCGCGGGAGTCGGTGTGCTGGCATGCGCAACACGTGGCCCAGCCATCGGAGCCTGCTGCGTGATATAATGATGCTGAGCGGTTCACTCGCACTTCCTGCACCAAATACGCGACGTCGAACACGCTCATTGCTAACGCGGTGTTCCCAACAGACATGAGCTAAGCTGCGAATGCAGCGAAGATCGAATGTGCCGAGTCTCTTCATGTCAGTCGACCTGATGGGCCAGACCATGTGAACAACATTGAATGTCCTATGCCAACACGGACGCAGGTAACATGGTCATAATCTTAAACATGTCAACAGAGTTTCAATGGCGATGCGTCCAACCGCATACCATTACAGGAAGTGAGGGTTCATGTACAGACAATATTTATGTATTAAACTATTCGTTGTCATTACATTTTTTCATAATCAGTTTGTGCAAACGGACAAGGATTACTTGCATAAGCCATGTACTTCAGCGTTATGGTGTCATAAACTTTGCGCCGTTTCGCTTAGTACGTTCACCCGATTCAAGGTTACAAACGTAAGCAGTTCTTGGCTGCTAGGGGACGGACGCCGGGCGTTGCAAACAAATGTCCCCATTCGGAATACCTGAACGCTGTGAAGGAACACAGGCCTGCGGACGAGAATTGTACGTTCGTCCACGTGACAAGAGACCGGCGAAACAGTAAGTTCTGTGCTGTCATAAGACTTTAGTGAATTTCGACCTGGCTGCTGCAATAGCCAACTCCGTCGACTTTCCGAACCTACCCGAAGACACGGATTCAACAGTCCACACGAGCACACCCCCACGTAGACTCATGTGAGTTGCCACATCTATATAAAATTTCATTACAGCCGCATCCCACGTCGTGTGATTTCCATCGACGATTACTTTCAGCCACGCAGGAAGCGCATGGTCCCCACCACCGTTCCGCATGGCTCTCCACCTATCTGTTCTTTAACTGAGTTGACCCGCTCGATGGGTAAAAAACCCACGTCAGTCTTCTTCACAGCAATACAACATGGGTGGATACAAACCAGCTTATACAGGTAAGGGGTAAATTTTTCCTAATCTGAAAATTCAGCGTTCAATATCGCATCTCACTGTGGTGAAAATTCGAACCCACAGATTCGGAAAACGGATCCCGGTTGGTGCTTACACTTTGTAGCTTGAGTGTCCTAGTCCTAGAGTCTACCTCTGCCTCCTTCATCACCGTTCCTACAAGCAATTGGAATGGCAGTCACCGTAAGCAAGTACTTGAGGTTTTACCATATTCCTGCAGGCGATATGGACCAACTGAAGAATAAACGGGAGTCCATAGATGGTAACTTCCTACATTTCTAAAACAGGGTATACATTTGTAGGTAATGTTCAGAAACTTATGGAGGCGCTGGAGTATGTGAAGAGTTACATGAGATCGATGGCTGCGACCATTGCCGGGCAACCAGAGCAGCAGACAACGCAGCTCACTTTGCCACTTTCATCGGTGGAGGAACTACAGTCGTTCAATCTACTAATGCAGGACGCAGGCAACAATTGGTAGGATTCTTTGATGACTCACATATGCATGCAGCATACTTATCTGGAAGGTGTACATGGAGACACGTTGTCGGAGACTGTAAGCCGCATGATGCAGCGTTTTCGAGCGCGGTCATTAATGGTGGAGATCAATTACTCCGGTTCCCGCAATAAACACGGATTCCGGAAAACGAAGCTACTCACCGAAATGCAACAACATCATGCAGCAACATCTTTACCCTATCATTCTTGTCATAGCTGCTCTATTAAAACGATTCTCCGGAAGCAATGTCACCGGATGATATAACACAATATGTCAGGAAATACTTGAAATCGATTCGTGGCAACGCATGGCGCGACTTTGCCAATGATTATGCAAGCAGCCAGCAGGTATGAAATGGTGGCTTACTTATTAATATTTCCTAACTAAAGTTTTCCAATTAGTGGACTTGGACGGTCCAGCCGACAGCATGGAATAAGCGTAACCGTTTCAACCGGAACGGACCTCTGTTGTCAATATTGATGTGCTTGCATTTAATATATCCATTACTATGCGTCGGTAAACGGACTTCTTACTGTGGAAAAATCGGATTCCATTCCCGCTACCTTTGTGTTTATTGGGAAGGAAATACTAAGGCATCACTAGGAGTAGTGAGAGTACAACCTGTGCGCCGTGTTACACATGGTTTCATGCATTCAATAGCGGCAGGATGTGCCCCATGATACCACGCTTTCCCCAGTTAATCAGTTTGTTACGATGCATGCGAATATGTCATATGGGCGGTTGGCTATGACTCGCGCATTTACATTGCATTATTAAACGTCATTGATACCTGTGTTAGGTAGTATTATTAACGGGAAGCGAGCGTATGGATTTTAGATCCTCATCCAGCAGTGTGCGAGCCTGGATAGGTAGCCAATCCGTGGGACGTACAAGGTTGACGGCTAGATATACAGAGCTATAGAGCTATAGCTTTTTTCTAATTGAGCTAATAATGCTTGAATTTTTACTGCACTTTATGGCACTCCGACTGTGCCCTTATAAAACGTGATCGAACTCACGACAATGGGCTTTCTTCATTTTTACTTCTGTCTTATTTGTACCGTTTCAAATAGGAACGGCTGTGAGTTCTGTGAGTGCTACGCGGTAACTCGACTTTTTGGCGTGCCATACTGGTCCAGATTTTTAGCTGAAATAACGTGGAAAACAGTGTTTGAATAAACAGTTGAAACATAATTTGACTATTGTCAAATTTCCTCTGATCCAAGACATCTTGGATTGACTAAAGTGGTACTGGTCAAAGCGTCTTCCTGACGCCTACTGGTAATTTTGCGGTTGTTTCCTTTGTAATCCCGTTTTTCACCCTGTTTTTGCCTTTTTATTGTGGTCTTTTAACGGTTTTACACGTGATTTTTAATTCTGTTCTGTTTTCTACTTAAACATGGTCGTCTCGCGAAAAACCGAGGCGGATGAACCCCTTGCTTCCTCGTTTGATGAGTCAAATGCATCTTGCAGCAATTCTGCCTTTTCAAGGCCAGTAACGGATTCATCAACTCGATTTTTTGGCGTGCCATATTGATCGAGCATTTTAACTACAATATTGTGGAAAACAGTGTTCTTATAAACACTTGCAACGGAATTTGATTATTGTCAAATTTCCTCTGATCCAAGCTATATTGGATCTATTAAAGCGGTTCTGGTCAAAGCGTCTTTGGCGCTTACTGGTAATTTTTTCGGTTTTTCCCAGTTTTAATCCCGTTTTGCACCCAGTTTTTGCCTTTTTTATTGAGGTCGTTTAACTATTGTGTGCGTGTTATAATTCCACTCTGTTTTCCACTATGTCGGTCTCGCAATGCACCGAGGCTGTTGTTCCTGGTGGCTTGGATTCTGAGGTTATCGCACTTTGTGGCAGTCCAAGCTGCAATATACCAGTAACTGACGATTCCGGCGGTATGCAGTGCGATGTCTGCAATCGATGGTACCATCAGCTTTGTACGGACCTGAATACCGAGCAGTACGCAGCGCTGGCCTCCAGCGAAAAGTTGCTTTTCAGTTGTGCCGATTGCTGCAGCCGCCGGCAAGGCCGCGCGGCCTTTCGTACGAGAGACGAATCTCTTGATACCCGGCTTCGAAATGTAGAGCGTTCGTTCTCGATGCTCTCAGATCTTCGCTTTAAGATTGATCTGCTGATGAAGATGCTTCCGGTCTCCAACAACGCAGATTTGATCGCCTACACTGATGATCAACTTGTGGCACCAATCATTATGTCACCGGTCCAGATGGCTACCGACCACAAAAATGAAGCAGCTTCGGACGTCGTATCTAACGCTACCCTGATCGACGCTGAATTGCTAGTTCAAGGGTCCCTTCGAGTAAAGCGAAGGCGAGCCAGGAAACCCCGTAAGCTCTCTGCTAAGCAAGAAGTTATAGTTGTCTCGGCACCGGAAACAAGCCAAGTGTCGTTACTTGGCAAACCGTCTGACGGTTGTGCGAAGGCGAAGATTCCAACACGCACTACTTGTCAGCCGAAGATGCCGACAATCTCGGTTCTCACCGAGAACACATATTCTGA
Source organism: Dicrocoelium dendriticum (assembly GCA_944474145.2). Classification (NCBI taxonomy): domain Eukaryota; kingdom Metazoa; phylum Platyhelminthes; class Trematoda; order Plagiorchiida; family Dicrocoeliidae; genus Dicrocoelium; species Dicrocoelium dendriticum. Next base: position 81,102,553 of record OX104063.1, read on the forward strand.
AGGTTTGCTTGATTTTACTCAAAGCGAAATAGCCTCATGGGACGCTGCTCCCGTTATCAAGAAAAAAAGCGGACCAAATCTGCCATAGAGCCTTTCGGTGGAATCGATGACCCTAACAAGAGTACGACATCGACAATGGAGCGAAAAACATACGCTGCCGTTGATACCTCATCGGAGGGGCTAAAGACAGTCCCATCACCAGTGGTGAAGCCACCTGCTCCAAGTATCGAATCAAAGACCCGTGGGGTTAATACACCCCGTCGTGGCGATTCTTTCACGGATAGTAGCGTTATATTCCGTAACGCGGCTGAGTCTACTGCTGTCCTTCCTGCTGATCGCATGTTGGACGACCTTCAATGGTTTAAAATGTGCGTAACGAAGCTTCTTCCGCCTGGTTTTCCAGGCGTTACTGTCAGGAAGCTGATTAGACTGGGGAACGTCCCAGTTAACGTACCAAACCCTCGACCGCGGCTACTTCGTGTGGTACTCTCTACCCCGGAGGAACGCAGCGCTCTCATGCGGTTTGCGTTTAAGCTGAAAGGTACAAATATTAGCGTTCAGCCGGACCTTCCGCTGGCCGATAGGCTGAAGCTAAGGGAGGCCATCAAGGACCTCAAAAGTAGACGAGCGGCCGGTGAACAGGGTCTCCGGTTAGTGGGTTTTCGGGTGGTCAGCCGGCGGTCTTTTTCCGCCCTACCACTGCCCATTCTGGTAGCGCACGACCCAGGTCTGGATCTAACGAATACCTTCAGATAGTGTTAAGTAATGTGCGCAGCCTAAGGAATAAGGTGTACGAGTTAGGTCTGCTTGTAGATGGGTCTCATCCAGATATACTCGCATTCACTGAAACGTGGCTATCTCAGGTCATCACGGATGGTGAAGTACACCTACCTGGCTACGCACTATTTAGATGCGATCGCTCTGCTGGCCGACTGGGAGGGGGCGTCGCTCTTTATGTGAGCTGTAGTCTTGACGTTTTGATGATTTGCTTATTTCAGTCAGCAGACAAAACTGTTGAAGCTGTCGGCTGTTATTAGCACATCCTCGGCTCAGGTTACGGTTGTAATCGTGTATAGAAGCCCCGGGAGCGTATCCAAAGAGGTACTTGAATTCATTCGCTCCCAGTCCGCAAATAAGTGTTTGGCGATGGGCGACTTCAACCTCCCAGAGATTTGCTGGGCAATCTTTTTTTCGACTCAGCGTCAGGCACCTTCGGCGCTGAGCTGCTTGAGATACGCTGCAAGTATCTTCGCACCAGTTCATTGACCTCCCCACTAGGTACATGGACGCCCAAGTACAGTGTATCTTAGACCTTGTATTTGCTAAGTCACTCGATTTTGTCGGCGACATTACTTACGGACCTCCACTGGGTTCCAGTGATCATGTTTGTCTGCGCTTTAGTTGTACTCTGTCAAGACGCTACCAGAGTACTGTTGAGTCTCGCCCGAACATATGGCATGCAGACTATCACTCCATGAGAGCCAATTCTTCGGGTTTACATTGTGAGATCTCAGACGACGATACTGTCGAGGTTGCCTGGGATAAATTTAAGTCCTACCTTACAGAGGTCTCTGCTCCCTTCATCCCCGTCACAAGGAGAAAGGAGGCACGAGCACAGCCGCCCTGGATAGATCCCACTGACAGGCATCTGCTCCCAAAGAGGTCTAGATGTTGGCGGACTTACCGAGACGCTCCGTCCACCGATACTTATGACAGGTACATCATCATCATCAACAGCAGTACATCAGCCATTTGAACTGATGCTTCGCTGCCATACAACCATGAGGACCTATGAAATAAAGAATAAGAAGAGGGAGAGAAGGATGACTTACCTGAAAACCTTAATGCCCTAAGCAAACATTCAGGGTCAAGGCGCCTACACCTTGTGTAGACAACATACCGTCACAAACAGCTGGCTATTGTGCAAAGATAAGGCGGCATCGGCGAGACAGCTTCCTTGCGGCTTTCACTGCCACGCGTCATAATCAGCCATTACTCCGCAGATAACTCAGCACCAAACACACTTTAAACAGACAATCCAATTAGGAGACGGCAGCAGACGCGCCACTGGTGTCGGTTGCGAGCCATGTCCTGTAAAGTCTCGAGCCAAGTACAAGGTGAGTCACGTGGACTCCAACCCGGAAGGCGAGACGGACCAACGGCACCCAGTTTGGTCGTCAGTGACTTCATTTCCCGCTGCCAAGTCAACTTCTGTCCACCTCGAGCCTTGCGCCATCCTACACCTGGTAGACTAAACCAGGCCCTCCTAGGAAAGCGGTGACCAGGCATGTGTAGCACGTGCCCGAGCCAACGCAACTTATTCAGTGCGATCTGTTCTAGGGAGCTAGCATGGTTATCGCCACCTAGTACTCGCCTACGCACATCATCGTTGCAGACACGCTGGTGCCATCCGACACCAGCAATGCTTCGCAAACGACGATGATCAAAGACTTAAAGGCGCCTCAGATCTTCAGACCTAATGGGCCAAATTTCACTACCATAGAGCAGAACGGTCCTCACTGTGGCCTTGTATACACGGCCTTTCAGACGAAGGGAAACTCCCTTCTGTCGCCAAAGATGACGCAGGTTCAAGAAGGCAGCTCTGGCCTTTGCAATGCGTGAGCTCACGTCAGTTTCTATGCGCCCATCATTGCTGATGCAGCTGCCAAGATAAGTGAATTGATCAACCACTTCGAGTTCCTCCTTAGCAAGCGTCAAAGGGTCATCGAGTGGCTGGTGGTCCTGCAGCAACACTTTGCACTTTGAAGGTGCGAAGTGCATACCAAATAATGGGACCACTCTGGATAGGCTATTCAGGGTTGATTGTGCCGCCTCAACATTGTCGAAAAGCAAGACGATATCGTCCGCATAATCTAGATCAACTAACCTTTCATCAGGCAGCACTTCAACGCCTACATCGTGAGATTCCGCAAGGGAACACTCCATGCTAGAATCCACGACGAAATTGAACAAAAACGAGGAAGTCGGACAACCCTGACGAACGCCACTTGTAGTCGGAAAGCTAGCCGATAGGCCACCATAGACCCTGACGCGGCCTGTAGTGTTCGAGTATAGAGCACGAAGGATGTTCACATATTTCGTGGGAACACCTTTTCGCGCAAGTATTTCGAACAGAACCGATCGATCGACCGAATCAAACGCACTCTTGAAATCGAGGAACACAGCTATTGTCGGTCTGCGGTATGCGTGGCGCTGCTCTAGCACCTGCCGCAAAGTAAATATATGGTCTATACAGCCTCGTCCTGGGCGAAAACCGGCCTGCTCTTCCCTAATCCGAGATTCCCGTTCTGCAGTGAGGCGACGAACGAGAATCGAGGCCAGTAATTTTGTCACAACTGGCGTTAGGCTAATACCCCTGTGGTTAGCACAGTCTGTGCGACTGCCCTTCTTGTATATTGCCACTATAATCGATTCGCTCCATTTGACCGGCACACTTCTTTCCAGATACGTTCGAATTGGGAGGTCAGTGCTTTGCAGAGGACCTCACCTCCATCCTTAAATAGTGTAAGTGGGAGGGAATCCGGGCCAGCGGCACGAAAACGATTGAGGGCTGTGATCGCGTTTCGGACATCGACCTCCGACGGAGGCTCTAAACTAACCGTCCATGGCACGTCCTGCATCACCTGAGAAGGAAGAGGTCCGGGAGCAGGAGGCCAGCTCAACTGATCTTCAAAGTGTTCCGCCCAACCAGCCATACGGCGCTCCTTATTGTGTATCAGCGCACCCGCGCTGTCTCTGATTGTCTCACTGATGCCTGGTTTTCTGGGACCAGTGGTGCTAATTAGCTGGAAGAGCTTGCGGTAATTGCCTACTGCTCCTGCCTCCTCCATTTCTTGAGCCCGACTGGTCCACCAGGCTTCCTTGTCAGCACGTAGGCTCCGTTTTAGTTCACGCCTAATAGCCCGTCTGGTCACATTGTGTTCAGAACCAGCCGGGAGGTGTCTTCTAGCTTCCAACAGGTTCACGGACCTTTCGGATATCCAGTGACTGGTGCGGTGACGATTGATGGTGCCACAAACAGATGCTCCTGCGTCGTGCATAGCGGCCGAGATCCTATTCCACTGAAGTTCAGTGTCATTAGGACAAGACAGCGAGAGTTCGCTATGCAGTGCTTCTTGATAGGCTTGCCTTACCGAGGACAGACAATTTCTCCGTTGCCAGTCGTAGAGGACGCTTTGTGCGTCTTCCGCTAAAGTTCATGGAGAAACGACAGCGTACCAATGCATGATCAGAGTCGACACAAGTACTCCAGTACGAGCGGCAATCCAGAATGGAACCGCGCCACCTGTAACTTATGGCTATGTGGTCAATTTGGGTCCATCGCTGGCCATCTACAGGTGGACGCCAAGTGGCACTTCGGCGCCCACTGTGTCCAAAAGCAGTGCTAGTAAGAAACAACTGGTGCTCCGCACACAGCTGCAGCAGACGATCACCATTGTCAGTCCGTTCGGAGTTAAGCCCATAATTACCACCCAGCTGAGCTTCTGAAGAGCTCAGACACCCTAGTTGTGCGTTCATATCCCCTGCAAGTACTATAATATCTGAACTAATAGCACTGCGTAGTAGGGCGTTCAGTTCGTGATAGAAAGTGTCCTTGACTGCATTAGAACTGCAGTCGGTGGGAGCATAAACGGAAATCACAAACAAACAGCGTTTTGTTTTACTTCGCGAATTCACCTTAGCTGATGTCGTCAAACGGGCTGCACATAAACGGTTGTTCACTGGAATCCAATTAACCAACGATGACTTAGCCTTGGAGCTGAGAATGATACCTACACCAGCTTGACCCGTGAGTGCCGCATCGACATCTCCGGATGCGTGCAACCAATAACGAGAGGATAAGCCGGGTGCAGTTAATTCAATAACCCCGTTAGGGTCATTAATCCTAGTTTCGGACACACAACACACATCAACACCCAGTGTGTCCAAGGTGCGTGCGAGTGCAGCCTGCTGACCTGTTTGTCTTAGAGTGCGGACGTTGAATGTCGCTATGGAAACGAGACAGCGTGGCCTTATAAGGGACTTTTGCCGATAGGCGTCCGATAGGTGCTGTGGGATGGTGGTTGCAGATGGTACTACTCCAGTAGCACTTCGGTTGCTGTCAGTTAAGCTGGGAATTATAGAAGGAAGGTTAGTAATGGGGGGCGGGATGGGAGTAAGAGAAAAAGGTGGAAAAGAAAGAAGGGAGGCGCCAGCAGTAGCATGCTTTCGCTTATCCGCCCTGCTGTATGCAGCAGATAAGGCGACCCTTGATAATCTGCGCGACGGCCGATGCAGGATGAAGTTTATGTTTGAAGAAAATGTCATGGTTGTATGCGGGCTGAGATACTGCCAGGGCGCCCAGACCTAGACAGGAGGACGATTAGGGTCCTCATCCAAAGCCTTTGGCTCAAAAGCCTGTCGGCATGCAGCGGGGTGGCAGTGATTTAGTTTTACAGAAATGGACGCCATCCCATTTCAAACCCCCAACCTGGAGGACCAAGAGACTGAGTTTGTCTGACCTCTCACCATTGACTAACCTGGTAGGAGTAACTCTCAAGATGCTCGGAGGCATCACCCAGTATAGCTCAATGGGTCAATGAGGTACGCAAACCGTCGCACCATGTTAAGGTCCAGTCTCGTTGCGACGGTATGGCAGGTACCGTATGGCTAGAAATAGGTGTAAGCAACACCTAAGGTATGCTCGGCTCAATTTCGATAAAGGGTTAGCGGACGAAGCTTCAGAGAATCCAAAAAGATTCTTCGCTTATGTCAAAAGGCGCTGCGGTTCAAACATGTCAATTCCAGTATTGATGCGTGATGACGGCACTCATGCGCATACGGACTATGACAATGCAATATGCGACAGAGTTTGTAAGGGAAACCTCTTTGACAGGCGTTGAGCTGGTTTGCAGGACCCCAGAGGGTTCAGAACTATCTGAATTTATTATAGCGGAGACGGACGTTCGTAGGCTGTTAGAAGGGCTGAACCCTTCTAAGGCCTCTGGGCCTGATTTAATTCACCCGAAGCTGTTGCATGAGTTTGCTGCGGAACTAAGTGGACCGCTTTCTAATGTGTTTCAGAAATCGCTTGACAGCTGTGCATTGCCCTCCTAATGGAAGGAAGCTGTCATCTGTCCCATCTTCAAAAATGGGGACAAGGGTCTGCCTGCAAATTACAGGCCAGTTAGTCTGACGAGTGTAGTAGTTAAACTCCTCGAGAAATTGGTGAGACATTCATTGGAGAGTCATCTGAGTAGATTTAATCTACTTAGCAATGTGCAACACGGATTCCGGAAGGGATTTTCGTGTCTGACGGATCTACTGATGGCTCACGAAACTTGGGCGGATGCAGTGGATAACTGCCACGCGCTGGACGTGCTTTTCGTCGACTTTTCTAAGGCATTTGACAAGGTACCCCATTTGAGGCTCGCGCAAAAGCTGCTCCTACGGGGTATCTGGCCGCGCCCTTCATTGGGTGACTGTCTTCTTGAAGGGTAGAGAACAGTGTGTACGGGTAGGCCGGGGCCTATCGTTTAGGCAGTCTGCCCTCAGTGGCGTGCCGCAGGGCTCGGTCCTTGGACCGCTACTATTCTCTATCTATGTGAATGACCTACCCGCGGAGCTTGAAGTACCATCGCTGCTATTTGCTGATGACCGGAAGCTGTGGAACATTGTCGATGTTCCTGGGGGTTCCGAAGCTATTCAGCGAGCCTTGGATAAGCTTTGGGACTGGTCTACTTTACGGTTACTGCCCATAACTCAGGCAAAGTGCTCCGTTCTTCGAATTGGAGGAGGTTGTCCTCCTACGAAGTACGTGGTCGGTTGGGTTGAACTCCTCCTTGTATCTAGCCAGATTGACCTAGGAGTCGTACACTCTTCGGCTTTACACTCCGGCGACAACTGGAAGAAGGCCGCAAGCAGAGATTTCCGCATCTTGTGGTTGATACGACGTTCCTTCGGAGTCTTGACGGTCGGCATCTTTACGAGGCTGTTCTCCGCTTTCGTTCGGCCTCATCTGGAATACTGTGTCCAGGCTTGTCCGCCCTGCCTCGTCCGGGACAAAATGGAGCTAGAGAGGGTTTTACGAATGGGTACTAGATTAGTTGAGGGATTACGGGAACGGACATACCCCGAGCGTCTACTTAGTTTGGGAATGCATTCAATGCACTACCGAAGGCTTAGAGGAGACCTAATCCTAACCTACCATACCTTAACTGGGAAGGTTGGTCTAGATTTATCTTGGCTATTTAGTCCAGCTAGATTGTCTGTTCTAAGCGGTCATTCTTTGAAGCTGGACAAACCGCGGTCCGATCGGATTAGGGCGGAAATCCGGCTGTCACGCCGAGTTATCGACCGCTGGAACATGCTTCCGGAAAGTGTTATCAGGGAATCTACGGTTAATGGGTTTGAGCGGCAACTTGATGCTCTTGGGTGGCAACATAAAACCTTTCCTTTTTCCTGACTAACTCGCATCTTCGTGCTTCCATTTTTTCTCTACTTTTCTGCACGCCTTTCTCTTTCTTCTCCTCTTCTTCTCTTTCTTCTTCTTTAAGTGCACTTCCTTATTCTGTACCTTCGATTTCTCTCCCTGTCCTTTGCTTACTTCACGTGACTGCCACAGCAGGGACTGCTAGGGCAGGAAACGTGGGCATTAACTGGTTGGCCAGGGTGCGCTACGGGTGTTCCGTTTTAGATCCATCAATAATTGAGCACCTCATCAATTCCTGGCTCAATGATCCACTCAAGATGGAACACTTACGGGATTCTCCTATCATTCCAGTTCCATCTGAACTGAACTGAATCTGGTGGTATGCAGTGCGATGTTTGCTTTCGTTGGTATCACAAAAGTTGTACCGGCGTCCGAGCGAATCGGTACAATATGCTATCATCCAGTGAAAACCTGTTTAGATGTGCTGATTGTTGCGCTCAGAAAGCGAAGCTCCCGGCTTTCACCTGTGCTGAATTCAAAGCACTAGCATCCAGATTCACAGTTGTTGAGAAGGCATTAGCCGAGCTTGCCTCTCTTGATTCGCTCAACTCTAAAGTGGATTTGATTATGAAATCCCTGAATATTGCGAATGTGGACGCTGTAACGGACTGTCCTTCTGCTGACAGTCCCACCGTTGACGAGGCGTTCATCCTGCCGGACGCTCCAGTTCACGTGGATATAACTGACACAGATGCCTCGAACGGCATTGTTGACCCGCCCCAAATGGAAGGCGAGTCACGGGCTCCTGGGTCACTGAAGAATAGGCGTAAGAGCAAGGAAAACGCGCAAACCCTCCGCCCCCAAACCGGAAGGTGATAAAATGCTCAAGAAACAAGCGCCTGAGTTGGAAACACCACCTGGTGTTGCAATTTCCTCAGTGAGACAAGTGGTGCCGTCGCCTTCGGTCCCACCGATTCCTGTCAAACAACCATGTGGCGTGAATGGTAGGGCATGTGGTGTAAATACACCTCGTCGAGGCGATTCTTACACAGATAGCAGTGTGATTTTCAGAAACGTCACTGAATCCACTGCCGCTCTTCCCACCGAGCGCATGCTTAATGATCTTGGTTGGCTTAAGGTTTGCGTGACCAGGCTTTTACCACCAGGTTTCCCTGGTGGTAACGTTCCGGTTGGTCAAACAAATCCTCGACTTCGTCTGCTTAGGGTGGTCCTCTCCACCCCAGAAGAGCGCAGGGCCTTACTGCCATTTGCCTTCAAGCTCAAAGGTACCAACGTTAGTGTGCAACCAGACCTTCCTTTAGGGGATAGGTTAAAGTTAAAGGAAGCCATCAAAGACCTAAAAGCCCGGCGTGCAGCTGGTGAGCAAGGTCTCCGATTGGTGGGTTTTCAGGTGGTCAGCCGGCGGTCCTTTTCGCCCTGCCAGAACCTATACTACTTGCGCACGACCCAGGGCTGGTCGTGCCGAAGCCGTCCAAGTAATACTTAGTAACGTGCTTAGCCTGAGGAACAAGATGTGCGAGGTGGGTCTGCTCGTAGACAAATCTCGTCCAGAAATACTTGCTTTCACTGAAACGTGGTTGTCTGAGGAAATCACAGATGGCGAAGTATATCTGCCTGGCTACGCATTGTTCCGCGCTGACCGCTCCATTGGCCGTCAAGGGGGTGGTGTAGCTCTTTATGTGAGTTATCACATCGACGTACTGAGGACCAGCGTTTTTCAGTCTCTCGACAAATCTGTTGAGGCACTCGTAGTCTTGATTTGCGCTTCCTCGGTTCAGGTTACGGTCGTGTTAGTGTATAGAAGCCCTATGAGCACCTCCAATGGAATCATTGAGTTTATACGCACTCCTTCTGCGAACAAATGTCTGGTGCTGGGAGACTTCAACCTCCCAGAGTTTTGTTGGGATGATCTATCTTGCAGTTCGGCTCTGGAATCGTTCGGTGCAGAACTGCTGGACTTGACGCTGCAGGTACCACTACACCAGTTCGTGGACCTCCCCACTAGGTACATGAGCAATCAGCAGCCGTCCATTTCAGATCTTGTTTTTGCTAAGTCACTTGACTTTGTAAATGACATTAAATACGACTCGCCTCTTGGCGCTAGCGGTCATGTTTGCTTGTCCTTTCAGTGTACCCTTATCAGGCCTTGCCAAGCTACTACCAGTTGGTATCCTAACATTTGGGCCGCGGACTTCCAAGCGATGCGAGATAAAGCTAGGTCATCGCCTTGTGTGATATCTGAGACCCGCACTGTTCACATAGCCTGGGAAAAACTTAAGGCTCACCTCGTCGACATTTCTGCACTTCACATTCCACTGGTAAAAGAAGGGAATCGAGAGCGCAGCCTCCGTGGATAGATTCCGCGGGGAAGGGCCTGCTAAAGAAGCGGTCTAGATGCTGGCGAGCGTACCGAACAGCTCCGTTGAACAGCACGTTTGACAAGTATCGGTTGGTTCGAAATGAGTGCAAGCTACATCTTAGGTGGGCCCGACTTCAGTATGAAAAGGGTTTAGCTAATACTGCCCCGAAAAATCCCAAGAAATTCTTCGCTTACGTTAAACGACGCTGTGGTGCATACCACCATTACTTCGAGGAGATGGAACGCATGCCTATAGCGACTATGACAAGGCATGCATGCTTGGTAAGCAGTACTCAAGCGTCTTTGTCCACGAAAAAATACGCCATGCAGAGTTAGCTTCAAGAGTCTCTGAGGACTGTTGTCTGGATGAAATTCCTGTAACTGAGTCTTAAGTTCTCCGGTTGCTAAGAGAGGTGAACCCAACTAAGGCTTCGGGTCCAGATTCTGTTCATCCAAAGTTGTTACACGAATTGGCAGGGGAACTCAGTGGACCTCTGACTTGTGTGTTTCAGAGGTCACTAAACAGCTGTATATTGCCTACCGAATAGAAGGAGGCTGTTGTCTGCCCGATTTTCAAGTGCGGTGACAAGACCTACCGGCTAATTACAGGCCTGTCAGCTTGACTAGCGTGGTCGTTAAGTTACTTGAAATATTAGTACGAGATACAGTGGAGAACCATTTAAATAGGTTTAACCTGCTTAGTGTCGAGCAACATGGTTTTCGCAAAGGATTTTCGTGTCAGACGAACTTGTTGGTAGCTCGTGAGAGCTGGGCTGAAGCCTTAGACAGTGGACATGCGGTGGATTTGGTGTTCATTGACTTCGCCAAGGCCTTTGACACTGTCCCCCATTCGCGACTTTCACTGAAGTTGAGGTCGTACGGAATAGCTGGTCGCGCTCTCCAGTGGGTGTCAGCTTTTCTGGATGGACGGGAACAGTGTATTCGTGTGGGAAGCAGTCTTTCGTTTCGACAAGCTGTACTTAGCGGCGTTCCGCAAGACTCTGTCCTAGGTCCGCTGCTTTTCTCAGTCTACGTGAATGACTTGCCGGAGGAGCTTGAGGTACCATCGCTCTTATTTGCTGATGACCTAAAGCTCTGGAATATTGTTGATATCCCTGGAGGTCCTGTGGCTCTTCAACTGGCTCTGGATAGACTCTGGGAATGGTCTGTCTTGTGGTTGCTGCCCATAAACCGGGCAAAGTGTTCAGTGCTGCGTATCGGAGCGTCTGCTTCCTCCACAAGTTATGTGCTGGATAGGAGCGAACTTCCTCACGTGACTCATCAGATTGATCTAGGTGTCGTCCACTGTTTCACACTACACTCTGGAGACAACTGGAAGAAGGCGGCCAGTAAAGGGTTCCGGATGTTGTGGTTTATCCGTCGTTCTTTTGGGACCCTAACCGCTGATGTGTTTGTGAAGCTCTTCTCAGCGTTTGTGCGACTCCACCTAGAATATTGCGTCCAGGCCTGTCCACCATGCCTTGTCCGGGACAAAATGGCACTAGAAAGGGTGTTGCGTTTCGGTACTAGGTTGGTCAAGGGATTACGAGGGCAAATGTACCCCGAACGCCTGCTTAGTTTGGGTATGCAGTCAATGTACTACCGAAGGATTAGAGGGGACCTAATCCTAACCTACCGTGTTTTGACTGGGAACGTTGGCCCTGATTTGTCCATGCTATTTAGTCCTGCTAGATTATCTGGTCTCCGCGGGCATTGTATGAAGCTGGACAAACCGCGGTCCGATCGAGTTAGAGCGGAGACACGGTTATCACGTCGAGTCATCGATCGCTGGAACCTGCTTCCAGAAAATGTTGTCAAGGAAGCTACGGTTAAGGGGTTTGAGCGTCAACTAGATGCTCTTGGGTGGCAACACGAAACCTTTCCTTTTTCCTGACTAATCCCCATCTTCATACTTCGATTCTATTTTTCTTTACTTTTCCTCGCCATTGGTATTATTCTCTTCTTTTAACTGATTTCCCCTACTCTCTTACCTTCGCTTTTTCTTCCTCTCTTACTTACTTCACGTAACTGACATAGCTGGGACAGCTAATGTAAGGAACGTGGACATTAAATTGGTGGACCAGGGTGTTTTTTCGGGTGTTATCCTTTTAGACCCATCAAGAAGTCGGAGCACCCGTATCAACTCCTGGATCGACGACCCGCTCAAGAAGGAACACTTACGGGATTCATCCTATCGTCCCAGTCCCACTTGAACTTGAACGCTCTTTGATTGTCACTGTTACAATTGCCATGAAATGTCGGTATAATTACACTTATTTAATCATGCCCTCGCGGGCATGCATCGCATAGCCGAGAATAAATGTTTATTTATGTAACTGCGCAGCAGTAGATTTGCCGCAAACTCCCGGTGTTTGTTCATCTGGCTTAAGCGGTGTACCAATAGGAGTGGTCCTTTTTGAAGTTTGTACTGGGACAATGATCGTTGCTCCAAAGAGCGTTACAAGGATCTCGCCGACAGGTTCTCTTAGTTCAAATGGAAGTATAAGATATTTACGGAAAACGGGATCACCGGCTAGTTCCACATTAACAGAGGGTGTTTTCATTCCACCAGCTGTCATTGAACAACCGTGAGACAAACCATGAATTTAGGTGTCAATATCAGTGTGTGACGGAAAGTGACACTAATGTTAAGCGCCTACATGACTTTAACATTGAGAATAGGCGGGTCCTGGCGAATGACAACAAATTTACACTCGACAGTGTTAGGATGTTCATCTAATATCGGTAAGGTCCAACCACGTATCACCAGCAAGTAATACCTTCAACAGTGCTGGATGCATAATTTAGCTGAAAATCAGAGTAAAGATGACTGAGACTCGTGTTAGAAATAAGAGACTCCACGCTAACAGGATCTACAATGACGCGGTGTGCCGTACCACTTTCGAAGCATAAAGTATTGAATACGTGACCACTTTTATTCAGTGTTAGGGAATAGAAATCTTTTGGTGGGTCCTTGGTGTCATCATTAGCTTGTTTCATTATATTACAATGTTTAAATTGACGGCAAACACTGCAGCTATGTTTGCGTTTTCCACACTGTTGGCGTTTGGAATTCCCACGTGGTCGGACAACGACGTCCTGTTGAGCATCCCGTTCAACTGAAGCCATTTCAGTGAGGGAAAGCGGATGGGTATTGTTTTCTGGAGATTCACTTGTTGAAGAATTGAACTATACTGAATACTGTATTTTGGAGCAAGTAGAAAATAATTCTGTACAACTCCATCGGGTGATAATCAAAAAACATTTAAAAAAAATAAATAAACACGTCCGGTGGTTATCCTGAGATGGTTCAGCAACTCCTTCTGTAGCACACAAAATGCTTGTTTACACAGTGAGTCACAAGTGGGTGATATCGTTGTCAAGTGGCAACCGTTCTCTGAAACGTATGTTAGCGAAGTGTACATCCAACAAAGATTTGAATTTATGCACAGATTCGGCCTCGACGACGTGTTCTGGCAGACTGTTCCAGGCGTGCACAACCCTCCGCTCGAAACACAGAGGGTGTGGGATTTTCTTCGGATCAGGTACCACGAGTTTGTACCTGTGCCCACGTGTGGTGCATGGTACTCGCAAGTGGAGTAACGACCTTAGCATGGGGAAATGACCGAGATGTAAAATACGGTAGGTCATGATAAGATCCACTCGAACACGGCGATATGACAAGGTGTAGAGCCCAAGTTTCATGCACCGGTTTTCATACGATAAGCCTCTCAAGCTGGGGATCAACTTGGTGGCGATGTGTTGTACTCGTTCGATCTTTTGCGCTTCGCCGCGAGTGATCGGACAATATGCAGGCGAGCCGTACTCTACCATTGGTCTGACGATGGAAGAGAAGAGGCGAGTGGCGACGTCCTCAGACCAAGTGCAGAAGCTGCGTTTCAGCGCCCAGAGCATGCGCAGTCCGTTTCGATACAGTTTGTTGGTGTTGTCGACGGACTTCAAGTCGCAGCGTGAGAGTACACCTAGGTCTTTCACGGAAGGTGTGGGATGCAGTGGTTGGCCGTCTAGGGTGTACGTTCGTCCGTGAACAGCCTTCCCGAGACTCATGAATAGGGACTTGACCGGGTTGACCGGTAGGTGGACTTCAGAAGACCATACTGCGAGGCGGTCTAGGTCTTGTTGGAGAATGTCACAGTCATCGAGAGTATTAATTTCTCGCCAAATTTTGAGGTCATCCGCAATCAGTGCACACGGCGACCGTAGAAGCTGGGGCAGCTCGTTGATGTGGATGAGAAACAGAGTGGGTCCCAGTACCTTACCTTGAGGTACACCACTGGTCGAGGGATACCAATCGGTTAGATGGCCGTCCACCTGTATCTCGTCCAAATGCTTCTCTTGTGCTAAAAGTGTCGCCCCATGCAAATGCCGTGCATTGCTCCGAATGTGACGGCTGGATGCAGATCGCTTGTTGTGGCTGTGGTCCAGATCAGCACAAATCTCTACAGCTGATGATTTCTCTAGCTAACTATTTTCCTTGGTTACCTCTGCTGTACCTCGTTAAACAACAGACGGTTTGTGAGCACATTCTCATCGCTCCACACTCACCGCACTCCAACGTAACCCAAAGCACTCGCTACCCAGGATCACCTGGTTACTCCGCCGCAGGCTCTACAGTGGTAAGCGAAGTGGCTTGCCGCCTGACTCTTACTCGGAGCCTTTGGCTTACGTCCCTTACAGTGAGCCAAGGACAAAGGCATACGCTGCGGTTGTAATGGAAAGCAGCACCGCTTCTGGTGTAGATCCCAGCTAGCTTTAACGCTAAGACAAAGATTAAGTATAAATTCAAGCCTTCCTTACCTCAGGCTCAGTTCGAAGCTGTTATTGTCAAGGGTAACTGATTGGAAACGCTTATCAAAGGCAGCGCAACTCCACCTCAACCAACTATCCCTGGCGTGTCCAACTACCCTGCCGTGACCCATGTCTCATCATCATGAAGCGTTTGGACCGGGCAAACTTACCAGGCCGGAAGGATGTTAAACAACCAATTGTTCTTTAAACGGCTGACCGTTTTATTCAACCAAGACTAACAGGGAAATAACATTATCACGACTTTTCACTTAGGTGGAAAACAAGAAGATTCTCACAAAGTTAGTCTTTTTAAGGTTGTGTGCCAAGACGAGGAAGAACGTCAGTGCATTCTCCGACGGACCCCACGTCTCTCGGGCAAGCCATTTTTGGGTCAAGAGACCTCACTCGGAGGAACGGATCAAAAGGAAAACTGCTGTCGTGGAGCTGAGAACCATCCTGGCGAAGGGTGAGACACACCTTCATATGGTGGATTTTAGATCAGTTCGGTAAACTCCGAGAACCCGCTGGAGGCTAATTCTCGTTACCCGAGGCCAGTGGCGCAAACTAACAGACTGAATTTGCTGTACGTTAAAGTAAGCCGTCTACGAAATAATCTTGATTAAATTCAGGTGCTTGCCGCAGATGTTTGTCCTGACTTAACGGCTTTTACTGAAACGTGGTTATTCCCAGAGGGCAGTGAATCTGAAGTGTCCATCAACAGATACTACCTTTATTGGGTCGATCGTCATAGGGGAAGTCGGGAGGCAGCGTAGTACTCTACTGGAGGGCGGATCTAAAGATTACCATAGTTGAGGTCTCCTGTGACATTGACGGTGATTTCGGGGCCTTTTGGTGTCGATTTCATGGTGGATGCTGATCTTTATTGATTTGTGTCAGCTACATAGCGCCACTGGGCGCCGAAGCTCGCCTGTCTAAGTCAAGCACGGTGCAGGAATGAATTGCCGTATCGTGGGAGGTTTAAATGCTCCAAATATCAACTGGGTCCCCTTTCTTTGCATCTGTTCACCTGTTTCCTTGGATGCAGCCTTCCTCGATACCGTCTTCGACGGCAGTGTATCAACATGTCCTCATGCCGACCCTATACTCGCCGGCCAGTCGTTTCCTATCCTGGAACTTGTGCTCTCCCCAGCGTAGTCGGACGTCATGGGCCTAACAGTCTTTCATCCCACTGGTTGAAGCTACCGTGCTACTGCCTTATTTCAATGGACTCCACGCTTTCCCTTTCACAACCCCTGTGCCGTCCGCCGAGATTTGTGGCGTGCCGATGCTCCGTCTTAAAACCGCTGCAAGTATAATATATTGGTGTTTCCCGAACATCTCATTACTAACGGTGTGTGGAACCTTTTCTACTCTAGGTTGAAGTCGCACCTTGTACAAGTGTTGCCCAGCTCCGAAAAGCGATCGCTCTCTATAAGACCTCTGTGCATCGATTGTGAATTATGATCCCAGATAAACTGAAGACGGAAGTTGTGGGACCGCTTCAGGCTCACACGATCAGAACGTGACTACCTCAGTTAAAAACCTGTTAAGGATGCTTGTACCACGAAATAAGCGTGGAACATTAACCGCATGAGCTCTCTAGCCACATTCTAGCAAGCTTAATAAGATCGGCGCAGTGGGACACATTCTTCCTCGCTAGCGACCCTCAGACTGCAGCAGATGAGTTATATAACAACATCCATCGGTCAATAGATGTGTCGATTCCGCGAAAGCATATAAAACTACCTGTCTCTGGAGAAAGGCCTACGCAACACAAATTAGCTGTAAAGCTCAAAAAGTTGCTCAAGGCGTATCGTAAATCCAATGACTTCTGTTTCTTAATAAAGCACCAGCAATTGGTTACTATTAAGGAGAATACCAATCAGGCCATGCTGATTGATAAAGAAAAATAAGCACTCGGTAGCCAAAATAGAAAACAGGAACTATTCAGATTGCTTAAGCGCAAGACCGCTAAACAGAACCTAGATGTTATCTCGCTTATGTCTGCAGATAAATGCTTAGTGAGTGACCCGACTTATACCAGCGAAATGTTCAACAACTACTTTGCTGCCTCGTTTAATGAATGTAGTGATCCTGCGACCCTGGATCTGCAACATCACACGAATGATCAACTCAGCAACATCACATTCAATCTGTGCGATATCCAAAAGCTCATAAAGTCCACTAAAACCTCCTATTTCACTGGTCCGGACAATCTCCCATCTGCTGTCATAAAATTCGGGGGAGATGACATCCCCTTGCTACTACTGAATATGTTCAGCTTATCTATGAATTGTGGTATCATACCGGCTCAGTGGAAGGAGGCCATAGTGATGCCCCGTCATAAATCAGGTTCACTGTACGACGTAAAAAACTACCGACCGATTAGTCACACATCAGTATTGTCTAAAATGATGGAGCGACATGTAAAGTCGAAAACGCTTGAATTCCTATTAACTCGAAACTTAGTAAACAATTCACAGCATGGATTCCTGAACTCCAGGTCCTGCATCACTTGTCACTTAAAATTTTTAAATCACCTTGTCAGTTCACACGATCGTGGCTTATCGGCAATCGTCATCTATCTCGACATGCAAAAAGCTTTCGACCGCGTACCTCATAGTCGCCTACTAGCTAAGCTCCAAACCTACGGTATAAAGGACCCCTTACTGGCTTGGTTTAGCTCATATCTCTCAGATCGCTCCCAGATAGTACAAATCCAACAACATAAATCTCAACCCAAGGCTGTTACCAGTGGGGTGGTACAAGGCAGTGTTCTTGGTCCATTGCTATTTCTACTTTACGTTAACGACGTCTTCAGCGTAGTTAAATGCGGCACACCTTATCTTTTCGCCGATGACATCAAAATAGTGTACTCCTTCCATCCTACCAACCTCAGCAATACTCTAATGGAAATCCAACTGGACCTCCATACGCTTGAGGCTTGGTGCAACACATGGAAAATGTCTTTCAGCACTGACAAATATAGCGCGATGTTATACAGGTGCAATATTAAGCACAATGCTCTGACCCTAGATAGCAAACCACTTACTATCTGTCAGACCATCTGTGACCTAGGGCTTCGCTACTCATATTCCCTTAACTTCTCAGAACAAGCATTTTATGCAACAGCCAGAGCTAAACAACGCATTGCATTACTATTCAAAAATCTTACTCTACGAGATTCAATTTGTTCAATGTATGAATCATTCGCCCGCCCTTTACTTGAATATTGCTCAATGGTGTATAGCAATTCCAGGAAGCATGATCGTATCGCCATAGAAAAGGTACAAAGAGCGTTTACAAAGCGCCTTATTGGTACGAGCTTAGTGTTACCCTATTCTGAGCGATGCGACATACTTAAGCTTGACCCAATATGGCTTCGACGCCTAAAAGTAAACTTAGCACTTTTTTCAATATCCTACACAAAAATGTCCACACCCCTAGCATTGATCTATCACTCATGAAACCAAATGGATACAATACACGCAATAGAGAAAATTCTGTAATGGTAAGAAGGTCAAAGACAAACATATCAGCAAACTTTTTCCTAAATCGGTACTCCCGTATTTGGAACAAATTGCCGACCGATATTCGTACTAGCACATCTGAGTATAACTTTCGTAGAAAGCTTGACGAATATCTTACAGTCAGCAATGTGATTATGCTCCTGTGCTGCCCTACAACTATTCAACAAACGTATGAACAAGGTCCAGACAACATATAACTGCAAGTTGCAAATGACTGTATCAGTCAGATCAACAAACACCCGTTGATTCCCTGCTTACCCTTCTCTTTTATTGCCCACTCCGTCTCTACCTGCCCGAAAGCTCACCGCTAATTGGTGGCTCCACTGATACATCGATGGGTTGGAGGTCCAGGCTTCTGTTATCCTCTTCATCCCATCTTGGCTCACTATACTTCCCCTTGATTTTACTTGGCTCCACTGCAACCATGTGTCAGTTGAACCACTGGCAACTTGGTTAGCTGGACTCCCAAATCCGGTTAACTATCTCTCCAATCGTAACTTCACTTCCGTTTCACCCGCTGGCACACCTACCATTCGTTTGTGAAAGCACTGACGCTTTGGTAGGTAAAGCACCCGGATCCTTTCTTTACATCTTCAACCCACCTTGCTCCCCAACACTTAGCTTCGGTTTTCACTTGACCATATCTTGCTGGTGAATCAACCGACACATTGTCAACATCGATATGTTTGCCACTCAGGACTACTGTAACCTCGTAAACATATCACTGGCGTTCTGTTGGACCAATTCCCAGCATAATCAAACTCCTAGCGCAGTTAGCCAAACTACTAAAGGTTCGGCATTCTTGTTCACAGCCCACAACCCACACATCTTAAGTAATCCGAAATCCATATTGCGCCTCCTAATTGTAAACAACATCTGCAATACAATAATAAGGTAGTTGCTTAAATATTTCCCTTTTTCACTGTGCAGTAATGTGGGCTTATTTTTCCCTGTTAGCCAGACCCATACTGCTGTTCCTTATGCTGAGTCCAGAAATTTGGTTGCGAGACCCTCCCCACACTATATTATTCTCGATTCCACACATGTACATAATTCCCTAGGATGTTTTAGGCCTCCATCGCACTAATACTTACTAATACTTGCTATTTCCCTTCTATTTACGTTGATCCGGACCACAACTCGTTCAACGGTACGATGAGATACTTGCTACCGAAGAAAGTTGGATCTGCATAAGAATAAACTACAACTTGAATCCAATCCCACTCAATACGAATCTCCTCGCATCCGATAAACAATTTCAGTTTCAGAGAAAACTTGTACATAATGATCGGTCCAGGGTCTCTGGAACGTGTCTCACCTTTCTGAGAAATATACCTATTATTATTATTATTATTATTATTATTATTATTATTATTATTATTATTATTATTATTATTATTATTATTATTATTATTATACTTCTAAGACGTTCTTCCCCTACGTCAAACGGAGCGCCAGAGCTGGCAGTCATTAAGTCATCTGACGGTCGCGCACAGGAGAACATTCGGAAGATGCTGACCGTCTCGGCTGCCACTGAATCAGCCCGTTCTGACGAAGTGTTGCTAACTGATCAATGTGGTACAAGGTCAACGGCTTCTGTTTCCGTTAGCCAAGAAAAGCGGACTAGATTTGCCCGTAAAACTTCGAAGGGGCTTGAAGACCCGGGAACTAGTAAGACGCCGGCAATAGAGCGAAAAACCTACGCTACCGTTGCTTCGATGTCGTTTGCGGAGACAGGGCCAGTAGTGAAAACAGCTCGTATGAGTGTCGGATCCAAGACACGTGGGGTAAACACTCACCTTCGTGCCGACTCTTTCACGGATACTAGCGTTATATTCCGTAACGTTACTGAATCTAAGGCTGCTCTCCCAAGGGAACGCATCCTGGATGACATCAAGTGACTGAAACTGTGCGTCAGCAAGCTGCTTCCACCTGGCTTCCCTGGTGTCACTGTCAGAAACATGACCAGGTTGGGAACGTCCCTACCGGTACGCCAAGTCCGCGACTTCGACTACTTCGCGTGGTCCTTTCTACCCCGGAGGAACTCAAATCATTACTGCGGTTTGCATTCAAACTTAAGGATAACTGTGTCAGCGTTCAGCTGGACTTTCCACTGGCAGATGGATTGAACTTGAAGGAGGCTATCAGAGACCTCAAAACTAGGCGGGCGACTTGTGAGAAAAGCCTCCGTCTGGTGGATTTTCAGGTGGTCAGCCGGAAGTTAGTTTCCGCCCTATCAGAACCCATCCTGATGGTGCACGACCTAGGGATGGTAGTACTTAGCAACGTGCGTAGCTTAAGGAACAAGCTGCACGAGTTGGGTCTACTTGTAGACAAATCTCGTCCCGACATACTTGCATTCACTGAAACGTGGTTGTCTCCGGATGTCACGGACGGTGAGGTATGTTTACCTGGCTACGCGCTGCTTAGAACTGATCGCTCCGTTGGTCGCCAAGGCGAAGGCGTTGTACTGTATGTGAGCTGTAACTTAGATGTGTTGAGGACCTGCAAATTTCAGTCGTCGGATCAAACTGTTGTAGCCCTATCAGCAGGGAGATAATTGACTTTATTCGCACTCAGTCCGCAAATAAGTGTTTAGTTCTAGGGGATTTCAACCTCACAGAAATCTGTTGGGCCCATCTTCCTTGCAATACGGCGTCAGGAACATTCGGTGCAGACTTTCTTATACTGACTCTCCAAGTGCCTTTGCACTAGTTCGTGGACTTTCCCACTAGGTCTATGGACAACCAAATACCATCTACTTTAGATATGGTTTTCGCTAAATCCCTCGACTTCATGACTGACGTTTCATACGGTGCACCTCCAGGGTCCAGCGATCATGCGTGCATATCCTTTCGGTGTGCTCTTTCAAGGCATTATCAGACCGCCGTTGAATTAATTGGCGGGCGGACTTTAGTGCAATGCGAGCTAAGGCTTCAGTTCTGAACCGTGAGATCTCGATGGCTGGCTCTGTCCAGTTAGCCTGGGATAAATTTAAGATGTACCCTACGGCGATTCCTACTCCCTGTATTCCACTCATGAGGAAAAGGGCTACGGGCACAGTCTCCATGGATAAATACCACAGGCAAGTACCTACACAAGATACGGTTTGGATGCTGGCGAACCTACCAAGCAGCTCCATCAGCCAGTACCTATGATAGTTATCGAGAGATTAGAAATAAATGTAAGCAACATCTCAGGACTGTTCGTCTCCAGTACGAGCAGGGTTTAGCGGACTCGGCCGCAGTTAATCCCAAAATCTTTTTGCGTACGTTAAAAGACGCAGCGTCATTGCGAGCAGATGGGACCCGTAAGCAAACTGACCATGACAAGGCTTGTATACCTAGTGATCAGTATACTGGGATCTTTGCTCTGGAGATCTCTTTACCACAGGTTGAATTGGTTTCAAGAGTTCCATAGGATTCTTGCTTAGCTGAGTTTAACATAACGGAGACTCAGGTCTTCGAGCTACTTCAACGCATTAATCCCCCTAACGCTTCCGGTTTTGATTCAATTCATCCGAAGTTGTTGCACGAATTGGCCAATAGCTGAGTTGTCCTCTCAGACGTGTTTTCATTATCGCTTGACAGCTGCATCCTATCTTCGGAATGGAAGGAGGCAATCATCTGTCCGATTTTTAAGCGCGGTGACAGCGCACTACCCACGAACTACTGGCCGGTCAGTTTGACAAGCGTAGTAGTCAATTTATTTGCAAAGCTGATAAGGGATTCAGTGAAGAACCACCTGAATAGATTCAACGTTCTCAGTGTTGCGCAACATGGATTTCGCAAGGGATTTTCATGTCAGACTAATCTAGTTGTAGCTCGTGAAGTCTGGGCCGAAGCAGTAGAGAGTGGCCATGCTACAGACGTGCTATTCGTGGACTTTTCTGTGATTTTGACACTATTCCTCATTTTCGACTCTCACTAAAGTTGAGATCTTTTGGTATATCTGGTCGCGCCCTGCAATGGGTGTCTGTCTTCCTTGAGGGGAGGGAACTGCGTACGGGTGGGGCTTAGCCTTTCGCTCAGGCAAGCTGTCCTTAATGGCGTCCCTCAGGGCTCTGTATTGGAGCCATTGTTGTTCGCGATCTATGTAAATGACTTGCTGGGAGAGCTAGGAGTGTTATCACTAGTGTTTGCCGGGGGTCCTGAGGCAATTCAGCGTGCCCTGGATATGCTCTGGGAATAGTCTATCTTATGGTTGATGCCCATAAATAGGGCCGAGTGCTCTGTTCTCCGGATCGGAGCTGCTAGTCCTCCCAACCGATATGTTGTCGGTGGTGGTGAAATCCCTGTTGTCACTCAGCAGGTTGATTTAGGGGTCTTACGCTTATCAGCACTTTATTCTGGCGACAGTTGGAAGAAGGATGCTTGTCCAGGGTTTCGTATGATGTGGTTTATCTGCCGCTCTTCCGGAGTCCCAACGGCCAATTTGTTTGTAAAGCTATTCTCGACATTCGTCCGACCCCACCTAGAATATTGTATTCAGGCTTGTCCGCCATGTCTTAACCGAGACAAAATGGACTTGGTGAGGGTGTTACGTGTGGGCACTCGGTTAGTGCAGGGTCTACGGGGACAGACGTATCCTGAACGCTTGCTCAATTTGGGGATGTACTCAATGTACTACCGAAGGATAAGAGGGGACCTGATTCTCACTTATGGTATTTTGACGGGTAAGATCGGCCCGGACTTGTCAGGGCTATCTAGTCCCGCTACGTTACCTAATCTCCGCGGTCACCCACTGAAACTGTATAAACCACGGTCTGATAGGATTAGGACGGAAACTCGTCTGTCGCGCCGAGTTATAGATCGCTGGAATTCGTTTCCAGATCACGTGGTTAGGGAACCTACGGTTAAGGGTTTTGCGCGCCAGCTCGATGCTCTTGGGTGGCAACATCAAACCTTTCCTTTTTCCTAACTGACTCACCTTCACTTTTCAGTTCTTTTTTATTGACTCAAATATCTTGGTATTCTACTTGCTTTCTCTTTTTGCTTTCTGAGTTTACTTTTTTCTCTCTCCACGTAACCGACCCAGCAGGGACTGCTAGGGCAGGATACGTGGGCATTACTTGCTTGGACAGGGTGTGATGCGGGCTTTGTTTGAGGTCCATCAGTACTTCAGAGTCTTCCAACTCCCGGTTCAACGACTCGCTGAAGGAGGAACACTCACGGGATAATCCTATCGTTCTAGTCCAGCTTGAACTTGAACTTGTCAGCCCCATCGATTCCGATGGATTAGCGTAGACGTATCTTTTCTCAGACATTGATTCGTTGCTTCCGTTACTGTAGTCTAGGACTAGTTTTCACTCCACTACATAATTGGGAACCCTTGTTTTTCTTTTTACAAACCGGTACTCTTCTTTTCTAACTGAGAAATCTCGTTTCCTACCACTCTCCACACTGAATCTTCTGAAACTTTTCTTGGTTTTTCCTTACGCGCTATTGACCTAAACAACGCCCATGTCTGGTTTTTACGGTTAGACGCTCTTTTTCGTTGCTGTAGAATTGCTTTACAAAGTTCTTTTCCTGCGTCACTGCACACCTTCTCACACATATAGCCGCCGATGTGGCAGACCTCTAGTGACCTACAGATTCCCCCGTATGATTGTGTAAATTATTCTAAAATGATAGTTTTCTTATGTATTAGGGAATTAATATTACTCACGAGTAGCAGGATTTTAGTTGTAATTATGGTAACTCTTTCATCCCAGTAGTTCACAAGCTACATAGGCTCTGCCATGTAGCTTGTGAACTACTGGGATGAAAGCCTTACCATAGTAGTGAATTAGGCGGTTTTGCCTGTCGTACGATCTACGCGCTATAGACCTACTTGACTCTGTTCCTACCGCATCCCCCTACGATAAGCTTAAAGCTACCGTTTGGAAACGCCTCTCAGCTTCCAATGTGGCCAGACTTCATCAACTTCTCTCCGGAGTTGAACTGAGTTATCGTCCACCATCGCAGCTTTTCCGTTCTTTGCGCTCTCTGGTGGGTTCCTTTAAAGTCCACAGCAGCGTCTTACATCAATTATGGCCCAAACGCATCCCATCCAACACTACGGCGATCCTCGCTGTATCCGCCGCTGATTTGTCTCTTGACAAACTAACAGAAACGGCTGACAACGTTTATGAGTATTACTTTCAGAGCCCAGTCTGTCACGCTGTTGGCACTTTACCTGAGACTACCACGTCAACAGATCTCATTGAATCGATTTGTCATAGGCTGTCCATACTCGAGCTTGCCGTTAAGGGAGGACGTCGCCCCCGCAGTCGAAGTTTTAAATCCACTTCGAAAAGCAGAAACAGACACGCTAGGAACACTAGACAGTTCGTTTGCTATTACCATCGACTTTTTGGTGATACCGCTAAAAATTGTCGTTTTGGTTGAATGCACCCGAAAGCCTTCCCCAAGGCTCAACAGGGAAACGCACCAGCCATCCAGTAATGGCGACGACTTCGGCTGGCCGATCTTCTGGTCGTCTGCTTTTTCCTGTGGTTCCTCAACCAACCTTTAATTTTTGGTTGACACTGGAGCCGAAATCAACGTTCTGCCTCGTGAAATGGAAAAACGCTACCTTCCCACAGGACCAACTCTTTAGGCGGCTAATAACACAAAAATCCAGACCTATGATCAGAAACTGTTGATTCTCGATCTTAGCCTCCAACGAACATTTTCTTTCGTCTTCTTGATCTCAGATGTTCAAAGACCCATCCTCGGTGCTGACTTCCTCACTCAATTTGGTCTTATTATCGACTTACGCAACAGTATCACCTCCCTCAGCACTCCAGGCAGAGCCACTTCGGTCAGCTCGATCGGACTTCGCATGACTCTACCCACTAGCACTGTGTTCATCGAGCTACTCCAACAGTCCCCCGCGTTGTATTTGCCGTTCAATAAGTGTTCCGAACCTAAACACGAGATCGTGCACCACATTGTTGCTCATGGACCACTGGTCACATCGACCTCGCCGAATACCACCCGATAAACTCGCTAACGCCAAAGCTGAGTTTGTGCACATGCTCCGTCTTGGTATTGTCAGACCTTCTAATTGCTCATGGTCTTCACCTCTGCACATGCTTCTTAAGAAGTCTTGTGGAGATTGGCGACCTTGTGGTGACTACCGCACACAACAATGTCACTGTCCGATACAGGTATCCGATACCACATATTCACGATTTTTATATCGTCTTAGACGGTCAAGTAATTTTATCGAACTTGGTCCGGGCATATCACCAATTCCCTGTCGCTCCTGATGACATTCCCGAGACAGTCATATCCACCCCATTCCATCTTTTTGAGTTTGCCCATATGTTTTTTGGATTACGAAACATGACACAACCGTTTCAACGGTTCATCAACCAAGTTCTTCGAAGACTTGCTCTTGTTTTTGCTACTATCAATGACATTCTTCTGGCCAGTTCTAACCAGGAAGAACATCTATTCCATCTTCGCCTAGTTTTTGAGCGTTTCGATCATTATGGCGTAACGATCAACGTGGACAAATGTGCTTTTCGCCAGTCCGGTGTTGATTTTCTCGTTCATCGAATCGATCGTAACTGAATCAGTCCACTTCCGGAGAAAACAAAAGCGATCATGGAGTACCCGATGCCGCAGTCCTACAAAAGCATGCGCCGTTTCTTTGGTTTGGTGAATTATTACAGCCGCTTTATATCTGATTGCTCTAAACTGCCTCAACCTTTAACTGACTTGCTTAAAGGAAAGTCTCGAATATTCAAACCCACGAACGAAGCACTAGAGGCTTTCGACAAGATTAAACATGCTTTGTCCAAGATCACTGCGTTGAGCCATTTGAGGCCGTCGCAGCGAGACTGGACCTTAACCTGGTGCGACGATTTGCGTACCTCCTTGGCCCATTGAGCTATACTGGGTTGTGCCTCCGGGCCCTCCGAGCTACTCCTACCATGTTGGTCAATGATGAGAGGTCAGACAAACTCAGTCTCCTGGTTTTCCAGGTTGGGGGTTTGAAATGCGATGGCCCAACACAGCTGGAAGTGTTATCATTAGGCCCTAAGTTTTGTATTCCACGTAAGAAAATAGATCAGGCAGCCTTAGAAGTGCAGTTTGAAAGCTTAATGATACAAACTAGAGACCTGTTTCCAACATCTTCTAGTGATGTTGAGAACCTAAAATCTAGTCTAGTAAATAGCTGTCATGAATATGTTAAGGCTAAACCATCTAGTAATGGTATTATTTCAAGGGAGCAAATTCAGGCAATTAAAGAGTTACGGTTAAACAACGAATTAATTATCTCTAGACTAGACAAAGGATCCGGCATAGTGTTATTAGATAGGGTGGATTATATCTGTAAAATGCAACATATCCTCAGTGACGAACGTAAGTTCCAGAAGCTTATGGCCGGAAAGGACAACACAGGGGAGTTAGAGAAACAGTTGGCCGGCTGCCTCAAGCGAATGATGCAAGCCAAACTGATCACAAAGAGCGAATACGAAAAGTTGAAGCCTTCGGGTGGACACCTACCGAGATTATATGGCCTTCCAAAAGTTCACAAGGAAGGCGCCCCAATGCGTCCAATCTTGGACATGGTGGGTTCTCCCCAGCATTTGTTGGCCCAATGGATGGTGAACAAATTGCAACCGTTACGGGATATGGTTTGCACTTACTGCGTGAGAGACTCCTTCGAATTCATTGAGAAGATATCTGAACTCAACTTTACTAACAAAAGGATGATATCTTTTGATGCCCAGTCGCTGTTTACAAACATTCCCCTGCTCGAAACGGTGGAGTACGTGTGCGAGTTAACCCGGCAACTACCAATATATGCTAACTTTCCGGGGGATCTGCTAAAGGAGATACTATTTCGCTGCACGTTAAATGTTCAATTCATGTTCAATGGTGAGATGTACCGTCAAATTGATGGAGTGGCCATGGGATCTCCTTTGGGGCCGTTGTTGGCTGATATCTTTATGGCGAAATTAGAACATGGTCCACTCAGGAAGCACATCTGTGGAACTGAAATGTACATACGGTACGTCGATGACACCTTCGTGCTTTGCGAATCCGAAAAGCATGCAGAACAGTTGCTGAAGGCCTTTAATGATGCACATAATAATGTACGCTTCACCTGTGAGCACGAAAATAAAAACCGTTTACCTTTCTTGGATGTAGAAGTCATCCGCAATTCGGACGGCTCATGTAGCAGAAAGGTACACAGAAAACCTACGTGGACTGGACAGTACACTAATTTTCACAGCGCGGTGCCTTTACAGCACAAGAGGAGTTTACTTCGATCTCTTGCCTTCAGGGCGCGCAGTATTTGCACTCCGGATACCGTCAACGAAGAGCTACAGAGAATCAGCGACGCCCTTCGTGAGAATGGTTATCCCAATAAGTTTATCATGAAGCAGATGAAAGAACGCAAGCAAAAGCCACCTAGAAGCATTGCTCCCAAGAAAGAGCTGTTCATACATTTACCATTTAAGGGCGACACTGCAGCTGATATCCTGTCTCGACGTTTGAAAGATGCTGTTGAGAAAACTTATTTCGCAGCCCGCTTAAGAATTGTTTACCACAACAAACCATTGCTTGCAAAACCCTTGAAAGATAGTCTGCCATCGTTGACCCGTTCAATGCTCGTTTATCAGTACTCGTGCTCTTGTGGTGCACGATACGTGGGTCGCACAACGAGACGTCTATCCCAGAGGATTCGCGAGCACATCCCGGCGTGGTTTTACAAAGGCGAAATGAGGGCCTCAGACAGCTCAATCATGTCGCACCTCCTCGAAAGTGGCCATACTGCATCGGAGAATGACTTTAAAGTCATCTATTCACTACCTGAACGCTTATCACAAGGCTTCCGAAAGCAAATCTTGTCTATCGCCGAGGCTATTTACATCCATCATTTGAAGCCGGAATTATGCGTACACAAACGATTCATACGGCCGATACTACTACCTTGGCCGACTGACATGGTTACTTAACTACCCTTTGTGACCTTAGCTATTTACTTTAGGCCCTGAAGCTTGTATTAATTTCCTTTGATGCACTTTTCTTACCATC
Organism: Dicrocoelium dendriticum; assembly: GCA_944474145.2. NCBI lineage: Eukaryota > Metazoa > Platyhelminthes > Trematoda > Plagiorchiida > Dicrocoeliidae > Dicrocoelium > Dicrocoelium dendriticum. The sequence goes on from OX104063.1 coordinate 81,130,744, forward strand.
TGTAGCCACCTTTAGTCATCGATCTTGACCTTTCAAACACCTTAGAAATCAATCCCAGCCCGATTTGACGCTTACCCCACATAATCCGTGTCATGTAAAAGTTTGGGTCTGACGAGATTTTACCGAAAAGATATCTTAACCCTGAACTGTTTTCTGGCCTTGATTCATTTAAATGCGATGGCGTCCATTTCTTTGAAACGAACTCATTGCCAACTCCCCGCTGCCTTGCGAACAGGCTTTTGAGCCAAGGGCTTTGGTTGAGGACCTTAATCGTCCTCCTGTCTAGGTCTGGGCGCCCTGGCAGTATCTCAGTCCACATACAACCATGACCTTTTCTTCAAACACTAACTTCATCCTGCGTCCGCCGTTGCACATATTTTCAAGGGTCGCCTTATCTGCTGCAAGCAACAGGGCGGATAGTCGAAAACATGCTACTGCTGGCGCCTCCCTTCTTTCTTTTCCACCTGGTTCTCTTACTCCCATCCCAGTCCCCATTACTAACCCTTCTATAATCCCTAGTTTAATTGACAGCAACCGAAGTGCCACTGGAGTCATGTCGTCTGTAGCCACTTTCCCACAACACCCATCGGACGCCTATCGGCAACAGCCCCTTATAAAGCCACACTGTCCGGTTTCCATGGCGGCGTTCAACATTCGCACTCTAAGACAACTCCGTCAACAGGCTGCACTCGCACGCACCTTAGACACACTGGTTATTGAAGTTCGTTGTATGTCCGAAATTAAGATCAATGAACCTAATGGGCTTGTTGAATCAACTTATCCTCTCGTTACTGGTCGCACTCATCCGGAGACGCCGATGCAGCACTCACGGATCAAGCTGGTGTAGGTATCATTCTAAACTCCATGGCTGAACCATCGTTGGTTGATTGGATCCCGGTGAACAACCGTTTATGTGCAGCCCGTTTGACGACATCAGCTAAGGTTGATTCACGAAGTTGTATAAAACGCTATTTGTTCGTGATTTCCGTTTATGCTCCCACCGACTGCAGTTCAAATGCTGCCAAGGACACATTCTATCACGAACTGAACGCGCTACTACGCAGTGCTACTAGTTCAGATATTATAGTACTTGCAGGGGATATGAACGCACAAGTAATGTGTCTGAGCTCTTCAGAAGCTCAGCTGGGTGGTAATTATGGGCTTAACTCCGAACGGACTGACAATGGTGATCCTCTGCTGCAACTGTGTGCGGAGCACCAGTTGTTTCTTAGTAGCACTGATTTTTAGACACAGTGGGCGCCGAAGTGCCACTTGGCGTCCTCCTGTAGCTGGCCAGCGATGGACCCAAATTGACCACATAGCCATAAGTTACAGGTGGCATGGTTCCATCCTGGATTGCCGCTCGCACTGGAATACCTACGTCGACTGATCATGCCTTGGTACGCTCTCGTTTTCTCATGAACTTTACTGGGATGCGCGCCAACCGTCTCCCCCGATTGTCAACTGAGAAATTGTCTCAGCACTCAGTGAGACAAGCCTATCGAGACGCACTGTGTACCGAACTTCCGCTGTCTTGTCCTAATGACACTGAGCTTCAGTGGAGTAGGATTTCGGCCGTCATGCACGACGCAGGAGCATTTGCTTGTGCCACTATCAATGGTCACCGCACCAGTCTGTGGATATCCGAGAGGTCGGTGAACCTGTTGGAATCTAGTAGTAACCTCCCGGCTGGCTCTGAGCACAATGTGACCAGACGGGCTATTAGGCGCTAACTAAAGCAGAGTTTACTTGCTGACAAGGAAGCCTGGTGGACCAGTAGGGCTCAAGAAATGGGGAGGCAGGAGCAGTAGGCAATTACCGCAAGCTCTTCTAGCTAATCCGCATCATTGGCTTCAGGAAATCAGACGTCAGTGAGACAATCAGACAGCGCGAGTGCACTGTTACACCATAAAGAGCGCCGTATGGCTCATTGGGTGGAACACTTTCAAGATTAGTTTAGCTGTCCCTTGCTCTTGAACCTCTTCCTACTCAGGTGATTCAGGACGTGCCATGGATGGTTAGTTTAGAGCCTCCGTCAGAGGCCGAGGTCCGAAACGCGATCACAGCCCTCAATCGTTTTCGTGCCGCTAGCCCGGATTCCTTCACACATGCACTATTTAAAGATGGAGGCGAGGTCTTCTGCAAAGCAATGACCTCCCTATTCAAACATATCTGGAAGGAAGTGTCCCGGCTAACTGGATTGAATCGACTATAGTGACAATCTACAAGCAGGGCAGTCGCACAGACTGTTCTAACCACAGGCGTATTAGCCTAACGTCAGTTGTGACAAAATTACTGGCCGTGATTCTCGTTCCTCGATTCACTGTGAAACGGAAATCTCGGATTAGGGAAGAGCAGGCAGGTTTCCACCCAGGACGTGGCTGTATAGACCATATATTCACTCTGCGGCAGGTGCTAGAGCAGCGCCACGCATACCGCAGGCCGACAATAGCTTTGTCTTTAGATTTCAAGAGTACGTTCGATTTAGTCGATCGATCGATTCTGTTCGAAATACTTGCGCGGAAAGGTGTTCCCACGAAATATGTGAACATTTTACGTGCTCTATATTCGAACACTACAGATCGCGTCAGGGTCTACGGTGACCTGTCATATGACTTTCCGACCACGTGGCGTTCATCAGGGCTGTCTGATTTCCCCGTTTTTGTTCAATTTCGTCGTGGACTCTATGAAATGTTCCCTTACTGTGTCTCACGATGTAGGCCTTAAGGTCGTGTCTGATGAAAGGTTATTCGATCTCGATTATGCGGACAATATTGTCTTGTTTTTAGACTATGTTGGGGCGGCACAATCAACCCTTAATAGCCTATCTATAGTGGTCCCATTATTGTGAATGCGCTTCACACCTTCAAAGTGTTGCTGCAGGACCACCAGTCACTGTATGACCGCTTGACCCTTACTAACGAGGAACTCGAGGTGGTTAATCAATTCACTTATCTTGGCAGCTGCAATAGCAACGATGGGCGCATAGAAACTGAACTCAGTTCACGCATTGCGAAGGCCAAAACTGTCTTCTTGAACCTGCGGCATCTTTGGCGACAAAAGGGAGTTTCCCTCCGTCCTAAAGGCCTTGTATACACAAGGCTACAATGAGAACCGTTTTGCTCTATCGGAGTGAAACTTGGCCCCTTCGGTCTGAAGATCTGAGGCGCCTTCAAGTCTTTGATCATCGTTGTCTGCGAAGCATTGCTGGTGCTGGGTGTCACCAGTGTGTCCGCAACGATGATGTGAGTGGGCGAGTACTAAGTAGTGATAATCATGCCAACTCCTTAGAACAAGATAGCACTGAACAAGTTGCGTTGGCTTAGGCACGTGCTACGTGTGCCTGGTCACCGCCTACCTAGGTGGGCCTTGTTTAGTCTGCCAGGTGTAGGGTGGCGCAAGGCTCGAAGGGGCAGAAGTTGACTTGGTAGCGTGAAATGAAGTCCCTGACGACCAAACTGGGTGCCGTTGGTCATTCTCGCCTTCCGGGCTGGAGTCCACGTGACTCGCCTTGTGCTTGGCTTGAGACTTTACAGGACATGGCTCGCAGTCGGCACCAGTGGCGCGTCTGCTGCCGTCTCCTAGCCGGATTGCCTGTTCAAAATGTGTTTGGTACTGAGTTATCTGCTTGCTAATGGCTGGTCATGACGCGGGGCAGTGAAAGCCACAATGAAACTGTCTCGCCTATGCCCCTTTATCTTTGCACGATAGCCAGGTGTTTGTGACGGTGTTGTTGACAAGGTGCAAACGCCTTGACCCTGGATGTTTGCTTAGGGCATTAAGGTTTTCCAGTAGGTTCCCTTTCTCTCCCTGTTATTTTACTTTATTCCTTAGATCACGGTTGTATGAAAGCGAAGCATCAGTTCGAATGGCTGATATGCTGCTGATTTGAAGACTGATGTTAATACACCTTTCGTTCTTAAAATTGATGTGTCAGACTGCAGTTGGAGCCGTTCTACAACAACTCCACAACGTTCATCCCAAACCACTATCCCTTCTCTCTCAAAAATTACAACCTGCACAAACCATGTATAGTATCTTCGGAAGAGAACTTTTGACAATCTATCTCGCCGTTAAACATTTTCGACACCTCGAAGGTCGTTCATTTACCATTCTTACTGATCGCAAGCCACTTGTTTTTGGCTTCCGGGGTTCTTCGGACCGATTTTTCCTCGTGAAATCCAACACGTTAATCACAAATCGCAGCTTACTAATGACATCTGCTGACAACGTGGGAGCCTACGCAATGTCCTGCATAGGACTTCACGAACTTCCGCTTCGGCCGGTGGCCGAGTGGTTGGCACGTTTGCTTTCCAACCATAAGGTCACCGGTTCGAATCCGCGTAGGGGTGGGCGTCCTCGCGGTATACTCAGCCCGCGCGCGACTGGTGGTGGTCGCGCGGCAGCGAAGCGCCGTTACGGCGTATAAGCTGACACATTTCATTTTTCATTTCACTTGCTCTGGAAGGAATCGCTGCTCATCAAGAGAGAGCTTCTGAGTTTATGCAGATAAAATCAAACCTACTTTTCTGCCACTTCTTAACTCAGACTCCAAACTTCATTGTGACATGTCTACGGGCATGCCCCGACCCTACGTTCCTCAACGATACCGCCGACTTGTTTGCGTTCTTTCCCACAGGCTCTCCCAACCAAGCATCCCGGCTACTGTTAAGTTGATCACTGATCACTTTGTATGGCACAATATACGCTCTAACATTCAAGTGGGCAGAGCACTGTATTACGTTTTAGACCAACAAGGTACATCGCCATACAATCACTGTTCCTGTCACCTTTTCGCTATTGTATGCTCGTTTCAGGCATGTCCACCTGGACATCGTTGCTCCTTTGCCTACTTCCAACGGTTTTCAGTACTTGCTGACGTGTTGATAGATTTACGCGTTGGCCGCACGCGGTGCCATTACGGGACGTTTCCTCTGAAACAATGCGCGAATCTTCATCGAAACGTGGATTTCTTTCTTTGGCACATCTGCTACTATCACGACAGATAGAGATCCGCAGTTCACTTCTTCGTTGTTTCGTGACTTGAGTCGTTTGCTCGATTGTTCTCACTTACGTACAACTGTTTACCATCCCGCTGCCAATGGTTTGGTCAGACGCTTCCATCGCCAACCCATCGCAATGAGGCTGGACCTTACCGTGGTGCGATGGTTTGTGTGCCTCAGCGATCCATTGAGCTATACTGGGTGGTGCTTTTGCACCTTCAGAGTCACTCATACCAGATTGGTCAATGGTTAGAGGTCAGACAAACTCAGCCTCCTGGTCCTCCAGGTTGGGGATTGGAATGAGGGTGGCACCTTATTCCTTAAAACGGACTCCTTGTAGCCCAACGCCGAACCCGCTGCCTTGCGGTCAGGTTTTTGAACCAAAGGCTTTGGTTGAGAACCCTAATCGTTCTCCTGTCTAGGCCTGGGCAACCTGACAGTATCCTGCCCACGCAATACAATGAATCACACTTCAAACAAATTGCTGATGCTCTGGCCACCGCAGAGGATAATCGACGGTGCCCTATCTGCTGCATCGAGCAGAGTGGATAGGGGTTTGGATGCTACGGCTCAAGCCTTCCCGTCTTCTTATTCCCCATCTTACGCTTTTTCACTCTTACCGTCCCCTTTCAACTTCACTTATATCCCCCCAGTTTTCAACCCCCCGATTCTTGGCCCTCCCCCAACATGCTTTGCTAGGCATTTATCTTCTAGTTTCAACTCACATGTGAACGCGGAGCGTCATTCCTGCCCTGTCAACAGGCCCATGTCCAACCAAGCGGTCAAGCCCAGTTCATCGGCTTCCATTTGGAGCCCTCGATCCTCCTTCAGATTGGCATGCCTTAATGTACGCACACTACTACAGATCGGTCAACAGGCAGCACTTGCCCGAACATTGGAGACCCTCTCGATCGATATCTGCTGCTTATCAGAGACCCTCCTGCAAGACTCGAGCTCTGTGCTCACTCTGCGATCCCCTTCAGGTGACGCAAACATTATTTTCTCATTGCGCCTATCCGGTGACGATGCAGCTTCGAGCACCGGCCAAGCTGGTGTTGGCATTGCCCTGAGTCCCCGGGCTGAAGCTGCTCTGGTTGATTGGATTCCAATCAGTAGGCGGATGTGTGCGGTCCGATTGACTGGCTCGTTTAAAGCTTCGAAGTCGCGCGGGACTAATAGGTGTCTATTCATCATCGCTGCCTTCGCGCCCACAAACTGTAGCGATGATTCGGTAAAGAACGACTTCTACCGCCAACTGACTCAGCTCCTTCGCCACAGAAGAAGCACGGACACTGTTGTGCTGGCGGGGGATATGAACGCACAAGTTGGAAAGTTGTCCACTGATGAAATGCATCTTGGTGGTCAGCACGGTGTAGGCTCCCGTAATGATAACGGTGAGCGGTTACTTCATTTGTGTGAAGATGCTCGCTTGTTTCTTGCGAGCACTAATTTCCGACACAGCACCTGCCGGAGGGTGACTTGGCGCCCACCAGCCTCGAACCAGCTATGGACGCAAATCGATCACATTGCGATAAGTTACCGATGGAGAGGCTGCATCCAGAATTGTCGCTTGATTTGGAGCACATGTGTGGACACTGGTCATGCACTTGTATGTGCTGACATGCGGATGCGCTTTGGCGGACGCCCACGACGACGCTGTGAGCGCATTGACACCAGCCAACTGACAAAGCCAGCTGTTCTGAATGCGTATCGAAGTACGCTGACATGCGAGTTGAGTACACGCTCACTGGAGACAATTGATGGTCACTGGTCACATGTTCGCCAGACCTTACTAGCAGCGGGCAAATCCTCATGTGGTATGTCTAAAAGCCCACATGGACATTGGGTCTCTTCACAGTCTCTGGAACTTATCGACGCTCGCCGGCATATCCCGGCTGGAAGCGAGCACAATGAAACTCGCAAAGTGCTCCGGGCAAAACTCCGCGCTAGCCTGAAGAGAGACCGCGAATCTTGGTGGTCTCATCGTGCGTCAGAGATGGAAGTGGCCGCTGCCCTTGGCAACCATCGTAAGTTATTCCGTCTGATACAGGAAACGGGCAGCAGGAGACCTGGTGTTAGTGAAACAATTTGTGATGAGAGTGGACAGCCTATCCACAATTTGTCAAAACGTTTGGAGCGTTGGGCTGAGCATTTTGAAAAGCAGTTTAATCGGCTAGAATTGTCCGATTCGCCGGTCACTGATCGCCCTGCTCCGTGGGCTGTCCCTTTGGATCCACCCTCTCGATCAGAAGTCGAGCGTGAGACCGGACGGTTGAAGTTGAACAAAGCCGCGGGACCAGATGATCTTCCTCCAGCCCTCTTCAAATTCGGAGGCTCTGCTCTTGTTGATGCTTTACATGAATTCCTAGTGAAACTGTGGGAGCAGGAGACTGTCCCAACCGACTGGAGCCGCTCCGTTATTGTTCCCATCTTCAAAGGCGGCTCGCGCTCGGAATGCGGCAGCCATAGAGGAATCAGTCTGATCTCCATCGCCTCCAAATTACTCGCCTCCATAATTCTTCACAGACTGACTGGCGCTCGTGAAAGCCAGATTCGTGAGGAGCAAGCCGAGTTTCGTCGAGGTCGTGGCTGCATCGACCACATCTTCACTTTGCGTCAGTTGTTGGAACACCGCCACACATATTGGCGGCCCACCGTAGTCGTGTTCCTCGACATCAAAGGTGCCTTCGATTCGGTTGATCGATGTGCCCTTTGGAATTGTCTACTCAGAAAGGTGTGCCCGAGAAATATGCAAATATTATCCAAGCATTATATGCGCGTAGCACGAGCAGAGTGAGGGCTTACGGCAAGCTGTCGCCACCCTTTAATATCTCCAGCGGTGTGAGACAAGGATGCCCGCTGTCACTTTTCCTCTTCAACTTCGCTATTGACGAAGTCATGGAGATTGCATTTACAGGGCATGACTTGGAAGGTGTGGAGCTACTCCCAGGAGAACGACTTCTTGACTTGGAGTATGCAGACGACATTGCCCTCATCTGTGACAGCTCCCAGACGTGCCAAGCCGCGCTGGACAGATTAGCACTGGCTGTCAGCCGCTTCGGGCTTTGCTTTGCACCATCGAAGTGCAAAGCGTTCCTCCAAGATTGGCAGGGATCGCCTCCTTTGCTGACCCTTGGTGGGGATCAGCTAGAAGTCGTTCAGAAATTCAATTACCTGGGAAGTTGTATCAGCGCCCTTGGGATCGGAGACGAGATCACGAACCGTATAGCGAAAGCTCGAAGTGCTTTTGCTAACCTTCGCCACCTATGGCGCCGGCGCGACATCACTCTCGCCCTGAAGGGTAGAGTGTACAATGCAGCGGTACGTTCGACCTTACTGTACGGTTGCGAAACCTGGTCGGCGGACATGAAGAGGCTAGTTACGTTCGACCATCGGTGCCTTCGCAGTTTGGCTCACATATGGTGGGAACACCGCGTGAGTAACGAGCGTGTTCGACGCATTGTTTACGGCCCAGGAAAAGAATCTGAACCGCTCAGCACCGTTATTTCCCGCACCAGGCTCCGATGGCTCGGCCACGTGTTACGCATGCCAGCCCACCGACTCCCTCGACGTGCGTTGTTTGCTCACCGGGGATGTGGGTGGAAGAAGAGGAGAGGTGGCCAAGCGATGACTTGGTCCAGGGGAATGAAGTCCCTCACTTCGGAGCTAGCCTCGGTTGGAGCGTCACGGCTCCCTGGTTGGGGTCCAAGAGACGGTGAACACGTTTGGCTGGATACACTTGCTGACATGGCAAGGAGCCGACCTCAGTGGCGTTTGTGCTGTGAGTTTCTTTGTCCCTCCCCATCCCTTTTAGCCTCCTCCTCCATCTACGATCTCATTTCGTAGGGTAAAACATAACATTTTTTTCTTTTTGTCTAGTAGCTGGCTGGAAGCTTACCGGAACGATGCCTATCCGTTGCTGGTAGCTCAGCTGGCATGCAACTGTTGTATCTATTTTTCCTTTGTGTATTGTATTATATGTATGTATTTCCTTCATGTATTGCGGCACAATAGCGGAGGTGTTTTCCCACCTCTAGCTGATGTGTGTAATGAATGAATGAATGATGATCGCCAACTGAAAGCTTCGATTACCTCTTCTCAGTCGAGCTCGCAGTGGTCAGAGCGCTTGCCAATAATCCTGCTTGGCATACGTAACACTGTAACGGAAATTACAGGCTGTTGTCCCGCTGTTAGCTTTTGGCACGCCACTTAGACTTCCTGAAGAGATGGTGCTGAATCCAAGGGTTACTGGGAAGTAGATCCATCCTCCTATTTCACACGTCTGAGGAGTCATTTTGCCTCGGTACGCCCAACACCACGACTCACGCCTCGTAACCCACAAGTTCATCCTGATCTTCGCGATTGTCCCTACGTTCTTGTGCTTATCGATATTGTTCCTAAACCTCTGACAACACCCTACGGGGGTTCCTACAAAGTTATCGACCGCAAGGACAAATATTTTGTGTTGGTCCGAAATGGTTGCAAACACTCTGTGAGCATCGATCATTTGAAACCTGCTTGCCTCGAACTTCCCTCGTCGCAGCAATCTACAGACACGTCTGTTCCCGATGATGATCCATCGCTGAGCTCCCCACCTACACAGCCTATGTGTGGTCCCACTGTACCTTTCTCGCAACTCACTGCGACACTAACTACAACCACTCACACACAAGCACACACGTTTTGGTCGTACAGTAGTTCCCCTTCTAACCTAGTGTTTTAATATCAGTGTGACGCTCATTTCGAGCATTCGCTGGTTCACTCACGCTCAAGTGGGGTGTGCTGTAGTGGTCATAGGTTTTTCATATTTTTTGTGCTTTATCTCACTTCCTTTTCCAATCGGTTTTGTACAGTTGTTCTAATTGATCGTTTTTTCCCATACACAATTCTCGACCTACCAACCGTGCGTTCTGCTTTTCTATTGCCACGTGTTGAACTCACTTCGTTTGTGTGTCTGGACAGTCTGAGCTTCCCGGAACCACCACTCTGGAAGATCATCTTTCGGCTGTTCCGTCAGGGAGTGTGAATTATCTGTGGAGTTAGTCCAACCGGTCAAATCTGAATGTTAGCCTAAACCTGTCTTTTCTCTGACATTGATTCGTTCCTTTTGGTGCGGTAGTCTAGGATTAGTTTTCACTCCCCTACAGGGTGCTTCACGCAGATCGTTCTCCCGTATCACTCCGGCAATTTTTAGAATTTTATTCACATCACATATTCTCTCGACATTGGAGCACGGGCTTTCAGTTACCTCCTTCCTTGAAATCTAAATGCAACTTGCGATACAGGGTTCAAAGGCGTGACTCGAAATCTGTCATGGAGCTTCGAGATCTTGCTTGCCCTCTTCGACTCCGAAAGCTACATTTATTCTCCATTGATTATCGTCGGCGCCATGGAGATCTCATCCTATACCCGACGGTTCCTAAGCGGATAACTTAGGAGTGAGATACAAATACACTTTCGGTTCAGTGTGGACAGCTCAACACGGGGCCACAAGTTGAAGTTATACAAGTGTGGAATATTTCGCCCCCATCCAGAACATCTATCAACCAGTGTAGTGAATGGTTGGAACAGACCACCGGCGATCATTGTTAATGCACCGACAGGAAATTTTCAAGCGGCTGCTAGACTGTCATCTGATGAGTGCGGCAGGGTTCTGCTGCTCCTACTGCAACGGCCATGACCCCCCAGAGGAATGCTGCCTCGCAGCCAGTTGCGTCAAACCTGCACTGAATCGGAATCGACGTAGCTGACAAAGGTATCCTCTCCTGCTCTCTACACCCTATTGAACCTTGCTCGTCCATACGGAGGAACCTGGAAACTCGAAGCGGACGCATACTACATATCTGGTGACCCTGCCAGGATATGATGTGCACTCAAGGCGGATAAGACTCCGGCAGCGATCATAAGCCGCCGAAGTCGGTTGGATGCGAGACCACAACACCGTCTGCAGCCGAACAACCCAGCACACTCACGATCAGATTTGTGCGCTCATCTACGCGCTTTAACGGTTCCGTACCCTACTCTGGAAACCTATTATCCGGGAATGGATTACGGTTGTTGGGAGCGGCAGGTGCGTTGGTACATCAGCCGATTCCTGGACCATGAAAAATCGCCATAATTACTAATCCACTTTGGGACCGAGACCTATCAGACCGTGGTCGCGGACGATGTCATCACAAACGCGTTCACTCTCCTTAAGGCGACCCTGTTGCTCCCGCTCCATGAGTGGGAATATGGTCAGTTGTTTTACCAGCGAGTTCAGCGAGACGGGGAGCAATTCCCTTATGTTCCTTGCATTCGTACCGAAGTTAGTTGCATCTGCTTCCCCTATTGTCTTAGTCAAAAATAAAAACCGTGAACTTCGCCATTGTGTCGAGTACCCGAAATTAAACGCGGTTATGTGGCAGCATTCGTGGCCCCTGTCGAGAATGGATGACACCATGGACGCTCTTTCCGGATCCTGCTGGTTCACCACCCTCGACCTAGCCTCAGGGTACTGGCAGTTTGAGCTGAATCCGGACGGCCGATTCAACTCTGCTTTTATCGTGCCATTCGGCCTTTACAAATTCCAGACAACGCTCTTCGGGCTAACTAACGCACCAGCCACCATTCAGCGTTTGATGCACAAGATAATACAACCGCCCAGTAAGAACGCGAAGGACCCGAGGATCGTTTATTCAAGAATAGATCACCAAAAGAGGGCAAACGGGGAAACGTCAACACAACTGGGAGGCACCGAGACGACTTCAAGGTCGATTCGGCCGGAACACCCGGTCCCATTCTAACAATCACTCGCTGGTGCGTGTTCGCCTTCGTTCTCACACTTCCATTCTTCTCCACTTGTCACCGTCGCCGTTAATACTAGAAAAAGGGAAAAAGGGACCAGTTGGATTAGGCTTGATATACAAGCACCTATGACTTGCTACATCATTTGTGTAGTGCGTCAGTGTCGCTGTAACAGGTCAACAGGTAAGATGTCGTCAAGCGCAGTCTATGTCGTGATTGTCGTGCATCTTCTCTTAAGCTTCCTATTTCATCTCTGGTGTTGTTATAGCAATCGTCACATATGTTTGTTTCCACGCTATTCATCCAGTCACCTCACACTTGATCATCCATCGGCAGCTGTGACGTCGTCCAGCTCACCACGAGGTATAAGACAGACACCCTCCATCCAACTCAGATTCTTACTAGGTGGTTGTGATGCGACTACCCATTCGCTTGCGAAGCACTTCTTTTGCCTTTCAGCTCCCTCGGTCTAATACGACCCAACTACGGATACGGAAGCCCTCGGAACCCTCAACCGGACGCATACTACAATTTGTTTGAGTCCTCACAAAATTGCTTATAATTTAACGTATGTCGGCTGTTTTTGCACCTGATCGGTCAATCTGTTCTGGCCATCCGTCCTCATTCAGTCCACAGAGAGTGGGTATATACTGCATAACTTCTGATGCTTTTTAGCTTCTTGACGAAAACGACCACATAATACAGCTCATTGCTGAACTTTCTCGGAAAGGTCATCTTAAAGAAGCTGCACAGTTACAAATAATCCTTCAACGGAATATTGTATACCTGGCTTCCCTTTGTGATCAGCAGGCGTTGAGAGACTCGATGTCCCTGCTTTCAAGCCGTCAAACCTGATTTCAATGTTTCTATATCTCGAACGCTGAGCTCAAAATCGCTTATTATTGCATATCATTTGGCCGCAGCACTCGAGAGTTAATTGTAAGAACTGCGTAATAACACACTGTGACAAAATACATATACAACCTTCAGTAGATAACCGACTTTCTGCATCCTTACTTCGATCGCACTTAAAAGGCACTCGCTGCACTCCCCATTTGTTGTTTTCTTTTTAGGGCTTTTTGCCTTTATTCATTGTTTTTTATCCCCCCTGACACTGGGCAAAAATTGCCACGTGGTCCTTCCTTTCGGTTATCAGTGATGATAGTTGTGCCCTCGGGGCGTTTGTCTTGTAATTTTGCCGGCAATTTCAAGTGAGACTGGAACAGTAGTATACTTCCCGTCTAAGCTTCGTGAATGCATAGCTGAGCCAGGGTAATTACCGACGGTATTAGTTTTCACCTAGCGGAGCCAAAGCAACCATGCTCAGTTTGTTACTGTCCATATCAGCTGCTCTAGCACTCGCTGCTGCTTCGGCCACAGTGTAAACACAAATCCAAAGTAACCAAATACAGAAATAACCCTAAGGACATAAGGCAGTGCAATAATGAAAAAGATATAGGAGTAAAATCCAGAACGTGAAATGGGCGATTAGAAATCACAATGTAACGGCCTCGAGCCTCTGTTTAAATCCTTACACTGTGTTGTGATAATGCAACGTACTTTAGGAACTAACCACTCTTTGTGACAGTCGAACGCTTCAGGTATCTCTCGGTACATGAACAATCAGCAGCCGTCCATCTTAGATCTTATTTATCACAAATCACTTGACTTTGTACACGACCTTACTTACGACTCGGCTGTTGGTGCCAGCGACCACGTGTGCTTGTCTTTTCAGTGTGCCCTTACCGGGGCACTAGCGTTTGGCTTCCGAACATTTAGGCCGCAAACTTTCAAATAATGCGGGACAAGGATTTGTCATCGTCAAGTACGATCTCTGAGACGGACACTGTTCAGATAGCCCGGGGAAATTCTAACGCTCACCTCGTCAATGCTTCAGTACCTCACATCCCACAGGCGAAAAAATTGGAGTCGAGAGCACAGCCTCCTTGAGTAGATTCCGTGGGGAAGAGCCTGCTGAAGAAGCAGCCTAGATGCTGGCGGACGTATCGAGCAGCTCCGTCGACCAGCGCATTTTATAGGTATCAGTTTGTTCGGAATAAGTGCAAGCTACATCTTAGGTTGGCCTGGCTTCAGTATGAGGAGGGTTTAGTTGGCAATGCCTCGACCAATCCGAGGAAGTTCTCTACCTACGTTAAACGACGTTGCGGTGCAAACTCACCCATTCCAGCGTTGATTCGAGCGGATGCAACCCATACCTATAGCGACCATGAAGAGGCTTATGCGCTTGGTGAACAGTACTCAGGCGTCTTTGTCCGCGAAACAAAAATGCCATGCAGATAACTCGCTTCAGTAGTCCCTGAGGACTTGTCTGGACGAAATTAGTGCGACGGAGTCTCAAATTCTCCGGTTGCTGAGAGTGGTGAATCCAACTACAATTTCCGGGCCAGCGATGTCGACTGCATCACTTCAGCTAGCGATCTGTGGCACCACATCCTTGACCAGGTGATGGTTCCGGCCGAGGAAACGATCGGGTGCACAAACTATAAGCGGCCCGATCCGTTTGATGACAACATTGCTACCATTGCGGCATTGGTGTCGGAGAAGAATGCAGTATGCGCTGCACATGTGGATGACCCTGCCGGTGCAAGGAAGGAGAGTCCGTTTCCCGAACTTCAACGGTGACTGACTGGAGAGCTCCATCGCATCAGGAATGCTTAGCGGACTGAGAAGGCGGAGCAGATGGAATGCTATGCCGAACGCCGCCAACATAAGTTGTTCTTTGACTCGAAAGCGGTGCATGGACCTAATTTTTTGCCGTTGAGGACGTGGGTCTATAGTTCTTCAGACACTGCCTGTACACAGACTGCAGACATAATGCAGATCTGGTGAAATTACCGACTGTCCCTTGAATAACCTCCAGATATTGACTGAGCTATGTTGCACAAGCTGCAACAACAAGTGATAAAGATGTGTCTTGCCGACACACCGACACTGAATAAAACACAGAGTTCTTGCACAGCTGCACAACAGCAAGTGCGCAGGCGCCGACGGGATCCTTCCAGAAGTGTTGAGACATGTGGGCCCGCTTTGATACATAAGCTGCACCACGTAGTGCCACGCGTGCGGTTTGAAGAGCAAGCGTCGGTTGACTTGAATGATGATCTTGTGCTACCACTGTGCATGGGCAAACGGAGCAAGTAAAGTACCACGAATTATCTTGGGATCAACTTGCTAAGTTGTGTCAATAGGTTGATGGCGCGAGCCCTGTTCAAACGCTTCGTCACTCAGGTCGTTAACCCCACGTTGCGAAAGTGCAATGCGGATTCTGTTCAGGCCGCCTTACCATAGATAAGGTATTCGTGGCTCGCTAACTGGGGGGAATGCGGGGTGCGACACCAGACACTGTTCTCGCTGTTTGTAGACTTCATCAATGCATTTAACGCTTTGAGCCACTAGACACTGTGTTTACTGTTAAATCAGTTTGGTTCATAAGTTTAAATGAATATCTGCATAGTATGCGGGCGATGATGCATCTGTGTTGGTAAACCTCGAACGAATGATTTCTCTGTTACAGGAGCCCGTCCGTAGCACCCCTCGAAGCCAGTTCTCTGTCAGCAGCCTGGTGAAGATTGGTCGTACGCCGCCTGTAGCTGATTGGCTAGCCAATGAGAGTCAGTCAATGGCGTCGTTTTGTTTGCTTCATTGGTGTGTAGAGAGCAGGAGGGGAGACCCTTATCAGCTTCGTCGATTCCGATTCAGTGCGGGTTTGACGCAACTGGCTGCGAAGCAGCATTCCTCTGGAGATCGTCGCCGTTGAAGTAGAAGCAGCAGAGCCCTGCCGTCCTCATCAGATGGCAATCAAGCAGTCGTTTAAAACTTTCCTCTGTCGGTGCATCAGCAATCATCTCCGACAGGCTGTTCCAATCATTCACTACACGAATTGATAGCGGCCTCCGGACGGACGTAAAGTATTCGGCTCCTGTACAAGTTCCACTTGCGGCCTCGTATCGAGCTGTCTTCGTTGAGCCGAAAGTACTTTTGTACCTCACTCCCAAGTTCTCCTCTTAGTATACGTCTGGTGTATATAAGATCTCCACGGCGTCAGCGATAATCCATTTTGAACATGTTCAGCTTTCGGAGTCGAAGGGAGTAAGCAAGGCCACAAAGCTCGATGACCGATTTCGAGCCACACCTCTGAACTCTTTCTAGCAAGTCGCATTCAAGTTTCAAGAAAGTATAGGTAGCTGGAAGCCCACACTCCAATATCGGGCGGATATGTGATGTGAACAGAGTTCTGAAAATTGCCGGAGTGATACGGGAGAACGACCACCGTAGAGCACCCAGCATCCTGTTTACGACCGCGACCTTTCTTAGGGTTCTTGGGAGATTCTAAGATCATGTGGCACCATAATCCCCATATCCTTCTCGTGCGTGACATTTTTGAGAAGATATCCGCCAATATGGTATACACCGAATGAATCCGGGTTACCAATCGGAAGAACAGCACATTTGTCGTAGTTAACGGGTACTTGCCACTTGATGAACCAATCATGCACCTGGTCCAGCGCCATTTGGAGTCTGTCCGCGTCCTCAAGACTAGCTACTTCTGACCATGTCTTGAGATCATCAGCATAGACTAAGCAGTGGGCTTGAAGAGCTGCAGGGAGGCCATTAATGCAAAGCTTGAAAAGTTCCGGCTCAAGGACAGAGCCTTGTGGGACTCCGCTAGTCATAGACACAGAGCCAGACAGCGTTTGGTTCACCTCTCGAAAAGTCCGATCTCTTAAGAAGTCCGCAACTCATGCAAGAATGTTTCCGGTGGCGCCAATTCCCTGGAGTTTGAGCAGAAGTCGTTTGTGGGGGACTTTCTCAAGGGCCTTGCTGAAGTCAATGTAGGTAACATCTAGGTGCCTCCGGTCGTCTACTGCTTTGACCCATGCTTCTCTGGCAACAAGCAAGTTAAAGATGCAGAAGTGAACCCTGCGGAACCCGTGCTGAGCGGGTGAGTCGACGCACAGGCTTTCGCAGTGGGTGTGCAGGGTGCGCTCGACGATCCGTTCCATGAGCTAGCAGATCACAGACGACAGGCATATCGGTCGATAGTTTGCAAGATCGTGCCGGTTCCCTCCTTTGTACTTTGGCATTACAATCTCTACTTTCCAGTCAGGTGGTAAGCGCCCGTCTGCAAGAGAACGCCGGAAAACTTGATGTATCGGATCAGCAATGTATTCTGCTACCATCTTGAAGAATAGCGGGTGAAGTCCATCTGGGCCAATCAGAATGACTTGCCTTGAACCCCCCAGTAAACGCACTACTTGAACGGCCAACAAGCGAGTTTTTACGCACCTAGTAGTTGCTATAGTCAGGGCCATATTCACCACGCTTTCGATTCACTCCCCTTATGGTGCTATGATTTGCGTGCCTCAGCGATCCATTGAGCTATGCCGTGTGGCGCTTTTTTGCACCTTCAGAGCCACTCATACCAGATTGATCAATGGTTAGAGGCCAGACAAACTCAGCCTCCTGGTCCTCCAGCTTGGGGGTTAGAATGAGGGTGGCTCTTTATTCCATAAAACAGGCTCTCTGTAGTCCAGTGCCAAAACCCTGCTGCCTTACTGTAAGGTTTTTGAAACAAAGGCTTTGTTTGAGAACCCTAATCAT
Organism: Dicrocoelium dendriticum; assembly: GCA_944474145.2. Lineage (NCBI taxonomy): Eukaryota > Metazoa > Platyhelminthes > Trematoda > Plagiorchiida > Dicrocoeliidae > Dicrocoelium > Dicrocoelium dendriticum. The sequence continues at coordinate 81,148,155 of OX104063.1, forward strand.
TCTCCTGTCTAGGCCTGCGCAAACTGATAGTATCCTGCCCACGCAATACAATGAATCTTTTCTTTAGCAATTTCTTGATACTCTGGCCGTCGCAGAGGATAATCAACGGTGCCCTATCTGCTGCATCGAGCAGGGTGGATAGGGGTTTGGATGCTACTGCTCAGGCCTTCCCGTCTTCTTATCCCCCTTCTTTCGCTTTTTCATCCTTCTTTTCCCGCTTCAACTTTACTTTTATCCCTCTATTTTCAAGCCCCCAATTCTTGACCCTTCCCCACCTTGCTTCACTAGTCGCTTGTCTTCTAGTTTCAACTCACGCACAGTCGCAGGGTGTCGCCCCAATCCAGTCGGTAAGTCCATATTCAACCAAGCGGATAACGTCAGTTCATCCGTTTCCCTTTAGAGTCCTCGCGTCTCGCTAAGACTGGTATGTCTCAAGTGCACACTTTGCTACCGATTGGCCAACAGGCAGCACTTGCCCGCACACTAGAGACCCTATCGATCGATATTTTCTGTTTATCGGAAACCCGCCTGCAAGATTCGAGCTCCGTGGTAACCCTGCGATCTCCCACATGTGACACTGGTGGCACATTCTCATTGCACTTGTTCGGCGATGATGCAGCTTCAAATGCCGGTCAAGCTGGCGTCGGCATTGTTTTGAGTCCCCGGGCTGAAGCTACCCTGATCGATTGGATCCCAGTCACCAGTCGGATGTGCGCCGTTAGATTAGCTAGTTCGTTCCAAGTCGCGCGGGCACAAACACTGCATGTTTGTCTTTGCGGCCTACGCCCCTACAAACTGTAGCACTGATTCGGTGAAAGATGATTTCTATCAGTAACTTCACGATCTTCGTTACAGATGAAGCACGGATACTGTGGTGTTGGCTGGCGATCTAAACGCCCAACTCGGAATATTGTCCTCTGATGAGCTTCATCTGGGCGGCCAACATGTTGTAGGCTCCCGTAATGATAACAGTGAACGATTGCTACAGCTGTGTGAAGATGCACGTCTCTTTCTCGCGAGCACTAACTTTCGACACAGCACCCGCGGAAACGTTACTCGGCGGCCAGCAGCCTCGGGCCAGCCATGGACGCAAATCGATCATATCACGATCAGTTACCGCTGGAGAGGCTGTGTCCAGAACTGTCGCTCTATTTGGAGCACGAGCGTGGACTCGGACCACGCGCTTGTCAGCGCCGACCTCTGGGTGCGTTTCGGTGGACGTCCGCAACGTCGATGTGAATGGATTGACACCAGCCAGTTGGCGAACCTAGGTGTTCTGAATGTGTATCAAAGTGCGCTGACATCCGGGGTGAGTAAGCGCCCACTGAACACCGTCGAAGATCACTGGTCACATATTCGTCAAACGTTACTATCAGCAGTCATGTCTTCATGTGCCAAACTGGACATTGGGCCTCTCAAAAGTCTCTGGAACTTATGGATGCTCGCCGACGTATTCCGACTAGAAGCGAATACATTGAGGCTCGCCAAAATCTCAGCGCAAACCTACGTGCTAGCCTGAAGAAAGACCGCGAAGCCTGCTGGTCTCATCGTGCCTCTGAGATGGAAACAGCCGCTACCGTTGGTAATCATCGTAAGTTATTCCGTCTGATGTGGGAAATGGGCAGCAGGAGACTTGGTCTTAGCGACGTGAGTGGGCAGCCGATTCACAGCCTGTCAAAACGCTTGGAGCGTTGGACCGGACACTTTGCAAGGCAATTTAACCAACCTGAGTTATCGGTTTCTTTTTCGGACATTGAGCGCCCTTCTCCTTGAGCCCTCTCTCTTGATCCGCCCTCACGCACAAAAGTCGAACGTGAGATCAGACTGTTGAGATTGCATAAGACCACAATGTCAGCTAGAATTCCCCCAGTCCTCTTCAAATTCTGGGGACCTGCTCTAATAGATGATTTACACGACTTGCTAGTGAAACTCGGAGCAGAAATCTGTTCCGACAGATTGGAACCGCTCCGTTCAGAATGCGGCAATCAGAAGCATCAACCTGATTTCAATTGCCTCTAAATTGCTTGCGTCTGTCATTCTTCACAGACTGACCGGCACTCGTGAAAGCCAGATTCTTGAAGAGCAAGCCGGGTTTCGTTGAGGTCGGGGCTGCATCGGCCACATCTTCACTTTGTGTCAATTGTTGAAGCACCGCCATGTTTATTGGCGACCCACCGTCGTCGTGTTTCTTGACATAAAAGGTGCCTTCGACTCGGTCGATCGACGTGTCCTTTGGGACTGTCTGCTGAGGAAAGGTCTGCCTGAAAAATATGTAAACATTATCAAAGCGCTGTACGCGCATAGTTTGGACAGAGTTAGGGTTTATCACAAACTGTCGCCACCCTTCAGTATCACCAGCGGTGTGAGACAAGGTCGTCCGCTGTCACCTTTACTCTTCAACTTCGCTACTGGTGAAGTCATGGAAACAACATTCGCTGGACAGGACCTAGAAGGTGTGGAGCTACTTCCTGGTGAGCGACTTCTTGACTTAGAGTACGCGGACGATATTGCCCTAACCTGTGATAGCTCCCAAACATGTCACGCAGCATTGGACCGATTAACACTGGCTATCAACCGTTTTGGGCTATGCTTTGCTCCATCAAATGCAAAGTACTCTAAGATTGGCAGGGATCCACCCCATGCGCTAACGCTTTGTGGTAATCAGCTAGAAGTCGTTCAGGAATTCAAGTACCGGGGCGCATATATTATCGTCCGAGGGATCGAAGATGAGTTACGAACCGTATACCAAAAGCTCGAGGTGCTTTTGCCAGTCTCTGCCACTTGTGGCGCAGACGCGACATTACTCTTGCCCTGAAGGGCAGAGTTTATAATGCAGTCGTCCGTTCAACTCTCTGAAATGGTTGTGAAACCTGGCCCATCAGGTCGACAGACATAAAAACGCTCGTCACATTCAATGATCGCTGCCTTCGCAGCTTAGCTCATGTCTGGTGGAAGCACCGCTTGAGCAATGAGCGTATTTGGTTCAGGGAGAGCAAGTGAAGCGCTCAGCACCATTATATCACGCACCAGGCTCCGATGGCTTGGCCACACGTTGCGCATGCCAGCATACCGACTTCCGCGACGTGCATTGTTTGCGCGTTGTGGATGCGGTTGGAAGAGGAGGAGGGGAGGCCAAGCGATGACCTGGTCGAGAGAGATGAAAACCCTCACTTCGAAGTTGGCGTCGGTTGGTGCATCTCAGCTGCCTGGCTGGGGTCCTAAGGACGATGAACACGTTTGGTTAGACACACTTGCTGATATGGCTAGGAGCCGGCCCCAGTGGCGTTTGTGTTGTGAGTTCCTTTGTCCACTCCCTCCTGCTTAGCCTCCCCCTCCACTCACGATCGCATTCGTTAGGCAAAACAACTTTGCAGCACGATAGCAGGCTGTTAGCTTTCCGGAACGATGTCCATCCGTTACTAGGGACTCAGCAGGCGTGCCACTGTATTTTTCTTCTTGTCCTTTGTATTGCGGCACAATAGCTGAGGTGTTTTCCACCTGCAGCTAACGTGTATACTGATGATGATGATAGTCAAGAACTGTTAATTAGATCTTTCTCTCATGAACTATTTATTTCGACCCCATATTTTGACTGTACATTCTGTCTTCCTGGTGCTCCATACAATTTCAGCCAGAGGCCTTTGTCTTCTGATTTGGTTATTGTCTGTTTCGGTTTTCTGTACTGTCAGCGGAAACACGACGGTCTCTGGGGAAGCAAGGCTGTGTCTTAGCCCCTTCCCTTTTTGATATTTACTTCCATCCTATGATATCTTGTGCTTTTGCTGCTCGTGATTACGGTGTCCGTGTGGAGCGCCGTATTGTTGGATTGCTGAACTGGGCAGCTAACATTGTGTATGCTCTTGTAATGATAACGGTGAGTGGTTGCTGTACCTTTGTGAAGATGCTCGTCTATTTCTCGCATGCACTATCTTCCGGTACAACACCCACAGAAGCGCGACATGTGGATCTGGACAACGACCGACTTTCCCCATTTTTGGGAACCTCTTCAGTCCGGACCGTAAACAGAGATAGCATTTCCTTGACAGGCACATTCCCGCCGTCTTTGAATAGAGCCGGGACCTTTGTGACGTTTCAAAGATTGGTTTGCGCTGCGGATCTCTACCTCGATAAGTGGATTTGCCGGGATGCCAAGCAGCATCCGATGAAAATAGAAATATCACTGAGGTCTGCGTTGGATAATCAAATTGGAGAGCAGAGTCCTCTAACCAGTGATCAAAGCGCCCGAATAGGTTCGCAATTTTCGTACAGTCGAATTCACATCTTGTCTGACTGATGTGGTAAAGCCAGCTGCGACAATTCCCAACTTGTGAAAGGATTTCAATCTCAGTAGTTTTTTTCATCACTAGTATTCACGGTCAGAGCGAAGACCTGCTTTCAACTGTTTAGAAGTAAACCGGCGGAGTTCGTTGTGTACCGCATCAGTGAACACAGCTCCTCGGCGATCTAGCACTTCCGATATCCATCTTTTATCTCTGTAGCGGGCGAGACTGCATCCAGACAAATCTACAGGCAACATGGTTTGTTGCAAGCGTGGTCAGTGCTACCGAACATCCACTGGATGGGAAAGAACGTTTTCCCGAAGCCTTTGTTAACATAGCAAGATGCTGACCTTAATGGCTTTTGCGTTGTGGGCCTCTTTGTCCCTCCCCCTTAGTTTCCCTCTCCAACAGCGATTCCACACTCAATGCATAATGTGAATTTAGCATTACCATTTTTTAGCTTTTGTATTCTTCAACCTTTAATCTCCCACTATTTGCATTGCGGCACATTAGCTGCGGTGTGTTTTCATCCTCGGCAAACGTGTATTGATGATGACATTGATACCCCATTTGCACCGTCAGCCCTTCAAATTCGCCAGTGTTCATTCGGATTTGTTTGCTTCTAGGTGAGCCACGGTAACTCCTGGGAACTGTAACACACACCAAAGCACGATCGGTTTCGACATAAGTTGCACGCCATCTGCGACTTATGGATATGGTCATTTTGCGACCAACACTGGGAGGACGCCAGGTGTCATAGGGTGTCCAGGGTGAGGATACCTCGTGCTGGTGGGGAGATGGTGGTAGTCACTCTTTCTCCGTTGTCATCGAATATCATCAGTGCTCTGTAGAGCTTACAGATAAATAACCAACAATTCACTTCAGCTGGAGTGGAGTCATAAAGTTCAGGCGCCTGTTTTCTTCTCAACAGAGCTAGTTTATGTTGAGTTCCAAAGTGGGACTTATAACCTAGACCACCCACCCAAGTTCATTTGATTCAGTAGACCTTAGTGTCGTGGCTGGCCTACTGAACTATTCAAAATGCCCCACACATGACTCCGAATGGATCATCCTCCTGTCTTTATCGCCATTCGATGGCTTTTTTGGACCCGTGCTTCGGATGAGTGGAGACAGTTGCACAAGGTTTCTCACTCTTGGGCTCTTCTCACTCATCAACTCTGGCCATCGATTCTAACAACCATGGGCGTCGTTTCAGGGTCGCATGGACACTGAAACCGAATATTAAACGCAATCTGTTTACCGTAGTTCAACCACATTGATCAACTCCAATGTAAAGCCGGAGGAAAAAGACCGGGACGCATGTGGATGGGAGCCACGTTTCATCAACGGAGCCAGCCCACACTCCGTCAACATGCATAACACCAGCATTCCTGTCTATCTATGTAGGGAATCATACGTACCAGACATACACAAGCTGGTGGCTGGACCGTAGTCCGTTCCAGACTGGATGGAACCACACTTTGAGCCTAGCACGGCCACGAGCACCGTGCATCCCCCCCCCAGCAACGATTCACAATCTCCTGGAGGCGGTAATTGAGGCGGAGGGTATTAGACAGGCAGGCACCTTGTCAGCATTCACATCAAGCGCAGCCACGCTGGGGATATCAAGCAACCAACACGCAAAATTGGCACAGAGTATGCAACAGAATAACAGCATTGAACAAACCAACGCGTCTTGAAAGACGCTGTTGGGTACCACCCAAACGTGGAGCACTCTCGTCACAGGCAAGCGTGGGATCCGAAGTGGTATAAGTATTCTAGGTAGATTTGCAATCTTCTGTGCAGTCCCACTGGTGTTAATTAATGGCGATGTAGCCAATTTGTGTCGACGGGTGGTCAGGTGATAGGGGTCTCCAAGTGGCGTGTTGGCGATGGGATCACCGAAAACTACTGCCCCACAAGAAGAGGCCGTCATCGGCGCAAATCTGAAGTAGACGCTCACCGTTGTCTGTTTTGCGAGTACCATGGCCATGTTGATCACGGAGTCACACTGTTCAACCGCAATACTTCAGATCTACGTGTTTGTCCCCGGAAACCACCACGATGTCCGTACAACCCTTTTTTCCGGAAAGCTCGTCTTTAACTAACTCTTGACTGCAGTCTTTGGGATCGTAGGCTGATACAATGAACATGCAACGTCAGCTGGCTCTGCGGCTCGACAGTTGCACCGAGGTTTCAAGTCGGATCGCTCAGAGACGACCTTTGGTATGGATGCAGTCTGGTAGCGCGGCCTCTGTACTTGTGCTCAACGCAACCACTACCCCGGCAAGACCAGCGGCTTCGGTGCCTGCGTCCCCAGGTAAGCGCAGTGTGAAAATGCTAACGAAACTCGCGGATGGTGAAATCAGTCGTATCATCGTGCTAGGGTCCTGTAATCGGGTTTCAGTGACCCAGAGAGAGGGAGCGGAAAGTCGTTAAACATTGATCCGTAGGTTATGTGGGCATGGAGCTTCCCGCTAGGCCAGGCCGAGGAAAAGAGTTGACTCAGGGGACTTCACCCGTAGTCTTGGGACATAACCACCCGACACGCAAGACAGTGTGGCGATTGACATTTATCAGAAACCATTGAGAAGCGGTTACCTCGGTAAGGTTAACACGGCTTTTGAGTAGGAACAAAGTACTTAGGACGCACAAGAAGCCCGAGTGAAACAGCACGGAGGTCGCCAGAAATTGCCTGGACCACCAAACTCGGCGGCGAGCACGAAGGCCGTCGACAGCTTTCGTAGAAGTCGGTGGCCATCAATCTTGTTCCTCCGTCTTCCGTTGGGTACTCACTTCGTGACCAGCAGTGAGTGGTCAGTGACCTTATAGCTAGTCCCATTGGCTTTGACACAATGTCTTACTCTAGAGAGGCGGAAGGCAGTGATTGCCCGGGGGATAGAAAGACCACGAAAATGGAGGTGGACGGAAACGGGAACAGGCGCAATGAGGGAGCGCAAACGGAGCTACGCTGGCCTGACAGAACGATACGAGAACTGGTCATGAGCGACTACCGTTAGTGCGTCTGAGCCAGGCAATAAATAAGACAAATGCGCCGTTATTGCAGCCTCAAGGACCGGCCCCATTCTGCAAATCACGAGCTTTCGAATGACTCTAGACCGATCAGAATGGGACGCGTAAAAGCGGAGATACGGGGATGAAATGGGCAGGAAATATTCCACCACGAGGTCCCAAAGTTGCATAGAAGTGTCGCGAGTGGACACCAGGAGAGAAGTGTAGGAAGGAAACCTGACTCATCTAGGTGCGCCTGCGTGAGTGGTCGGGAAGCTTGTGATCGCGTTAGTAAAGATTGTGCTTCATTGCCGTCTTGTTCTTGCTAAATTACGAGCTCTTGTGATATTTAATAGGGGGACCAGATGATCAGCCTGGAACCCATTAAGCTCTAGACGCTGAGGCTGTTTGTCCACCACTGCTTGTTCATCTCACCTGCGAACAGCCTAAGCTTATTCACGGTTACTTTCGCAAGGAAGACATTTCCCGATCCGTAATCTGGGACGCGCCCGGTAGCGTACAACTCCGCCGAACCAATTGGTGGTCGGTTCATTTCCGAAAAACACTCAGGTCGCCAGGAACAATCACTATGTTCACACTCTTTGCCGTACGGATACATGAGAGTTGTCGATGAAATTCGGCTTTGATACCCTTTGAACGGTAGTTGCTTGGAATACACATTGAAACGAAAAGAAGCACGTCTCCACACGGTACTTACTCACTTATTATAGATCGGAATCTGGACCACTGTTTACACACTCTCCAACCGAGTAGACTGCCTTCAGCTTATGGGCCGAGGTCAATACTGGGTTCACAAATCCATTTAACCACAAACTCCATCGTCAGCTACGAAAAGTGTGTAGTCGTTGTCGACAAATTATAGACAGTCGAAAATTTATTCTATACGCTTGTTTTGGAGACACAGTCCACATGCTTGATAGTTCTAACCCAACATGTGTGCATTGATGAAACTAATGTGAGATGAGACACCCTTTGGTTTGAGAGACGAGCTGAATTCTTCGTAAGCAATTGTTGTGGAGTCAGTGGCAGTCTTGTCTTGTCCCATAACTAGATTGCCTTGGGCCTCATCGTATGTGTAATTACGTTGACTATGATGGTACCAAAAACTGTCAGAAGCCTGTGGTTAGCTTTTTGTGACAGCGTGTTAGTGGCTAGGTGTAGGCATTCTGTTTCCGGATGCCGACTTTAACCTGGTTTTACACTGAGTCTCCACTCGGTTTTATCGCAGCAAAATTCCTCCACAAGGCACGGATACACTAGTGTCACTGCTGTTGATTATGATAGTTTACTTGAAAATGAGTGCCATCTTGTCAATTTTTGACATGTAGCTGTTCTATCCATTGCTCAACTCCATGAAATAACGTTTTCCCGTTTATCACTTTTGCTGCACTATTCGCTTTGTTTCAGGACATTTTTCATCAAGATTCGTTCAGGCACTCTCTGCTTTTGCAATGCAGACAAAAACTGTCACATTCATCTCCATCATCTTGGGGTGCGTGTGTATTGTTGCTATCATATCGCTATGCATTTTGGGCCCGGTCCTTCATCACATGATAGACACTCAGTCTCGGCTAGCCCCCGGTTCACTAACTTTTAAACAATGGTCTGAGCCAGATGCCTCTATCTTCCTGCAATTTTACTTTTTCAATTTGACTAACCCGCGTGAATTTCGAAATGGATCGAAGCCTCGTGTGCAGCAGTGGGGACCATACACTTACCGTGAACGGCGCTTCAAACTTAACGTGGAAATCGATCGCTCAAATGACACTATTTCTTACAAGGAGATAAAGCAATACTTTTTCGTGCGAAATTTGTCTGTAGGTCCTGAATCGGATCTTATCACAACTGTGAACATTGTGTACCTGACTCTGACGAACAAAGCTGGGACCAACAAGTACTTTGCTTACATACTTGAGCTGGTTTCGAAATACTTCGGTGAGCAGCTTACTTTACAACGTAGCGTAGGCGAATTGATATGGGGATATGACGATCCCCTGTTGAATTTTTTAAAAACTCACCATTTCCCCGTTAACACCAGTAAAGTCGGTCTGTATGCGGACAAGAACAACACTGATGACGGCACCACTATCATCGTTCTTGGGGACAAAAATCGTGATAATAGAGGAAATATTTTGTCTGTTCGCGGGAGCCGCTCCCTTTCTTGTTGGAGTTCACCATCTGCAAATCAAATCAACGGCTCAGATGGCTCACTTTTTCACCCCTTTCTAAAACCTGAAGAATCCATATTTGTCTTCTCGATGGATATTTGCCGGTCCATCGAATTTGTTCATGTTGAACCAGCTATAGTACACGGTATACCATGTAGGAAGTACCTGCCGTCAGAAGACACACTTGATTCTCCTTTGGAAAACTTCAAAAATCGTGGCTTCTGTCTCCATTGGCCTAACTGTTATGGAAGAGGCGTATTGGATTTATCGTCTTGCCAGTCGGGAGCACCAGTTGCAATGTCATTGCCACATTTCACTCATGTAAGTGTATTGATTTCCCTATCTTCATTTAACACACTGTTTGCCAGCTAAACCAAAAGCCACCAGCTTCTCTTTTGTCAACTTTTCGCCTCGCTTACATCGCGCTGTTTTCTGCTTTCATTATATCGGTCGCATGTTCAACCACTTACTTTGCACATACAGCTGCATGTTGTGTGAAACAGTGGATGACACCAGTACTGTAGTTTAGGACACTTCACTTTTGTCACTGCTTATGTTCTTCCACACTGGACATACTGCTCACCAGTGATTCCTTCTGGTCTATTGAGTATAGTCTTCAAATTCATCTCTAAGTCGTTAAAACACTTGTCGCGATGTAGCGGTGTATCATCACAACGGACTTCTGTTGATATATTTATGTCCACACCTGTTGGTTCTTGCATAGACTAGCGTCAGCAGTACTTGCCGACAGTCACTTCCTTCATTGTGTATTGTCGGAATGTGTGTCTACCTTGTCAACCAGACGGAAGTACTAATTCATATATGCCCGAACATGAGCATACGCTTCAGTTATCCCCTACCTAGCGCGATTTTTGCGAGACCAAAACAGTTGTCCGCGAATTAATGAACCGGATTATGCTGTGATGGTGTTTATCATTTATTAATCCACATTTTTTTGAATACACTTAAATCATGCTGCATCACTGAAAACCTGTGTGTTAGGGCTGGACATTTACCCGTTCTGGGTGCCTACAGCACATCCTTGACTTGACTTGAAGACAACCTTAGAGGCTTCATTGTTTATGAATTTTGTGGTAGTTAAGCTTGATAATACTTCGGCGATCGTTTTTCTTCGGCAACAAGTGTCGCTGTTGCTAATTTGTACTACGCAGAACTAGTGGCACTATGAATCTTTGTGTTGTAAGTCATGTGTGACTTCCGGTGCACAGGCCTCATTAGTCAAAATCGCGTACACTTTGACGTGATTCATGGTCGTATCCCGAATAGCGAATGCCACACGATCAGGTCACATGATAACGAGTGAAAGTGTGTTATGTTCCATACGCGTGTCACTTTAACTGTTATGCTTGCTTTCAGGCGGATCAAATGTATTTGGATGCTGTCATCGGTTTGCACCCATCTGCCGAGTTCAACACAACTTTCTTCGTGGAACCATTGACAGGAGCTCTGTTACATGCCGTTAAGAAACTACAACTGAACGCAAATGTCACGAAAAACCCTACATTTCGAGAGCTGACAAACGTCTCTACTGCGCTTATTCCGATCGCGTTCGTCAATGAAAGTGTTACTTTGGATTCGGCTACCGCCAGAATACTCCGAGATTCGTTGGTTCTAACTCCTCTTATCATTAAAGCTGTCTCGGGTGCGATGCTCTTCGGTGCTCTTGCCACTATCTTCATTTGCGCCGTTTTCTTTCTGTATAAGAGGCGGATAGATAGAACGAATGCCGAGACACGGCCGCTTCTTTCAGATGCTGACTCACAACCAATCTATTCCTGATTACTTGCGCCAAATTGTCACCTAATTTTGCTCTTCAACTTTACTGCCCTTGTTATTCTACTCCTAACCTTTTCTTCACCTTCTTATCCCGGTGCAATTGCTATTCGTGGCTGTTCACGAGGTCAGGTCACACTCGTAGCATAGTTGGTCAACCTACGGAGCGATCATATTCGCGGGTCATCTATGCGATTGACGAACTCCACGTGCGTTACGCATTGAATTGCCTCAGCACAATTTCGGTGCCTTCCACTTTTTCTATCTTTTGCGATCAAGTTACTGCCGTTTTCAATTATCACCCTTTGTTCAGAGCTTATCTGCCCTCGCTTCCCTGTTTAATCCCAAATACTTGTGACTGTTAGATTGGGATATCAACAACTTAATATTGTGGCCCAGTGCCATGGATTACAACCGCTACAAGTGGAAGAACGTTTCCCTAACTGACCGGTCTAATTTTTTTACATTTGGCGAGGGATAGTGATTTGTTTTTCTTTACTACTCTTGTCTCGAATTTTCCATTTCCAACTATACACTCTCTTGAAATCCATAACTTTTACAAAAACACTGAGCGTTGTTCACAACTTAGGGTGGCTCCTAGTTATTTCACTAATGTACGGGAGTTCGGACTAACACTGACAAAGATGCGGGGTGTGCGTGAGGAGTTGCTGATAACGATTTACTGTTGAAATCGAGAATGGGACATATTTACACTTTGATGCGTTGAGTGGAAGACAGCGGGATAGGGACCAGACTGTCCAAGAAGCAAAACAATTTAGCCGATGATCTGTGGTATGATTGTGTACACAAAGGATCACGTCCTCAGCATACTTTAGCAGGATGACATCGTTTGAAACGGGGATTGAGCTAATGTAGGTGGAAAATAGAAATAGGGACAAAGTAGCTCCATGAAGACCACCGGGATTTGTGTGGAATGAAGATCTTTTTCCCTGAACCTGGTAAACTGCGTACGATTGACAAATTAGTTTATAAGTAGAAGTACTAATGAAGGTTAAACTCCGAAAACTAGCAGACCGTATAACAGCAGCTCGCGGTTTACACAACCGAAAGCATTGTTGTAATCTAGGTAGCTGATTTGCATGGGTTTGTTTTTACCATCGAGTGATGAAAGCACGGAGCGTACAAGGATCACTTGTATGGGTTTGAATAAGTATTGTTTCCAGAATAATGTTTTAAATGTTTTCAAGGACATCGGCATACAAGCAATGGGCCGGTACTTACTGCTTCCTTTCTTTGATATAGATGTAATGCTGGCGCTTCGCCAACAGTCGACTATCTCGTGTTGATGCAAGCAAATAGCGTATAGTTCAGAAAAAGGCTGTGCTAAGACCTTAGCACATTCTTTGTGGACGGGGTGCTTTGCACGACTGTATCCGTAGTAATTCCTTGTGAACTGCTGCGCGTGTTCAGTGTCGCATATTTACTGCAGAAAAAGCAAGTGAACCGCTCAGCTCCATTATAGCACCCATCAGGCTCCAATGGCTGGGCCACGTGTTGCGCATGTCAGCACACCGTCTCCTGCGATGTGCATTGTATGCACGCCGGGGTTGTGGTTGGAAGTGGAGGAGGGGAGGTCAAGCGATGATTTGGTCGAGAGGAATGAAAACCCTCACTTCGCAGCTGGCGTCGGTTGGTGCATCCCGGCTACCTGGCTAGGGTCTTAAGGACGATGAACATGTTTGCTTGGACACGTTTGATGAAATAGCGAAGAGCCGGCCCCAGTGGCGTTTGTGTTGTGAGTTTCTTCGTTCATTCCCCTCCCCTTTATATTCCACATCCAATCCCGAGCTCATGCAAAGCGCATAATATAATATTTAACATTATATTACTTGCTTGTAGTCATTTTTGTAGTGTAATTTTAGTATCTTATATTTTTGTATTGCAACACAGTAGCTGAAGTATATTTCTCACCCTCAGCTAACGTGTATTGATGATGAAATGTCACACTGTCTATCAGTGATGAAGGTTGTGGGGTGAGTTGTAACCGTAAAGATGTTGGAAGTACGACTGGGTCTTTTGTCTAACTACGAACGTTACGATCTAAATCATCCACATCGAGAGCGGTGTGACACTGCGGACCACTCCACTCAGGTTTTTCATCATGTTCCATATTTGTCGGCAATTTTTATTTCGAATTATGTTTTGTGCATTATGCTTTAAGATGGCACTGTACTGAAGGACTATACTGAAGCAGCGTCTTTGTACTTGAAAGCTTTTTCTTTGAACCAGCGCAGTCTTTTAAGGCACTGAGATGTGAACCTGTCTGCGTGGATGAATATGGTTTCCAGTGGATAACAAATATCAGAGCAGAAGTTCAAATAGCTAGTTAACTGATCACAGTTCCTAAATTGTTGACAAACACGAAGTCTGCAGTTGCTTGTAACCTGGTTGCACACTGCGCGATGTTCTTCAGTCCAAGATTACTAATGAAACTAGTGTCGTATCGATTGAAATCACTGGCAAAAACGCATAAAGGAATAGCATGAATCTCTTTATGTCTGTCGACCTGAAGGGCCAGGTTTCACAACGATATCAGAGAGTTGAACGGACGGCTGCATTATAAGCTCTGCCCTTCAGGGCCAGAGTAGTGTCGTTTCTACGCCACAGGTGGCGGAGATTGACAAAAGCACCTCGAGCTTTTGCTATACGGCTCGTAACCTCATCTTCGATCCCACAGGCGCTAATATAGCTGCCTGGGTACATGAATTCCTAAACGACTTCTAGCTGGTCACCACAAGGCGTTAGTGCAGAGGTGGGTCCCTCCCAATCTTGGAGAAGTACTTTGCATTTCGATGGAGCAAAGCATAGCCCAAAAAGATTGACAGCCAGTGCTAATCGGTCCGGTGCTGCTTGACATGTTTGGGAGCTGTCACAGGTTTGAGAAATATCGTCTGCTCACCAGGAAGTAGCTCTACACCTTCTAGGTCGTGTCCAACGAATGCTGTTTGCATGGCTTCACCAGTAGCGAAGTAAAAGAGTAAAGGTGACAGCGGGTGACCTTGTCTCACACCGCTGGTGATACAGTAGTGTGGCGACAGTTTTGCCATGAACCTCATTCCCGGATCGCCCAACCCCTGATGACTCATCTACGACAAACCTTGAACTACAGGACCTTCAACTGGCAGCCTTCGTGAGATCGGTGGGAATTTTCCTAATACGGCAGCCGAAGCTCGGAAACATCTCCCTACCTACTTCGAAGCGGCGGCTGGCGAAGAATTGGAGACACCTTTTAATTGAACATCCTTTATCTGCCGCTGGCTTGCTGTCTCGCACCTGCTTTGTGGTCCCAGATCGCCCAACAACGCTTTTATCACCATCAATACTATCTTTTAACCTAATCAACGACACGAATGCTATTTTGCACACGCTCACCTCGATGCACCCTCCCTCATCCCAGCCGCAGATAGGGACCTATAAATGGCCCGTGACGTAAGTTCCCACCTGTCCCATTTCGTCCCCCTCACTGCAGAGTCTGAGCGGTGGATTCGCTGCTTGCTCTTTTAACTAATCAAGCGGATTGGCTTCTACCGACTCCAGTCAGCTCTCGGAACCGCGTCTACCCGTCAACTGCACACGCACTCACCTTTTATCACCTTTAGCCCAAATTTCGGCATCACGACGACCACACGTACTACTTGACCGCGTCCCTCGGTGGCCGCCATCACCACCATGAACAGTTCCTCCTGCCGAAGCTACTTTATCAACACCCGCATCTCCTGCGTCCGATCCGGCGACGATTTCTGGCATCTCCCAGCCTCCTTCTTGTTCGTTGTGCCCTAGGACTTTTCATTCTAGAAGCGACCTGCGGCGCCATTTGGCGGTCCATCTTAGAAACCCGACGAGTTCACTTGCCACGGGTGCTGCTAGGAATACTCCCAGTTGCGAATGCCCAACATGCCGCCGTACTTTTTCGACTAAAAATGGCCTCTCAAAGCACTGGAGACATCAGCATCCTGCCAGTTACAATGCCGACTGTCTAGCCTGACTACTGAGGCAATCTTACAACTGGTCAGTCAGGGATGACCAATCCCTACTTTTAGCAGCCTCACGTTTTGCGGCCACGTCTCCTTCCTTAAATATCCTTTTGGAACGACTGCAGTGCATCTTCCCCTTTCGCACCAGGGACAGTATCAGGGAACGCTTACAACGACTTAAATGATTCTTTCATCAGCATGACGCAACGACTATTTCTCATTCTTCTCCGCAATTACCCCTCCACAAGGAACTGTAAGAGCCTTGCCTTCCTCAACTGTAACGTCCGATGAATCCCATCAATCAGTCCACATTAACTATTAACATGGATTTGTCTACACAAGCCCCTTGAGAATCATACAAGTCAATCCTGCTGTGACCATCCTCTCCTCCGGCATTGAGCAGCGTTTCCTCGTACCTTCTCTCACTGCCTCGATCGTTTTTGCAACCTTGCCTCACTCATCTGCAACGTTGATTCCAGAGACAACAGTACGCCCCCAGATGCAATCGCCTACCATTGGTTTCTCTAGCGATTCTTCAGCTAGATCTCTGATTTCTCTGTCCTCTTCCTGAACGTTGACACCCACATCCTCAACCGTTACATGCACCACGACCATTTAGGGACAGGATCAACCATCCGTTTTCAATTCTACTTGTGAACCTTCCTCGCGCTCACGCCAACATCAGTATTCAGCACTCTGCTGCTAACGGCTCAACAGCTTCTTTCCAACTGTGCCTCTCCTGCCAAAGAGGAACACTCCATGCTTCTGAATCTGGTGAATTTCTTCGCTACGGAGGGATCGAGGATCACATTTAGTGAGGCCCCTAAACGAGTTGTGTTACCGTCTTTCCACACAGATGGAGACCCTCGGAAAACCGCGTACGTGCTGTTACAATTGGAAACGATAAACACCGATAACATCTTCAATGTGGCCATATACAGCGTCTTTACCACACCCGCCGGGAACGCCGCAAATACAGTGATTAACGGGAGATGGCGCACCGCCTTTCACAGTGAGGACAAGAACATTCCAGACTTCACGGAATTTCGGATGAATGTGCTCTCCAGACCTCCTGCTAATGATGACCGCGCACCGTGTCGATTCGTTCCAGCTAATGACGACTTGGTGAAACCGATTATCATGGAGGAGATGCAAAGTGTTCTCAAAAATTTGCCGGGTTCGGCTCCTGGTATAGACCACATCAAGCCCGCAGACTTCGCAAGGATGGATCCCTACCTTGTAACTTCATTTCTCAACTGGCTTCTTACTTTCTGCCCATTTCCCATCCACATGAACGCAGCCCGGATCACCTTTGTATTCAACGTCTCCCAGCCAACCTCCCCTGGTCAATTTCGTCCAATCTCAGTTTCATCTGTCTTCACACCCCTTCTTCATCGTATCCTGTTTGATTGCTGGGTCCCGGCTTTCCCTACCGACCGCCTTCAGTTTGGCTTTCTTCGTAAAAATAGCCCTTTCGGTGCTCCGTCCATACTCCATGCTGCTCTTCGCCATTCTCACTCCTCTCGTACTCCTCTTTCATTTACGTCAGTGGATATAACGAAAGCGTTCGATTTTACTTCTCACCACTCCTTACTTCGAGTGTTAGTTGCTTTCTGAGCTCCCCCGCTACTGTTAGATTACCTGGCATCCTATTACAGCGCCACGTCCTCATTCTTTAATGACGTTAAGCTTCATCCCGATAGAGGGGTCCAGCAAGGTGATCCGCTTTCCCTTAGCTTTTCATAATGTTCCTCGATGAAGTTTTACACCGAGTCACCACCTCGCCTAGTAGAAGCGGCAAAGAAGCGGCCTTCTAAGGCGTCGAAGGTGACGTATCGTTAGGTATATGGCTATTAGTTCTCTACCGAACGTGTTGTAGCGAGATTCGGTAGGTTGTAGGCGTCTGGATAAAAACACTAAGGGCTGCCACTTGTCGGCTACTCGTTGCTGCAAAACAGCGCCGACTGCCACGTCCGAGGTGTCAGTACTGAGGGACAGTAGCGCTGCCAGATCATGGTGCGCTATAGAAGTTATGTTGACGATAGCTTCTTTCAGTGACGTAAAAGCAGCACGTGCTGTGGCAGGAAATTCGAATTTCTTGTGTTTTCTTCGGCGTAGGTCCGTGTGGGGTTGCATCAACTACGCGCAGTTTGGTATGAACCGTCGGTAAAAGTTGAGAAGCCCATCAAAACACCTAAGCAGTTTGAAAGAATGAGGCTCGGGGTATTCGATGATGGCTTGCATTTTATCCTGCACGACGCCTGCAGATGAGATACGATCGCCGAGGAAGTTGATTGATTCGACACCAAACGAGCACTTCTCTGCGTTGATCATCACCCCATGGCGCATGTGCTCTTCTCTTGAAGAGCTAGCGGTTAGTATATCTTCGAGGTAAGCGTAAGCGAAGTCTAAGCCGCGACAAACTTGGTCGATGAAGCGCTGAAAAGTTTGCGCGGCATTCTTTGGACCAAATGGCATGCGCAGGAATTCGAACAAATCAAATGGAGTCGTCACGGCAGTTTTATCTATGTCCGAGCTCTACGAGCTCTACTCAGTGCTTCTCAACTCTTGGATCTAACCTGTGTGGATTATCCTCGTGCTCCAGTTCCCAGTTTTCGGCATATTTTTTGCTGAGTTTCACCTGTGCAACTGCATCAAACCGGTTTTTCGAAAAAGATTTTGGTCTCATTCGGAAGAAGTCAAGGACTCCTAAACTACGCGACAATCATCCCTGCAAGTTGCAGTATAACAAAGTTACAGCCTTTTTGCTCCGCTCATCAACTGAGCAGTTCTAGGAACGCATATCAGCGCTCCACCTGCATCGTCGCTTAAGGTAGGCCGATTAACACACGCTGCCGCTTTGTGAGGGCGTGTTCAACTGCGAGTCGATTGATCGCTGAACCCGATAGTCTGCGCGTTACGACCGCCGTCTGTCTCTACCGCCTGACCTTGGTGCGGTTGAACAACTCTCAATTCGTGTGCGTGTTCTGACTTATTCGTGCGTCACCCCTGGCGCAAAGAACACTCATCAAGGTGAGCGCTTAGAAAGGTCTTGCTGTAAACAATAAGAGGACAACTAGCATTCCAGGGGTTCAACGTCGCCTATGTTGCGCTGACAATTGCAGTAAAGTCCTTGAGACCAGTGTTATCTGTTCTAGCTGCATTAGATCGTACTGTCTGCAATGTGTAGGCAAATCCGTCCAAGAAGTGCGATTGACAAACAAAGTTGCTGACCCAATTTGGTTTTATCCAACTTGTCAAGTCATTCCAATTGTCAACTGTTTATCTTTGCTCATGAAAAAGTGCGTTAAGATGACTGAGATAATCGCGCATTTCGTAAATACTAAGATCGATCCCACGGAGGTAAATGTGTCCACGATACTCCCTCACCCAGCCAAAGTAAGCTCCGAATATAAGCTGAAGAAGAGAACTAGACGCTCCAACCGCACTGCAGCGTCTGTGACTCTAAATCCACTGGGTAACCTAATTCCCATAAGTGGACAAGCCTCAAACATGCCTGCTTCCGCTTCTCCAACCATAGACGCTTCACTTGGAGATTCAGCCATGACACCGACAGCTCAGAGCCGGAGGAAATCCGGTGCAGATGACAAGCAGGTAACGTACGCATCGATTGCCTCGGCAAACACACCGGGAGCGACACACATAGGTCCATCTTCAGTACCGAGCACGTGTGGCGCAAAGCAGCTTTCACCGTCAACTCCGGTGGTGCCTCCTAAGTAACCCGAATTGCCGGCAAAAAGTATGAAACCAACACCCGCTAGACAAATCCACGCTGACTTAACTCTCGTGTGCACCAATGTTCCCGAATCCAAATCTGGCACAATAAAAGGCAAGTTGCAAGACGATCACAACCATTGGAGTTCCATCTGCGCTGCGATTGGTATTCGGGTTGAGCCTGCAATGCTGCAACGCGTAGCGCGTCATCCGACCTCAGTGCACGCTGATGAACCTCGAATTCTTCGAGTAACACTAGACTCAGCAGATGAGACAGAGGCTGTCCTGTTCTCAGCAGTTCGTCTTCGCAACTCACCGAGCGGAGTGTGCATATTACCTGATCTACCTTAGAAAGATCGCCCAAAAGAAGCAGTTGAGCAACGCGGGGTTCCTAAGAGGGATAGCAAAAAAAAACTTCATTTGTTCATGGTGTTCCCGAGCTTCTGCATTCTTCTGATCACGATGCGCAAACACATGACCGAGAGCAGTGGTGCTACATCCGCGAAGCACTCTCTGTTGACAATGTTATTGCCAAATCCCTGACAAGAGTTCCGTCATTACCTAACTATAAGGGCTGCGGTCCAAGGCTAATGAAAGTAATACTACACTCCGAGGGAATGACGCAAGTTCTGTTGGATAGCTGGTTAAAGTTTCGAGCTAGGTTGCCAACAGAGATTTGGCTAAAGGCAGCAGGCGAAGGGCCAAAAGTCGGAAGCGATTCGATGGAACTAGCAAACGCTACAAATTCTTTATTTGCGCCGTCCTGCGGAGAGACTGACAAAACAGCGCCTACGGCACACAGGAGGACCGAGCACAGCACTAGTGAAACGTCTGTTCAGGAACGCTCAATAATTCCATGCAACTTGACTGAAATACATAAACAAAAGCGATTAACGGCCGGCTTAAAAACTAACGCAAGGTTGACGTTCGTCAACGCACTCCTAACAACAAACCCATTTATGTACACAAACGCCCAAGGCTTTCTAAGCAAGTTGGCCGAACTTAGAGAACTCCATGCCTCACAACCGAGGGACCTCGTCATGATTACAGAGACATGGTTAAACCCTGAGATAACCGACTCTGAGATCAATTTACTCGGTATGTCGCTGATTCGGACCGATAGAACCGGAAGGAGTGGCGGTGTGATTCTTTACCATAATACAAACCTCCGATGTGAAGTTATCGATCACCCGGAAATTCGAGCTCCTGATTCGCTTTGGAGCCGCCTATGGTTGCAAAACAAGGACATATGTCTACTAGCCGTGATTTATCGCCCACCAAACTCAACGTCGGGAATCGACTCCAAACTGAACCACGTTTTTCAGTTTGCTTTGAACAAGTCCTACACCCACATTCTTATCACTGTGGACTTTAACGTGCACAACATAGAAGCGCCAGCAACCCACGGTATGCAGTTTAAAGCCTGTTTGCAAGAGCTTATTGCTAGCCACCCACTTTACAACCACGTAACCTCGCACACCAGATTTCGAACTACTAACAAGCCGTCGATACTGGATCTTGTGCTAACTAACGAAGAACTCATGGTTGATGGGATAGTTACAAGCACACCACTGGGCCGTAGTGATCATGTTACTCTACTCTTTGACTATATATGCTATGCGGAGTACCCTGCAAAGGAGGATTATAAAGTGCATACGGTCACGCACTACAATGTGTTATCAACGCTTGTTAAGGATACATCTTGGACTTTCTTAACCGAATGCCCCCCAGATGTTGCCTGGGAAACCTTTACAAGGACATTTAGCACACTGATGGCGCACGCATCGGAAGAGAAGTCCTTCCAACCCAAAAACAAGCGTAAGTCATTTCTGAGGAGCAGAACACGTAAATGCATGTCCCGGAGGGATTTGGCATGGCGAGATCACCAGGACTGCTCGAATGTCGAAACCTGGACTGCATACGTGACACATCGTAACTTCTGTGTGAAACTGATCCGCGAAGACGATGTCACCCATCAGCAGGAGTTAATGAAGCGATTCTGCACCAACCGCAAACGTCTACAGGCACGTTAACGGCCTTCGAAAGGTGAAGCGAAGGGTTCCAGCACTAGTCACGGCTGATGGGTGCACGCGATCAGCAATAGAAGCAGCTGATCTCCCACGGCTTCATTACTCCCAAACTTTCCAGCAGGTAACGAGCCCAAACATTCTCCTCATTTCTAATACTCCACCATCTGGTTTAGATGACATAACCTTCACTGCGGAAGCTGTGTTGAATAAGTTGTTATCCTTGCGTATCCACAGTTCTCCCGGAGCCGACAACATCCGACCAAAGGCTCTGCAGGCGGTGGCTAGTGATCTAGCAGAACCACTGGCTGTTTTCTATCAGCGATGTCTAGAAGAGAACCGTATACCACCAGTATGGAAGAGATGGGTCATTACTCCTATCCATAAATGAGGTAGTTGCACTGATCCTGCCAACTACCGTCCAACAACGCTACTTCCAGTACTATCCAAAGTGATGGAATCAATCATCGCAGATGCGTTGATTCAGTATCTGGAAAGCCACAGCTTAATAGCTCCAGAGCAACATGGCTTTCGTCAAAAGCATTCGTGTAATACTAACCTATTAATTGCACGTAATAGCTAGACTGGAGCTGCTGATGATGGATTGGGAGTCGATGTCATCTACCTGGACTTTTCAGAAGCGTTTGGTCGCATAGACCATCGAAGTCTCCTTCAGAAGCTTCGGAATTACGGCGTTGGCAACTCAATCCTGAGTTGGATTAGCCATTTTCTACAAGTACGATGGCTAGTGGTGAGAGTCCGAGGTGGCGTGTGGAGTACCACAAGGCTCACTTCTTGGACCTCGTCTATTCTTGGTGTTCATTAACGATTTGTTGGGATCAATTGCTTCCCATTTCTTATTTTTCGCTGATGATATCGATATGGGGAAGGATCAGAGGACCGGACGACCACGAATGGCTCCAGTGCGATCTTAACACAGTGCCGAACTGGTCAGTTCAAAACGCCCTACCATTCAACATAGACAAATGTCGCGTTGTACGATTAAGCCATAGATATGACCACATCTATTTACTTGGGACAAACGGATTGCAGAATAGCTCCCAGGAACGTGACCTTGGTGTGCTCGTACAGAACGACCTCACCTGTTCAAAACAGGCTGAGGTAGCTGCGAAAAGAGGCAACCAACACGTCGGCATGCTGCGAACGACGTTCGGGAGATCTGACCCATCAATCTTCCCAATAATGCACAATTCCTACGTGCGCCCGCATGTTGAGTACGCAATCCAAGCTGGCAACATTGATTGAAGCGTGACCTAGAAGCGATAGAGACACCACAACGGAGAGCAACAAAGAATGTGCAGGGTCTGCGCTATCACTCTTACCACCGAAGGCTGAAGCTGCTGGGAATTTTCAGCGGACACTATCGAAGGCTGCGCGGCGATCTCATATTAGCGTATCAGATACTGAGTTACCCCAACCACGTATGCCGCCATTTGCTGAAACTTAGTCACAACACGCAGCTCAGGGTTAACTGTTTAAAGTTGAAGGAACAATACAGCCGTCTAGAGTGTCGATGGAATTACTTTTCCTTTTGGGTTTGCCAACCCTGGAACGCACTCCCAGACTCAGTTGTATCCTCTCCTACATTGGACGTTTTCAAAAAACGATCAGATGTTGCTCTTAGCTCACAGCAATTTGTTACCTAAACTCCCCTATTGTGGATTACGCCAAGCATGCTTTTCAACAGGATTTCTGTACCAAATGGAACCAAGTGAGCGACCATATTTTACTTTCCTGACGCCTTACATCAACGATCACTTCACCCCAGTGTCTTTCTGAACGTTTACGCTCGATTTTTTTAAATTTTACACTGATGTAATTTATCGAAGTATTCATCTAGGCAGACGTTCGATAGATGACAGATATATTTTGATTTCATCATATTCACCTCAACCATCCTACTTATAAAGCACTTGCTTTTATCCCATGATAAATCATTGTTCATTGTATGAGGGTTTGCTGTTCAGGGAAAGCCGTATTCTGATTCCGTCATCTCTCCGAGGAGAAATGCTGAAATACGTTCATCGCGATCACCTATGTGCCAAGTATACCATTAACCGAGCAAGAGCATTGATCTTTTGGTCATGAATGATGGGTTAAATAAAAGATCATGTATCCATTTGTGAGGGGTGCAGTTCACACGAAATCCGGCAGACGAGGAAAACAATGGTATGTATGATGTCCCTGACTGACCGTGGCAGAAGATGGCGATGGATTTATTCCTTGGTAGCGGGCATGATTACTTACTCACGGTGGATTACTATAGTAGTTAGTTTGAAATCGATTTACTCAGCACTACGACCACAGAGGCAGTAAGTAACAAGCTCAGCTGTCAGTTCACGCGGCGCCGTATACCGGAGGAGCTAGTCTTTAATAATGGGCTCCAGTTTCAGGCGTTCACAACCAAGTGGAAATTCGTGCACCAGCAAACCAACCCAGTTCACAGTCAATCAAATAAAAAGGCGGTGTCGGCAGTGAAGCAGGCCAAACGACTGTTATCAAAACCCTAGGGTAACTGGTGAGTACTCATACCTTATGCTACTGCAGAATCGCAACACTCCTTCAACACATATCATTTTGAGCCCAGAATAGCGCCCATACAGCCGAAGGACAAGAACTCCTATATCTCTATCTGCCACACTTCTGCGCCCAGTTTCCACACAGCACGAACAATTACAGAACAATTTGAGACAACGAATGACCACTCAGAAACGGTACTATGACCGCGGTGCACGGAGACTACCTGAGCTAACAGTTGGGAGGAAGTGTGGGTTCAACCATTACTCGATAGTCAAGAGCGGTGGAAGAAAGGTGTGGTGACTGCGAGGGTCGGTGCCAGGTCATACGAAATAAACGTTGGAGAGAAAACGTTCAGGCGAAATCGAGTGCATCTGAGACGACACCGGAGACAACAAGGTGGATTGGGAGTGGAGTGGCAGATGGTATGGGGCAAGGAGACCACGGACCCAGCTCCAGCGAAGACGACGCTGAGTGGCAATGTCTACGGGGTGGATAGCAATATGGAGGCGCGTGAACACGAAAATAGGGAGGCTGTGATGGTAGTATCAGATAAAAGTGAGCAGATGGACCAACCGAGCGAGCCAGACACCCTATGGGAGGTGGGTGTGACGGATTCGATTACTAGACTCGGATTGACCGAGATTCGTATGAGTGATTCACCGTTTGTGTAACAATCAATGGAGGAATCTCATAGACTCATAAGAGTCCTTAGTTATGGACTTGGACCTGCAATTTATTTCGAGGAGTTTGGTTTGCTAAACACGCGATAATTTTCACTGAGCTGTCTTTGCCGAATAAACGCTTGTCCCCGAAGGATTGAGTTCTGCAGCAGCAGCAACGAATGAACGCTGCGATACCTTTTCAGGACATTAGAAGGACCTGCGGTAGATCACGCGGAACGATGGCTCACTCAGTTCGCACTTCTCGACCCAGGTTACTGAGCAATCCGGAGAAGTTGGCGAAGCCAATTCATCGTTGCTGCATGCGTTGCTATGGTGCGGACGTGCCCGTAACTACGCCATAATATTGAAAACCGCGACCAGGTTTGAATCTGTCAAGACAAGTAACATGAAACACGCAAGTATCGCACAGTTTAAGATGAGTGCATGGTGTGATGGGGCTGGGAATGCTGGTGATTGGAAATGCTATGGTACCGGTAGACTGATGGTTAATCGAACGCCAGCGGGCATCTCGCGGAGTACCAGACAAGTGCAATCCAGCCCGATAGAAACTGAGCGTGTCACCGGAAGCAGATTGGTCAGCTGAGTAGCAAATGGCTGGCGCACGCCCGTGTCGAGCTCTGCAGGTGCCGTCAGCGAACATCCACTTAACGTGCATTTGACTAATCAGGTGCCGGCAGGTTCCAAAAGCACAGGCGAAGCAACGCGTACCCGTGAGGAGCGAATTGGTGCGCATTTGGGCCAAGGTTTTTGGTATTGGACCGAGGGAAGAAGCGTAGGGCCTGATAAACGAGTGGTTGATCGAACCAATCTCACAATCCGCCGAGAAATCGTGAAAATTTCGGACAGAATGAATGTTATGAGCAAGTGTAAACCATTGAAAATGGAGTCAGCGGAAGTATGCAACTAACTACGATGAGCCAGTGAAGCGGACTGTTGCAAATAGCGTATATACTCTATAAATATTCAAGCGTAATCTTAATAAGCGATTTCGTGATCGCGGACCAGTCTTCTCGCTTTCCGAAGGGCTACTCAGCACTTGGGATCTATAAAATTAACCATCCTCTGCCCCTAATATATCCTTCGGTCTAGCACGCCTTGGTCTTCTAGTTTTCTCCGGTTGGGTTGTTGGAGCAGCAAGCAGCGAGAACAGAGGCAGGGCAAGCATTACAACACAAACCGATAAAGCTTGTTAATACACGCTATCAGATTCCTTTCTGAAAATCACTTCGTACCCACTGCGATGCATCCACTGGACCTTCTCGTGCAGTCGTCCCCGAGTCTTTTCGTCGCAATGTCTGACATCCTCCATAACATCGCTAATTTAAGTATCACGACCACCGTTAAGCTCATTTCAGAGCAGTATATCTGGTCTAACATGTAACGCTTCATCTGGCTCTGTGCACGTTCATACCTGACCTGTCAGAATGACAACATTCAGGTATACATTTCCGCCCGTTTCGTACACGTCAATCTGGACCTAGTTGGACCGTTAGCACCGTCTAAGTGTATGGTCTCCATTCTGATCAGGATAGGCCGCTGCGCATGTTGGCCTGCAGTTATTCCGATTTTCGACGCCGCAGCCGAAACCATCACACTCTGCTCAGAGCTGACCTCTAACCGTGACTACCGATGGATGCCCTCAGTTTGAACCGAGCAAAACACCTGTACCAGATATATATATATATATATATATATATATATATCTTGCTGAGGGTCGTAATTAAGTACATCGGTCGGGAAAGCTTGATAGCTCTGCTGTACCGAGAGAGTAGTTATTTTATTTGTATCCATCTTTCAGCCTTTCGTTTTTGGGGACCCTCCGAAACTCATGCAGATATTCGCACAAACGAGAGCATGGTCTGAGTCAACAAATGTGAACCAGATTGATTTGTAGACTTTTACTCTACCACGCCATCTGAAACTGATTGCGATGTAATCAATCTGAGACTAAGATTGGGACGCAGATGTGGGTCGCCAAGTAGCGGAACCTTACCTCGAATGCCGAAAGCTGGTGCTGGACAGAAATAAACGATTGTCTTCGCAGTATCCGAAGGGCTCTCATCGAGCACATGAAGACCACCGAGGTGACTTTCGCATGACATTAGACGACGTACCGGTGCGTTGCGATCTCCAGCAAGTACAGCAACATCGGATTTGCTAGCTCTAGAATAAGAATGAAAAATAATGTGTCAGCTGTACACCATGACGGCGCTTCGCTGCCATGCGACCACCACTAGTCGCACGCAGGCTGAGTATACCGCGAGCAGGCCCACCGCTACACGGTTTCGAACCCGCGCCGCAAGATTACGAGACAAACTGGTTACCTCTAGGCTACGTGCCGACTTGCTAGCTCTGCCTAAGAGCTGGTGAAGTACACTGTAGAAATCGTCCTTGACCGAGTCGGGACTACACTCAGGGGGAGCGTAAGTCGAGACCACAAATGAGTTGCGTCTCTCTTCATGATATCTGTTGATTCCGCATGATCCTCGAAGCCGAACTGCACACAGTCGGCTATTAAGGGGGAACCAGTTTAGCCGTGCGCCCTCGGCTTTACTGCTTAGGGATACTCCAACGCCAGCTAAGTCTGCCGCCACTGCCTCTTTGTCACCAGATAGACGTAGGTAAAACATGGCTCGGCGGTCGGTGGGAGATCTCAACTCCAGCATAGTGCTGGAGTCTTGTAAGCGTGTTTCCGAAAGGCAGCAAACATCGATAGCGAGGGATTCCAAGGTGTGCGCAAGACCAGCCTGCTGCCCGATCTGCACAAGTGTATGTACATTGAAGCATGCCAAGCGGAACAAAGACCGACGCTGAAGCAGAGCTACTGGACGAACTCTGTTGGTATCGACGGAACCATTAGAAGTGAAATCATGGAAACAGGAATCAGCTGGTAACGGGTAACAGTGGTTGGTAACAAGTGAACGGGTGGTGTGTGAATAGGTAGCAGAACTTAAGGCAGCTGAGCACGATATAGCAGCCGAACAATCCGTGGTTTTGTCAGTGGGCGTTATACTACCCGCTTCCCAAAGCCGAAATAGGGAGTTGTCCTTTGGCTAAATAGCCTACCCGCAAGGCAGCGGGGCGAATTCAGGGAATCGCGCCCATTGGGAGTCGCTGACTGAATGTTCAGTTCATACATCTTTTGTTTGGTTGGTTACAAAATGGGGGCCCAATCCTCCCCATGAAATCAGCACAATTGCTTAGTACAATACCCCACCGAGGTGAAATACTGTCGCCGAACACTTCGCTGGAACGGTGTACACCCGAACCACCTAGCTGGCATCACATGGAGATAGTTCGGCAAACCAACCAGTAATGGACCGTAGCCAAATGAAATAAGTGAAGTACAATCATGTTAAATTCTAAACAATCGTATGAGCATCTGTGTACACGATCGATAATCCTATGCGGCCCTGACATCCGTCTCTATCCCTGCAGTCTGTAAATCCCTAGCTGACTTGAATGGGTACTTGCACTGTCTTGAATAGGTTGGTGACTGGTTCGTGAAATCAGCCCTATTTGTGCATCACTAGTTGCCGATTGTTGACTCCCCTAATGGTTTATATTGATCCTTTTCGAACATGGCCCGAATATCGGCACACCGCTGCCGTCTGTCAACCGCACTTCCGCGTGTTTGGTTATAGAGCAAGAGCAGCAGCAGGTTGCCAGCCTGCATCACGACGTAGTCTTGTGCACACTGGACCAGACACACGGAGGTACATTTGTTCTGACATCTTTTTACCCCACCCATCTTTTCCTCATGTTTCTTCGGGGGTTTGAAACAGGCATGCTGGTCAACTTCCTGTCTCATCGGTTTCGTGGAGTGGGCAGGAAATAAGCGATTCAGCTTTATTTGCAGAGTTCCATAGATTTGTTTCAAGAGATATCCTTTGACGCACGCATGACGCAGGTCACAAGTTTCATTTCGCCTATGTGCTAGTGACTTCGCCGTACCCTTAACGGCGCGTGGCATTGAGGCACCGATGCGACTCACCGGTGTACTACTGATGATTTTCTTCTTCTCAGCCTCATTTAAGCAATCACCTTTGAGCTGGGTTTGCGACCAGTGACCCATCACTATCAGTACGGAATGATTCATCACAAAGGAACCAGGTGGACGAACCGTGTGCAGCTTGGTACTGTCTGCAAGCCTACATGAAGGTGCTATTTATAGCTGCTTGTTTACTCCGCTTGAATTGTTTGAACTGTGGATGATTTTCGGGTACTGGTTGAATCCACTAAAGGAAAGAAAGCGGTCTCACTCGGGAATTTGTTCCTCGGTACTCATGAAACTGGGGAACAGCGTCTATCAAGATTATTAGGATTGATCGAATAGTAGGTGCCCGCGGAATGGAGAGAGAACGTTATATTGAGATGATACGGGCACCTTTCCAACTCACTTAGACTGCAGATGTGACATAAGTTAGAATGACGGACAACCTTTCCATTAACGTTTTAATTCGTTCTCCGAGCTGAGTAATTTAATAACAAATGTTTCACCACTTCGCTCAGTGGCATCTTCATCAAAACGTGAACTACCAACCCGAGCTACAGGTATTCAGAATCATTGCAAACCTTCCCATTATCGTCTAGCAGCTTGGCGTAGCATTTTGATAAGTAGCCTAGTCCCCCGAACTCGTGTCTAACGTTGGTGTCACTCCATAGACGCCATCTCGTTCTAGTGAAAGTTAACCAAGTCAGTCGTGTTAGCTGGCTGTACGGCAGCGAAGCACTGGTTCAAACAGCTGACATACTGCTGTTGTTGGTGATAATGATGATAATCATGATTGTTAACCGGATGCGACAGCCTACCGCCGCCATCGCTAAAGAACGATGCAGTCTCTGGTTGTGTGTGTCTGCCCACTCCACTCAACGCCATGCGGAAAACTAAACAGACACCTTGGAAGATACTTGGAACCGATCGAGTAGTCATGAGTTCAGAGAGGTTTGAAAACAATTTACAACAATTCCTATAACGTAATGCAAAGCTTGCGTGAGTGCTCGCTTTATTGCCACTGTCTCCACGGACATACCACGTTACATCAAATCACTAGTCCTCGTTAGAATTGTATGAGTGAGAGCCATACAAATTCTGGACACTCCAGAGAGCGTACTTACCGGGTGTCTACACTTCTCTAAGCTTTACAATGATGGCATACACACATATGGCTTACACACTTAACTTAAAGCTCGCCTTTGTTCCATTTGTCTGTATCGGTTTATGACATTGCTTATTCCTAACGAGTATATCGTGGAATCTGCTCTCTATCCTGAAATATTTCAACGGTAACTTCCGAGACCACGCAAGAATTCACGAGACTCCATCGCTTGCGTTTCCCACGACGTGCGCATGCCTGCCTTCTACCCCATGTTCTCCTCAAGTTAATGTTAAAAATGAGGGTGAATAGCTCTGGCTTCCTACGTTCATACACAGCGAGTGTCCTGTGGTTTCAGACGCCTGCTTGTGTGGACAATGCCGAATCCTACCCCATACAAAACCAGTTCTTTTCAGACCGATGGAGAGTGCTCTGTAGCCTGTGGTATGCCCTTCGTATCTTCAGGGTTCACGGCGACACCTCACAAGTTCTAACCGTGTGGGTAGTTATATCACCTCTGTCATCGAATCATCGAGTGGGTCTCTATACATATCACCAAGTCTCTTATCATCCAAAATCTAAATTTTCTAGGCGAACGGCCAGTTATCAAGTTGATAATCTAGTTCTCAAACCTGTGTTAACAAGTACAGCAGAAGTATGGTCGCTGCTCGTCGAATGTTTCAAGAATACTGGCCACGCTTAGCCTCCAGTATCTAGTTAGATCGCTCGTATTTGATGGGAGTACAGGGTGAGTAATACTGAAGCTTTTAGCGACAGACTCTCCTGTTTTAAAATACGGCGTTTTTGAGCACGAACTGACTGTTGACCAGGCTACGCCTTTTGAAATCCTACCGATCGCCTACCTCGACATACGCTATCAACTCTCTCCGCGTAAATTTTAATGAAAACGCTGGGTGGCCGGCCGGCGACATGGTTCAGACTTGGCCGCATCAGGGGCTATCTCCATCATGACGCATTCACGGGGTCGTTGGCACTTCTATGTTTGGTTATTGACCATGGGGCCGGTTCAGCTGTCCAACTGAAATTTATAAAACACCGCACTTAGGGTCGCTTTTAATTGCCTTGTACTGTTTTTGCACCAGTTTATTATTTCCCGTCTGTGGCAACGAGCTTGTACCTTAACGTGATGCAACGGTTTGTGTACCTCTTTGACCATTGAGCTATACTAGGTGGCGCCCCCGGAGCCTCTTGTGAGCTACTCCTACGAGGTTAGTCATTGGTTGATAGTCCAATTGGAACAGTCCCTTATGACGCCACACTGTCCAGTTTCCATGGCCGCATTCAAGGTTCTCACTCTAAGACAAATAGGTCAACAGTCTACACTCGCACGCACATTGGACACACTGGGTATTAACGTGTACTGCGTATCCCAACCTAGGATCAATGGCCCTCACGGAGATGTTGAGTTAACTGCACCTGGTTTCCGCTCTCGCTATTGGTTGCATTCACTCGGAAACGCTGACGCGGCAATCACTGGTCAAGCTGGGGTGCGCGTCATTCTCACCTCCGAGACTGAGTCATCGTTGGTTGGTTGGACTCCTGTGAGCAGTCGTTTATGTACGGTCTGTTTGACGACATCAGCTTAGGTTGATTCACGGAGTAGCACTAAACGCTGCTGGTTTGTTATTTCCGCTTATGCAGTTCTGATGTCGCCAAGGACATCCATCACGAACTGAACAGGCGGCTTCGTAGTGTTACCAGTTCAGATCTCATAGCTCTTGAAGGGGATATGAATGCGCGAGTAGGTCGTCTGAGCTCCTCAGAAGCTCAGCTAGGTGGCAAGTAGGTGGAAATTCGTCACCGATATAT
Source organism: Dicrocoelium dendriticum (assembly GCA_944474145.2). NCBI lineage: Eukaryota > Metazoa > Platyhelminthes > Trematoda > Plagiorchiida > Dicrocoeliidae > Dicrocoelium > Dicrocoelium dendriticum. Next base: position 81,179,337 of record OX104063.1, read on the forward strand.
GGTTGGCGGCATCCGGTTTCGGATTTGCCTGTCACTGTGGCAAGCCACAAGACGCCTGCGCCTACAGAGGGACCATGGGTGGCTTGCGCTGCACCACGCACAGCTCCAACCACACACCCCATATCCAGTGTAAACCCGAAGGAATAAGACTGGGAGGCATGCGGATGGGAGCCACGTTTCATCAACGGAGCCGGCCCACACTCCTTCACAGGCAAACACAAGCACGCTGTATTTGGGGAATCAACCGCACACAATGCGGTGGCTGGACCATAGTCCGCTCCATACTGAGTACATGGAACCACTTTTGGAGCCTAGCACGACCACAAGGACCGTGCACCCCGTCCCCTCCAGCAACGACCAACTGTCTCCTGGAGCCAGTATGGACGAGGTAGTGGGTAATAGACAGGTAGGCACCTTGTCAATATGCACATCAAGCGCAGCCACACCGGGGATATCAAACAACAGGCAATCACTTGAGAGAAAGATAACCAAGAAAATAAATCGAGTAATGCATAAGGAAACGTGACAAAAATCTTAAATTAATAAGCATATGAAATAAGTTATTTACCAACGAATACGGGGTACGTTCACGAGGTCAGGAAGTATATGTTAGGGAAATGCTACAAACACGAAAATGTTATCGAAGTAACTACAAGTGGCTTAAGCGAGGTGTGCATGTGCATAGAAGAGAGTATAAGTGGGAATTTACTTGGGAAAGAAAAGCATTAGGACAAAATTGAGAACCCACCACCTGAAATAAACAGACTTAGCATGCAAGCACGCGGTTAGTAAATCGAATGCAGCGTGCCTACAAACGCTGCGCCGGTGCTGTCTACCTTCTCTGCAGGACCCGTCGTCGCTTCTGTAGTGGTCCTGAGTGGCCTCGCTCATGGATCACTAGGAAAGGGTGACATATATCTTAAAGTAATGAGCATCTGAAGTAAGTTGTTTACAGAAGAATGTGAGATAAGTTCACGAGGTCAGAAGGCAAACTTTAGGGAAATGCCACGAACACAAAAATGTTTTCGGAAAGAACTAGTATTAGCTTAAGTGACGTGTGCAAGTTTATAGAAGAAAGTACGGGTAGACATTTATATAAGAAAGCAAAGCATTGGGACAAAATTGAAAACCCACCACCCGAAATAAACAGACTTAACACGCAAGCGAACGGTGACATAAATCATAAATTAGTGAGCATATGAAATAAGTTGTTTACAAAAGAATACGTTTACAAAAGAATCCGATGTAAGTTCACGAGGTCAGGAGGTTTATTTTACGGAAATGCTACAAACACGAAAATGTTATATATATATATATTTATATATACATATATATATGCAGTTGACAGAATTCATCTTTGAAATCATCCGGATTGCCGACATTTGGAGCCTCGATGGAAGCGGCATCTTATCTTCAGCAATTACTTTTTGACTCCGATGGAGTTTTGAAGCCGAATAGCACACAAACGGCTTTTCACTTGGATCCAGTCTAGGAGAGCAGGTTCCGTTCGTTTGCCATCCGCGCCTTTAACACTGTTAATAACTCGAGCAATTGACTTAAGACCGTCGGTGACTTGAACTGTGTGTGCTGATTCGTTGGTACCCGAATCTGTCAATTGCGTTTGAATTTACAAACTTTTTCCTGTCGCGTGTTTCGGAGGCATAGTAAATTTATAACCAGTCTAGTCTCGACGGATCTGACATGATGTGCTGACATTGAAAGATCCTATGTTAAATTCCACCATACGTGTGAAGTATGACTCGGTCTCCCATGACACTTGGACGGACGAAATCAGTACTGGACTCGTTAGGCGGATCCTTAAAACTATTGGAGACAGAAGAGATGAAAGGATTATTGTCGTGTTGATAAATGGTCCTCTCCGGTTGCTCATCCTTATGCGCCGGTTTTGTTCCATTTATCATACCACTATCCTTTGACTCAAATGCCTTACCCACAATGTTTCCTTACGCTAAAGTTCTGAATTAACCACTTTAATTAATGGTCATTCCGCCACTTTTGTTTGCGTGGACTTACAGAAAAGGACAGTAAGTTTGTTAAACCGTGGGGCTAATGTTGATTACCGGTATCTGGCGTATACGCTTTTTTTGTACCGGAATCTAAAGTCCATGCAAAACCTACGAGTTATCGAGTTTGTGAATCCTATCCGTACGGTTTAATCAATCTACTTCACTGGTTCCCAACCTTTTTGAGGCCGTTACCCACAAAACGGCTTCACTATAATCTGTTACTCCCCCAAACTTTCAAAATCCAATAACCTAATAACGAACTTTTTGCTTCAAAGTACGGAAAATGAATACCATATATAATCACTTTCGACCATGCAAAGAAAACCCCATTTGTGAGCAGTTTTTTATTAAATCAGTGGATGAACCAACAGTTTCTGGCATATTTGGTGCCGTTTCGGTTAATATATATATATATATATATATATATATATATATATATATATATATATTAGAGACGCTCAAAGTGATAAGCACTCATCACATTTGCACTACCACCTGGCATCTTGTTTCGAATGGTATGATCGATCGTTTCCGCACTCCACAGATAACGTCCCTCGGTGCAGCTGACGCACCCTAATGGAACGAAGCCATACCGATGGCACTGCTGGGAATCCGCACATCAATCAAAAGAGACGTTCCCAATTCAAGAGCCGAATTGGTTTATGGTCGAACTCTACAACTTTCTAGACTTACTAACTAAATAAGTAAATTAAAAATAAATGTTTTATTCACGACAGTGCGGAACACGCCTAAAAAGGCATGATCATAGTAATACAGTCGCGTATGATCAATAATTGAACACTTCAATCAGTACATACTGGAGTTGTTTTATGTATAGATGTAAGTGTATGGGTCAGTAATCATGTTAAGTAAATTTGTTACTGTTGTGCTGAATTTGTGGTTGTCTTTAAGGAATTCGCTAACCTAGGAAAGAATCAAGTAATATCTTTAACGTGGCTAACGCCCGTCAGTGGGGTAAGCTCCCCCGGGAAGGCAGGTGTTGGACGGAGCCTGGGATACTAGTCGGTAAGCAATGACACGTAAGATGTGTCAAATACGACAGTATAGAAGTCGGAGGCGACTGAACCCAACGTATATTGTGCAGACTACAAAAATAGGAGGCGAATCAGCCAGAGCGAGAAACGTGCAGCGAGGTACTCACCAAAACGGCTTATGTCCACGGATGTGCAGTCAGTAAAACAAATGAGCGTTTTGAAGGTTAAAACAAGCGTAAAATCCAGTGTCGCAAAATACTGAAAGTGTCTTTGCCGGTACACTACACAGGAAGCCATCACTTTATTTTGTGGCTGGTCACGACCGCCACGTCACAGTGTTCTTTCACTGACATTTGAAACTTGCCAGGAGAAAACCCACCACGTCCTGAAACACTGCGACCGAACCATTCGCTGGAACAGGATTAACTCGGATCACCCAGCTGGCACCACGTGGGGGTTGTTCGGCTAGCCAGCCTATGTGTTCTTACTGGGCCATGTTCTAGCTTTGCCATAAAGAGATCAGCCAAAATAGGCCATAAGGGGTTCCCGTGGCCACTCCATCAATCTGGCAGTACATCTCGCCATTGAATGTGAACTGTACGTTTAAGGTGCAACGCAGGAACACTTCTCTGAGTAAACTTTCCGGAAAAGCTGCTTGCATGCGCCGTTGAGCCAATCGGCACACATATTCCACCGTTTCGCGCAATGGAATGTTGGTAAACAGTGACTGGAATTCATACGATACCATCCCCTTGTCTGTAAGGTTGATGTCATTTATCTTCACAACGATTTCAGATGAATCTCTCACACAGTCAGTGCTAACCATTTTCCGCAATGGCTGCAATTTTTCCACCATTCATTGGGCCAGCAGATGCTGTGGAGAACCGATCATGTCCAAAATAGGACATAGTGATTTTCATTGCCACCCGAATTTAGCAGACACGTCAAAACATAAATTCCGTAAAAGATCTGTGTAATTTTAGAACCGCTGTACCTAGGTTTGCTTGCCTGGTTTGGTAACAGAGGAATAGAGAAGCCTGTCGGTAATGCACGAGATCTGGGTTGTTTCACCAACTCCATCTATCCTGTTAATTAGTTCAAACAGTGTCGAACACAGTGGTGTAGTGCAGTCTGGAGGCAAATAGCACAACAATTCCTGTTATCACGCTCACTGTTCTCTCACACAATAGCATATTGTGATTCTCCAGTAATTTTGCCGCTGAAATTGGCACAGAAATTGGCCAACTATCCACTTGCAACCACTGTCCATTACAACTACGACGCAAAGTAAATAGTGCCTTGTTTGTTAAAGTGCTTCTTTGGAAGTTCGTTATTGCATGGCTGTTTGATTTCACCTAACGAGACAATGATGGCCATCCATCGTCCCAGTGCCTACGAGGTGAATTGCTCAACGACGCCCTAGACGCTAAGAATTCTCTCCGACTGGATGCATTATTGGAACCAATTGCCAATGGAGCAATTTAGTCGTTAGATCATTTGTAAAAGAGAACAAGTGTATTTAGAGAATGCGTTTGAACAGCCATTTATATTAGTGATAGGTATGTACAAAATGTCCACCGGCACACTGCTTGCAGTGCAGAAACCGTCTAATGCAGTTAGCGAGCACGTTGTCTAATGTATTCCTTGTGGTCGCGCGACATTATTTCACCATATTCTCTTTCAGTTGCTCCAATGAACGCGGTCCTGTTTTGTACAATCTTCACTTCAGTAACCCCCATAGAAAGAAATCCGGGTGTTCAAATCTAGTGAGCGACAGGTCGCGCCACTGGTCCTCCTCCTCCGATCCAACGGTGGCCAAAGTTGTCGTTGAGGTAGGCACGTACCGTTTTAACAGCATGTGCAAGTACACCATCCTGCTGCCACCCAATGGTACTGTAACCCCTTCGGCATCTAGCTGTGGAAGGTCAAATGTCTGCACCATATCTATGTACGACCATGCTAGGAAAAGTAAGACTTTAGTACTTCAAAACACCAATCTGCCGGTCCGATTCATGTAAACAAATTATGGTCCCAAGATTTTCTGACTTGGTAATCCAACCCAAACCATACGGTTGACACTGTGATGCATAAGTGATGCGGTGTATCTTCGGGGGTTACTGGTTGCCCAAAATGCTGTTTTACTGTTCCATGCAGACGAAACAGCGCCTCATCTCTAAAGATGATAGAATGAATATCCCCGTGAACCAGATACCAGCGGCAACATTCATGCCGCATCTCCGGGTCGTAGAGACTCAATACCTGCACTTGAAGCGCACCAACTCTGCAAAATTTTCATTACTTTGATATCCGGTGTACCGCGTATCGGGTCGTGTCACAGTGCTGTTAGATCCGACGGATGCTTAGACCGGGTCTATCCGATACTATATTGCTTACAGCGCAAACTGAAACTTCGTCCGTGTTAATGCAACGCGGCCGGGGATTCTTCATGTTGTACACGCCCAGTTTGCTTGAACTTATTCATAAGTTTAGGTACGTACCGAGCGTTCATAGCATTATATCCCCACATAGTTGTTGAAACGTTTAAAACGCAGTCACCAAACAGCCGAATAATAAGCACGCGCTGAGCAATAGGCATGTGATGTGATCCTGAGTACAACTACGTCACCGACAGGAGTCTTTTCGTGCTCCATTAAATGAGGTAGTGATTCAATGACAAAAGGACAAGACGCGCCGGATAATATCGCCCCCACCTAATCCGCAACACCTGGTTCGCCGCAGTGCTGTCACGTGCGCACGTGCGTTTCACGTTTTTAAGCCCACTTCGCTGAGTGGCATAGTGATTCACTACGGCCTGCCTATCGCATAGCTGTTTCGCTTCCCCCAAAGTGACACACTGATAGCCATCCATCGTTCCAGTGTCTACGTTTGGCCATGACCATCCCAACTCGGAGCGAAGTTCACTGACAGCCAACGATTGCTGGACAGCGTAAGGTGGCTGTCTGTCCTCCTCTCGCTCGACGACATAAAAGGCTAAAGTGGCTTCGGACCTGTCCCCAGATTAGCTTTAACGCTTAAACTCAGCTGATCGCTGAACTAAACTACTGGCCTGACGAACATGCCACCTTCTCACGTCTAAGGTTAAAGAGGAATTCACAGGTCAGAGCGCGCACACCATATGCAGTACGTCGTTTTGTGCACCTCCGCTAACTTTTGGATGGCGATGGCAACAAGCATAAATGACCGGTGTTCACCTTAATCCTGCCACGGTTAGTCCATGAACCACCTTACACATTTTGGATTACGCTCATCAGCCCTAATCAGTTTGAGTTACGGTATATGTGTATCTTTTAAGTAGTTTATTTCCTAAACTATAATTGTTTGGTGGATAAAATTAGCTGCTTATCGCCTCAGGATAAAGTCACTGCAGAGGACTGCTAATATTTGAGCCAAAAATGAAAGCTGTATGTAACATGCCTCGGCTGCACACGTGCATAAATTATTGCTGCACCGAAATAGCCCATGGAAGCTGAACGGTGAGTTGTGTGACTAATGAGATACAGCACACAAAAATACCAGCTTTATAACTACTCTCCGGGAAAATGAAGTCATCTAAAGTTTGAGTGCGTGGGAAGCTTAACCTCAAAATTTGCAAAAACGCATCACATACTTGCTTGAACTAATGTTTTAAAGCAAAAGGCACTGAGATACTTGTTGATGAATGCATTGTGTACGATGTCGTCGTTCAACCAGAGAAGAGGAGATATTTATAATTGCCCTCAAGATATCAGAAACATAATATGAAAATATGGTGTCATTGGTGTCGGAAGCGTTATGAATAACATATTTGAATGACGACCATCGTAACCTGCTACTCGGAAACTAGTCGCAAGCAATTACGCATAGGTGATGTGACTAGTATTACTATACGGCGAACATTAATTGCGGCTGGACCCAACGTGTATTGCGAAGGGTTCCGATGAATGAAGATCAAATAAGCTACAGCAACATGCAGCACGATTCCCCATGGAAGCGCAAGTCATCGGGGTTCACAATCAGCGAAGAAATGGACGGTTATAAGGCACATGGACCAATATCATATAATGTTGTAAAATACTAAAAAACGCCTCACGTTCACTAGATGGCGTTTTCTAGTAGCTAGATAATGATGGATGTAAGTAGACCACATTATTAGCTTCAGCTGAAGTGTTCCATCCTTGACTATCGCTGGTTCTGAAATATTTCCGCTGCTCTTGATCAGTCACTAGTGTGCAACCGATCTTCCATGAGCTGAGCCCAGTAGCATAACGAGTAGCTCCCTCAATTGGCGTCTGAGAAGCTTTTTCAATCCACTGCCACCTAAAGAAACCAATGTATATTGCGTAAAAACTTTCCATATACCTGCAAAAAGGGCATCGTTCTTCGCTGTAACACGGTGTGCTCTATCGCTCACTGAGCGGTCACTTCTGCTTGCGGCTCTATCGACTGGCAGCTTTTCTGGTACTGGATTCCTGAAATGTCGATGATCCTCCCGGAATTCAGGAGAAAATTTCTTGCTGACACAATGCAAAAGGTTGCCAGATGAACTATCTGACGTGAGTTAAAACGCACTTGGAATGGAAACAAGTAATACCTATGGAATCGGGAGTGGGTGAAACGGAGGGTGAAACAGAAGCAACCAACAGCCGCCGACTCTCCTGACTGGTCCACATCATAAGAAGCCGTCCTTCCGTGATTAAGATCACAGACTGCACCAGCAATCTTACTAAATATAAGTAGGCTGCTTTTATAATTATTACATCGGTAGTTATATCGTCTTCCGAGAAAAGACAACGCGGTTCAAAACATGGCCATTTAGTGTCGAGCCTCCAACTGAAACTGAAGTAGGAAACGTCATTAATGCCACCAATCGTTTCCAAACTGGTTGTCTGGACTGTACCTTGATACGTTCTGAGTATAGTTCTGACCAAAGCTTTCAGCTTAATATCTGTATCATCGAATAAGCATTTACTTTAAAGTAGAGATTTACTTGATGTTATCTAGGTAATCATTAAATACCGACCTATTGAAAAGCTCCTATGTATCTTTCAAATCGGAAGACGTTTTCGGATTAGCGGCAGCAGCGATTATTTGAACTGCATTGTCCACATATAAACATCTGATGTCACCAGGGTTACTAAAACAAATAACAGATTCAGAGAAGGTCAATATAGTTCCGTTTATTACTGCACAGATAACAGTATTTTGGAAAGCGTTATCAAACATACCGCTTCAGCATGTAATGCTTATCTGAGTGAAATACAAGCATTCGGATTCTAATCGTTCTAAATATCATCCTAAATACATTTAGCTACGAGGTTAGTAATATGTTTCAGGTTGTACAGCTAGGCGAAGGTTCGTCCATAGCTCGACCTATTGGTGGTTTGGGTTAAATGTTCACGTGCTTGCCGATCTTGGTGGTTGGATGCCAGACTGAGTAGGCGTTCGCCGTATAAAAGTCACATGTGTCCGTGTAACGACACTGCGACGTGGCGGATGTGACTCGCCATTAAATAGTCACTACCTTTTCGCCCTTCCGGAGTATCCGCACTTTACAAACGTCATGCGATTCGGAAAGTTCCGTTGACTCCTTCATACGATGGCGAACACAGAAAATAAACTCACGAATTCAGTAACACTTCACAAATTCACTCACAATGCCCACTAACACATGGTTGGCGGCATCCGGTTTCGGGTTTGCCTGTCACTGTGGCCAGTCACACGACGCCTGAGCCTACACAGGGACCACGGGTTGCTTGCGCTGCACAACCCACAGCTCCAACCTCACACTTCATATCCGGTGAAAACCCCAAGGAATAAGACCAGGAGGAATGTGGATGGGAGCCACGTTTCACCAACGGATCCGGTCCACACTCCTTCACTGGCAAACACAAGCACGCTGTATTTGGGAATCAAGCACACACAAGGCGGAGGCTGGACCGTAGTCCGCTCCACACTGAGTGCATAGAACCACTTTTCGAGCCTAGCACGGCCACAAGGACCGTGCACCTCGTCCCCTCCAACAACGACCAACTCTCTCTTGGAGCCAGTATGGACGAGGTAGTGGGTAGTAGGCAGGTAGGCACCTTGTCAACATTCACATCAAATTCAGCCATACCGGGATGTCAAACAACAGCCAAGCACTTGAAACGACAATATCAAATAAAATAAGTCGACTAAGGCATACACATAAGATGACATAACCCTTCGCTAAATGAGCGCATAAAATAAATTGGTTACGGACAGATCCGCGATAACTTCAAGACGTCAAAAGATATATTTTAAGAAAATGCCACAAGCGCGAAAATCTGAGTGAAGTTAACTACACTTAGCTTAAGCGACATGTGCAAGTTTATAGAAGATAGTTCAGGTAGACAATAGTACGAGTTAAAAAAGCACTAGGACCATATAGCAAATCCACCAACTGAAATAATGAGACAGCATGCAAGCAAGCGGTTAGTAAATCGTATGCAGCGTACCTACAAGCGCTGCGCCGATTCTGCCTACGTTATGTGCCGGACCCGTCGTCGTTTCGGTGGTCGCACCGAGTGGCCTCGCCCATGACTCACTAGGCCTGCCTGACTCGGGCACTCACGACCGCATGTGCTACAGCACCATGCGTTCGATGTCGATGGAGTACAACCCATCGGCGCCTGCCACTTCCGCACTTGCCGCTTCTTCTCTGCATGTATACATGGTTGGCGGCATCCGGTTTCGGATTTGCCTGTCACTGTGGCAAGCCACAGGACGCCTGCGCCTACAGAGGGACCATGGATGGCTTGCGCTGCACCACCCACAGCTTCAACCACATACCCCATATCCAGTGTAAACCCGAAGGAATAAGACCGGGAGGCATGCGGATGGGAACCACGTTTCATCAACGGAGTCGGCCCACACTCCTTCACAGGCAAACACAAGCACGCTGTATTTGGGGAATCAACCGCACACAAGGCGGTGGCTGGACCGTAGTCCGCTCCACACTGAGTGCATGGAACCGCTCTTTGAGCCTAGCACGGCCACAAGAACTGTGCACCCCGTCCCCTCCAGCAACGACCAACTGTCTCCTGGAGCCAGTATGGACGAGGTAGTGGGTAATAGACAGGGAGGCACCTTGTCAACATACACATCAAGCACAACCATACCAGGGATATCAAACAACACCCATTCACTTTAAACGACAAGCTGAAATTAAATAAATCCAATAATGCATACAGATACGGTGGCATAACTCCTCGCTAAATTACCATATGAAGTAAGTTGGTTAGCAACAAATCCGTGATAAGTAAGAAATGTCCACAAGTTACTTAAAATGCTACAAACGCAACAAAATTACCGAAGATAAGCGCAATTAGTGTAAGCAACGTGGCCAGTTAATAGAACATTATTCAGGGGGGCAGAACAAACCAAATAAAGCGGAATGAAATTTAGCCAGCTTAAAAAGACCTAGTTTAAGTGTAAGTTGGTTTAGCCCAACTGCGGTGAAGAAGCATCAAGAATGCAACATCAGCCTCAGCATACATACATGGTTGGCGGCATCCGGTTTCGGATTTGCCTGTCACTGTGGCAAGCCAAAGGACGCCTGCGCCTACAGAGGGACCATGAATGGCTTGCGCTGCACCACCCACAGCTCCAACCACATACCCCATATCCAGTGTAAACCCGAAGGAATAAGACCGGGAGGCATGCGGATGGGAGCCACGTTTCATCAACGGAGCCGGTCCACACTCCTTCACAGGCAAACACAAGCACGCTGTATTTGGGGAATCAACCGCACACAATGCGGTGGCTGGACCGTAGTCCGCTCCACACTGACTGCATGGAACCACTCTTCGAGCCTAACACGGCCACAAGGACCGCGCACCCCGTCCCCTCCAGCAACGACCAACTGTCTCCTGGAGCCAGTATGGACGAGGTAGTGGGTAATAGACAGGTAGGCACCTTGTCAATATGCACATCAAGCGCAGCCACACCGGGGATATCAAACAACAGCCAAACACTTGAGAGAGAAAGAAAAAGAAAAACTCGAATAATGCATAAGGAAACGGTGACATAAACCTTAATTAAATAGCATACGTAATAAGTTGTTTTCAAACAAATCCTAGCTAATTGCACGAGGTCAGGAAGTATAGTTCACGGAATGCCACGAACACAAAAATGTTATGGAAATCGAATACAATTGGCTGAAGCGATGTGTGCAAGTTAATGGAATAGAGTACAGGGAGATATTTATATGAGAAAGAAAAGCACTAAGGTAAAAACTGTAAACCCACCACCTGAAATAAAGAGACTTAGCATGCAAGCACGCGGTTAGTAAATCGAATTCAGCGTGCCTACAAACGCTGCGCCGGTGCTGTCTACCTTCTCTGCAGGACCCGTCGTCGCTTCTGTAGTGGCCCCAAATGGCACAGCGCATGGCCCACTAGACATTTATATGAGAAAGAAAGGCATTAGGAGAGAACCGAAAACCCACCACCTGAAATAAAGTGACTTAGCATGCAAGCACGCGGTTAGTAAATCGAATTCAGCGTGCCTACAAACGCTGCGCCGATGCTGCCTACGTTCACTGCGGGACCCGTCGTCGCTTCGGCAGTGGTCCCGAGTGACCTCTCTCATGACTCACTAGGCCTGCCTGACTAAGGCACTCACGACCGCATGTGCTACAGCACCATGCGTTCGATGTCGATGGAGTACAACCCATCGGCGCCTGCCACTTCCGCATTTGCCGCTTCTTCTCTGCATGTATACACGTACATATATACAGACACGCAAATCCAGTATGTTACTGGTTAACATGCCATATTGTACACAATTACCGACCATAACAAAGTCACAGTCTGCAAATTTCCATACTACCCTACATGCACATGGACGCAAACAATTGCCACTTCACCTTTGATGTTTTCCTCACATGTATTTTCCTCATTTATGCATGCACTACAATGTGCTTACTGCGAAACATTGTCCGTAAAACTTTGATCATGCCTGATAAGGCGTGCCTTGATGCCATCGAGAATAAACCATTTATTCATGTAATTTTTTTTATTTATATAACGCAAAGCAAAAGAAACCAATCAACTCCGCTAGTACATAAGTACCGCCGATGGTGATCACCAAGGCGATCTAAAGAGCCTACATAGGGTGTTTGTAAGTTACAGCCATGACCATACGGGTACTCCAGTTTGCTAGGGGATCCCATTCGAATCGGCAGTAATGCAGGAAAAGGCGAACGCAATTTGTAGTCGAGGATGGCGCTAATGTGCGCTGAGCCAAAAGCAACCGAATACAAGTGCACAACGGGACGCTTTCTAATCCCTGAATGCACGGTAAAACTGCATATTCCATAAAAAGAACTATACCGCCATGCCTCAAGCGAAAGGAAGGACCGTCTGGCTGCTACGGATCTACGCTGCTATACGTAGACGTATCCAAGCGACTGCGAAATAATTCTCCTCACTGGGATGGAATCAATTGCAGTGTGAAAAGTCCTTCGACACCAGACACAAACATCAGTTCCCCAAGCCACAGAATCGATCCAATGCGATTGGCTGGCGACGGAGAAGGCTTACAATTTGATACACCGCTAGACGCTATGGGTAAGTTCCGAGCCGCCAGGTAAAGGGCATAATTCACACCAAATTTGCCTTAAGATTCAACCAGTCGTCCAAAAAATACTTGCGCTTTAGACATCAGGAGCTGGCGCGCAGTAGCACCCTATTGGTATACTGACTGTCCACCGGCTGAGAACGATGAGGAAATAGTCTAGGGACTCCTGTCCACAAGAGAAAATCGGAAAATCCCTGCACAGTGAAGTGGACTATGAAAGAGGGTTGCGGATTATTCTGCAGCGAAAAAAGGCAATTACATATCAAGTATCTACTTAAACGTGACCCAACACAATGACAAAACAAACATTTTACGATGAAGCGAACTTTCGTGTCTTATCTGCACTGAACTTCACGCATGTTAGATGCAGCATTTCACCATAGCCATTATCGGTCACACTTTGTGAAACAACGTGATATTTAGCAGGGTCTGCAAATTTGGACTAGAACAACACTGCTCAGAATGTCGCTCAGCACTGCATGCACTATGAACGCATGATAGTAGAGTATGGACTATGATCGAGACCATTCGGCAGGGCAGGACGTTTCATCGTGGCCGCCGCTGGTTCAAATTCGGCTTAAACAAGTATGGATTGCAGATTGTATTGCCCAAATTTTCAGGCGGCCTAGAGGACCAAGTGCAAAAGCCAATATCAGCTAAAAGTATGAAGATAGGCTCCACTCTTTCACGGTGTCAACCTAAGCGCACCGAAGCAGATAAACCTAAGGGAAAGAAAATATACGGGAACTGGGGATAAGCATATCGACCATGAAACATGAACAAGTATAACAGGCAACCCTCGCTCTTCAAGCGTGTACACATACAGCTAATGTCAACTATGAACTGCTTGTCTGTTTCATTCAACTGCCTCTTAGCCGGATCATAGACTCGAGTTAGTTAGTGGCCAGAAATGCACACAAAGCGGTTTGCGCCACTCGTCTACTCAGTCTGGCATCCAACCACCAAGATCGGCAAGCACGTGAACATTTAACCCAAACCACCAATGGGTCGAGCTATGGACGAACCTTCGCCTAGCTGTACAACCTGAAACATATTACTAACCTCGTAGCTAAATGTATTTAGGATGATATTTAGAACGATTAGAATCCGAATGCTTGTATTTCACTCAGATAAGCATTACATGCTGAAGCGGTATGTTTGATAACGCTTTCCAAAATACTGTTATCTGTGCAGTAATAAACGGAACTATATTGACCTTCTCTGAATCTGTTATTTGTTTTAGTAACCCTGGTGACATCAGATGTTTATATGTGGACAATGTAGTTCAAATAATCGCTGCTGCCGCTAATCCGAAAACGTCTTCCGATTTGAAAGATACATAGGAGCTTTTCAATAGGTCGGTATTTAATGATTACCTAGATAACATCAAGTAAATCTCTACTTTAAAGTAAATGCTTATTCGATGATACAGATATTAAGCTGAAAGCTTTAGTCAGAACCATACTCAGAACGTATCAAGGTACAATCCAGACAACCAGTTTGGAAACGATTGGTGGCATTAATGACGTTTCCTACTTCAGTTTCAGTTGGAGGCTCGACACTAAATGGCCATGTTTTGAACCGCGTTGTCTTTTCTCGGAAGGCGATATAACTACCGATGTAATAATTATAAAAGCAGCCTACTTATATTTAGTTAGATTGCTGGTGCAGTCTGTGGAAAAATGGAACAATGGTTTTATACGGGTAAAAGAGGTGTATTTTATCAGGTTCAGAAGGATGATCATAGTGAAAATTCAAAGGATAGAAAATATTGTCAGCATATTAAGCTTCATACTGGTAGGCACACCGCGGTATTCGTAAGTATACATCCACTGTAAGTCGAGTTATGTTCGATAACACACATGTGTATCCGTTTACTCACGCATACGTATCTGTTTACACCGATTTCGTGAGTGCTGGAGAGCACAGTGGTTGTCTGTGTCCTGTTGTCACACTAGTGAACAGAAATCGAATCAGGTGATGCAGGTGTTGTAACGCATCGTCGAGTCGTTTTTTAAAAACGGGTAGCATGGGCGCAGGAATGACAAAAGTCGAAAGGGCGTTCCATAGGTAACCAATTCGAAGAGAAACATAGTTCCAGCGGCATTCCAGCCGATTGTATTGCGTAGACAGTTTCAACTGATGACTCCTTAATTTTGTGTTTTGGATAAGTTTCAGAAGGTGGCGGCAAGCATGATCTGGGGTATTTCATGATCTGGAACTCCAGAATGAGGTCACCTCCTAGACGGCAATAATCTCCGCTGTACACTCCTCAAGTTTTCAGTCGCAGGTGGTACGACAGGTGGGGCATTCCCTTCATGTTTTTGGTTGCCCTTCGCGTTGCGGTATCCAGTGCAATCAAATCGCGTTTTAACCAGGGTTGCCTGACCTGAATCCCCTGCTCTTCATGGGGCCTCACATGCGCATTGCACATTTGGGGGAAGATGTAGGGGTCGTACCGTCCGAACGCTCTCCTTAAGAGACCATCGTGTTGGTTAGCGGTTTTGGACGTCTTCAAAGACTGCACCGAACAGCTGAGGTCGTTTTACATCACCACCCCAAGATCGCACCCATGTGAAGCGGTTTTCAGCATGCCGTTTTTAACCTTATCTGCGTAACTGGGCTTGTGGCCCACATATACAGTCTTGCACTTGTCCGCGTTAAACGGAAGTAGATTTAAAAATGAACATGAGACCATAGGTGAACAATTGTTTTCGATGATTCTCTCCAGACCATTACAATCATATTTAAGGGTAAAATAAGTAACTGGAATCGACTCATTGGCTCAAATTACATATCATATGAACGGTTCAGTGCTAACGGTTCAGGCTAAAAGTTGACCTTTGACCTGACAGGTCGATGGCATGGTACCGAGCTTTATCTGTGGCCACCGTCCTCAGCATCGTACGTTCTAGCTTGTCAGGAAAACTGTAAGGCGTGGATCAACTTCTTTTGCGAGCATAAAGAAGGTTGAGACAACCGGATGCAAATCGATTCGGCCGTCGCGAATGCACGGAGGCTCAAACCACTTGATTGATGCTGGGGGACCCTGTAAATTATCCTTAGGGCATGCTTTAGCTCAACTTGGTGCCCAGTGTCGACAATATGAGCCAAAACGGCGCTGCTAATGACCCCAGTTCCTCCTTGACGCAACCAGCGCGGGCAGTGCTCGTTCACGTATTTGGACAAATGTCGTGCTGTTCGACCAATATAAGTAGCGTCACAAGCGCTCTTGAACTGATAAATAACCATAGATGAGGTCAGCAATGGCAGCATATACTTATTGCGTGAACAAACAAGTGGTTCAGTAAAAAAGGTACACTTTAATCTGGCTGCTGGGAATGTCGACTTGACTGCCGCTGAAAGACTTTTGGTTAGGCTCTGGGCAGCGGTATCCTCTTTAAAAAGTAATCGTTAAAATAACTCTTCGCCGCGGTTAAAACTGGTACCGGCTTGGGTTTTCTTCAAAATTCTTTGCAACAAATCTATCAGGATAGCCATTCTCGCGCAGCGTATTCTTTATAAAGCTAGTTCCTCATCCAGGGTGTCCTGTGACCTAATTCTACGTGCTCTTGTAATAAGGCAATGGATTAAGTTTCGCTTATATCTCAGAGGGACGAAACTATGAAAATTCGTGTACTGACAAATGAACGTATTCTTTCTGTAGGCTTTCCGCTGGATGGAGTAGTCTGGCCTCTTAGTTAACTAGACATCTAGATACGAAAGCCGATTGCAAGTTTCTGCCTCGTAGGTAAGTTGCAGTGCTACGTGAGCACGGTTAAACCGCTCGAGAATCACATCCAGATTTATGCATTTATCAACCAGTACAAATATATCATCCATATAACGACGGTAGCAGTCAAAAGATTTTATCTCATCTTGCAATTTCGTTCGCTTCAATTTGGCCATAAATATATCTGCGAACAACGGACCTAGGGGGGATCCCATTGCTACACTTCCTTTCGCCGATAAAACTTACCAGTAAATAGAAAATGCACATTCCATGTACACCGCAGCAATAAGTTTTTCAACTCAAGCATACGTACACAAATTTTAATTTCCGACTTCGTTATCTGCTCGCAAATGTAATCGATGGTTTCGATCAGATTTGCTTTGGACCATTCAAAGGCACGGCCGAAGTGTCTCTGCAGCACATCCTGATCGTCTTGACAACCGAATACCCGCCATGTCTTGATGTTCTCGGTAAAAAGCAGGAAGTTCCACTCGATGGCACGCGCGAGGTCTTCGATGAAAACCAGGAATAGGCGCGGCTCTAACACCGATCCCTGTGTGACACCGCAGTCCACCTCGATAGGAGCAGAAAATGAACCCCGAACCCGAGCCCGAAGCTGTAGGTGAAAGAGGTAATTTCCCAACCATCCAAGGACCGGTTTCCCAAGTCTGCATGCTTGCAGCTTTTGTGCGCGTGCGTTTTAAAAGAGAAAACGCCAAATTGAAAATAAACGAAAGATGGTACTCGGTTGTGCGTAGCTTCAACATATACAGAACGTTGGGAGGGACAAGTCGAGCCTAATCGAATGAGTGTACGCGACAGCGATTGTGATAAAAATTGGAGGCATAGTAGCGGAAAGTGCCGGAACGGTAGAATAGTCTGACTGCACGTCAGAGATTGCGCGTTACAGTCCATCAACACAACGAATGTTTCAAGATGACCCACCATTCAATCAATATCTTGCTCCCTTCTTTTAAGGAAATACGACGACCTTAAGCTGGCTATCATCCAGCGAATCACGCTTTGAGATAAAGTCCGCTTGCAGCAAGTTTTCAGGAATCTGCAACTAGAATATAATATGCTCTAGACCTCGTTGCGAGAAATGGAGTAGCTCATTGGCACGTCCAATACAGACGTTTGCATTCTCCGAAAATCACGCAGGCCATCCTCCAGGTAGCAAACGTGCTGCCAATCGCAGCGATTGCAGACCTAAAAGTCCGTATCACCGAACGACACCAGCAAACGACCAAAGCTAGAGCACCTATTCGACATAGCACCGTCGCGACTCCAGTGACACCTGCGATTGGCGAGACTCCTTATCATCGCAACACTGCCAAGACGAAAAGATAATCCTAGACCACAAGCAACGTCCCCGTTTTAGCGCAAAGCCCGAATCCTAATGCTCCAGATTACTGTTTTACCACTTGCGTTTCAGTAACAAAGCCGCGAGTGCAAACAGCCATGTAGTTTCTCCGGTGCTATTTATGAAAATTTACAGGACAATCCGTAATGGCGAAAAACAGTGTCGGTGAAACTCATGGTTTTCTCGGGACCGGGTTCCCAGTTGATGCCACGGTGGAAAGTAGCGTTTTTCGTTCTGTTCTAGGTGAGCCGAGCGCTTCTCTGTCGAAAGGTCTATCTGCCACCTATGGCAAATGAATAGTCACCCACGGTCACTAGTCGCTTGCACTGAACCTAAGTCTTTGGCGAACGTTCCGCTGGGTACTCATGGTTGCTTCAGTCCCATTTATCATCAACAGCATACACTACCTCAGGCATTTAGACCACTTGGTCTACGCGAAACGTCTGATGCTAACCAAGCTTGAAACCAAACTCAGTGTGCGTGGCACCAATACCGACATCACACCTATCACCCCGGTCCGTGCCTTTCCCCATACCAGTCCAGACCACACTGAACTTTCCTTCTACTATCGTAAGCTTCTTCAGCTAATGAACGCAGATGTTCCCGTGGCATCTCAAGTCGGGCATTGCATTCGGACGAATGGTACACCCGTCTCATGCCGTCCGCGCCGACTTTCACCTGAGAAACAGGTGGGCACATGCTCGAACTCGGAATAATCCGCCTTTCAGACAGCCCTGATCATCCCCACTGCAGATGGTTCTTGCGAAATTTAACAACTAGCACCCTTGCGGCGACCATGACACACTCATTAAGCTAACGGTCTCATCTAGCATATGCATGACCTCACTACCTGCCTCACATGTAAGACGATCTTCAGTAAGATCGATATGGTTCGGGCATATCACCAGATACCAGTAGAAGACATTCATAAAACAGAGATTAACATTTCATTCGGTTTGTTCGAATTTTTGACAACGCCTTGCGTAATGTGCAAAGCCGCACGGACTTTCTAGCGCTTCATCAACTACATCATTCGACTTAGACTACGCTTATTCCTACGTCGATGGCCTTTTAGTGGCCAGTTCATCCGAAGGAGAGCACCTCGACCATCTTATTCCCTCTTCCCAGTGATTGACCCAATAAGGTGTCAACATAAACCCGATTAAGTGTGAACTCGGTAAGTCAAAGGTAAAATTCCTAGGCAAGCCTGTTTCCTTCCTTGGTATCGAAGTTCTTCATGATACTATGTAGAAGATGAGACCACCCTGCTCCGGCGTCGTCCAGACACCGTCGATTTTTGTGGATTGGTCAGCTACTATCGACACCTTTCTCTCACTGTGCTCAGCCCATGAAGCGCCTAACACTAGTTCGAAGGAGACGAGCGTGCATTAGCTTCCCTGACAGCAGGTTAAGTCAAAATAGGCCTTTCACACCAAACTTGGAACATGTTTAAATTTACACTAGCACTGAGGACCTAATGAGGCATAACACTGGTATGAAATTGCAAGCAAGTAAAACCTGTAGTAGTAGTAGTAGTAGTAGTAGTAGTAGTAGTAGTAGTGGTAGTAGTAATAGTAGTAGTAGTAGTAGTGGTAGTAGTGGTGGTGGTAGTAGTAGTATTAGTAATAGTAGTAGTAGTAGTAGGTAGTAGTAGTAGTAGTAATAGTAGTAGTAGTAGTAGTAGTAGTGGTAGTAGTAGTAGTAGTAGTAGTAATAGTAGTAGCAGTAGTAGTAGTAGTAGTAGTAGTGGTAGTAGTGGTGGTGGTAGTAGTAGTAGTAGTAGTAGTAGTAGTAGTAGTAGTAGGTAGTAGGAGTAGTAGTAGTAGAATCTACGGTCTAAAACGTGGACCTAGAGCTAGATACAACCATGAAATGTAGCGGATGAGTGGTGGAGCCGCCGCGGCAGCATCATTATGGCATAGTAGTTGAAAGTGGGCAATATATTCTATCTATTGTGCCGCAATAAAAAAACGGAATCATATTCGTTATTTTTTCACACGACACTTTTTTTGCTATTTTCATTTTTAAATTGTTATGTGTTAACTATCTGAATCAAACAAGTATGTACGCAAATCTTCCACTGGTTTCGGTTGCAGCCATTATCCTGAAACGTTTCAAGCCATCGGTACTCTTCATCCTTAGGTACCCAACCAGGCACGCGTGTGGATCCAACGGTTGCACGACGTTGTCAATGAGTGCATAAATTATCGCAAGGTGGATGGTTGGTCGCAACGTGGTCTCATCCTGTCGAGTTCTGCACACGCAAA
Source organism: Dicrocoelium dendriticum (assembly GCA_944474145.2). NCBI lineage: Eukaryota > Metazoa > Platyhelminthes > Trematoda > Plagiorchiida > Dicrocoeliidae > Dicrocoelium > Dicrocoelium dendriticum. The sequence continues at coordinate 81,199,322 of OX104063.1, forward strand.
CAGAGCGCGATAGCACAAATGATCAGCTGTAATACGCAAGAGGTGACTGAGTCATCTTAATCAGTGCAGTAAAACCATCTTGTTGTAGGGAATACTCGGAGTCTGCAAGACACGACATCTGAATTCCCCGTTGCATATGCACTGTTGTCAACACACATGAGCAATTCTCCTCAAGCACCCATTATCGATGGCCGACAGCCGGCGCATGTCATCTATGCGAACTGGCCATGACTCATTGTTGTATAACAACACCGCCAGTGACATTATAAACACGATCATTAATCAAGAGGGATACATCCGAAGACGCCACAAGTGTTGCAGGTGGACAAACGCAGACCGGGCTTTGGCGATATGGAGAGGAATTTTCCTGCTGCTAGCGCTACCAACAGACATTCAACTGCCCAGGTATGCAAAGCTGCCGACATGTTCAAGCCGTGTGTTTTCAAGAGTGAATACGTGAGCGAGAGCGTACCAAGCCTGGAGTAGCACATTACACTTCGACGAGGCGAAGCACATTCCGTACTTACATGTCCCAATCGCTAAATGGTTTAGAATGTTTTGCATACTCTACGAGTCGCCAACAAGTAAGGCAATGTCATCGATACAGTCTAAGTCGGTTGACCTCTTACCCGGTAGCAGTTGCAGACCAAAATGCTGATAATCCGCCAGGGCTTTCGACAGGAAGGCTTCAATCACCATATTGAAGGGGGACAGGGACATAGGACAGCCCAGTGGTACACCGGTGTTGATAGTGAATGACGAAGAAAGCTTTTCATAGACCATCGATCTACCGGAGACCTGGAGGTACAATGCGCGCAGGATAGCTGTGAAGCTTTCTGGGACCCCGTTCCTTAGCAAGCAAAGTTATAACGCAGGTCGATTAACCGAGTCGAACGTAGCACGGATGTCTAAGAAAGCAACCGATGGTAGGTGTGGTGGTGTGCGAGCATTTGGCGAAGCGTGAATATTTGATCCACTCACCCGCGGCCAGGACGGAAGTCAGCTTGTTCGTCTCAGTACTGTGATTCACGAATCGGGGATTGTTTACGAAGTAGAATGGATGTGTTTAGCTTCGAGGTAACCGAAATGAGACTGATACCCCGGTGACTAGTGCTTACAGTGAAAGCGTCTTTTATAAAAACTGGGACAATAACTGGTTTGGCCCAGGTAAAAGATATCTTTTCTTCGTGCCAGATTTGAAAACAATAAGATTAGCTGACTGGTGATAACTACGACACCATATTTAAACAACTCCGGAGAAGGTCCACCTGGGCCGCCAGCCTTGAAACCCTTCGAATGGCGAAACTCAAAGCTAACTTTTACTTCACTGGATGGGTTAAGTGTACCCGCTCAGGGCGCGTAATTGGGTTCGCAGGATGTACAAGTAGACGATGAGGGCCAAGTAAAATGTGAGTGAAAATGCTCAGTCTATCGATCCAAGAGTCGCTGTGGGTTAGCAATCGGCGAACAGTCAGCTTCGCAAATAGTCTCACAGACACCGGGCTTCCTGTGTCCAGTGAAACGGTTGAGCTGGAAGAGCTTGCGATGATTGCCAAACAGGGAGCGGCCTCCATTTCCGAAGCACACTGGGACCACCATGCTTCGCGGTCACTGCATAGGCATTGGTTGAGCTGCCGACTTACAGAACGGCCCACTTCATATTGATAAGACTCTGTTGGAATTATGTACCTGGGTATTGCACCTGAGCATTTGGCAAGTTTCTGTGCCAACTTCAGCGGCGAAATTACTGGAGTATCACAATATGGTATTGTGTGAGAGAACACTGAGCGCGATAGCAGGAATTGTTGTGCTATATGCCTCCAGACTGCACTACACCACTGTGTTCGACACTGTTTGAACTAATTAACAGGATAGATGGAGTTGGTGAAACAACCCAGATCTCGTGCATTACCGACAGGCTTCTCTATTCCTCTGTTACCGAACCAGGCAAGCAAACCTAGATACAGCGGTTCTAAAAGCACACAGATCTTTTACGGAATTTATGTTGTGACGTGTCTGCTAAATGCGGGTGGCAATGAAAATCACTATGTCCTATTTTGGACATGATCGGTTCTCCACAACATCTGCTGGCCCAATGAATGGTGGAAACATTGCAGCCATTGCGGAGAAAGGTTAGCACTTACTGTGTGAGAGATTCATTCGAATTCCTTGAGAAGATAAATGACATCAACCTTACAGACAAGGGGATGGTATCGTGTGAATTCCAGTCACTGTTTACCAACATTCCATTGCGCGAAACGGTGGAATATGTGTGCGGATTGGCTCAACGGCACATGCAAGCAGCTTTTCCGGAAAGTTTACTCCGAGAAGTGTTACTGCGTTGCACCTTAAACGCACAGTTCACATTCGATTGCGAGATGTATCGCCGGATTGATGGAGTGGCCACGGGATCCCCCTTGTGGCTTCTTCTATATGATCTTCTTAGGGCAAAGCTAGCACATGGCACAAAAAGAACACAGGGTGGCTAGCCGAACAGCCCCAAGTGGTGCCAGCTGGGTGATCCGCTTTAATGCTGTTCCAGCGAATGGATCGGTGGCAGTGTTTCAGGACGCGGCGGGTTTCGCCTGGCAAGTGTTCACCCTATAGAAAACCACAAGTGTCAGTGTAACAACACTGTGACGTGGCGGCCGTGACTATCCGCAAAATAAACTCACGGTTTCCTGACTTTCAGGAGGAGAGGTGATCTATGCGGTCGTTGTTTTGGAAAAGTCTAGGTAGATGACATCAATGCCGGTCCCACTGTAGACTATCTCGATCCAACTGCCATAAGCAAGCAGTAGAGTGGTAGTACAAGACCGATGCTAACGGAATCCATTTTTCTCCGGTGCTATGATGTTACAGCTTCCGAAGTAGCCCATTACAGCCACAGCTATGATCGATCCCATCATCTTAGAATACACCGGGAGGAGAGTCACTGGGCGATAGTTGGCTGGATCTGGACGGCTACCACTTTCGAAAATCGGGGTAATGATGCTTTGCTTCCACATGTAAGGGACCTGTTGTTCGTCCAGGCATCCGTAGAAAAATCTCGTTAGTGGTCCAGCCATCCTCGTAGCTGCCACTTGCAGTGCTTTCGGGGGAATTCTGTCAACTGCGGGGAACGATGGGTGCGTAACGACAGCAGCTTACTCAAACTGGTCGATGAACTAAACGCGACGTGTGTTGATACTGGCATTTGCGGGAATGAGACAGGAATGTTACAAATGCTGAGAGCATGTCAGAAAATTGGGGCATATTGTAGCCGTAAAACGTTGGCTGCATACTCAGCGTTTTCGTCACATACATCCGCCGATATCAGTAGGGAAGACCACATTTCGCATTCCGGAGGCTGCTCACACGTCTGTCGGCCTAGTAGGGTAACTTTTGTCGAGGAAGCAAGTCCCAAGTTACTCTTGTCCGGTCTTCATAGGCTGAAGGGTCTAAAGATTCACGTGCGCGCTGACTTAGACCCGGCAGACAGAGAAAAGCTCAAGTCTGCTATGATCGAACTAAAGCGACGCACAGAGGATGGAGAACCCAATCTGAGAATTCTAAATTTGCCCGGATTCCTCAACGAATCCGGATCAACAGCTCTCTAATGCTTCAGGCGCGCCCAGCGGTTCCTACCGCGGTCTGCGCGTAGCCTTTACTAACGTATGCAGTTTGATGAACAAGCGCGATGTGCTGTACGACTTCGTAAGCTCTCAGCGACCGGACGTATTAGGCCTTGCTGAGACATGGTTAAACTCCGAGGTAACCGTTCAAGAAGTGGAAATCACCGGCTACTCATGCTTCCGCTGTGATAGACCATCTAATGATCGCGGTGGCGTTCTACTTTACATAAAGTCTTCCTTGTGTGGGAGACTAGTGAGTGCCTACCAAAGCGCTGATGGTCTACGTGAGCAGTTATGATGTTCGATTCACCTCAGACGCTGCGAGTTGCTCGTGGGCGTGGTATATCGCAGCCCACTGAGCCGCAGTTTGGACTGGTTGCCGCATGTCCGCAACCACATGAGTCGTCCGATGTTCCTACTCATGGGCGATTTCAACTTGCCTCGAATACAGCGGCCTGAAGCTGAACTTCTCCCCGGCCACTGTGAAGTCGAGAGGAAGTTTACGGAGTTGCTATTTGAAACTGGGGCCACACAGCACATCAACCAACCGACACGCATTACTGCGCGCGAGGCTCCATCATGCTTAGGCCTACTTTTGACTAGCTGTGAGCAGCGTGTGCATAACCTTCAAGTCTTAGAGCCTCTGGGAGCGAGTGACCACTCGATGATCATAGGCAGCATGGAATTACCACTGCTGTATTCTCCCCCACTGGAGCCAATTTTCAACTATTGGAAGGCGGACTTTGATGGCCTCATTCGAGCAGCGAGCCAGACAGACTGGTCTTTACCACAGGATTCATCTATTGAAACCTGTTGGACTATCATTAAGGAGGGAGTAAAATCGTTGTGCGCCCGATTTGTACCCCTCAAATTTCGAAAAGTTGGGCCAGTCAAACCACATTGGTTCGACAAAGAGTACAACAAACTGGCCCGAAGACGACGCAGACTATGGAACAAGTTCATGTTATCTGGCTCTGATGTGGACTACAATGCCTACAAGGTACAGCGAAATCGCTGCAACAACGCGAAAACAAGAAAACGCAGAAGCTTCGAACAGGAGCTTGCAGCCGCCGCAAAAACTGCTCCCAAGAGGATCTTTGCATACGTGAAACGGCGCCTGAGACCAGTAGCCAATGTCCCAGTGTTAGAAGGCTCCGATGGACAGCCACTAACCTCGAGTGCAGGTCTTGCGTCCGCATTGGCGACGCACTTCGCCTCCGTATTTGCAAGTGACCAGGTGTCTGTAACGAGTTCGACCAGTACCGCTCCAGCCGAACTTAACAGCCTGGACTGAAATATTGAGGATGTGCGCAAGCTTCTAGCAAATCTTGACGGGACAAAACCTGCTGGGCCAGATGGTATACACCCACTGATCCTCAAGTCCTTATCGGCCATCATCGCGCCTTCTGTAACTGAATTGTTTAACAGGTCACTATCTACTGGACTGTTACCAGACGACTGGAAATGCTCAGTCGTAAAGCCTATACCGAAAGGTGGTAACCCAAGTAAAGTGGATAACTACCGGCCGATCTGCCTGACTGCTCTTTTGGCAAAGACGCTCGAGAAGATTGTGAAGAAGAACCTTCTGCAGCTTCTCGAGTCGAAAAACCTGTTGACCTCCGCACAGCATGGTTTCATGAAAGGTCGCTCGTGCATCACCAACCTACTGTTGACAAGTCACAAGTGGTTACAAGCGATGAACCAAGGCCATTCAGTCGATGTAATTTACATTGACTTCAGTAAGGCTTTTGACAAGGTTAACCATGCAGTGCTCCTTGACAGGCTGAGGATGTACGGTGTTGGTGGTTCGCTACACAAATGGATCAGAAATTCCCTTGTGGATCGGAAGTGGAGAGTCCAGGTGGACAACCATCTAACTAACTGGTATCCATCGAGCAGCGACGTGCCCCAAGGCACTGTACTGGGGCCGATATAGCTTCTGATCCATGTGAACGATGTGCCTAAGCTACTCCAATCACCATGTGCGTTGTTCGCAGATGACTTGAAGGTGTGGAGAGTAATCCGCACACTCAATTATTGTGATTTACTTCAGCAGGATCTCGACAGTCTCTCAACATGGTCTGCAGAGGTTAACCTTCCGATCAACCCTGCTAAGTCGCAATTCATGAGGTTGGGTAAATGCGAGCACAGCCGAACGTACATAGTGGCTGATCAACCGCTGCATCCCGCGTCTTTCGTGCGCGACCTCGGTGTGCTCTCACGCTGCGACCTAAAGTCCATTGACAACACGAATAAGCTGTACCAAAACAGCCTTCGGATGCTTTGGGCGCTCAGGAGCAGCTTCTGCACTTGGTCCGAAGAGATTGCTTCTCGCCTCTTCGTCTCGATAATACGACCAATGCTGGAGTACGGCACTCCCGCATACTGTCCCATCACCCGGGGCGAAGTAGAAAAGCTTAAGCGGGTGCAGCATGTAGCCACTAGGCTGATTCACAACTTACGAGGTATGCCATATGAAGACCGATGTAAGAAACTAAGGCTGTACACCATAGCTTATTGTCGGCTGAGGGTTGACCTCATCATGACGCCCCGGGTATTACATCTGAAAGATTACCCCATGTTGAGACAACTGCTTCATCCCCGCACACCGAGCAGCACGCGAGGACACCGGTACAAACTTATCCTACTGAAGTTGAAGCGGGTAGCTCACCAACTCTGTTTCGAACGTAGAGTGGAGAACACCTGGAACAACCTGCCGCAGCCGGTAATAGAGGCGAAATCAGTGGCCGAATTTAAGAAGCCTCTAGACAAGCACTTTGCAGAGGCAAAATATAAAGAGCGGAATGATAATTAATACGTTAATGTCCAAGAGCGACAATTGATGCAGCTACACAGAGTATGCTCTACTAGCTACTTCTCATCAGTATCAGTGTCATATCAGTATCATAATCGACCGCTCTAGCACTTGCCGCAGAGTGCATATGTGGTCTATACAGCCACGTCCTGGGCGGAAACCTGCCTGCTCTTCCCCAATCCCCGGTTCTTGCTCCACAGAGAAACGAAGAATAAGAATCGAGGCCAGTGATTTTGTCAGAACTGGCGTTAGACTAATACGCCTGTGGTTAGAACTCTCTGTGCGACTGTCTTTCTTGTATATTGCCACCATAATCGATTGGCCCCAGTTAGCCGGGACACTCTCCTCCTTGCAGATACTTTCGAATAGGGAGGTCAGTTTTTTGAACAATGAACAATGATTTATCACGGGATAAAAGCAAGTTCTTGACACGTCCCGTAGGATGGTTGAGGTGAATATGATGAAATCAAAATATGTCTGGGTCATCTACCGAACGTCTGCCAAGATGAATAGTTTGATAAGTAACATCAGTGCATTGTTCCTCACCTCCATCCTTAAATAGTGCATGTGGGAGGGAATCCAGGCCAGCGGCACGAAAACGGTTGAGGGGTGTGACCGTGTTTCGGACCTCTGCCTTCGACGGAGCCATACGGTGCTACTTATTGTATCAGTGCACCCTCGCTGTCTTTGATTTTCTCACCGATGCCTGGTTTCCTGGGATCAGTGGTGAGGATCAACTGGAAGAATTTGTAGTAATTGCGTACTGCTCCCCTCTCCTTCATTTCTTGAGCCTACTGGTTCACCAGGTTTACTTGTTTGCAAGTATGCTCCGCTTTAGTTTGCGTCTAATAGCCCGTCTGGTCACGTTGTGCTCAGAGCCAACCGTGAGGTGTCTTCAGGATTTCAACAAGTTCACCGACCTCTCGGATATCCACTGACTGGTGCGGTGACCATTGATAGTGGCACAAGCAAATGCTCCTGCGTCGTACATGACGGCCGAAATCATATTCCACTGAAACTCAGTCTCATTAGGACAAGACGGCCAAAGTTCGGTACACAGTGCGTCTTGATAGGCTTACCTGACCAATGGCTGAGACAATTTCTCAGTTGCCAATCGGAGGAGACGCTTGGTGCGCCACCCGGTAAAGTTCATGGTGAAACGACAGCGTACCAAGGCATGATCAGAGTCCACGCAGGTACTCCAGTACTAGCGGTAATCCAGGATAGGACCACGCCACCTGTAACTTACCGCAATGTGGTCAATTTGAGTCAATCACTGGTTAGCTACAGGAGGACGCCAAGTGGCCATTCGGCGCCCACTGTGTCCAACAGCAGTGCTACTAAGAAACAACTGGTGCATCGCACACAGTTGCAGCAGACGATCACCGTTGTCAGTCTGTTCGAAGTTAAGCCCACAATTGCCACCCAGCTGAGCTTCTGAAGAGCTCAGACGCCCTAGTTGTGCCTTCATATTCCCTGCAAGTACTGTAATATCTGAACTAGTAGCACTGCGTAGTATCGCCTTCAGTTCGAGATGGAATGTGTCTCTGACAGCATTTGAACTGCAGTCGGTGGGAGCATAAACGGATATCACAAACAAACAGCGTTTTATACTACTTCGTGAATCAATTTTAGCTGATGTCGTCAAACGGGGTGCACATAAACGGCTGTTCAGCGGAATCCAATCAACCAACGATGACTCAGCCTTGGAGTTTAGAATGATACCTACACCAGCTTGATCCGTGAGTGCCGCATCCGCCTCTTCGGATGTGTGCAACTAATAATGTACGGATAAGCCGGGCACAGTCAATTCAACAACCCCAGTAGGGTTATTGATCCTAGTTTCGGACACACAACACACATCAATACCCAGTGTGTCCAAGGTGCATGCGAGTGCAGCCTGTCGACCTATTTGTTTTAACCTGTGAACGTTGAACGCCGCCATGGAAACCGGACAGTGTGGCTTTATAAGGGGCTGTTGCCGATAAGCGTCCGATGGGTGCTGTGTGAAGGTGGCTGCAGATGGTTCTACTCCAGTGGCACTTCGGTTGCTGTCAATTAAGCTGGGAATTATAGAAGGAAGGTTACTAATGGGGGTCGGGATGGGAGTAAGAGAACCAGGTGGAAAAGAAAGAAGGGAGGCGCCAGCAGTAGCGTGTTTTCGCTTATCCGCCCTGTTGTATGCGGCAGATAAGGCGACCCTTGATAATATGTGCACCGGTGGACGCAGGATGAAGTTTGTGTTTGAAGAAAAAGTCATGGCTCTATGTGGGCTGAGATACTGCCAGAGCGCCCAGACCTAGACATGAGGACGATTAGGGTCTTTAAGCAAAGCCCTTGAGTAAAAAACCTGTCCGCAAGATAGTGGGGAGGTGGAAATAATTTAGTTGTACGGAAATTGACGCTATCACATTTCAATCCCCCAGCCTGGAGAACCAGGAGACCGAGTTTGTCTGACCTTTCACCATTGACTAACCTAGGTGCCCGGAGGCATCACCCTGTATAGCTCAATGGCTCAAGGAGGTACGCAAACCGTCGCAATTTATTAACGTCCATTCTCATAACGACGGACATCATGATGATGGTCACATGTATGTACGGAAGCATTTTGTTAACAGAAAACGTTTTCGCTACACACTGCTGGTGCACTAATCTGTCCTCGCGCACAAGTGTGGTACAGTGATTACGATGTACAAGATTGTTACTCTAGTTGTCAGGGCTAGGGTTCGCTCTACACACATGTCACGCAGAGTCTCTTAATGTCATGTGTTTTCTGGCTCTACTCCGGATGAATGATTTTGCCCTTGCAGATTGAAGGAGCTTTTGACCCATGCAGATTTAATCACATCACGGAACTTGCCAGTAAAATGCGACAAAGCACTGTCAATGGAACAGTCGTTCGGAAACTCCCAGCTGGCATCTCTCGCAAGTTCTACCAGTATATCGTAGTGGGTGATTGTTCAAAACAAGTTAGAATTTTCTTGTGGCTACTCTGCATAACACACGGAGTCTTAAATTATGGTTACGTGGTCGCTTCGCCCCAGAGAGCTCTCCAGCTTTGGTTTCTCAACGCTGACCTCTTCGTTCGTGAGCACGAAATCGAGCGCATACTTCAAGCAGAGTGAGGGTTTACGGCAAACTTTCACCGCCCCTTTAATATCTCCATAGGTATGAATCATGGTTACTCACTCTCACTTTTCTTCTTTAACTTCACCATTGACAAATTCATGGAAACAGCGTCCGCCGGGCACGACTTACTAGGTGTGAAGCCGCTCGCAGTTGGACAATTTCTTGATTTGGATTATGCTGACGACATTGCCCAAATCTGTAGTTGTTCCCGAACGTGCTACGTTGCAGCGCATACATGAGCACTGGATGTCAGTTGTTTCGAGCTATGCTTTGCACCCTTGAAATGCAAAGTCCTCTATGATTGACAGGGGCCCACTCCTGCAAAGACCTTTGGCCATGATCAGCTAGGAGTAGTCCAGCAATTTAAGTATATGGGCAGCTATCTTAACGCGCTTGATCAATGGTCAATGGTTTATTGCGGATAAACAAAAAGCCGAAGCTTGAGATGACCAGCCGGATGATCGGTTAGGGGAGAGCAAACTAAAGGCAAAAATGGTAATAGGAAATAGTGAACAATTGCAAATTGCAAACTTGCCGATTACAGCGCTCCCGTCCGTTTTATGAACTATTCAAGGTTTTCGTCTGTGGTTTCCGGAAAAAATGGAGGTGGGATGTTTTGTTTTGTTTTCCTGCTGTATCTATTGGTCGTTTGGATTACATTATATGGTGTAGTGCGGCCAGTGAACACGTGTTTTGATCACGGCTAACGTGGAGGCTGAAATAACATTTTCTGAGAGGGTATTCCACGCAGCGAGGAGGTTTCTTCCACACTTCAACCGACTGTCTTGTTCTGCCAATTTGAGATGATGATCTCTCAGTTGGCTGTTGTGACTCAGCTTCAGTAAGTGATGGCAGGGTTGATTAGTGTTGTTTAATATTTAGTAGACCATGATTAGGTCACCAAGCAAACAGCGATAACGTCCACTGAAAGTGCCAAGCACTCTGAGGAGCTGTTCGTATGATAATTGGCGCAGCCCCTTGACATATTTGCTCTCCGGACGTTGTGGAAGCTCCAAAACCGTGAAATCCCGCTTTAGCCATGGGTGCCATGCTGGAATTGCACATTAAACATGTGGGTGTACATAAGCGGGAAGTATTTGGCATAAAATCAACGGTTCGAATTGCCAGCAAGTTCTGCGTAAAAGCCACACAATTTGGATTCCCTTCTTCGCTGCTTTTTTGGACTGCTCCGAGCAGCCGACATCTTCCTGGACCAACACACGGAGGGAACAGTGTTGTAAATTTTGGTCCTCCAGCTTTTATGCGTGGACCATTCGGTGCCTTAAATGGAGCACTCGATATTTAGTCATACTAAAGAAAAGGCGATTTTTGACCGACCATCCATATATCTCGTCAATGTCGATATGAAGCTGGATACAGTCCTCTGGAGCTCTGATCACTCGTCAAACTTTGATGTTATCGGCGTAGAGCAAACAGTTTGACGCACTTGGACTCACTAGGTCGTTTATGACGGCCATCTTCTTGGATGTACCCACGGACGCCGCGGATTTTTGGATTCACGTGCTGGATTCCACTTTTACTTCGGAATTACTGTGTTTTGCGTTATCTTTCTGTGTGAATTGTGCACCAATATATTTCATTTGGTGTATTTTTCTATTTGTGCAAAATTGATTGAGGATCTCTTGCTAATTGTGGAGATCTCATCGATTGGCCATTCACGACGAAACTGCAAAATTCGGCAATGGTTCGTAGTACAGCTACAAGGAAAACAAGTGCTCGTCGGCCCACGCAACAGCAAACGAAAGTGATTTCTGCTTTGAAATCGTGCTCTAAAACAATCCGGATTGCAATAACTTGTAATATCTGTTAGAAGAGCTTTCATCCTCGGTGCGTAGGTGTGGCAAAAATGAAGGAACGACCTTGCACATCAGACTCCATTTGGTTCTGTGCTGAGTGCATGGCCAACCCGCTCGTGAAGTGCGTTGCTCTACTGACAGAGAAATGTGACAAACTAACCCAAATTGTGCGACTAGCAACAGCTGAAACAGCGGGTGGATCGCAACCAGCTGGTGCCGCACTCGACTCACGTTGTCTAACCGTATGCCCACACCTGGCACAAACCAGTCAAAACGATTGTTTAGTAGAGAGCATACATCCCGCAACCCCACTCACGATAGGCTGCAAACAGAGAGTTTATGAAAGACTGCCAACCCCGGCGAATCCAACGTTGCAGAGTTCGGTTTTCCCGAGTGATATGGCTGTGGCTCATGATACTCCAGTGCATTCCGATTTACCGAATAACACATGTAGTCCGACTACCTAGGCAAATATCGTCGCTGATTGTCCACCCGTGGCAAATTTAACCAGCGTGTCTGCAAGCACACCGAAGATTGTTAGAGGCGACACTAATAACAATGTGTACACGAAAAGATTTCCCCCCACGCCGCCGGTAATAGGAGGCATGCCGGTATCCAAATGTACGAACTTCAAGAAGATGCAGAGTTCGATGAAGATAATATGCTCTAACGTGCCTGAGTCAAAGGCAAACTCTATCAAAGATAGACTACTGGACGACATGAAACAGTGGGAATCCATATGCCGAGCAATTGGAATGCAGCCTAAACAGGCTAGCTTATGTCGTATCATCCGCCACCCCAACTCACTTCACTATGGCGAGCCGAGACTACTTCAAGTGACATTGCAGTCCGGTAACGAAGCAGAGACAGTCCTCTTGTCAGCTCACCGTCTTAGTGATTCATCATGCGGAGTTCGCATATTCCCGGATATACCTTGGAGTGAGCGTCGACAACGAAAACAAAATCCTGGAGAACACCGCAAGCAAACTGATGAAAGATCCATCTTTGTCCATGGTGTCCCCGAAACACAGGCACCGGAAGAGTCGCAGGTCAAAGCTCATGACTTGGAAGAGTGGCGGTATATCCGCGAAGCACTATCTCTCCACGACGTAATTGCCAGCTCAACATCGAGGTTACCCATATCGCCAAACTACAAAGGAAGTGGTCCACGAGTGCTTAAAGTCTTGCTTTACTCCAAACAAATGGTTGAAACGGTGCTCGGGAATTGGCACAAGTTCCGCACCAAATTGCCATCAGAAATACGTCTGAAGGCGGTTGGAACCAGGCCACCAATGGATAAGGGAACACGAAACCAGCAAGAAGTAGTCGCGATCCCCGCTGTCTGCATTTTTGTACCGGAACACAATGAAACGCCCCAGCCGTTCGATGAAGAAGGAAAAGACAGTCTGCTGCAGATCGACTCAGGGCGCTGTAGGCATCCCACCGTAACGGCCCCGGGAAGTTTGCAAGAGACACATCAAAAAAACGTCCCTCAGCCGACCCAACAAGGGTCGGCGTAAATTCTCGGAAAACCAACGTATGTTCAAACACGCTTCTAACATCCGTAGTTCACAATTGCCTTTATACAAACGCCCAAGGGCTTCTAAGCAAACTGGCAGAACTTCGATCTCGTCATAGCTCAATGTGTTGGGACCTCATCATGATAACTGAGACGTGGCTGAACGACATGATTAGTGTCGCTGAGATCGAACTACCTGGCATGTCACTACTGCGTAACAATCGACCCACCAAGGGCGGCGGTGTAATTCTCTACTACCGTTCAGACCTTCTCATCGAGCTCATGAACGACCCTGGGATTCAAACCGTAGACTCCTTATGGTGCTGCCTACACCTAAAGCACGGCGATAAATGCTTATTGGCCATCGTATATCGTCCACCAATGTCCACTTTAGAAATGGACAAGGCCCTGTCTTCTGCTTTGAAGAATTTACTGGGACGGTCATGCAGTCATGTTTTGCTGGTAGGGGACTTCAATCTGCACGGCCTAGAAACCCCAGCCACCATGAGTGAACCATTCAAAGCCGATCTACAAGAGCTAATTGCAGGATCACCGCTGTACAACCATGTCACATCCCCAACGCGATTCAGGACAGGAAACAAACCGGCCATCTTGGACCTCGTTTTCACCAATGAGGAACTGATGATTGACGTAGTAACCACATCCACTCCCTTGGGCCGCAGCGATAATGCGACACTATTGTTCCAATACTTGTGTTATGCAGATTATCCTAATGAAAGCAACGTGGAATCTTACGTCGTAACCAACTACGATAACCTGGCAGAACTCATTAGTGCTACGAGCTCGTCCTTCTTGACTGAGTGGTCCCCAGAAGTGGCATGCGGGAAATTTGTCAACAAATTCAACACGCTCGTAGCATTGGCATCTAAAACCAAAATCCCCCGACCGGACAAGGTGAAGTCGTTTCTCAGAAGCAGGACCCGGAAATGCATGGGATTGAGGGATCTGGCATGGCGCGCCCATATAGCCTCTCCGAGCGAGGATACTTGGAACACCTATATTACACAAAGAAACCACTGTGTCACACTCGTCAGGGAGGATAAGGTAAAGAGCCAACAAGATCTTGTGTCAAAGTTCTGCGTTAACCCAAAGCTACTATACAGACACATAAATAAGCTTCGCCGCGTTAAGCGCGGAATTCCGGCTCTGCGCACAGCTTTCGGATTAGCACATACGGCACAGGATGCGTCGAACGTCCTAGGACAACACTTCGGCCGCACTTTCCAGTGTGTGCAAACATCCTGCACCATATCTAGGCAACTTATTCCGCCATCAGGCCTTAACCACATTTCCTTCACAACTGCAGCTGTATTGAAGCGGTTGATGTCGTTGCGCGAATTTAGCTCCCCGGGTGCGGGCGGCATTCGGCCGAAAGCGCTGAAAGTTTCCGCCACGAGCTTAGCTGAACCTTTGGCGACACTCTTTCAGCGATGCCTTAACGAGATGCACGTCCCAACGATGTGGAAGCACGGGATCATCACTCCAATCCACAAAAATGGTAGCCGTACAGATCCAACTAATTATCGTCCGATTACCCTTCTTCCGGTAATCTCCAAGATCATGGAGTCCATTGTAGCCGAGGCCCTCATGGAGTACCTGGAGAAAAACAACATCCTCGTTTCGGAGCAGCACGGATTTCGCCAAGGCAGGTCCTGCACAACTAATTTGCTGATTGCTCGTTCAAACTGGACAGAGTCTGTGGACGCCGAAGTCGGAGTGGATGTAGCCTACTTGGACTTCTCTAAGGCATTCGACCGACTGGACCATCGGATTTTACTGAACAAGCTGCAGCATTGTGGTATCGGCAGTCCTATTCTAGGATGGATAGGCGAATTTCTCGTTCAACGTCACCTGAATGTGAGAGTCCGAAATACCCTGTCGGAACCAATCGAAGTTCAGCGTGGCATACCTCAGGGCTCAGTACTCGGGCCTCGCTTGTTCATTGTTTTCATAAATGATCTTGCAGCTGCACTATCTTCCAACTTTCTGCTGTTTGCAGATGACCTAAAGATATGGCGTGTCATAGCTTCAGGAGAGGATCACACAGCCTTGCAGGATGATTTGGACAAAGCATACAAGTGGTCAAACGAGAACATGCTACAGTTCAACACCACAAAGTGCAAAATCTTGAGCATACGCCATCAGAGTGCGTATAACTACCGCTTAGGACCTGACATTCTACAGCGAACCTCTCATGAGTGCGATCTTGGCGTGCTTGTACAAGAAGATCTTGAGTGCTTAATGCAGACCGAAAAGGCCTCCAAGAGAGCAAACCAACACTTTGGCCTTCTGCGTAGAGCGTTTGGGAAGTTTGACGCCTCAATCTTTCCGAAAATGCTTAGCGCATTTGTTAGACCGCACACAGAATACGCTATTCAAGCGTGGCAACCATGGCAGAAGTGCCACCTCACTGCACTCGATACTGCACAACGCAGAGCGACAAAATACGTCAAAGGTCTTTCCAGCCTTCCCTACCCACTCAAGCTGAAAACTCTTAACTTATACAGTGGACGTTACCGTCGTTTGAGAGGCGATCTCATATTGGTGTACCGGATACTGAGAACCCCCAACCACACGTGTCATTCCCTTTTGAAACGTAGTCAAAACGCATCCCTAAGAGGTCATCAGTTTAAGTTGATCACACAGTACAGTCGACTGGAATGTCGACGCAATTTCTTTTCCCTCCGAGTGTCACAACCTTGGAACGCCCTTCCAGAACATGTAATTAACGCTCCCACCCTATCCCTTTTCAAAAAACGCCTTGACGAAACTCTGACACGATTGCACTATGTGATATAACGTGCGACCATCGGATGATGGTATTAGTGAACAACGAACGTGGACGGAATCCACTTAAAATTCCTATTGGATTACTTGTTTATGTGCATCTCCAATCCCTTGGTGAGTCATGCATTTCACACGTACTTTCATCGATACGATTATTTTAATTTACGATGTTAATTCTCATCATCCTACGGGACCTGTCAAGCATTGCTTTTATACCCGTCATAAACCATTGTTCCATTGTTCCAAGAATAGACGGAACCACAGTACCGAACCCTGTGGCCCTCCGCTTTTGACCTGCATTGGGTCCGACATGGATTTACGTACTCACACCTCCAGACACCTGTGCGAGAGACAATTGCAGATCCACACGAGGAAAGAGTCCTCAGTGCCATATCTTTAAGTTTGGCGAGAAGGATACCATGGTCCAACCGGTCGAATGTCTTAAAGAAATCAAGGTATGCCACATCAACTTCTGTACCAGCGTCCACTGTTTCGGTCTAGCTGTCTCGTGCTAACAATAGGTTGGTTGTGCACGACCGCATCTGGCGGAAGCTGTGTTGCTACTGAGCAATCTGACCAAATCCGTCCAGAAAGACATGAGCGCGTAGGCAATGATAGCCTCCATAACTTATGAAAGAACTGGCAGCATAGTCACTGGCTGTTAATTAGCTTGGTCTGAACGACTACCCCCTTTGTAAATGGGAGTTATTATTCCGTGTTTCCACATTGCAGGAACGTGCTGCTCGTCAAGGCAGTGCTGGAACAGCCGCGCCAAAGGTTCAGCCAAAATAGTAGCCTCCACAGCAAGCGTCTTTGGGCAGATGTCGTCAATTCCTGGCGCATGGATAGCAGCTTTCTCATCACGATGTCTGTCGTGAAATTTATATGAGTGAGTACTGGTGTGGGCGCCATCCATTCCAAAGATACAGGAGACCATGGGATGCAATGAAACGTTGGTGAATATTGTTGTTGTAGAACATTCGACGGTTCTTTAGCAGTCCGAGTTAGACCATCCGCTGTTTGAAGAGGAGGAAATCCACTTTTCACCTTGTGGAGGCTGTTCGCGTGCTTGTATAGAAGCTTAGGATTTGTACTTAATCGCTCGGCTAAGGTGTGTTGATAAGCTACTTTTTCTGCGTGCACTAATTGGGTACAGTGGTTACGGTGGAGAACATAGGTCTTCCAGGTACTCGGATTCGGATCGGTTTTATGGGTATACCACGCTGCATTGTGCATCACCATGCGTTTGCGTGTCCTACTCCGTATAAACAACGTCATGTTTCTCGAACTGATAGTCGGTTTCCGATGCTCCACTAACCAGGGTGTTAAACTTACTGACGAAACGTTCTCAGGCAATATCGGGTTCATTCTCGGTTAGGAAACTCCAGTCGGTCGCTTCATCCAACTAGTTTATGGTGTCGTAACTGATTACAGTTAGTGTTGTTTGAGTTCGGTCCTCGGGATATTTAGCATAACGAGTGTACAGTAAATGCAAAGTTGCATGAGCATCGCGGCCTGGAGGAGTATCGATTATCCCTTTTTCGTTCATCAGTTCTTCATTAGTGAATATTCGGTCCAATATGGATGACCTGTTATTTCTCCTGAATCCGGTGGACGAAGTGACGTGGCTACAGAGCGGAAAATCTGAGACAACATCTTGCAGGTTAGCTTTGAATTGTTCTCTTGTTTTGACCCGGGATTCTAGAACACGTAAGTTGAAATCGCCAGCGACTAGAAGGTGACTGTACTTCCTGTTTATCGCCTGCTTTAATGGAGCCAGCATGTTGCAGTCCATCTTTGGGGTAGACGAGGATGGTCGGTAAACAACAACCATTAGGCCAAGATCGTTCCCTCTCAGCCGAAAGCTGCACTAAATGAAGTCAGGTACATCGGTTTCTGAGTCGTGTATTGGTTCGCACTGCAAGTTGTTACGAAAGTGGAGGGCTACCCCACTACCTTTGCTGGCTCGATCATTCCGGACAACAGACATACCTAGTAGCGCGATTTCGGCATCCGTTATCTCACAGCGCAACCACGTTTCGGTGATAGTGATGAAGTCCCAAGCTGCTGACGAGTGTCGAAGTCTTAATTCAGCTAATTTGCTGAGTAGACCTTTGGCATATGTATACATGCATGGGAGCTTCTCGGAGACCAAAAGTGTGTTGGGTGGAATGGATGAAGAAAGTGAGTTTACGCCGACCGGTGTAAGGTCGGCGGCTACTCGTTTTCGGGTGGATTGCAGACTGTCTAGACGAATTGGATATATATTTAAGTATTAAATGCCCGGATCCCGGTGTTCGCACTTACTCTGCTGTGTCCCTCCGGGTGTTATAGCTACTGTTGAAACCGTCACCGTTGGCGTTTTCATTGAACGTTCCGCCTCCACTGAGTTGTCATTAGAGGTTGGTGGTGTTCCTGTTGCTTTCAGACGAATTTCTGTTGACGACCTGCTACCGAATTGAGTCCAGTTCTCCAGAAGAGTTTGTGCCGTTAGTTCTGATTGCAACACCAGTTTCAACAGCCTGGGACCGCACTCCATATATTTCGGTGATAAGGGGATCCTTGTCAACGAGGTGTCCACGACGTTTTCGAGAGAAAGTGCCTCACGGATGTAATGCCATTGCTTCCGGTCATGTACCTGCGCATCGTCGGAAGAGGAATCAGTAAGCTCGGGAAAACTGTGAGCAATCACAGCCTTCTTACCATTACCTTTTCTGTTCCTCTCTCTGTTAGTTGGATCCGCTGCACGTTCTTTCTACTGGATTTCAGGTATCATGCACACTCCACTTGAGGCATTGCGGAGTTGATTCGCAGACAGCAGAACGGTCTGGAATCGAAGACACCATTACCAACCGCATAGAAGAAGCTCGATGCGCTTTTGCAAATCTGTGCCACCTTTGGCGCCGGCGTGACATTACTCTCGCTTTGAAGGGCAGGGTTTACAGTACGTCGTCTGTTCAACCTTCATGTACGGTTGCGAAACCTTGCCGGTCAAGTTGACAGTCTTAATGAGGCTACTTAGATTCGATCATCGATGCCTTCGCAGCATATCCCATATCTGGTGGGTTGACCTCGTCGACAATGTGCGTGTTCGGCACAGCGTATGTGGTAAAGGAAGAGCGAGTGAACTGCTCAGCAACATTATATCACGTACCGGGCACCGAAGGCCAGACCACGTGTTACGCGTGTCACCAAACCGGCTCCCGCATCGTGCGTTGTTTGCACGCCCGGGTTCTGGACGGAATAAGAGGATGAGAGGCGAAACGATGACGTAGTCGAGAATGTAGCAGTCTGGAGATTCCCCGGTTTGCCTGTGTAAAATTCTAACTAAAATTATTTCATTGTACACCTAGGCAACCGGTGTGGTTTGTTGAACTGATTGCTGAGTTCGAATGTTTGACTTGCTCATCGCCATTTTTGCTTGGCGCTCGTTTCGGTTGCAACTCGCGACTGACCTGTGTGCTGTGCATGCTCCCTTCCCCTAGCTAGAGCGTCCACGGTGTGGTTCATTTATAGCTAGGTAACAGGGAATCTTTTACTGTACCAATAAAAGTTTCCCTGCAACTCGATCCGTCTTCTCGAATCGCTCTCTGGGCTCCCGGTACAGGCGACCCTCTAAATTGGTGACCCCGAATCCAGAAAAATCTCAAAGCCGGACATTTCGAACTTTTCTCCGGTGAGCTCGTTCCAGTTATTTTTCATATTTTCCGGTTTATTTTTGCAAACGGTAGTCTGTTTTTTGCGTCATTTTTTGAGCCATGCAATGTGTAGACCATAAGGTAGAGTCTCTGCTTAGCGTTGTATCTCTCAGTGCCACCATTTTGGGACATGGATCCTCTTTTGTGGTTCGCTCTCCTTGCGGCTGAGTTTTACAACCACAGAATCACTTCCGAATACGCGAAGTATTGCAAGCTCCTCTCCTATCTCCCCAAAGGGATATCAATGCAGGTTCGTGACGTTATCATTTCTCAGACCGAAAACCGCTATGAGGCTCTCAAGGATGCCACGATCAAGCGTGTTATGCCCTCTGGGATTTGCAGCTGGGCGACAAACTGCCTTCAACCCTGCTACGAGAGATGCAGCATCTCCTTGGTTCCTCAACAATGGATGAGACATTACTTCGCGAACTATGGTTACGACGGCTACCTCAAAACACGCAAGCGATTCTCGCTACAGTGAGCTCCGTTTCGCTCACTCAACTAGCAGACTTAGCGGATCGAGTTATTGAACGATCACAGCCACAAGCCGACGCCAGCAAGATCAATGCCGTCGCGTCCCAGGGCACTTCCATCACTGGCTTACAGTCAACCATAGAAGCCCTGCAAATACAAGTCGCGACACTTAGTCGCCAACTTCAACAGCTTACTATGAACCATCGTCGTCCTAGCCGATCAAAATCGCCCTGCAAACGTTCTAAGTCTAGCAACAGGCAAGCTAGCTGTTGGTACCATCAGCGCTTTGGTACCGCAGCTCGTAAATGTATCAAACCTTGCAGCTTCGCCGAGAAGCAGGGAAACCTCGGCCGGTCCGTAACGGCGACGGACACACCTGGCCAACACCAAAGTCGCCTCATCCGCGTTAGGGATTTAACTTCCGGCACCGAGTTTTTAGTTGACACTGGCGCCGAAGTTAGTGTTATACCCCGTAGCCCAGATGAGGTCGTCTCACCATCGCCGACCAAGCTGCGTGCCGCCAATGGCACACCAATCGCAACTTTCGGCGAAAAGTTGCTAACGCTCAATTTAGGCCTCCGGCGAACCTTTCGCTGGCCTTTCATAATCGCTGTCGTGCCCTTCGCCATCATAGGCATAGACTTCCTTTAACGCTTCGACCTCATTGTTGACGCTAAACGTAAGAAGCTTATTGACTCCAGGACACAGCTCAGCGTTATCGGGACTAGCGCCAACGTGGCTGCTATCACTCCCACTCGTGTCCTACCTCAAGCTTCACAGCCTTTTATAGAACTTTCAACAAGCATCCTAAACTCGTTCGCGTCCTGAACGACTTGCCTCCTGTGACGTCAAACGTCATGCACCAAATTTGCACTAAGTGCCCACCTGTTTCGGCCCGCCCTCGCAGACTAGCCCCGGACAACCTCAAAGCTGCTAAGGCGGAATTCGAGCAAATGCTCGAAATGGGGATCATCCGCCCCTCCAAAAGTCCATGGGCATCACCATTACACTTGGTACCGAAGAAATCCGGTGACTGGCGCCCCTGTGGTGACTACAGGGCACTTAACAAAGTTACCGTCCCGGATAAATACCCCATTCCGCACATGCACGACTTGACCTCAGCTCTAGCTGGCAAGTCTATCTTTAGCAAAGTCGACTTATTTCGCGCCTACTATCAGATACCTGTCGCGCCAGACGACATTGCTAAAACCGAATTCACCACGCCATTCGGCTTATTCGAGTACCTCAGGATGCCTTTCAGCCTCAGCAACGCTGCCCAAACTTTTCAGCGTTTCATTCATGAAGTAACGCGAGGACTCAAAGGCGTTTACCCTTATTTAGATGACATACTCATCGCGAGCTCTTCTGACGAAGAACATCTTCGTCACCTCGACGCACTCTTCCAATGCTTAACACCGCCTGGGGTTACCGTCAACCCCGATAAATGCGAGCTTGGCCAAAGCTCCATCGACTTTCTTGGCCACCGCATATCTGCCTCTGGTATCGAAGCTCTGCCAGAAAAAATCCAGGCACTGAAGGACTATCCTGCTCCCAGTTCCTTCAAACAGTTACGCCGATTCTTTGGCCTGGTCAACTATTATAGACGCTTTATTCCTAACTGCGCGAGCATTGTTCAACCAATGACTGACTTGCTCCGCGGTAAACAACGGTCTTTTAACTTTACAGACGACGCTAGACTGTCTTTCGAGAAGCTCAAAGACGCTATCTCCAACACAGCGCTTCTCGCCCATCCAGACACGTCTGCACCACTCTCCCTGACAAATGACGCATCCGACACTGCCGTCGGTGCAGTTCTTCAACAACTCATCGACCATCGATGGATACCTCTAGGTTTCTTCTCGAAACGTTTACAACCTGCCGAATCGCGTTACAGCACCTTCGGTAGGGAACTGTTAGCTATCTACCTAGGTATCCGACATTTCCGTCACTACCTCGAAGGTCGACATTTCACAGTCTTCACTGACCACAAGCCATTGATCTACGCAATCAATGGCGCAACGGACAAGTATTCTCCGCGGAAAACTAGACACCTAGACTACGTTTCTCAGTCTACGACAGACGTACGTCATGTCTCAGGTGCTCTCAATCCCGTCGCGGATGCGCTGTCACGCATTCAGCAGATCAGCTTATCGCCTGGCAGCAACATTAATCTAGCCGCTATGGCTGATGCCCAACAAGCTGATCCAGACATAGGCAAACTACGACGCAACACCACTGAGACGATCAACAGCGATCGACTCAAGTCAGCATTCCTCGACAAGCCTGACTCTTCGGTGCAACAAGCACCACAGCCTGTGCCATCACAGCGCGCACCGCAACCTCAGACGAGTCAGTCCGGTCCAGCAGAACTGACAACCTCAACCGACAGCACTCCTGCTCGCCCTACTATCAATCGACATGGTAGGAAGCTCAAGCCTCCAGTTCGTTTTTCGGACTTCGTTAGCACTTACCATTTTACAAAGAAAGTGCCACTGAAATTTTTTGCTCTTACCAAACGTTTTTGAAAATCCACAAAAATGATCAAAACTTTTTGAAACTATCAAAAAAGAGCAAAACTTTTTGAAAACCCAAAAACAGATTTTCACGTTTTTCGCCTTGCACTCTTTTGTGTATGGCTATGCATTTATGCTGCTTTTTCATTTTGCTTTCCATATACACCGTCGGTTGGTTGCACCTCGGTTTCACTTTCGCTGGATCCCCGCACGTCAATTGCAAGTGGAACGAACTTCCTGTTCAACCGCCTACGTGAACTTTACTAACTGTCCCCTCCCCCACAAACAGTTTTTTACCGTTTCGACACCGTAGGGGGGACACGGGTGGGAGCCCGCTAGGGTCCGATTGCATGGTTCTCCCCCAGCAGCTGCATCGGGTTTCACAGCCTGGTCTCGCAGAAGACTGGCCCGCGACGGACAGTCCTCACGTAGATCGAAGGACTGCTTACACAGTCTCTTCTGGGAGAAGGCTATGTAGCAGTCTGGAGATTCCCCGGTTTGCCTGTGTAAAATTCTAACTAAAATTATTTCATTGTACACCTAGGCAACCGGTGTGGTTTGTTGAACTGATTGCTGAGTTCGAATGTTTGACTTGCTCATCGCCATTTTTGCTTGGCGCTCGTTTCGGTTGCAACTCGCGACTGACCTGTGTGCTGTGCATGCTCCCTTCCCCTAGCTAGAGCGTCCACGGTGTCGTTCATTTATAGCTAGGTAACAGGGAATCTTTTACTGTACCAATAAAAGTTTCCCTGCAACTCGATCCGTCTTCTCGAATCGCTCTCTGGGCTCCCGGTACAGGCGACCCTCTAAAAGAGGAATGAAATCTCTCACTTCGGATTTTGCGTCTTTTTGCCTGGGGACCGAAGGACGATGACCACGTTTGATTGCATGCACTAGCCGACATGGCGAGAAGTCGGCTTCAATCACGTCTCTTCGTCTCGTTGCCTCTTTGTTCCACCCCTCCCACTTAATTTCCCCCTCCAACAACCATCTGTAACCTTGGGTACAATATGATATTTAGCATTAAGTTACTTTTTTGGTAGCATTTTGGTCTGCATTGTTTAATCTCTGTTTTTGTATTGTGGCAAAGTAGCTGAGGTTTGTTTCTCACCATCGGCTAACGTGTAATTGCTGTTGATGATAAGGATGCTGATGGTGATGAAGACGACGATGATGATGGTGATTATTATTATTATTATTATTATTATTATTACCATTGACTGGTTCTGTCCCAGCAGCTGCATCAGGTTTCACTACCTGTTCTTTCAGAAAGCTGGCTTGCCACGGACATTCCTCACATATCTCGAAGGGTACTCACGGTTTCCCTTCTAGGAGAGGGGTTGCGCAGCGACTTGGAGATTTCCCCGTACGATGTGTAAACTATTATCAACTTATACTTTAATTTACACCCAAGAACTTTAGGAAATTTGTCACATGATGACTACGTTTGTTTATATACACACAATTCCGGATCGCGATTCGAACGCAGCATCCTTTCGCTCTCGGAACTTTCTTTCGTTCCTCTCACTTTCTTCTGGCGCCCGTTAGGTTAGCGAGCTTGTACGTTTCGGTAAAAAAGTATATCGCGACAATTTTTATTTGCCATTTTATTTTACAGACTGTACCAATATAGCACCTGTACAACGACTGCGCTATAATGTCCACACCTATGTCCATCAACGAGAGTGTAACTCAAAGGCAATATTTTTCATCTCCTCAGCACTCACAATCAGTCGACATTTGATTGTATGTAAGCCAAAGTTTTTAAATGGTTTTGTTAACGTTGTGATTGGGAACATATACCTAGCCCCTGACACAGCAGCAACAGAGTTGAGCAAATTTCATTCACTCATCCTCTGTCATCGAGCGGGACTTCAAAAAATTTGTTACCACATTCGTCCGGGCACTTGATTTGTTCAGCATTGTGTCCTTTCCGACCAACCTGGAAATGCAATCAGATTTCATCTTCACAAAGCATGCTTGAGTGTTTTCTGTGTGAAAACGTGCCCCATTCGGTAACAGATCAATGTATAACAAGCGTGAGCGGAAATACGCCATCTGTGCTCGATTTCGTGCTCACGAACGAAGAGGTCAGCGTTGAGAAACCAAAGCTGGAGAGCTCTCTGGGGCGAAGCGACCACGTAACCATAATTTAAGACTCCGTGTGTTATGCAGAGTAGCCACAAGAAAATTCTAACTTGTTTTGAACAATCACCCACTACGATATACTGGTAGAACTTGCGAGAGATGCCAGCTGGGAGTTTCCGAACGACTGTTCCATTGACAGTGCTTTGTCGCATTTTACTGGCAAGTTCCGTGATGTGATTAAATCTGCATGGGTCAAAAGCTCCTTCAATCTGCAAGGGCAAAATCATTCATCCGGAGTAGAGCCAGAAAACACATGACATTAAGAGACTCTGCGTGACATGTGTGTAGAGCGAACCCTAGCCCTGACAACTGGAGTAACAATCTTGTACATCGTAATCACTGTACCACACTTGTGCGCGAGGACAGATTAGTGCACCAGCAGTGTGTAGCGAAAACGTTTTCTGTTAACAAAATGCTTCCGTACATACATGTGACCATCATCATGATGTCCGTCGTTACGAGAATGGACGTTAATAAATTGCGACGGTTTGCGTACCTCCTTGAGCCATTGAGCTATACCGGGTGATGCCTCCGGGCACCTAGGTTAGTCAATGGTGAAAGGTCAGACAAACTCGGTCTCCTGGTTCTCCAGGCTGGGGGATTGAAATGTGATAGCGTCAATTTCCGTACAACTAAATTATTTCCACCTCCCCACTATCTTGCGGACAGGTTTTTACTCAAGGGCTTTGCTTAAAGACCCTAATCGTCCTCATGTCTAGGTCTGGGCGCCCTGGCAGTATCTCAGCCCACATAGAGCCATGACTTTTTCTTCAAACACAAACTTCATCCTGCGTCCACCGGTGCACATATTATCAAGGGTCGCCTTATCTGCCGCATACAACAGGGCGGATAAGCGAAAACACGCTACTGCTGGCGCCTCCCTTCTTTCTTTTCCACCTGGTTCTCTTACTCCCATCCCGACCCCCATTAGTAACCTTCCTTCTATAATTCCCAGCTTAATTGACAGCAACCGAAGTGCCACTGGAGTAGAACCATCTGCAGCCACCTTCACACAGCACCCATCGGACGCTTATCGGCAACAGCCCCTTATAAAGCCACACTGTCCGGTTTCCATGGCGGCGTTCAACGTTCACAGGTTAAAACAAATAGGTCGACAGGCTGCACTCGCATGCACCTTGGACACACTGGGTATTGATGTGTGTTGTGTGTCCGAAACTAGGATCAATAACCCTACTGGGGTTGTTAAATTTACTGCGCCCGGCTTATCCGTACATTATTAGTTGCACACATCCGAAGAGGCGGATGCGGCACTCACGGATCAAGCTGGTGTAGGTATCATTCTAAACTCCAAGGCTGAGCCATCGTTGGTTGATTGGATTCCGCTGAACAGCCGTTTATGTGCACCCCGTTTGACGACATCAGCTAAAATTGATTCACGAAGTAGTATAAAACGCTGTTTGTTTGTGATATCCGTTTATGCTCCCACCGACTGCAGTTCAAATGCTGTCAGAGACACATTCCATCTCGAACTGAAGGCGATACTACGCAGTGCTACTAGTTCAGATATTACAGTACTTGCAGGGAATATGAAGGCACAACTAGGGCGTCTGAGCTCTTCAGAAGCTCAGCTGGGTGGCAATTGTGGGCTTAACTTCGAACAGACTGACAACGGTGATCGTCTGCTGCAACTGTGTGCGATGCACCAGTTGTTTCTTAGTAGCACTGCTGTTGGACACAGTGGGCGCCGAATGGCCACTTGGCGTCCTCCTGTAGCTAACCAGTGATGGACCCAAATTGGCCACATTGCCGTAAGTTACAGGTGGCGTGGTCCTATCCTGGATTACCGCTAGTACTGGTATACCTGCGTGGACTCTGATCATGCCTTGGTACGCTGTCGTTTCACCATGAACTTTACCGGGTGGCGCACCAAGCGTCTCCTCCGATTGGCAACTGAGAAATTGTCTCAGCCATTGGTCAGGCAAGCCTATCAAGACGCACTGTGTACCGAACTTTGGCCGTCTTGTCCTAATGAGACTGAGTTTCAGTGGAATATGATTTCGGCCGTCATGTACGACGCAGGAGCATTTGCTTGTGCCACTATCAATGGTCACCGCACCAGTCAGTGGATATCCGAGAGGTCGGTGAACTTGTTGAAATCCTGAAGACACCTCCCGGTTGGCTCTGAGCACAATGTGACCAGACGGGCTATTAGACGCAAACTAAAGCGGAGCCTACTTGCAAACAAGTAAACCTGGTGAACCAGTAGGCTCAAGAAATGGAGGAGAGGGGAGCAGTACGTAATTACTACAAATTCTTCCAGTTGATCCTCACCACTGATCCCAGGAAACCAGGCATCGGTGAGAAAATCAAAGACAGCGAGGGTGCACTGATACAATAAGTAGCACCGTATGGCTCCGTCGAAGGCAGAGGTCCGAAACACGGTCACACCCCTCAATCGTTTTCGTGCCGCTGGCCTGGATTCCCTCCCACATGCACTATTTAAGGATGGAAGTGAGGATCACTGCAATACACTGACCTACCTATTCGAACGTATCTGCAAGGAAGAGAGTGTCCCGGCTAACTGGAGCCAATCGATTATAGTGGCAATATACAAGAAAGACAGTCGCACAGACAGTTCTAACCACAGGCGTATTAGTCTAACGCCAGTTCTAACAAAATCACTGGCCTCGATTCTTATTCTTCGTTTCTCTGTGGAGCAAGAACCGGGGATTGGGGCAGATCAGGCAGGTTTCCGCCCAGGACGTGGCTGTATAGACCACATATTCACTCTGCGGCAAGTGCTAGAGCGGTCGATGATGATGATGACAGACATGTGAACAGCCTCCGGAATGCGAAATGTGGTCTTCCCTACTGATATCAGCGGATGTATGTGACGAAAACGCTGAGTATGCAGCCAACGTTTTACGGCTACAATATGCCCCAATATTCTGACGTGCTCTCAGCATTTGTAACATTCCTGTCCCATTCGCGCAGATGCCAGTATCAACACACGTCACGTTTAGTTCAGCGACGAGTTTGAGGAAGCTGCTGTCGTTACGCACCCATCGTTCCCCGCAGTTGACAGAATTCCCCCGAAAGCACTGCAAGTGGCAGCTAAGAGGATGGCTGGACCACTAACGAGATTTTTCTACGGATGCCTGGACGAACAACAGGTCCCTTACATGTGGAAGCAAAGCATCATTACCCCGATTTTCGAAAGTGGTAGCCGTCCAGATCCAGCCAACTATCGCCCAGTGACTCTCCTCCCGGTGTATTCTAAGATGATGGGATCGATCATAGCTGTGGCTGTAATGGGCTACTTCGGAAGCTGTAACATCATAGCACCGGAGAAAAATGGATTCCGTTAGCATCGGTCTTGTACTACCACTCTACTGCTTGCTCGTGGCAGTTGGATCGAGATAGTCGACAGTGGGACCGGCATTGATGTCATCTACCTAGACTTTTCCAAAACAACGACCGCATAGATCACCTCTCCTCCTGAAAGTCAGGAAACCGTGAGTTTATTTTGCGGATAGTCACGGCCGCCGCGTCACAGTGTTTTTACACTGACATTTGTGGTTTTCTATAGGGTGAACACTTGCCAGGCGAAACCCGCCGCGTCCTGAAACACTGCCACCGATCCATTCGCTGGAACAGCATTAAAGCGGATCACCCAGCTGGCACCACTTGGGGCTGTTCGGCTAGCCACCCTGTGTTCTTTTTGTGCCATGTTCTAGCTTTGCCCTAAGAAGATCATATAGAAGAAGCCACAAGGGGGATCCCGTGGCCACTCCATCAATCTGGCGATACATCTCGCCATTGAATGTGAACTGTACGTTTAAGGTGCAACGCAGTAACACTTCTCTGAGTAAACTTTCCGGAAAAGCTGCTTGCATGTGCCGTTGAGCCAATCCGCACACATATTCCACCGTTTCGCGCAATGGAATGTTGGTAAACAGTGACTGGAATTCATACGATACCATCCCCTTGTCTGTAAGGTTGATGTCATTTATCTTCTCAAGGAATTCGAATGAATCTCTCACACAGTAAGTGCTAACCTTTTTCCGCAATGGCTGCAATGTTTCCACCATTCATTGGGCCAGCAGATGTTGTGGAGAACCGATCATGTCCAAAATAGGACATAGTGATTTTCATTGCCACCCGCATTTAGCAGACACGTCAAAACATAAATTCCGTAAAAGATCTGTGTGCTTTTAGAACCGCTGTATCTAGGTTTGCTTGCCTGGTTCGGTAACAGAGGAATAGAGAAGCCTGTCGGTAATGCACGATGTCTGGGTTGTTTCATTATCTCCATCTATCCTGCTAATTAGTTCAAACAGTGTCGAACACAGTGGTGTAGTGCAGTCTGGAGGCAAATAGCACAACAATTCCTGCTATCGCGCTCAGTGTTCTCTCACACAATACCATATTGTGATTCTCCAGTAATTTCGCCGCTGAAGTTGGCACAGAAACTTGCCAAATGCCCAGGTGCAATACCCAGGTACATAATTCCAACAGAGTCTTATCATTATGAAGTGGGCCGTTCTGTAAGTCGGCAGCTCAACCAATGCCTATGCAGTGACCGCGAAGCATGGTGGTCCCAGTGTGCTTCGGAAATGGAGGCCGCTCCCTGTTTGGCAATCATCGCAAGCTCTTCCAGCTCAACCGTTTCACTGGACACAGGAAGCCCGGTGTCTGTGAGACTATTTGCGAAGCTGACTGTTCGCCGATTGCTAACCCACAGCGACTCTTGGATCGATAGACTGAGCATTTTCACTCACATTTTACTTGGCCCTCATCGTCCACTTGTACATCCTGCGAACCCAATTACGCGCCCTGAGCGGTTACAATTAACCCATCCAGTGAAGTAAAAGTTAGCTTTGAGTTTCGCCATTCGAAGGGTTTCAAGGCTGGCAGCCCAGGTGGACCTTCTCCGGAGTTGTTTAAATATGGTATCGTAGTTATCACCAGTCAGCTAATCTTATTGTTTTCAAATCTGGCACGAAGAAAAGATATCTTTTACCTGGGCCAAACCAGTTATTGTCCCAATTTTTATAAAAGACGCTTTCACTGTAAGCACTAGTCACCGGGGTATCAGTCAGATTTCGGTTACCTCGAAGCTAAACACATCCATTCTACTTCGTAAACAATCCCCGATTCGTGAATCACAGTACTGAGACGAACAAGCTGACTTCCGTCCTGGCCGCGGGTGAGTGGATCAAATATTCACGCTTCGCCAAATCCTCGCACACCACCACACCTACCATCGGTTGCTTTCTTAGACATCCGTGCCGCGTTCGACTCGGTTAATCGACCTGCGCTATAACACTGCTTGCGATGTTGCACTAGCTTACACTTGTTTGGAATTTTCCTTCTGAGAAATCAACACTGGCTACCTGAAACGGCTGGTAGCACATTTTTTGGATTATTTGTAGCTACTACCCATCTTGCACACAAATACGGTACTCTCAGAGTGCCACAAAATTAGATTATTTTGATAATTTCTGGGGGACTTAGTTTAAAGACCCTTTGAGGCTTTCCATGTCGGTGAGATGATGACAGTCAACAGCGTGCCTTAAGTGATCGACAGGTTAAGGGGTTTACGACTAAACACATAAACTGCGCGGTAATTTCTCGACCTTGGGTTAAAACCCTGAAGAAGGTGTCATCAATTTCATTGTGCGGATTCAGCAAACCCTACCAGAGTGTCCGTATGTTGAAATCCCAGCTACGAACTTCGAAGAGGCAATGGCTTTACAGTGCTTGATATCCGGTATTCGTAACGAACAGGCCCGTGAAAGGCTGTTGTCAGAAGATGAGACGACGATGAGCTGGGAGAAAGCCTGCAATGTAGTTCGACAGCTGGAGATTGTCCATAAACAGTTAGCAGCTTTTTACTCGCAACCTCATACAGACACAATCCAAGCAATCGACCAAAAAGGTGTTACTCCGAGACGTACCGAATTTCCTTTCACCCGGTACCCATGTGTAACTCAGCATTTATTAGCCCAGGAATGTCGTCATAAACAGACTATCTACCGGCAATGTGGAAAATTAGGGCACTTGACCGGAGTTTTCCGATTTAAAGCCGGCAAAATTGCGATATCACGTTTTCCCAAGAAGGCCGTGTAGGTCATCCAGTCTTCAGACAAAGAAGACCAGTTAAACACGACTTGGAACCCACCGTCGTGCATCTGTAATACTTACTCACCCTACACTGTGCAACCGGAAATAGAAGACCAGTTGATTTAAATGGAAGTTAATACCGGTGCCTCAGTTACCATAATCAGTGCTGAATCAGTTAAAAAGTTACCCAGGTTGTCCCCCCTGTGAATCAACTTTACGTACGTACACCGGGCAGCCGATACCAGTCCTGGGGACCTGCACTGTTCCTGTAAATGAGCATGGGGAGATCCGGACCTTAAAGGCATATGTTATGGCGAATGGCTGTCCAAACTTACTCGGGCGCTACTGGATTAAACGCCTTCCGGCCACACTAGAGACAGTGAAGTTCCTGTCCATTAACCAACGCTTGGAGGATGCGCTCCACAAAGATTCTGGCGTTTTTGATGAGAAACTAGGAAAATTGCACGGATATCAAGCTAGTAGCAAATTATGGCCTGGAACTCAACCCCGTTTTTTTCAGGAAACACACCCCATCTTATTCCCTGAGATCAAAGGTGGAAGAGAAGATAAAGAGATTGCAATCAGCAGGAACAATTGCGCCAGTCCAATAAGGGTGACTGGGGAGCTCCAATAGTTCCAGTCCTGAAGCCGGATGGTTCTGCGCATATTTGTGGTGACTATAAACTAGTTGTTAATCGTTGTGTAATTCTGGATAAGTACCCCTTACCTCAGCTAGAGGATCTGTATGCTACGCTGGCAGGCGGACAAATGTTTACGCAGATCGAACTCAGTCACGCGTACTTACAAATTGAATTAGACGAGACCTCTCGCTCGTGCACTACGATAAGTACACACATGGGTCTATTCCAGTACAAACGTTTGCACTTCGGAATCAGTTCACTCCCTGCGACATTCCAAAGGATAATTGATAACCTGATCAAAGATATTGCTTTCGCTCGCGCCTATCTTGACAATATTCTTATTCCAAGACGTACAGATGCTGAAAATTTACAAACGCTATCCACTGTGCTTGAACGTCTACAACAGAGTGGACTCAAGCGGACAAAGTCCAAGAGTACGTTTTCCTCAGATTCTGTTCATTACTTTGTTTACCGATTCGGTAAAAACGGATTACAAGTGTTAGAAGACAAAGTCACGCCCTTCCTTGTCGCACCTAAACCCAAGAATGAAGCTGAATTCGGATCGATTTTAGGGATGTTTTCTCACTATCGTTGCTTCTAACCTAACGCCTCATCAGTATTTGCACCCTTGTAGGAACCGTTGCACAAGGGGAAGACCTGTACTTGGGGTCCGGATAAAATCAAGGCCTTCACAGATGCAAAAAGAGTGCTCCGCGCCTCCCCGTATCTCGTGCATTTCGATCTGAGCCGGCCTCTAGTGTTGCGGTGTGACGTTTCCCCACAAGCAGCAAGCGCAGTTCTTTGCCACCGGACGGATGACGGTACACTTCGTCCAATCTCTTTCGCTTCTCGTACCGAGCAACGCGCTGAAAGGAATTACTCCCAACTGGACAGAAAGGCCATAGCGATTATTTTCGGATTCAAGCATTTCCACCAGTACGTCTGGGGAAGAGAGTTTGATGTCCACACCCACCATAAACGATTTCTTTCGCCTCTGGGTGAGGAGAAAGGAATCCAACAGATGTCTTCGTCTCGAATGCAAAGGTAGGCACTACTTTTGAGCGCCTATAACTACAAACTTCAGTATGTAGACGGACAAAGTCATACCATTACCGATGCACTTAGTCGCCTCCCGCAGCAGCATGGCATAAAAACGAATAGTGAACTCATGGGGTTTATCAATTTGATGGAACACCTTGAAATGACACCCATCCGGAGTGACGTGGTGTGGCGCCTGACGGACCGGGACCCTGCGTTATCGATAGTGAAACGGTTCTTGATGACCGGGTGGCCTATAACCACGTCAGACGAAATGAAACCATTCGCTTGTCGGAGTAATAAGTTGAGTCTATACGACGGCTGTATATTTCGAGGCTCACGCATAGTTCCACCTGAAGAACTACGGCCCCAGTTGCTCGGAGAGCTGCATGACACACCCCGGCGTGAATACGTGGTTACTGTTGGTGGCCGAACATTGACCAGGATATAGAGCGGCTGCTGAAAAACTGCGAACAACGTCAGAAATACTAAAGACAATAATCCCCCGGACAAATACGTCTATGGCGTTGGCCGGAGAGACCCTAGCAGCGGGCACACGCGGACTACTTTGACTCAAACAATAGGATGATATCTCTACTTTTGATTGATGCCCATAGTAAATGGACTGAAGTAAATCCAGTTCTACATGCAACTTCTACAGCAACAGTTGCCAAAATGCGCTTCATGTTCACTATTTTCGGTATTCTAGAGACGGTATGCACCGACAACGGAACACGATTTGCCAGGGAAGAGTTACAACAGTTCCTGAGTAACAACGAAATACAGCACATTAAGTCTGCACCGTAACATCCCGTATCGAATGGAATGGCAGAACGTGCAATCCACACTGTTAAGTATGGTCTCCTCAAGCAGACCTAGGGAACTCTGTAAACCAAGTTGGATCGTCTCCTGTTCTGTTATCGCATGACACCGGCTGAGTCAACATCGTCATTGTCAAGTTCCCGTACGGCCGTACTTTAACTCGGCTCTGGCTTTGCCCTCTGTGGTCACTCTAATTCTCCCCACACAATATTGTGCATGCGCTCGTTCGAACCAGTTCGACGAGCTCTACTCAGTGCTTCCCAACTTTTGGATCTAACCGGTGTGGATTATAATCGTGCTCTAGTTCCCAGTTTTCGGTAT
Source organism: Dicrocoelium dendriticum (assembly GCA_944474145.2). NCBI lineage: Eukaryota > Metazoa > Platyhelminthes > Trematoda > Plagiorchiida > Dicrocoeliidae > Dicrocoelium > Dicrocoelium dendriticum. Next base: position 81,232,766 of record OX104063.1, read on the forward strand.
ATTCTTTACCGGATTCCACTTTGTAACTACATCAAACCGGTTTTTCGGAAAAGATTTTGGTCTCATTCAGAAGAAGAAGCTGAGGGCTCCCAAACTACGCGGCAATCATCCCTGCAAGTTGCGGCATAACAAAGTTACAGCCTTTTTGCTCTGCTCATCAACTGAGCAGCTCTAGGGACGCTTATCAGCGCTCCACCTGCATCGTCGCTTAAGGCAAGCCGATTAACACACGCTGCCGCTTTGTGTGGGTGTGTGTGTTCAACTGCGAGTCGATTGATCGCTGAACCCGACAGTCTGCGCATTACGACCTCCATCTGCTTCTACCGCCTGACCTTGGTGCGGTTGAACAACTCTCAATTCGTGTGCGCGTTCTGACTTATTCGTGCGTCACCCCTGGCGCAAAGAACACTAATCAAGATGGGCGCTTGGATAGGCCTTGTTGTAAACAATAAGAGGACGACTAGCATTCCAGTGGTTCAACGTCGCCTATGTTGCGCAGACAATTGCAGGAAAGTCCTTAAGATCAGTGTTACCTGTTCTAACTGCATTAGATCGTACTGTCCGCAATGCGTAGGCAAATCCGTCCAAGAAGTGAGACTAACAAACCAAGTTGCTGACACAATTTGGTTTTGCCCAACATGTAAAGTCATTGCAATTGTCAACTGTTTATCTTTGCTCATGAAAAAGTGTGATAGGATGACTGAGACAATCGCGCATTTTGTAAATACTAAGATCGATCCCACGGAGGTAAATGTGGCCACGATAATACCTCACCCAGCCAAAGTAAGCTCCGAATCTAAGCCGAAGAAGAGACCTGGACGCTCCAACCGCACTGCAGCGTCTGTGACTCTAAATCCACTGGGTCACCTCACTCCCATAAGTGGACAAGCCTCAAACATGCCTGCTTACACTTCTCCAACCATAGACGCTTCACTTGGAGATTCAGCCATGACACCGACAGTTCAGAGCCGATGGCAATCCGGTGCAGATAACAAGCAGGTAACGTACGCATCGATTGCCTCGTCAAACACACCGGGAGTGACACACATAGGTCCATCTTCTGTACCGCGCACGCGTGGCCCACCGCAGCTTTCACCGTCAACTCCAGTGGTGCCTTTTAATAAACCCAAATTGCCGGCAAAACTATAAAGCCAACACTCGTTAGACAAAACTACGCCGCGTTAACTCTAGTGTGCACCAATGTTCCCGAATCCAAATCTGGCACAATAAAAGGCAAGTTGCAAGACGATCGCAACCAGTGGAGTTCCATCTGCGATGCGATTGGTATTCGGGTTGAGCCTGCAATGCTGCAATGCGTAGCGCGTCACCCGACCTCAGTGCACTCTGGTGAACCTCGAATTCTTCGAGTAACACTAGACTCAGCAGATGAGACAGAGGCTGTCCTGCTCTCAGCAGTTCGTCTTCGCAACTCACCGAGCGGAGTGCGCATATTACCTGATCTACCTTAGAAAGATCGCCCAAAAGAAGCAGTTGAGCAACGCGGGGTTCCTAAGAGGGATAGCAAAAAAACTTCATTTGTTCATGGTGTTCCCGAGCTTCTGCATTCTTCTGATCACGATGCGCAAACACATGACCGAGAGCAGTGGTGGTACATCCTCGAAGCACTCTCTGTTGACAATGTTATTGCCAAATCCCTGACAAGAGTTCCGTCATTACCTAACTACAAGGGCTGCGGTCCAAAGCTAATGAAATTAATACTACACTCCGAGGGAATGACGCAAGTTCTGTTGGACAGCTGGTTAAAGTTTCGAGCTAGGTTGCCAACAGAGATTTGGCTAAAGGCAGAGGCGAACGGCCAAAAGTCGGAAGCAATTCGATGGAACTAGCAAACGCTACAAATTCTTTATTTGCACAGTCCTGCGGAGAGACCGACAAACAGCGCCCACGGCACAAAACAGGACAGAGCACAACACGAGAAAAAGGTGCAAGAGCTAATTGCTACCTTTTACATTTTACTACACAACCTTCAGGTCAGTTGATAACACCACCAGCTGTATCGACTATTCTTTCAAATACCTCATACACTTCAACATCGACCAACATTCTTTTTGAATCACCGGCTGACTCTAGACTACCTCGTGTATAACTTCTGGGAGCCCCAAAATCCAATCATGGGAATACACGTTCTCAACTCCTTCTGGCATCCAAGAATGACGGGTTATTAATCCAGAAACTCCGCAACCTAAAAGCGTTACCACAATACGCGTTTGACCAAAAGACGATAAGTGGATACGATAACCTCTCTCACCGGATTTCCAACTGCTAACAAGCCGTCGATACTGGATCTGGTGCTCACTAGTGAAGAATTCATGATTGATGAAATAGTTACATGCACACAACTGGGTGGTATTGCTCATGTTACTTTACACATGTTACACATGTTACTTTACAATACAGTGCTGGAAACAAATCAGATAAAAGATGGCTATACGATGGGGAGAGCTTAATATATATCACAGGCCCCCACATAACTGTATACATATAACGCCACAATAGCACATGACCAGATGAGATGTGGAAGAGAAGTGTGGAAGCAGATCTCCGGGAGACGGTTTCATGATGGGTCGTATTACTCCAATTAAACTGACAGTTTATATCCACTTTTATTCTTACTCTCAGCTTCTACTACTCCTACTCCTTTACTATTTTTAATTGATTTAGCACTGAATCATTCCTATGTGAACACAATAGATCACTGAATATCCCTCTCCACTACCCGACTTTGTTGTACCACATGATCAGGCTCGTAGTCTGCCTGTGTCTCGCATGTCGAGAAATATATCATTTATTTATTTATTTATTTATATATATGCTATTCAGAGTACCCTGAAAAGGAGGATTATAAAGTGCATACGGTCACGCACTACAATGTGTTATCTAAGCTTGTTAAGGATACATCTTGGACTTTCTTAACCGAATGCACCCCAGATGTTGCCTGGGAAACATTTACAAGGACGTTTAGCACACTGGTGGCGCACGCATCGGAACAGAAGTCCTCCTAACCAAAAAACAAGCATAAGTCATTTCTGAGGGACAGAACCCGTAAATGTACGTTCCGGAGGGATTTGGCATGGCGAGATCACCAGGACTGCTCGAATGCCGAAACCTGGACTCCATATGTGACGCATCGTAAATTCTGTGTGAAACTGATCTGCGAAGACCAGGTCACTCATCAGCAAGAGTTGATGAAGCGATTTTGCAGGAATCGCAAACTTCCGTACAGGCACGTTAACGGCCTTCGAAAGGTGAAGCGGAGGCTTCCAGCACTAGTCACGGATGATGGGTGCACGCGATCAACAATGGAAGCCGCTGATCTTCTACGGCTTCATTACTCCCAAACTTTCCAGGAGGTAACGAGCACAAACATTCTCCTCATTTCTAATACTCCACCATCTGGTTTAGAAAACATCACCTTCACTGCGGAAGCTGTGTTGAAGAAGTTGTTATCCTTGCGTATCCATAGTTCTCCCGGAGCCGACAACATCTGACCAAAGGCTCTGCAGGCGGTAGCTAGTGATCTAGCAGAACCACTGGCTGTTTTCTATCAGCGATGTCTAGAAGAGAACCGTATTCCACCAGTATGGAAGCAAGGGGTCATCACTCCTATCCATAAAGGAGGTAGTCACACTGATCCTGCCAACTACCGTCCAATAACACTACTTCCCATGTCCCTTGTATGCAAAACAGTTCACTACTTTTTGTGGACTATTCATCGCCATTTCACTGCATATCACCTAGCGTGCATTCATTCTACTCGGAATCATCTTCTCTACACGGTGGATCCATTTCACCCGGATTATTCCCATCGCTTCAACCTCTAGCTTGTGTCTGTGTTTTTCGCGGAGTTTGCCAGGGAATTCACACGCAAAACCTCTCCAGTCGCAGCTTTTCGTGGATTTTTTTTACAACCCTTCGGATTTTTACATCATTCGATAGAGAAATCTTTCCGCTTGCTAACAAGTCTTCAGTCGCTTCACAGCACCACTGTGCATAACAGTTACAGAAGAAATTCATTTTTAACTTGCGCACTCAAGCGCCCAGCAAACTTCACGATCGCCATCACATCTCGGCCAGATCAATTCACTCACTCAGACGACCCAAGCACGTCCTACACGGCCCATTCAAACGTGACCGCATGACGCACAGGCCCATCACGCGTAAGTCGATCAACGTGTCCTCCGACCACAAGCGGACAAGACGGCGAAGCACACCTACCACGCACGACACCAAACTAGCCCGTGAACCGGGCCGTGCTACTTCGCTACAGCCGACCATGACCAATGTAACAAGGGGAGAAGGTACAAGTGGAGCTGAGTCACTTGCCCAGACAGTGGAATCGGGCCAGCATTGCGCGTTGTGTTCCGTTAACCATAGTCCGATTACTGAGGCTAACAAGCACAACAATCTGTCCGCGTCTGTTTCGTTCTGTCTTAATTGCACAACGGTTCCCATAGTAAAATGCGTAATTGCTTTGTCGAAAGATTACGACCGTCGGATTGCAGAAGTAGAATTACGTCTAAATGAAAGAATTATTTCCTTAGAGGCTATTATAGCAAGGTTTGTATCTCCACCATCTCCCGTACTCACCGCCACTAAACCGAAGAAAAGAGCCAGACGTTCTCGCGAAATCACAGCGGCGAATATCTTGGGAACCCCGAACCAATCAGGCATCACGTACGAACAAAACATCCTCAGTTCCTCAGCCATTCCGCCCTTATCCAAAGCCTCAGTAAGAACCAGACTTCCGACTGACCAACAAAGTCTGAGTATCTCTAAAGGCCAATCAACTTACGCAGCGACTATTGCTAGAGACACTGTAAACAAGACTTTAAGCACAATATCTGCGACATGTGTAAAAGACCAAGCACGAAATTCAGAGACTTGTTTTAGTCCATCCATCACGACGTCTCCCACATTACCGAACACCAGGAGGAACTACGGTGCTCTAACACTCATATGCACCAACGTTCCTGAATCCAAAGCAAATTCTCTGAGAGGTAAGCAACAGGACGATTTGAACCAGTGGAATCTCATTTGCGATCGCGTAGGTGCTAGGGTCAAGCCGACTAACATCACGCGTGTGACGAGACATCCAAACTCCGCTCACTATGGTGAGCCCAGAATTCTGCGGATAACACTGGCATCCACTGACGATGTAGAGGCGGTGCTCTTATCGGCATATCACCTCCGAGGTGAAGACAGTAAGATCCGCATCTTTCCGGATGTTCCATGGAGCGAATGTCAGCGAGAAAAAAACAATTTAGACGATCGCAACACGGCCAGCTGGCGAAAAACCATTTTAGTTCATGGTGTGCCCGAGCTACCAACAGCTAGGGACGAGGAGGCTCATGCTCACGATCTGGAAGAATGGCGGTACATCCGTGAAACTCTATCTGCAGGTGACGTCATCCTTCAGTCGATTTCTAGACTGCCCGTTTCACCTCTTTACAAAGGTAATGGTCCAAGGATACTGAAACTTGTGGTTCAGTCCCAGCAGATGGCGGCGAACTTAATGCGTAACTGGCATAAAATGCACAATGCACTGCCATCGGAACTACGATTTAAGGTACCATTTATTGAATCGAAGCCACCGGAGGATGTGACACCATCTGTGGCTCAATGTGATAAAATAAACGGAGCCGAAGACACTGCATCAAGATTATCAACCACTGAAAACGACGCTATTGAAGAGCGTTCTGCGTGTGCAGGAACAACGTTAGGTGGGCTGCAGGCCCGTGAAAAATGTTCATCGATAAACTGCGCAAAAAACGATCAGGTGCCGGCTTTTCATCTGCCGGCTTGAATCCAACTTCGTGTAATCCTCCACAAGCTCTTTTGGTGCTCAAGCAGCTGTCCTGTATGTACACTAATGCTCAAAGTCTAATTAACAAACTACCCGAACTGCGACTACGTCAAAGGTCCAAATCCTGTGACCTCGTCGCTATAACGGAGACGTGGTTGCGCCCGGATATCACAGACACGGAGGTCGAGCTACCAGGCATGTCCGTCGTTCGGCGCGATCGATCCAGTAAAGGGGGCGGGGTGGCTCTGTACTACCGCAGTGACCTCCAATGTGAGCCCATAGAAGACGTGTACAGTAACGTGAAGGATACTCTTTGGTGTCGGCTGCGTTTAACAGGCAACGACGTCTGTCTGGTGGCGGTCGTTTATCGACCTCCATCCTCTACACCCGAGATGGACTTCAACCTCGCGTCTGCGCTGAGGCTTGTGATCAGCAGGAGATACAGCCATATTCTTATCGCTGGTGACTTCAATATCCACGCTCTGGATGCCCAAGCAACACCTACGGAACAGTTCAAAGCGGATCTACAAGACCTTGTCTCCAGTTTTCCGCTTTATGGCCATATCGACAATCCCACCAGATTCAGAGCAGCAGAAAGGCCGTCCATCCTGGACCGGATATTTACCAACGAAGAACTCATGGTCGAGAAAGTAATCATCGACGCTCCTTTGGGTTGCAGCGATCATGCAGTTTTACTCTTCGATTATATATGCTACGCAGAATACCCTGCGGATACTACACGGGAAAGCCGAGTTATCATACGGTACGATGAGCTGGCTCGACTTGCAGAGACAGCCAACTGGAACTTTCTGACAGACGAAGTACCGACAATCGCATGGCCACATTTCGTCAACCAATTTAGCACTCTCGTCGAAGAGGCATCCGAAACTAAGGTTGTCCACTCGAAGAAGACTGTTTCATTTGTGCGAAATAGGACACGGAAATGTATGGCAGTGAGGAACTCGGCCTGGCGTATCTATAAGGAACACCCGAGCACGGAGAGCTGGACGGCCTATGCAATTCAACGTAATCATTGCACTCAACTCGTTCGTGAGGATAAACTGACATACCGGCAGCATCTGACGGAGCGCATGGTTTCGAATCATAAGCTGCTCTACCAACATGTAAACAACCTGCGCAAGGTGAAACGAGGAATCCCTCCTCTTCAAACGCCAGATGGCATGACGCTGACTACGGAGGATGCGGCGAACGCCTTGCGGCTGCAATATGCTTCGAACTTTCAATGCATTCCTTGGCCATCTGTTCCTTTGTCAGCAGCTGTTATACAACCAAAACTTACGCACATAACTTTCACGGCGGGGATGGTATTAAAGAAGTTGTTGTGTATGCGTAAGCACAGCTCTCCTGGAATCGACAACATTCACCCTAAGTCCCTTGCGGTAATGGGAGAAACTTTAGCAGAGCCTCTGGCACGATTCTTCCAACGCTGCTTCGATCAGATGTATGTACCCGAGATGTGGAAATGTGGGATCATAACCCCAATTCACAAGGGCGGTAGCCGTTCTGATCCAGCCAACTACCGTCCTGTAACCCTTCTCCCGGTCCTGTCGAAGATTATGGTAGCTATTGTTGCTGACGTATTAACAGCCTATCTAGAAGAGTCTGCCTTCCTTGCACATGAACAGCATGGTTTTCGACGAAATCGATCGTGCACCACAAATCTGCTGCTAGCAAGATCGAGTTGGACCAAATTAATTGACAGCGGTGCAGGAGTGGAGGTGGTCTACCTAGATTTCTCAAAGGCCTTCGATCGACTAGACTATGGAATCCTGATCTGCAAACTTCAGAGCTTCGGCATTGGTGATCCGCTCCTAGGATGGATCACAAGCTTTCTTCTCCACCGGAGCTTAGAGGTAAAAGTGCGTGGGTCCCTGTCCCACCCAATCCAAGTCGAATGTGGTGTACCACAAGGATCGGTACTGGGGCCACGATTGTTTTTGATGTATATTGACGACATAGCGGCCCTCATTCTTTCCAACTGCCTACTCTATGCCGACGACATCAAGGTCTGGAGAGCGATCAATAAACCAGACGACTCCGCAATACTTCAAGAGGATCTGGATAAGGTGTATGCGTGGTCAGTTCAGAACCAACTCCCATTCAACACAGAAAAATGCAGAGTATTACACTTACGTCACCAATCAGCATTTTTCTATAAATTGGGTGACCATGTGCTTCACACAACTGCTGAGGAAAAGGATTTGGGAGTCTTGATTCAGTCCGACCTTGGTTGTTCAGCCCAAGCAAAGAAAGCCTCGAACGCGAGCATTCGAAATTTGGGCCTTCTCAGGCGCACATTTGGACGCTTCGATCCATCCGTTTTTCACCAACTTCTAGGTGCATACATACGACCACACATGGAGTATGCAATACAAGTCTGGCAGCCGTGGCTGAGGAAAGACCTCTCTGATTTAGAGAAACCTCAACGACGCGCAACGAAGAACGTGAAAGGTTTAGGCCAGTTACGCTACGAAGACAGACTGAGATCGCTCGGGATATTTAGTGGTCAATATCGAAGACTACGGGGAGATTTGATTTTGGCTTATCAGATTCTGACAGACCCCAATCATACCTGCCGCCATCTGCTGGAGCTCAGTAACAACAACACCCTGAGAGGCCATCATCTGAAGCTGGCAGTGCAGTACAGCCGTTTGGAATGTCGACGGAATTTCTTTTCCGTGCGTGTTTGCCAAGCCTGGAATGCTCTCCCAGAATATGTAGTCAGTGCACCAAACCTGATCGAGTTCAAAAATCGAGTTGATAGTGCACTCACTTCATTGCACTATCTCCCATAGTACAGTCTAATTTTGAGAGGTCCAAAATCCATACTCTAAAAATAATTTTCCCTCACGCTTATTTCAACAGTGGATTTATATTTTGACGCTTCAAACTCAAACACTTTGCCCCATGCGAATTTCAAGGGGCGGTGACTCTTTTAACCAAATACTCCATACCTCATGATCCCCTCCGGAGTTATAGTGGACTATTATTTTGACACTTCAAACTCGGTGAGTCCACAAGCTTGTAGTGACTCGCTGTTAAACGATTTTACTGAATTGGTTTCCATTGAATTTTTCACACTTCTGTGATTTTAGCACTGATCACCCTACGGGATTTGTCAAGCTTTAGCTTTTATACCCGCATAAATCCATTGTTCCATTGTTCCCGTACTATCCAAAGTGATGGAATCAATCATCGCAGATGCGCTGATGCAATGTCTGAAAAGCCACAACTTAATAGCTCCAGAGCAACATGGCTTTCGTCAAAATCATTCGTGTAGTACTGACATATTAATTGCACGTAATAGCTGGACGGAAGCTGTTGATGATTGAGTAGGGGTCGATGTCATCTACCTGGGCTTTACAAAAGCGTTTGATCGCTTAGACCATCGGATTCTCCTTCAGGAGCTACGGAATTACGTTGTTGGCGACCTAATGCTGATTTGGTTCGGCAATTTCTTCAAGAACGACGGCTAGTGGTGAGAGTCCGAGAATCATTTTCTCATGCAATCGACATGACGTGTGGAGTACCACAAGGCTCGGTTCTTGGACCTCGTCTATTCTTGGTGTTCATTAACGATTTGGCGAGATCAACTGCTTCCGATTTCTTATTTTCACTGACGATATCAAGATATGGCGAAGGATCAGAAGACCGGACGACCACGAACGGCTCCAGTACGATCTTAACACAGTGTCGAACTGGTCAGTTCAGAACGTCCTACCATTCAACGTGGACAAATGTCGCGTTGCACAATTACGCCATAGACATAAGTACACCTATTTACTGGGGACAAACGGATTGCGGACCAGCTCCCAGGAATGTAACCTTGGTGTGCTCGTACAGAGCGACCACAACTGTTCAAAACAGGCTGAGGTAGCTGCGAAAAGAGGCAACCAGCACGTCGGCATGCTGCGAAGAGCATTCGGGATATTTGACCCATCAATGTTCCCAATGATGCACAATTCCTACGTACGCCCTCTTGTTTAGTACGCTATCCAAACTTGGCAACCTTGATTGAACCCCGAACTAGAAGCGATAGAGGCACCTCAACGAAGAGAAACAAAGAATGTAAAGGGTCTGCGCTATCATTCTTACCACCGAAGGCTGATGCTGCTGGGAATTTTCAGCGGACACTATCGAAGGCTGCGCGGCGATCTCATTTTGGCGTATCAGATATTGAGTGACCCCAATCATGTATGCCGCCATTTGCTGAAACTTAGTCACAACACGCAGCTCAGGGGTAACTGCTTAAAATTGAAGGAACAATATAGCCGTCTAGAGTGTCGACGGAATTACTTTTCCCTTCGGGTTTGCCAACCCTGGAACGCACTCCCAGACTCAGTTGTATCCTCTCCTACATTGGACGTTATCAAGAAACGATTAGATGTTGCTCTTAACTCCCAGCATTTTGTTACCTAAACTCCTCTATTGTGGATTACGCCAAGCATGCTTTTCAACAGGATTCATGTGTCAAATGGACCAAAGTGAGCGGCCATAGTTTACTTTTCTCACGCCTTATTTCAACGGTCACTGCACCCCAGTGTCTTTATGAACGTGTACGCTCGATACTTTTTCTATTTTACGCTGCTGTTAATTGTCAAAGTATTCATCTAGGCAGACTTTGGGTAGAGGACCCAGATATAGTTTGATTTCATCATATTCACCTCAACCATCCTACGGGACGTGTCAAGCACTTGCTTTTACCCCGTGATAAATCATGGTTCATTGTTCATTGTTCAACAGGGAAGTCACCCGCCGAGTTAATGTTTGGTCCGTCACTACGAACGCGACTTCACCAACTATTTCCGGACCCTAGAGGGAGAATGGAGGAAAGGCGAGAAAAAATGTGTCGATGAAAGGAATCCGAAGGAAATGTCTTAATGATTTTAATCCGGTATACACAAGACTGTCTCACGAAACAAACTGGCACCCTGCTTCACTCATGTCCTCAAAGATTAACCAAGCGGCGCTACAGCTGGAAGACGGCCGTGTGGTGCGCCGCCGTTTTGACGACATCCGGCCAAGCCCAAAGGAAACGCATGAGGCGGGTCAAAAAGCAACTGCTACTGACCCAAAAAAGGACGATGAATCTACCTCACAAAACCAGGAGTGACAAACAAATGCGGAACAACCACAATTAAGACGCTCCAAACGCGCGGTTTCAACCCGGAGTCTGCAGACTTGACCAGGGAAGAGAGGCCCATCGTGTATGCACTTGACTATTGATTCGTGAACACAGTCACTAACACGGTTGGTTGACAATGAGCTTGTCTTAGCTTCGTTATTTTATTGGTTGTTCTTTTCGGCTTTTTAGCCAATGGAAGGTAAGCAATTTTCAGTGAATTGGTTCCATACTATGCGTGCTCGTTTATGTTCCGTCCATCGGCTAAGGGACATAATTAACACTGAACCTTTGGCTCGATTCTTCCAACACTGTTTTGACGAAATGTACATGCCCGACATATGGAAGCAAGGGATGATTACTCATACTCACAGGGTAGACCGTCGTTCCAATCCAGCTAACTACGGTCCCATAAACTTACTACCAGTTCATTCAAACGTCATGAAAGCTATCATTTCTGATGCGTTAACTGTCTACTTAGAGGAAATTAACTATCTCGCACCAGAACAGCATGGCTTCCGACGAAATCGATCGGGCACTACAAATCTACCTCTAGCACTATGCAGCTGGACAGAAGCAGTAGACTCGGGCACAAGAGTTGATGTGGTCGTTCTCGACTGCTCAAATGCGTTCGACGACTTAAAGCATGACGTACTACATTTCAAACTGCAGACCTTTGGTATCGGTGATCCTCTCCTAGGATGGAGCAAAAGCATTCTTCTTCACTGGTGCTTGGATGTACGAATGCGTGAATGGCTGTCGGATCCCATCCGAGGTGAATGCGGAGCACCTCAGGGATCGGTACTAAGACTTCGATTATTGTTGACATATATTAACGAAAGCACACACATCATAAGCTCGAACTGCCTGCGTTATGCAGAGGACAACAAAGTGTGGAGGGCGATCAATAGACCAGATGATATCACAGTACTTCAAGCTGAGCTGGATAGAATGTACGCGTGGTCAATCCAGAATCTACTTTGCTTCAATGTTAACAAATGTACTGTAGTTATGGCACAAGTTGGTGTACTCCTACAAACTAGGAAACCAGGAGCTTCAAACGACTTCTGGTGAGAAGGATCTGGGTGTTTTGGTCCAGGCCAACCTTTGGTGCTCGAATCAAGCTGAAACGGTGTCAAGGAGGGGTATCCAATACGTGGGCCTCCCGAAGCGTGCACTCGGACGATTAGATCCTTCGATTTTTCCACAACTTCTCGGCTCATACAGAGCGCACCGTAATAAGAAGCATGTCCCTTATAACGGCTATCCCCCGGCCTTAATTAATAGGAATATGCGAGTTGACAGTGTAGCCGCCAAGACACCTACAGTGGGGAAGTCGCCCGTCTGCTCATCGTTGCCGTTCAAAGGAGACAACAGTTTCGAAAACCTTAGCAAACGATAACGAGCGATCGTCATTAGCCCCTATGGTACAGTACAGTTACGCACTATCTTCATTTCTAAGCCCATGCCACACCCCCGGCTGAAGGATAAACTGCCTTTGGATGTCACCTCCATTTGTGTGTACCAATTTACTGGTTCCTGTGGGATAAGTTAAATAGGTCGCACCATGAGACGTTTGTCTGAATACGTCCCCGAGCATTACCCAACGTGGCTAAGCCGAGCATTGAACAAGACGCGCACCATCGCGACAGTCGCGTACTTAGCCAAAACGAATCATCCCGTCGTTATCTCCAAGGCCTTTCGCCCGATATACCGTGTGAGTGGTACTTATTCCAAGCTTATCAAATGCCAAATCATTTCATTGGCGGACGCGATCGTGATTCGGCTCCACAATCGTCCGTTTTGTGTGCAGAAACAGTTCATCAAGGCTTTAGCTTTACGATGGCCAGCTGTCGTCCAGGTAGCTTCCGCGTGAACGAATCAGGTCCGTTTTTGGCATGTTGATACCTTCATTTTACGGTGACTCAAACCACCATTTATTAACTTCATTATGTATTTCCCCCAAAATCATTTTATGAAATCGACAAAAAATATCCGAGCGCTTTGAAAGCCAAAAAGGCGCTTGCTTTTACCCTTCAGGCCATGTTCCCACTCCGGATACAAGCCACAGCCTCGACTATTTACCCACCAACTGAGTTTTATTGCACAGAATTCCAACTATCCGAACAGTCAAGGCAACCCTTGTGTTACTTGCCAACCAGCTCAAGGTCCTTCCCTGATATAAACGGCAACCAGTCATGCTTGATCGCGGACAGCAGCAACCCGATTGGTCCCCAGATGATTGACTAAGTGATGCCGAGCAGGATTCACTGATTTCCCTGTGACACGAGATTCGTTTTGGCGATGGACTGGGGTGCGGTTGAGAAGTGTAACATCGCAAGCGCGCTGTCGTGTAAGCATCACAGGAAATGTTCTATCGGCTTTTTCGGGTTAGACAGCTTTTTGACATCCGACGAGCCAGAGCCCGTGGCCTACTGATGATGCACTCCGGTCTATACCCAGAAAATAAGTCCGGACCAGGGAATACCGCAAAACATTCCGTGTTTGATTACCATGCACAATACCAGCTATTATCCTCGCACCCATACTCACTCCTCTCCTGACAACTCCGTCCAAGACAACGAACATTCACCCTTCAAGGGGGAGGCTCTTGTAATGAAATCGAAGCATATACTAATTCAGCATTTTATAACATTGGATTTTATTGGTCTGTGCACCGCCACTCACTCTGCAAGCCTGTACATCTCCAGTGGTGTACCGCAAGGATCCGTCCTCGGCCCGCTACTGTCTCTAGTCTACATTAATGACCTTCCAGCAGACATTCTAGCCCCGATGCAAATATTTGCAGACGACGCTAAAATATGGAGAGCAATTCGCTCAGCATCCGACCTTGTCTACCTCCAGCTAGATCTGACTCGGATTAACGAATGGGCAGAAAGAAACCAGCTCCCACTGAACCCTGCAAAGTTCAACCTGCTGACGGTGTGCAGCAGCTTCGTCAACATCCATTTTGAGGCAACAAATCCCGCAACACGTGACTAGTGAACGCGACTTACATCTAATCGTGCAAAAGAGTCTTAGCAATTCGCTCCAATGTTCCAAGGCAGCAAGTGTGGTGAAATCGAAATTGAGACTTTTGAGGCGAGCTCTCAGCACATTTGAGCGATGGTTAGTACCAATGTTGAATAACTCCTAGATTCGTTCTCACGTTGAATATGCAATTCAGACCAGTTGTCCATGCTTAAAACAAGACATTCGCCTGTTGGAACAACCCAAAGAAGAGCCACAAAGGCAAATCGTGGACTATCCGGTCTAAGTAATGAACTGCGTCTTTGTGTACTCGGTGTGTTCTCATTAGAATACCGACAGCTTCGCGGAGATCTTACTTTCACATACTGGATGCTAACTAAAAGCGAGCATCCATGTACATCACTGTTGACTCTAGCCCCTTACAAACAAAACCGAGGCAACCGCCTGAAATTAATGAGGCAACACACTCGTCTGAATTGTAGAAAGTGGTTTTACTCATTTAGAATCTGTTCTCACTGGAATGCACTGCCAAATTTTGTGGCGAACAGACCAAACATGACGACATTCCAAAGACTCTTCAACTTTTATCTTAGTGAAAAAGGCTACACAACAGTTTGATAAAGTGCAATGGTTCAACCACTGATACTTCAAGTTCCACGCTGGAACCTTTTGATTTTAATTTTCTTTTGCATATCCATACTGTGGGACTTGTAAAGCTATACTTTTTATCCCATCATACACTATTGAACAATTGAACTATTGTACCTGGTGACTTTTCCATTGTTTTGTGGCAGCTTATGCCCTGGACACTTTCGCCAGGTTGTGTCTAGCTGCCTTTACCTTTTCTACCGTTCGGTACTTGGCACGTCTTATGTTTCATTGTTACCGAGAAGTGTCTGAGGCCCACCCAGCAGTACTCCATAAAGCCTGAGCAGTTAACATATATTTAAACGGCATGTTACTCTACAGTAGGAGGCACCGTCCAGCTGAGTGGCCTGGTCAAGTTTATTTACTTTAATGGTTGTGTGGGACGTTGCTTTTCCTTGAGCAAACATGGAGGACTTTAATCTCGTGCAAAATGCCCATTTACTGTCCATCCCAAGAAGAAACGAAAGCAGGACGCATAAGGTGAACAGTTGTTTTCCGTTTATTGATCGTCGGGCTTACTGCAAAAATGTACGTTGCGAAAAGTGAAGTTCATTCAATTGCAGGGAAACTTTTACTTGTACAGTAAAATGTTCCCTGTCTACCTAGCTTTAAAAAGAGGACACCGCTGACGTTGTTATCTAGGGGCAAAGAAAAGTGCAGTGCACAATGAACAATCGCGCGTTGCAACCGAAGCGAGAGCCAAGCAAATGCGGTGCTCGACTCAAGCAGTCGAACTTGACATGCGGTTTAACAATTCGTACCAATCGCATAAATGTGCAAGAAAAATAGTGAATTTAGTCAGCATTTTGCAAAAGCGAGCCGGGGAAATCTCCAGACTGCAATATAGCCCTCCCCAGAAGGGGCTGTGTGGGCAGTCCTTCGGTTCACGTGAGGACTATCTGTCGCCGGCTAGCATTTTGCGAGACCAGGTGGTGAAACTTGATGCAGCTGCTGGGGAGCACTAACCCGAACTGATCCCACCGGGCTCCCATCCATGTCTTCCCCACGGTGTTGAAACGGAGAAAAAATCTTTGTGAGAGGGAAGGTTCATAAAGGTCCGGGTAGGTGACTGAACGAGAAGTTCCTTGTAACTGGTTGAGGTGCAATATGCAGCGAAACGTGGAACCAAGCGGTAGGCAGGGAGAAGTCAAACGGTGTGTACATGGAAGGAACAAGGAAAAGGGCCGCATAAACACCTAGGTATACAACAAAGGGTGTGTGCTTAATTGATCGATTACCGCACGTTCCGCAGCGTAATCGCCACCAGCGTGGTGCTAATTGACGTGAACAGCGCAGCGTAAGACGAAGTGTACAAGTTTCGCTCGTAACGAAATTGATGGGCTAGATGCAATCCAATGTACACACATTGTACATTAGGCTACCAACTATGCGTTTTCTCAGTCGATTTCGTCCATAGTGCTTGCAAATCCCGCCTTGAGGAATCATGTCCCTCCATAGGTCTATCAAAACGGGTCTCATCTCTATCAAATTGCATCTAACGAGTGCGACTATCCCTAAATGCATGCTGTTCGTTGAGTGACAAACCTCCAAGCAGCCAATGGCATCCCATTCTGTGTACTCATTTGATATCCTACTGGCTGATTTGGGATTGAGCACTCAACAAAGTACGAATTCAGGGACGTTACAGCCTTTTAATTGGATGAAATTCGATAGCGGTGAGGACCATCTTGATAGAGCTATGGAGGAATTTGAAAGTGCTATGGAAGCTATGGTTTCAGCCCTTGTCGATTCTGTACTTATATGGCTATCTGTTGGCTGTCTCATCCGTTCCGGTAAACGTAAATTGTGAAAAACTTGAGAACAGCCTTGCCTTGTAGCACTATGAATCCCTAACCTCCACTTGTTGCCGTCAGCTAACGAATCGTGCGCCGCTTCTGTGGCGCCGAGGCTATTTGCTACTACGCGAAAGGTTCAACAAATGCTGCGTCTCCGTTGCTGTTGACGATAAGAGTTGCTACTGTGCCGTTTGCTTCCGAAGTTTTACCCTATGTGTGGGCGTTGTGTTTACATGGAGCACATAGTATCAGGAAGAAGTGTAATGCCAAACATTTGGCTCTATGTTCCGCCCCCCCCCCTCCGACACACTAGATTCCTACTTAAAGTGATTTTGTAGGATAGCACCAGGTTACACATGCGGTTTCACTCAGCTCACTGTCACACATATTCGAAATTTGAAAACATTGCGCCTCAAAGGACCCCTCCTCACTGCTTATATTACCAAGGAGAATAGTACCTTGGGTAAATAAATTCGCCATACTCATCTGATCACAATACATGGTTGTTGTGTCCTTGAAAGCAGAACAGCAACTCAATAGACTAAGCGGATGTGTGCACACAAGCAACACGTAGCAACGGTTATGACTTAAACCATTCACAAATGCCAATAAGTAGCAGGCACGCA
Source organism: Dicrocoelium dendriticum (assembly GCA_944474145.2). Taxonomy (NCBI): domain Eukaryota; kingdom Metazoa; phylum Platyhelminthes; class Trematoda; order Plagiorchiida; family Dicrocoeliidae; genus Dicrocoelium; species Dicrocoelium dendriticum. Next base: position 81,249,794 of record OX104063.1, read on the forward strand.
TTCGTCCAATGACCGTTAAGTAGGCATATGACTCACGAGCAAACAATAGGGATCAGAAAAAGTATGGAGTAATGTGACAACACCACAATGGTCTATCAAAGCAGCTCTAAAGCGTTCTAGGTAGCGGTGCTGGGCAATAACTTTAGTGTAATTCACCTGCTGTCCTACAGACGACATCGGTCGAAAATTGTGTGGTCCAAACCCTATTGTGCAATTAAAGTGTAGTAAATATTCGGTTGACCTACTCCCAAAGTGCTTAGATTACAGCAGTCATATACGATGCGGACAGCGATTATTGCCAAGGTGAAGCGAATTCATCAGGATTCATAAGACGACAACCCACATAGTGATGTTGAACTCTCCACGACTTTCCAGTGCTCATATCAGTGTAATGACTGGAAAACTGACTTCGTAATCAAGTTCTCGTGCCAACCACTACAAGTATGAGCGTGCATTGCAGCCATACTCCAGATATAAATTGCTTCTGAAATACAACCCCCAAATCAGACTACACCCGTGTACCAGAGCGAAGCTTGGTTACCGGTGAGGCCACATTAACAAGCGTAAACGTACGCCTCTCAGAGCGTGACAAGGTGGAACAGTGAGTGTTGTATCGATAGTTTGCACGCACATTTTTCGCGGACACACTAGTCAAATGCTGTCTGGTTTCTCGGCACGATCGATACCGTCGGGTGGGCTGTTTAGTTAGTGCCGTGCCAATGGTGATGTGCGTAAGTGGTTGGACCCTGCATGTGCCGCAGCAAAATCGTTATCAAGGTTGTGCTAGTTGACGTGAACAGTTAAACTGGAATTCATAAATGTAGAAAGTGCAAAAGACTTCGCTCGTAACGAAATTGATGTGCTAGATACAATCCAATGAACACCACCTGCTGCTCAGTATACCTCATACCCTTGTAGTTATTCAGTTTTTAGAGCAAGAAACAATCCTACACGATAGGTGTTATTTTATCTATCTAACAAAATGCAGTCATAGACGTTGAATTTGTCAGATAACTTGTCAAAGGGAAAGTCACCATAACAGCGTGGTAGTGCCAGTAGACGGCTAACAAATGCTGAGAAGTGGGATGCCTGAAATAACGCTAGTGCAATGTAAAAAATGTTCCCAGGAACCAAACTTGGCCGGATAGGTTCGACTACACATACGCCTAAAAACGTTTCTAAAATCCCATCAATAGCATTGGAAATGCCAAGTTATCCATTAGACACAAGGATTTCCTACAATCGGTCAAAGTACCTACCCGCTCGCACACGGATGATTTGACCCCGAGAGATCGACCTAATGTGCGCTGAGACCGAGTAGCTTTTCGCTTCCCGATTCCGTCGTAACGTGAAATATCCGTAATTACTAACTTAATCTACCATCAGAATGGAACCAGTGGACTACCCACAGAGAACTGACGCGTTGGTCCGTCTATAGTAATCCACACAAACCTACTTTATTGCATACTTAGTGGTCTCGTTATGAGTATAAACTGGTTGAAGGTGAGAAACAAAGCTCAGCTATTGTGCCGCAATAGCAAAGATAAAGTAGATAAAAAAGCGAGACACTAACTCTTAATGAATACAAAATCACAAAAAAGGAATATAGTGCCAAATACCGTGTTGTGCTGAAAGTGTGAGATAGTGATAGGAGGAGGAGGGACAGAGACACTCACAGCACAAACGCAGTTGAGATCGGATGAGCGTCATGTCAAAAAGGGTTCCCCACTAAACCTGTTCATCGTACTTGGGACTCCAGTCCGGCAGTCGGGAGGTACCAGCCGACACCAAATTGGAAATGAAGAACTTCATTTCTATCGACCAAATTATCGCTTGGCCTCTGTTATGGGGACCCAACGTCCCTATAATTATTAAAGACTTAAATTACGGAAGGCTGAAAACCCGATTCACTCAAGTGCACATGTACTCAGAGCAGACAAAACGCACACGTTCAATCAGCCTTCCAACTCGTGTAACATGCACATTGTTTAGCCTTTGCACCCAGGAACAGTCTTGTTTCCAACCAAACACGCATTGTTGTATCCAAGCAACAATCATTTTTCCGGACAACTCTCGCCAAACTTCCAACATTTCTGCTCAGTTTACGGACTTTGCACACTTACATAAAACCATGTTTCTTGTTTCCAGGGTTTACTTACGCAAACCTTTCCAAGGAAAAACCCCCTTCATCACCGTTTCGTGATATAAAAATGAGGCTGTACAACGCTAGAATCGCCTTAGCTTTGGCTAGTAAAAGCGCCTGTGGCAAAGGCCTGTCTTGTTCTTGATTTAGTCTTGGGTTGGGAAATCGTGCGTAGAAACTTTGCGTTCGGTCTAGGAACCTGTTCGACTCGCGTGAATTAATCTTTCGCGGCTAAGTTCCGAGAACCCACAGACTTCGAGATTGTCAGTTACCATGCCGTGCGAGAAATAATTCTGAGTCTAGTTCGTTCATCCGTCTAGGAGAGTTGGTATCACATCGTTAGAACCTGACGTATTCAAGAGGCAGTATTCAACAGCCTCCTTCCTCTTCTTCCGTCCATACCTTAGCCACGCAAACAACGCATGTCGCCGGAGTCGGTGTGCTGGCATGCACAACACGTGGCTTAACCATCGAAGCCTGGTGTATGATGTAACGTTGCTGAACGGTTCGGTCGTTCGTCCTGCACCAAGTACAAGACGCCGAGCACGCTTATTGCTCACGCGTGGGCCAAACTGCGAAGGCAGCGATGTTTGAACGTAAGTAGTCACTTTACGTCCGTCGATTTGATGGGCCAGGTTTCTCACCAGTACAGCAGGGTTGGAAGGATGACTGCATTGTAAACTCTAATCTTTATGGAGGGAGTAATGTCACGCTGGCGCCATAGGTAGTGGGGATTGGAAAAAACACCTCGGGCTTTTGCCGTATGGTTTGTAAGCTCATCCTTAATCCAATGGGTGTCAATATAGCTACCCATGTACTTGAATTCCTAACGACTTCTAGCTAATCAGCACAAAGGGTCAGCGGAGAAATGGGACCCTGCCAAACTTGGAGAACTTTGCATTTCGAAGGTGCAAAGCATAGCCCGAAATGACAGACAGTCAATGCAAAGCTGTTCTGTGTTGTTTGCCACGTTTGGGAGCTGACGCAGATTAGGGGAATATCGTGAACATACTCCACATCAAGAAGTCAATCATTAGAAAGCAGCTCAACACCTTCCAAGTCGTGTCCACGAAATAGTCAATGAGGAAGTTACAAAAAGATGTCAGCTGGCATCTTTGTCTCACATCGCTGGAGATAGCGAAGGGCGGCAACGGTTTACCATAAGCACTTATCCTGTCCGTACTATGCGTGTACAACACTCTGATAATGTGTACATTTTCTTGGGTACACTCTTCCTGAGTAGATAGTCCCAAAAGGCACATCAATCAACCAAATATTAAGCACCTTCGATGTCCAGAAACACAACTAGGGCGGTTCACCGATTAATATAGCAGTGTTACAACAACTGACCTAATGTAAAGAAGTGATCGAGACGGCATCGCTTTCGACGTAGCCCTATTTGCTAATCGTGAGTCTGGTTTACAGCAGTGCCAGTTAGTCCATACATGGCGACATAGTCAAGTAACTTCGAGGCAGTTGAGATCAAACTGATCCCTTTATAAACGCCGCATTCCGAACGTGAGTCTCTCTTGAGAATTTAGGCTCTTACGGAGCGGCTCCCTTGGTTGGGACATACTCCTGCTCTAACAGGTTCAATACTAAGTTGTGCAAATCATCCACGATAGCTGGTCACCTGCATTTGAAGTGGGCAGGAGGTAATCTATCCGCTCCTGCGGACTTATTCAATTTCAAAGTCTGATGTCATGTTCGACTTCGCCGAGTGAGAGCGGATATAAGGAAACGGCTAAGGGAGAAGGGCGGTCAGTGACCGATAAAGGTGATAACTAGTAGATTAAACTACTTCGCAGTGTCCGGCCCAACGCTACAAGCGTTTTGACAAGCTGAGGGTCTGCCGTCGACTCTAATCGCGTAAGGTCTCGCTAGCACCAGGTCTTCCGCTGCTTGTTTTCCGTATCATATGGAATAACTTCCGATGGTTATCAATGTCTCTACAATGTACGATGTGACCACTAGGCTTCTCGATCTCCAATCAGGCTATCAGACAGATTCGTCCTGAGACATTTGAGTCGCACTGTTTGGAAATTATTGAGAACACCTGCAGCTATGATTGTGGTCGGCAGAGCTATCATATTCTTCAAGCTGAGCATTCTGTTGCAGATGTCTCGTTGCCAAACTAGGCAACATCCTCAGTGCGGCCATCAAGTCCTGATTCGCGGAGTATCGTAAGCCAGCCGAAACACGTCGGTGAGCATCCAGATAGTCCAGCTGCTGCGTAGTGGCCCAGTTTCACATCTAGTCACGCCTGCTGCTAATAACGTCCGACAGGTACACGATATACTTACTTACTTACTCAGTTAGGATGACAGCGTACTTTGTGTTATATATATATATATATCCAGTGAGCGTTTATCCAACTCGCATGACAGCGTACTTTGATAGGCATTCAGAACATCTGGCTTCGCCAGTTGGCTGGTGTCAATGCGCTCACAGCGTCGTCGTGGGCATCCGCCAAAACGCATCCGCATATCAGCACATACAAGTGCCTAGTCGGTGTCTACACATGTGCTCCAAATCGAGCGACAGTTCTAGACGCAGCCTCTTCATTGGTAACTTATCGCAATGTGATCGATTTGCGTCCATAGATGGTTCTAGGCTAGTGGACGCCAAGTCACTCTCCGGCGGGTGCTGTGTCGGAGATTAGTGCTCGCAAGATATAAGCGGGCATCCTCACACACACAATATATATATATATATATATATAAGCTCGCCAAATGGCAAGTATCTATGCGCTCGCAGTCTTTGGGGACGTCCGCCATCACACACCCGCGGGTAGTTGCATACTAGTGCCTGGTCGGTGTTCGCGCTTGTGCTCCAGACCGATCTACTATTGTATAAAGCCTCCCAGCGATAACTGATCGCGACGTGAGTAATTTGCATCATGGCTGATCCAAAGCTGGTGAGTGCCATTTTATTCTTTTGCGGTGCCGTGTTGAAGTCAGCGCTCGCGAGCAACAGACGAGCATCCTCACACACTTGCAGCAACCGATCACCGTTATCAATACGAGAGCCTGCACCGGGCGGTTGGCACTAGGCTACATAGGGTTCCTTTTATGGTGTAAAGAGGCACCCTCACTCTAACCCCCAAACTGGAGGGCCAGGAGACTGAGCTTTACTGGCATCTAACCATTGACCTATCTGGTGTGAGGGGATTTGAAGGTGTAAAATGTACCAAACTCAATGTATCCTCGTGGCACGCAAACTATCGCAAAATTCATGGTCCAGTCTCATCGCAATAGGGGTGGCCTCATTAAGAGAAAGTGGTTTTTACACGTTCAGAACAGATTGGATATTGGACGATTCCTGCCTTAAGAGATCGAGCAATGGGACAGTAGACAACGTTGTGACTTATAACGAGCAGTAAAAGAAATGGTTATGCATATTACCGTGCGCTGTTATATTGGTCATTTGCATAAGTGAACCTAAAATTTATAAGAAGATATGCGGTGCACATGTTATAACCATCCCTTCTATTAGGGTTAGCTTACGCTACTTGCATGGTAAAAAGGTGAATAACGTAAGTACATTCCCATGCAGCAATTATTGAAGGAAAGAGTAAAGGGACAAGATTCCTTTTTAGGTTACATGGGAAGGATTGATCACACTAAAACCCACCCAACGATTACTCACGCCTGACTGAAAAAAGACAATAAGCTCGCACGGTTCAGTTCATGGTAACGGTGTCGCCGTTGAAGTGCGATCTGACAAATATACATTCGAGAACTCTGATTGCTGCATATCATGTTTCTAACACTGAGTAACCTTATTTGAACCAATAGTTAGTCCCAGAAAAGTCGGTTCTGTCATATGAAATCAGAGAACTACCGGACGAATTCACTGGACAGTACCTAGTCATACTCATTATTCACTGGTTGCTCAAGCGGCTACTTCATAGAACATGGATGTCCGCAAGTAGGCAGCCAGATTTATACTTTAGAAAGAGAGTGGGTTGCTTTTTACACTTTGGTGTGCTGGAAGCTGTGACAGATAAACAAGCAGTTGGTGATAGCAAGACACGCAGTTTGTAGTACACACGAACTATTTAGGCTTTCAGTATTTTACGACACTGGATGTTGTCGTTCTTCGAACCGTCAGATCGTCCATTTATTCTACTGAATGCACACCTCGTCCAATTTCTCTTCCGAGATATCTTGCGTTGCAATGCTGTTTTGTTTTTACTTACACTACTAGTACAATAGTGTATGATGGGATAAAAATTATAGCTGTATAAGACCCACAGAATGGATATGCAAAAGAAAATTAAAATCAAAAGGTTCCAACGTGGCACGTGAAGTATCAGTGGTTAAACCATTGCACTTTACCAAACTGTTGTGTAGCCTTTATCACTAAGATGAAAGTCTAAGGGTCTTTCGGATGTCGTCATGTTTGGTGTATTCGGCACATAATTTGGCAGTACATTCCAGTAAGAACAGATTTTAAATAAAAATATTTTCTACAATTCAGACGAGTGTGTTGCCTCATTAGTTTCAGGCGGTTGCCTTGGCTTTGGTTGTAAGGGGCTGGAGTCAACAATGATGTATATGGATGCTCGCTTTCAGTTAGTATCCGGTATGTGAGAGTAATATCTCCGCGAAGCTGTCGGTATTCTAATGAGAACACACCGAGTACACGAAGAAGCCGTCCGTAATTTAGACCGGATAGTCCACGCGTTGCATTTGTGGCTCTTATTTGGGGTTGTTCCAACATGCGAATGTCTCGTTTTAAGCATGGACAACAGGTCTGAATTGCATATTCAACGTGAGAACGAATCTAGGAGTTATTCAACACTGGTACCAGCCGTTGCTCAAATGTGTCGAGAGTTCGCCTCAAAAGTCTCAAGTTCGATTTCACCACACTTGCTGCTTTCGAACATTGGAGCGAAATGCTAAGACTCACTTGCACGATTAGATGTAAGTCGCGTTCACTAGTCACGTGTTGCGGGATGTGTTGCCTCAAAATGGATGTGTTGACGAAATTGCTGCGCACCGTCAGCAGGTGGCACTTTGCAGGGTTCCGTGGGAGCTGGTTTCTTTCTGCCCATTCGTTAATCCGAGTCAGCTCTTGCTGGAAGTAGACAAGGTCGGATGCTGAGCGAATTGCTCTTCATATTCTAGCATCGTCTGCAAATATTTGCATCTGAGATAGAATGTCTGCTGGAAGGTCATTAATGTAGACTAGAGACAGTAGCGGGCCGAGGACGGATCCTTGCGGTACACCACTGAAGACGCACAGACTTGCAGAGTGAGTGTCGGCTACTCTTAACTTGATTGCCCTGTCGTGTAAGTAGTCTTACAACCAAGTGAGCAGGGAACCGTTGATCCCGTAGGCAGGAAGCTTTTGGAGGAGAAGGAAGTGAGTGACCCTGTCGGATGCTTTAGAAAAATCTAATTAAATCACATCTATGGAGACTCTTTCATCAGCCGTCCTTATCTATGAGTCCCGATGGAGCAGCAAATTGGTGAGACAAGATGGTTTGCGTATGACACTAGGTTGGGCATTAGAAATAAGCTGTTGACTTTCAAAATACCGCGTCACTTCATCTGTGATTACCGACTCTATCAGTTTTGATAAAACAGGAAGGAGAGTAATAAGTCGGTAGTTGGCAAGATCCAATCGCTTACCTCCTTTGTATATTGGAGTGATAATTCCATGTTTCCACTCAGATTGAAGTGTACGGGAGTTAAGCAGACCCTTGAAAAAGGTTGCAAGTAATGTTGCTATGGTGGGAGAAAGGGTTTTCAGTACTTTTGGGTCGATCATGTAGATTCCAGGGGCACTGTACTCCCGGAGAGACTGTAATGTGCTTTCAACAGCATAAGGAGTAAAGGTGACGCTGGATAACCCAACGACTTTTGTTGGGAGTTGATAGGGCGAAGGTTCCATGGTATTGGTAGCTACCTAGCTAAAATGCAGGAGTAGAGCGTTCGCGACATCCACAGCAGTAGCTGTTAGGCCACTGGTCGTCCTGAGTGGTGGTATTCCGGACTTAAGCATGCTTTTGCCATTCACAAATCTGTATAGTAGTTTGGTATTACTCGTAAATTTCAGCACCGTGGTCTCCTGCTATTCGTACTTATCGACTCTAATGTGTGAGGTGCAGTAGTTTCTGATTGCTTTGTAATTTGCTATGTGATATCACATGGACTTAACGAATGTTGACTCCAGACTTCATCTCTGCTTCGGATCCACGTATTGGTCCGGCGCGATGCTCGTAATGGTACAACCTTCGATGTTGATTGTATGACGCAGTTACTTGTATCCTTCAGTTCATTCTACGCGTCATTCGCTGAACTGGGCATCTGTAGGTCCCAGTCAACGGTTGCTGCTAAGGTATGCAGCTTAAAATAGTCCGTAATAGTTCGTTGCGTCGCTCTTTCTTTGTCAACAATACTGGCATAACAAACAAAACCAAATGTTAGAACTGAATGATCGCCACGGCGCAGTGGATGATCGTATGCTACTGACTCCACCGTGTAGCTCCCCTTAATTTATGCTCGGTCTTGCCAATCTCACTGTTCTCCGTATTCTCGTAATTTGTACGCCTCTTACCTGTCATCACTTGAGACAAGTATATGAGTACCATCCCACAAGTTAAAGACGATGCGCTCTGTGCTGGTGACATTGTACTACTGCATAGACGAAGAGCCGAGTGAACTGAAAATAGTTACCGAGTTTAGTCAAATCGGCCAAGATCACGCCAGGGAAATCAACCTAAACAGTCTCTTATCCGCTAAGGATTCCGCAGACACCTCCCTTACTGAACAGCATATAAACTCCAAGGAACGCGACCGACAATTTACGCAGATTTGTGTACACTGTGATGATGATACAAAAAGACAGTGAATCCCGCCATCTTGAAGTTTGACACTTCAAATGCTGTACTGCGTGGTGCAAAAATAACTGCGCGTGAGACCGCTACTATTCCCAGTATGGGGTATGAAATCATTTGGATCGCAGCTACCGGTCAACCAGAGTGAAAGCACTAATTTGTGATGAGTAGTCAGAACATCCAATCAGCGAATTCTACGGCAAAGGATAAAAAATGCGCATGGTCCGGGTTTGAGCATCGATGACAGTTTCAGTTAGCTACGGGATCAGCCTTCAATATAATGCCCATTGAGCTCTGCTTCATGGCCCATGCCTAATAAGGTCAAGATTTTGGGAGGTTCGACGCTTAAAAGTTTCGGCTAGGATCAAAATGACAAGCCCCAAGAGAGTAGCACACCAGTTGAACGTCATAGTCACGCTTACACAGATTCTCAGTAATGGCTCATCCCTGTCCTTCGGTTTCCCCCCCTAGCGACGATTGTTCCCTTTGTTCTTTTTCGAACTCGATACTGGTAACCAGTATCTGATGTCGCTTGGTCCAATTTTAAGAAATCTTGAACCTACCGCTCATTTAACGCTGTAAAGTGAAAGTAAATCGTAGCTGTACGCCGTGAGGACGCTTCGCTGCAGCGCGATCACCGCCAGTTTGCTCGTGGGCTGAGTATACCCCGATAACACCCGTCCGAACGCAGATTCCATTCGGTGACCTTTTGATTGCAAGCCAGGCTTGCAGACAACTCGACCACCGGCCGAGGCAAATACTGCATCAGGATTGAACAACTTAAAGTAATCGGGTATGATCGCTAAGCCTGACGGCTCAGTAGTCTACATTAGCTCACTATCAGTGCAAAGAAATGCGGATGTGCACTGATCCTAAGCCGTTGAGTAGGGTCGCGCGTTGTGAGAATCAAGCAATACCGACGTTAGGGGGCCTTCGTATTTGCTTGGTTAGAGCACAACAGTTTTGACACAACAGTTGTGGTGTTTTTTATCCCTAACCAATGTGCAAGACGATGTGAATGAGGATAAAGCCAAATGGTTCAGGAGGGTATATCTATTCCGCTCGTTAGAGCAAATGGTTTCAAGCAAAGATCATAGTTATCTGACGATTTTCATCACATGTCAGCGAACATTGCTTTACACGCTTGCTACAAGCTGTCGATGGTATGCTATGTAGAAGAATGTGCTAAGTTATGAGTAGGTCAAAAATGGACATGGTGTCAAGTTCATTGTTAATTGCAACATTGGGTTTTAGACTTTTGTAAACGAGTGCTCACGTGAACAGAGTGACGCTGCGCAAAGTTGGAAACGGGAGAATTTTGCTAATCTACACCAGACATTCTCAACGCGAGTCATATGGCCCCCTGGGGGTTATAGAGAATTCCCCGGGGGGCTATGGGATGAGAAAACCTTTTAGGGGCCATAGAGGGTTGCGATAATACAAATAGCAAAACTCCTTGTTAAATTTTTCTGATAGTTCATCTCAGCGCACTAATCTGCCATGGTAACTACCGGTCATCGAAATTAATGACGCGGGCGCAAGTGGCTGTTTACGTAGTCGTGAAAGCCAGACCAGACAGACTTCCTGCCATAGCTCCGCAAACTTGTGTAGATTTCGTCGGACTCACCACAAAAATACAATCAACATACGGTGACTTAGACTGCGCAACTAACAACCGAATCGTCCTCAGGACTTTAATGCATATTCACAGTGAACCAAGTGTGTTTTGTTCAGTACCTGATGCATCTATTGTACAAGCTGCAGTGAACCCAGCGAACTCTCGTCAGTACCCTGCAGCAGTTATCGCACAAAGCCATAATGACACAAACTGAATTTTCCTCAGGACACTACCACTGTGTGACAAACTCACGTGTCAGTCAGTCTTTCTCGTTTGGGTCTCAGTACGGTAGCGCTATGTTACGCGTTTTTCGTCTCTAGTCTCAGCTCGTGTGTACGTTTGGCAGCTAGGTCAATGAATAATGAACTATGATTTTATCCGGGTTAAGAAGCATTGCATTACAAGCCCCGTTGGGTGGTCAGATGGGTTAGCGAAAAAGCTTAAGGAAAAACCAATTGGTAGTTTTACTGTTAAAAAACGGACTTATCATTGTTGAAACAGTAGCTCTGCACTCAGAGTATGTCCATAGCGTCAATAGTCGACAAAATAAATCCAAGGTATATCCGGGGAGTAGGATGGAGAGTAGCGTCAAGTAACAAAATCTAAGTGGCGCAGTGCGTCATCCAACCGATTTTTAAATATGGACAGTGTGGGTGCGAAAACAACAGATTCGGGGAGAGCGTTCCATGGATAACACACAAATGGAAAAAAAGTTTCTAAAGCAAGCTAGGCGGCTGTATTTTTCTACCAATTTTAAGGAGTGGTCTCTAAGTTTGGTGTTACTGGTGAGTTGCAGTAAAGAGCAGCACACATGATTTGGATTGTGTACATTATGCACTACAGTTAGAAGCATTGTCTTTCGGGCTAGATTAGAGAGTGCCTCCTAGACGATTGATAGGATTGTCCATTGAGGCTCTGTGTAAGAACTTTTTGATGTTGAACGACCTTCAACCAACTAGTGCCGATTAGCTTATATGGTTTAGAAACAAAATGACCGATGTTGCCTATGAAGCAAAAAATGCGAGCTTCCGAACAGACACCTACGAGCGTTACGCGAATTGCGCGATAAGGATGTCCTTGTAATGAAGCCGGATAAGGACTCAGGAGTTGCAGTCATGCACAAAGATGAATATATTGATAAGATGAGCGTCATATTCAGTGACACTAACAAACTTAAACGACTGGAGAAGGCGGGAGATGTGACTGCTTTCGAATCCCGCATTGTTCGCCACTTAGAAATACTTTATCAGTATCACGTGATCGACAGTGATAAATATCACACTTTAAAGCCAAGTAGCTCAACTACCCCACAGCTATATGGGCTTCCAAAAACGCACAAGAGCGGAGTGCCTCTCAGACTGATCCTCTCGATGACGAACCCACCCCAATATAAATTAGCTCGCTGGTTGGTTAATGTTCTTTCTCCGCTGAAAGCTTAGTTTAATCTATATGGCCTCAAAGATTCCTTCGAGCTTGTCAAAGATCTCGATAAAATAAACTTGTCCGATAAGGTGATGTGTTCTTTAGATGTGAAATCCTTGTTTACTAACGTGTCGCTACACCAGACCGTGGACTACATCTGCGAATTAGCAGAAAGTTCTGGATGTTTCTTACCGATACCAGTGGAATTCTTAAGAGAATCATTATTTCTATGCACAGAGAATGTCGATTTCCACTTCCGAAACATCGCGTAACCATGAGCAGCTCACTGGGTCCCATACTAGCGGATTTCTTCATGCTGATGATAGAACGAAGCCTATCCGAGGAAATAGCGCAGTTACCCTATTACAAATGTTATGTGGACGATATGTTGATGTTCTGTTCAACAGAAGTGTAGATCGCACAGCTATTGACGCGTTTTAACTCCTCGCATGTCAATTTAAGCGTTTCCTACGAAGTCGAACAACAGCGTTGTCTTCCATATTTAGATGTTCTCATCAGCCGCAGGGAGAACGGACTGGCAAAAAGGTCTGTCTACCGAAAAACAACGTGGTCGGGACAGTATCTGCATTTTAGCAGCTTTACGTAAAGGCGGCACGAGCGAACGCTTGTGAAGACCCTATTTTTTCGCGCCAGACGAATATGTTCGATCGATTGTTTAGCCGATGAATTAGAACTAATTACCAACACGCGAAATGCCAATGGCTACCGTAGAAAATTTATCCAAAAGCACAGCCAAATCCGTGGAAGGAATGTTGCTATACCTAATGTACCCAAGAGAAAGGTATTGTTAGAGCTGCCCTTTAAGAGTGACATTGCTTGTTTGAGGACTACAAGACATCGGATTTCCGCCACACTGAGCACTTTCTGTGCTGCCGAAGTCGTAATCGTCGACCGAACTCATAAGCTACCTTTGTCTCTACTGAAGGAAACTCAGCCTATTGGGGCCAAATCCCACTGCGTATATCAATTTGGCAACTGCGGAGGTGGTTACATAGGCAGAACAAATAGAACACTGAGTTCCCGAATAAAGGAGCATGTACCAAAATGGGTTCAATGCGGGAGTATTGAGTGAGCAAGCCCAAGTCAGACTACGTGTGTGTGCAGGCCGCTTGCATCTTCGATCGGCAGACACTTATTGACATCGGGCCACCGAATTGAGGTCAACAAGGCGTTTAGGATCCTGCTTCGCTATACCAATTCCCGGCTCCTCCGGTTTGTCGAGACTATTGCCATTAAACGGATTAAGCCAGTGCTTCGTGTGCAAAAGAATTATCGGTCAGCCTCAGGCTGCCCTGGTTGTAGAAGAAAGACACCCGCTTCTTCTCTCATATGTTTGTATGTATGTCTGTACCCATAAGCTGTTGTATAAAATTACCGGTTATCGTTATCGACATTGATGAGACGATACGAAATGCATACATCTGTCGAACTTCGTCTGTTAGTAGTGATTCTCAAGTTAATAAGGGGAACTAACTGTTTCAAATACACCATCATCAAGTCGCCTCGTAGTCGGCGATACCGCCGGCTGAATACTCCCAAACGTTTTAGCCTCTGCTTCTACGGAAGGTGGTGCATTCCAATGACGTGTTTAGAAGCCCGACGTTGAGGTTGGTCCAGTGCAGTAAGGCCATACTTGAGCCATAGCTGGCAGACTTCGGTTGCTTATCCGATATGCAGACGAACATACACATTCAGCATCTGTCTGAAAATTGTGGTGTTTAGTTGTCCGAAAGTCCGTCGTAGCAAGTCGACGTCCTGGTTACCAGTTTCGAGGCCTTTACGGATTGCTTGGAACAACCCAAGTTATCCTGAACAAGTACGTCAAGGTCGCGTTTGACGGATGACTGCTGCATTACTTGCGTTCCTAGTTTGTAGGAATGGGTACTCTGGTGTCACATGGAGAGTACCTTGCATTCGTCCACGTTGAGCTGCAACATATTTCGGGTTGACCAATCATGTATCGTACCTAGGTCACACTGAAGTAAATTCTGTTCGGTATCCGCCTGAATCCGGTGCCATATCTTAAAATCATTAGCAAACAGCAAGAAATTTGAAGCGATATTCAGTACAAGGTCATTAATGAATACCAAAAACAACCGCGGACCTAGAACTGAGTTCTGGGGCACACCCGACTCAACTGATGTGGGTTCAGATAGGGAACTCCGTCCTCTGACCACTAACTGTCGTTTCAGAAGCAAGTTGGCGATCCAGATCAAGAGAGGGTCACCAACCCCCTAATGTTGGAACTTGGAAAGCCAAATTCGATGACCTGAACGATCGAACGCCTTCGAAAAATCCAAGTAGATCACATCAACGGCCTCTCCAGCATCAGATGACTCTGTCCAACTACTCCGCGCGATAAATAACTTCGTCGTGCATGATCACTGTCGACAAAAGCCGAGTTGCTCGGGAGCAAAAATGTTACAGTGTTCTACATAACACACTAACGCGTCGGCTACGATAGATTTCATGACCTTGGATAATATAGGGAGAAGGCGCACTGAGCGGTAGTTTGAGGGCTCAGCCCTGCTTCCGCCTTTGTGAATCGGAGTTATTATTCCAAGTTTCCACATCGCAGGAATCTGGTACTGGTCAAAACAGTGCTAAAAGAACTGTGCCAAAGGTTTTGCCAGTTGTCTTGCTGCTGCTCCTTGTGTCTCTATGTGAATGGTGTGGACTCCCGGAGAACTGTGGTTGCTCAGAGAGGTCAGCTTCCGCAAAACAGCTTCGGCAGTAAAAGCCATGTGGGTGAGTCCTGGAGGTGGGAAAACAAAAGTTGGAAGATGGTCTGATGGTAAGACCCTTTGAAATGTGGGAACATATTGCATCTTTAACGCGTTTGCTGTGTCTATGGCTGTTGTACTTAGACCATCAGTCGTCCGGAGCGGAGGAATTCCCTGCCTCATCTTACGACGTCCATTGACATACTTGTACAGCAGTTTGTGGTTAGCGATGAATATTTGTACCATATTCTGCTGATATGCGGCTTTGTCATCTCTGAGCAGTTGATTGCAGTGGTTACGATGGCCTACGTAATTGTCCCAATTAGCTGGCGCTCGTGATGATCAGTACTCTCGCCACGCTGCGGTGTGTAAAGTCATCCCTTTTCTATTTTACTCCTAACGAAAGAAACGGGTTTGGGTCCATTGCGAACCCCTGTCTCTGAGGCATCCGTAATCAGCTGATTAATTTGCTGACGAATTCAAGCCAAGCGACTTCCAGTTGGTATTCTGGTAGGAACGACCAGGTTGTGGCACTAACGAGCTGGGATAAGCGATCGTAGCGCGTGATGGTGCGCACCAACTCAGGGTTCTGGTTGCGATAATCGGCACAGCAGATGAAGTCGAAACTGATGACTGGTTGATCACTGCGACCCAAAGAGTATTTTACGATCAATATATCAATCAAATGTTCCTCGTTGGTGAACACAAGATTCAGCAAAGCTCTATTACCAGTTCTGAAATGGGTGGGGGTATGGACGTGATTATAAAGTGGAACACTGGTTATAAGCTCTTGCAAATCTGCTTTGAATGGCTCTCCGCTTGTAGCAGGAATTTCTAAACGATGTACGTAGAAACCACCCATGATAAGGATGCGAGTGTTCTTTCGCTTTAGGCTACATATTAAAGTTGTCGTAACTTGACAGTCCATTTTCGGTTTACAGTTTGGGGCGGTATACCAAAGTTATAATACAGATGCTTCCGCCAAATAATTGGAACCGACACCAAACAGAATCGGCGAACTGTAAGTCTGAATCCTCAACGACCTCGCACTGTAGATCGCTTCGGTTATACAGAATTACCCTTACTCCTTTCGAAAGCATTTCGTTTCGTATGACTGAAACTTCAATGTTGGTCATCCCAGTGTGGAACCAAGTCTCTGTGACACCGATGAATTTGCATATTTAGGAAATTTGCGATCATTCACTTCGGCCAGCTTATTGAATAGGCCTTGCGCCTTTGTATAAAGGCAGGATGTTTCTCGGTCACTAGGAGCCCACAGGGAGCCAAAGAAGTCAAGTGTGGTAGAATACCGACCGAAGCGAGGTCGGCCGTTATTCGTTTTTTGTAGGATGATGATGACATACCGTTCGCAAACTGATTTGGCCAAGGTACGTTTCACTACTCGTTTAAACCTACTGCAGAATCGCGTGACCGAGCGGTAAAGTGATGCTCCTGCGTAATCGCTGGCAGGTTTGCTTTTTCAGGCAGGCTCATGCCTGGTCTGCGCAAGGATTCAGCAGCTTTTAACTGAAGTTCAGATGGAAGACTTTTAGGCTTTCTCTGCAAACGTTCAACACTTCCGTTGCTGTCTGCTCTGACCGAATCAAGAGTTTTCGGATTATTAGTCCGGATCCACTACAGTTTGGCGATAGAGGTAGCCTTTTGAGCGATCACGTCACAACGTTGTCCAAGAAAAGTGTTTCATGAATGAACCGCACCTGTTCCGAATCGTGATTACTGGCCACGACTATCGTGGGAAGGAAGATCTGGCACGCTATACATAAAGATACTGCTTAGACAATCCAGCTTGCTGTGCTCTTCTGCGATGTCTTTTTTCGATTGTCGCCTGCTCCAAGGGCCCTCAGGATAGATGGGTACTTTACAAGGCCCGTGTTGTAGCGCACTTGCAGAGAGTAAAACGGTTTCTACATCAATGGTCGATTCCAGTGTTACCCTAATAATTCTGGGTTCGTCATAGTGTGCAGAGTTCGGGTGAGGAGTAACTCTCACCAGGTTTGTGGGTTTGGCTTTTACGTTCATTAAAATACACAGTGAATTCCACTGGTCTTCGTCGTCAGAAAACTGACCTCGCAATGTGATGGCGGTAGATTCGGAGACATTGGTGCACACGGTAGTCAGGGAGTTATTGGAGCCCTTTTTGTTGAAATGCAAGGTCGGGTGCTCGTTAGGTCGGCTTTATGCCAAGTGGTGACGGCCCACTGTTTGTCGCTCTATTGGTGTTAGCGGTGTTTGCAACAGAGGAGACACTAAAGATAGCATCCTTAGGGACTTTTGTAACTACCTCTACATATGTGACTGCAGCCTTGAGGGATTTGAACTCGACCAGAGACCCTTTGATTGCTGATGCAGTAGACTCGAGTTCAGCTGTCCATTTGTATGAATGATGCAAGTTGGCAAGACCAGCTGAATTTGGTCGATCACGTGTTTTGAGTGATGCCTCATTTTCGGGGTCCCGAATATCGCTACGGTCTGTTTTCGCCTGGCATTCTTCCATAATTGAAAAAGATAACAGGAATGGGGACCTCAAATGTGGTTCGAGCGAAGCAAATTTTACACCAATGCTTCTACTTGAAGCCACAGTGTTATCCTGGTACATACTCGCTTGCAGTGACATAATATTTGCGTTCTTTCGTTGCTTAACTTCTTCTGTTAACCGCTCGCACTTTTGGACTAGGAGAAGTATACAGTTGACTAGTGGGATGGTAGAACACGCAGTACAAAACCAGAGATCGCCTTGGGAGCTGGTTCGGTCTTTCACATTTTGTTGGGCACGATTTACATATTTGGATGGTACCATTTGAAACAGTGTGAGCAGGGTAAACCAAATTTGACTAAGTAGTTGCGTTCAGGGGACCCACATTTACCTTTCGACTGGAGACCTGTTGGATTCGCATCTGGTTGCTTCCTGCTACTTGGTATGGTGTTGCTACCTTACACAGTAGATTAGTTAACGTCGCGTACGTTCCCCACTGGCCGGTTGCGCACCTTAGTCAGACGGTTGGATGCGATCACCGTTTCTTGATCACTCACTGCCCGCAACGCTGCGAATTAGAGTGGCTACCCTGCGCGCTTGGAGCACTATCACTGAAGAAATTTGGTTCGTTCCGACTAAGAGTCAAGAAAGCTAGGACGCGTTATAACGCTTTCTTAACATTCAGTTCAGCTGAAGTTTTCTAAGTAGCAAACAGTTTGTCACCTTACATCATAGGTGGGTGTTAAGAGACACGGACACAATCAAAAAGTCACGATGGCGGCGGGCGGAAAACAGGCGTTTATTCAGTAGAGTGTAGCTTATTTAAAAGAAATAAACACTGTTAATCTTCGAGCCTTCTCAGTGGGTCTCCTGTTTTTCGGCTCACCTCATTGGTCGCGTTCCCTTTTTCTTTCATTGGGTTATGTTATTCCTCTTCGGTCGCTGTCTTCCTGTCTAGCGCAATGATCACGTCTTTCGTGTTTGGCATCTAATTGGCCGTATTTCTTTGGACCACTCATATTTGGCTTTGCACTCTGCAACTTGCCGTTAATAGCGATTCTCGAGTTGCCAGTGCGCCCTCTATGTTCTATTGTCCAATCCGGTTTGTCGGTTTCTGGATACGTGTGCCACTCGTGATTCGCTGTCCAGCCATCGCTGTGTCTCCCGGTGGGTTCACGCGTTCTCTCGATCGAACTGATCCGCTGACTCCGGTAACCTGCGCTTAGGTGGTAAGGTCGAGCATACTGGACTGGTTTCCTAAACCCCGTTACAGTGGGGACATCCGGTTTCTTTGGTGAGCATATATAAGGGGTGCATAAGGATACTTCTCCTAATACTCATAATAATCAAATGTCTTACCAGCACGCACTGGGTGCCATGTTTCGTAATAGCCGATGTACATTGTCAGCTTCGTTGTTGACACGCCTCTGTCGGTTTCTTGATTCAACCGGCATTTTCTTTCGGGTTAGTCTCTTATAACATTCATTTTGCCAGTTAGACCTTTTGGCTCAAACTTTTCTGTCATGTATGTGCGTCCAGTGAGGATTCTCAATTTTAAGTTCTATTTGTTTTCTTCCTTCACTGGCTGTAGTCAAGAAGTATTCTTCAGCCATTTTAGTCATCTACGGTACTTTTAAAGTCATCCTCAGAAACGGTCATTGGGTTGCCTCTAACACTGTTTAAACACATATACATAATAACATTGTAGCCACCAACAGTTGCTACAAGTATGCTTGCCAAATATCTTATAATTTCACGTTCAAAAAGAAGAGATCTAACACCACCGATCATTCATCCAATTTGTGCGTTTTATCTTGTTGAAGTATGTTATTTAATACTCATGACATAACTGTACGAGAAAAATAGAACAAAAGCAGTATATGTACACGTATTACCTATTAAAAAGTTACAATGACATATATCAGTAATGAGCTCCTCGGTAGAGAAGAACTCTCGGCAGTACTCCGTGGAATAGGGTAGACCTGGACAGAAAGTGACGTAGGGCAGGTTGAAACAAAGCTTTTTCGGGATATTAACTAACACATACACCGTTTGTTTTCTACACCGAACATGCGACTTCGCATGCCGGAAGTTTTCACGTTACTAGCAAGGCGGGATTTGTAATATCTGGAGAGACAGACAAAAATTTCATTTTTCAGGATTGGTGAGTAAAAAGCTTATTTTTATATTTCATTTCATAGACATTTTACTTATCAGTCGATTAGTTCAAGCTTTTACAATGACTATCGTCATCCATTTTCCTTCAAAAATTTGCAAAGTGTCGTATTGTGTGTGCGCTTGTCAGGTAACGCTAAGTTGTAGCATTGTAAGGCGTGGCATGTTGCAACATAATTGTATTTATTGCAAAAAACATTATATAAGCTAGTACCAATATTTTTCAGAAGTAAGGATGATGAGACGCCACAAAAGAAAAACTGAAAGAGGAAACGGTACTCAGCAACAGTTTCATGCTGCGATAAACAGCAAGAGCTCACCATCTGTGTCACATCACTTTGTCTCGATACATGAAGAAGTCTTGTAAAGAGACCCCATCATGTGGTTATGACAAACATGCCCAAGACTACAGAACAAGAAAACATATTGGCCAATAACATACAAAAAAGCTCTGATTTCCATTTTGGCTTAACAAATCAAGAGGCAAGAATGCTAGCTTATCCGTGCACATTGAAATTTGGTATCCAAAGGCCTGTTATGGGGCACTAACAAATGTGTTGGAGATGATTGGTTGCAAAACTTTCCTAGGGGCATAATATTTCTCTGAAAATAGCAGAGAACACTGGTCTTGCAAGGGCCATTGATTTAAATCGTCCTGCAGTCAATTTATTCGCTGACAACACGTGCAAACTATTCCCCTGACCGAATTTAGAATGTGGATGAAACTGGAATAACAACTGCGCCTACAGAAAACCGTGTTCTTGCAAGAAAAGGAGCGAGATCAGTTGAGAGAGTTGTTTCGTCTGAAAAAGGCACACTGGTTATCTTGGCGTGTGCCGGCAATGCAGTGGGAAATGCAGTTCTACCGATGTACATTTTTCTACGAAAGAACTACAAGGATCAGTTCATTGCTGGTTCTTCTCCTGGATCTTCACGCATAGCAAATGGATCAGGTTGGATCAAGGAAGAGAACTTTCTTGATTATATAAAACATTTTATTCAATTTGCTGGTCCATCTTTAGCCAATCCAGTACTTTTGATTTTAGCTAATCACGTTGCACACCTTTATGTTCCAGCAGTTGATCACAGTAAAGAAAATCATATCACATTACTTTCTATACGCCCTACTTCATCATATAAATTGCAGTCACTTGATAGAGTAATTTTTGGTCCTTTTAAGGCTTTTGATAATAACAGAGCCCATGCTTGGATGAGAGAGAATGCAGGCCGAGCAATGACCATTGTTGACATTCCAGCCATTGTCGGCACAACTCTCCATCAACCCTTTACACCCGATAAACTAATTGAATCATTCCAATGTGCTGGAATCTTTTTAATTAACAGGGACAATTTTAATGCGTCAGACTTTGCTACACCTCCGGTTACTGAAAGATCATTGCCGGAAAAGGAGAGACCATCTTCTTCAGTAGCAGATACAGAACAAAACAGCTCCCAATTAGCACAGTTACCTGATACAACCCACACTGCACCCTTCAGGATAGCTAACGCAGGAGCTACACCTCGTTCACTTGTTGCTTCAAGCTCTCAAGAACTGTCTCCAGCTGGTGCTGGTCCATTAAACGCTGAGCACACATTTAGTCCTGAATTAATATTACCATATTCACATGCAGCCAGAAAGACAAGTGGGGAACGCAGAAAACTAAAAAATGCTGTTCTAACTGATACCCCCGTAAAAAGCATGTCGTTAAGAAGGAAGTAGAAACCTGACCAAACGAGATGAAGGCAAGGGAAAATTAAATAGAATGTCCTTAATGAACAGACCGAAGCAAAAAGATAGGGCAACTTCTGGTTCATGTTCCGATGAAGATGAATCTTTCTGTCTCGTGTGTATAGAAAGCTACAGTAACAGTCATCCTGGTGAGATCTGGATCCAGTGCTCAACTTGTGGACTCTGGACTCATCAGCAATGTACAGATGTTGGTATCCGAAACGTTCCGTTTGTTTGTCACAACTGTAATTCTGATTGGCTTTCCTGTTAACATTACAACTTTTCTGCTTTTGTTTTGTTTTATTTCACAACTACCGCTAAATGTTACAAATTGCCCCTTACAATGTTGAAACTTAACCCGGTACCCGAGGCACAAAGTAACAGAGACGGTCAACCTACACAAATGTTTCCACACATTTCTACACTCCACATGAAGAAAGTGTTAAATGTTCCCTGTGTAGATTGATAGTCCATCTGTGTTGTAATCAAATTTAGATTAAATGAGGTAATAAATAACTGAGAAATAGCAGCTCACGTAAAAAGTGTTACCATCTGCCCCGGTCTACCCTATCTGTCATTTAGATTTGTCGCATCGCATCAAAACCCCACTCCAATTATTTGTTTAATTTGCCATGACACTCTCAAATGAAAGTATACGACCAAGTTAACTGAAAAATCATTTGGAAAGTGTTCATACAGATGCAAGCGGAAACTGTGGATTTTTTCAGAGAGCTGCGGGATAGTTTGGAAAAAAAACCAACTTAAAGGACGTTGGTCTCTGATAGGACAAAAAATGGCGAATAGACTTACGGTGTCTTACAAAATCAGCAAGTTGATTGTCAAACATTGCAGTCCATAGAATGCAAGAAAATATGGGCTTGTCTTCATTAACAGTAGCAGTGTCATCCAGTGAGTACGAATGCACAGGAAGCAGTTCAGGCAATTCCGTTTAGCAATTCGAGTATATCTAGGCGAATAGATGAGATGGCTCAGGACATCGAACATACCTTAGTTACTTTACTACAGCCCAGAAAATTTTCGTTACACGTAGATGAATCTACTTTGCTTGAAAACGATGTCCTTTTCGTGGCATATGACCGATTCTTCAAAGATAAAGTATTAATGGAGATGATGCTGTTTGCTAGGAGAATTAAAAAGCATACAAAAGGGCCAGTCTATATACGAGGTAGTCAGTAGCTATCTGAATGCAAACTCTATCCCAATGCAGAACGTAGTTGCATGTGCAACAGAGGGTACTGCCGCAATTGTCGGAAGGTATAAAGGATTCATTGCCTATCTAAAAATCGTTATCCCATTTGCTCATACAAGCCACTGTGAGATTTAAATAAATAAATTGTATATTCCTGTATGATGCGAGAAGCTGTTCCCTAGAAGGAACAGATCAAATAATGGTACGACCTTTCCATGACATTGCATTAATACTTTTAAGAAATAAACCTGGGCGCAATTTCAAACTAGGTAACACAAGTAATCAGAATCGTTCTGCTATTTTTTTCCTGTCAATGGATCAGGATTCTTCACAATCACATGTCACATGTTTGGACCAAGAAAAATTGAAATGAAATGAAAGTGGCTGTTGGCCGAAATGTTGTGTGTACGTGTTTCGAAAATGTACTCAGGCACCATCGAAACGGTCTTCGAAAGCATTATCTAGAGACTGTGATGTCCCAAAGATATTAGTCACGTTTGGACGGTTAACTGCTTACTAATCGTACGCTTAAAAATGCAAAGGGTATAGCATTTGCTGATATCACTTGGAACGTTGTTCCAAATCTTTGAGTAGTGCGTTAGAAAGAAACATTCTCTGCTTCTCGTAGTAAATGTTGGAATCATGACCTTTACCTCTTTGTTACGGATTGGATATCTGCTGTTTAAAGATATGTGAACACCTTTATCAAGACTGCGAAGTTGACAGTTTCTGATTTTGTAAGGAAAACGTAGGTTCAGCTTTATTCTCCGAAGCCAAACTGGGTCAAGTCCAAGTTTATCACATCGCTCCCTGTATGTCAACTTTGAGGAATATCCACATAGCTTTTTTCATGAAGCGTATCTGGACCCTCTCAAGAGCATGCTGGTCAGATTTCCGCATATTAGACTACCATTGAACAGTATTGCATACATGGCAATACATATGTTTTGTAAAGCGATATGCGAGATTCTGTGAGGTAAAAATGATGGCATATATAACCGATGGTCTTCATGGCTTTCAAAACTTGGAAGTCACAGTGTTCAGAAAAGTTAAACGTGACTGAATATCGCACGCCCAAGTCGCGAACTGTCCTGTATCGCGAGATATATGCGCCTTGTAGTAATAAACTGTCTGGCGGTACTTGACATTTGTACGACAAAATATTACATTTGTCCACGGCAAATGACATCTACCGCAGCTGGCACCAGGAGCCAAGGGCAGATAGGTCATCCAGAATGAGACGTACGGCTTCCTGTGTACTTACACGTGGTTGTGAGTAGACAAATTTAATGTCATCATCAAAGATAAATGTAACACCATTTTTAATTCTCCAGAATATGTCGTTAAAATATAGTAGAAAAAGAAGAGGACCAAGAACAGTCCCTTGAATCACTCCACTAGTGATTGCTTTCGGTTTAGAGAAATGGTCGCCGATGCGCACCACATGCTGTCTACCAATTAGATATGAACACAGCCAAGAAAACATCGGTTCTCAAATGCGTATAGCCTTCAGTTTGTTCAGTAACCCTCTGTGAAGCACTCTATTAAAGACTTTTTGCATATCCAGGTACAGGATTACAACACCGTTTGTGTTGTCTATGGCAGCCGTTGTGTGGTTTAAAAAGCCTGTCTGGTATGTTGCGCAGGATCGACTTTGCATGAAGCCGTGTTGCGAATCGATGATGATGTTAGCCTTGTGCAAGCATACAAAGAGTTCATCTTTAATTATACTTTCCATTATTCTAGATACGATGGGTGTGTGATTGATGGGACGTAAGTTTTTAACTTCGTGGGCAGCGCCAATTTTGTGTCGCGGAATAACGACAGAAGTTTTCCATTGAGTTGGGTATCCTCCGTTGTTAAAAGTGACTGTAAAGATGTTGAACAAAAGCAGAAGGAAGTCACTACCACTGCTTTTTATTAAACAAGATGGGATCCCATCAGGGTCTGCGCACGTTGAGGAGCATAAGCGAGAGACTTGGCCAGTGATTTTCGCTATGATGCATTTCACTGTGCATAGAGTTTCATTGTTGTGCGGCATGATAAGCGCTGGTGTGTCTGGTGATTCGTTGACCATTTATTCAAAAAAAGCACTGAAAGCTTCGCATATATCACTTGGTACATCGTAGTATGCTCCATCAGGTGTGGTGATAAAATTGAGATTGTCGCTGCAATGCGAACCCCGAGCACGGAATAGTTTGGCTAGCTCAGATGTTTAGCTAGGACCGTTCAAAGGTTCACACTCTTCTAGAAGCTTATGAAGCTTTTGTGATGCCTTCAACGTCTTGCGACCGGATGTATGTTTAGTTTGGTAAGCACATTTTAGTGAAACTACTGAATCGATGCAGAAGCCAATTATACTATAACACTAGTCCGTCGCATGTTGAGGACATGAAGAGAGAAAGAAGTTATCGCATTTCATCAAACGAATCACGCCCTTGAAAGAGTTCCAGTCGACGGAACTGCACAGAAGAGAATGCATTGTGTTCTGTACATCAATCATGCGTAGTCCTAGGCGCCATTTGATCAAGCGATGATCGCACCCCGAAAATTCATCAAGGACGTTAACAC
Source organism: Dicrocoelium dendriticum (assembly GCA_944474145.2). Taxonomy (NCBI): domain Eukaryota; kingdom Metazoa; phylum Platyhelminthes; class Trematoda; order Plagiorchiida; family Dicrocoeliidae; genus Dicrocoelium; species Dicrocoelium dendriticum. Next base: position 81,274,747 of record OX104063.1, read on the forward strand.
TGATTGCAGGCATGCCCAATGAAAAAATGAGATCCAGAGTACTTTCACCCCTGCTAGGTTGGGAGACGAGTTGTTGCCAACCATTCATTTGGATACAGGAGATAAGATTTTAGCATTTCAAAGGAGCGGTTCCCGTGGGCTATGCAATCGAAGGCAGATTGAAATCACCTCCAATAATCTTATGTAAAAATGGTAGGCTAGCGGCACATTCAAACGCAAGCGTCAAAAGTTCTAGGGCTTTTGGACTGCAGTTTGGGGCGCTATATATATACATCCTATAAACAGCTGCTGCTGATCAACAGATATCGTGAGCCAGAGTGATTCCTGAACATTGTTCAGCACTGGGTTCTGGAAGGATGATGCGGCGAGCGATTTTTCCGGATAAAATACACAGCCGCCACTTCGACGACCACGCCGATTTCTCATAAACTTGTCCTATCCGAAAGTAGTTAACTGATTGTCAGACATGTCATCACGACATCAAGATTCAGTAATAAATATTATATAAGGATTATTCACCAAAACCAATGAGCGCAGTGTGTGGATCTTGGAGGGAAGAGGACGTGTTTATTAAAAATACGGAGATAGATGTGAGATATGAAGAAAATCGTTTAGGCTGTGTTATAAACACTGGGGTTTCAAGCTATGTGCCTGGACCCAGGCTAGAAACTGTTGAAACGTTCGTGTTTTGCCAACGGTGGAAAATAATTTAGAGGTGGCCACACCGGGGGTTGCGACTGATTATGGCCCTATAGAAAATGATTCGAGGAAAAGAGTCCATGATTGTTGTAATAGCTTGTGGGAGTTGGGGAGTTAACTTGTGGCCTCTGCATCATGTCACTAATAGGCTGTTGGTTACGTAACGCATTGATTGGTGTCAGTGGGTAGCTACCCTTTCCATCCATGGGTAACATCCGCTTACTTGCGCTCGATATACAAAGATTCCCTATACGCTTTGGAGGCAAACTGGTGTCAATCCATAAATCAACATCAGCATAATCCGTCTGGTTCGTTGATGGAATCGGAAAGTCGTGGTACCCAATTACACCGTGTATAAGGTGCAAAGATGGTGGCACGTCTTGCATAAATTTATGATCAATGGATGTACGTCTATCCAAACAAAATGACGATACAGAGTCGCCTAATGACGCTTGCGATAAATCTAGCTCAACTGACCTTTTACTATTGATCAATTTGACCGGATCCATCGATATTCTCGATGAGGCTGGACACTGGCTAGAGCAGACTTTAGGCGGGACATGGCAGTTCGAGGCTTGAGGTAACGGTTTCGCGTGCAATTGGGCTTTAGCAGGCAATGCAGTTGTTATTTTCTGATCCACATTGTTGTCACTTCGCATGCAGGAAACAGCAACAGAAAACCCTATCTGACTGCCATAACTGATTATCCAAGAGAAAGCACCATGCACATCACTCGTTTTTTAGATTGTAGTCGTTTTGAGCTTGGTCGTATTATCATGCTTAGCCGTGAAACTGAGGCCTGGTGGAAGTTCTCCAGTAACCAATTTTGCGTCTGACGTTTATCTTAACTCCGAAATGCGAGAATCAAGTGCTCTATCGGACACAGCATCTAATGTAATAGAGCGGCTCGCATATTCATGTGATTCCTTGTTAGTTTCAAAAATCCATTTATTATTCATCGCTTCGCCCCTGTTTGCAATAAGTGGAGTATTATTCTAAAGTATGTAGTTGTCGAAGTGCCGGGGGCTATCAAAAGTCGAAGTGCCGGGGGCTCTGGTTCGCTTACCGGTACAGGAAGCTGGACGCTCGTTAGGCGGAAGCCTGTATCGTCCACGGATTTTGACCTGACCTGACCTGACCTGCCAATAAGTGGAGCAATATCAACTGGATGCGAGGCGCTAGATGGCTGTTTGGAATTCTGATTTACCTCAGAATTTCGTCTCCTTATCTCGTTGTAATTGGGTTTTGTCCTCCATAATTTTTAGAGGTTTGAAAGTCGTATTAAGCACAATGAGATTGCGCTATGGAATAATATTTTTAGCCATAAGTTCATATTGAAACTGGAAATATATGGGACACGCGTAACGCATTACATTTTTGCGTAGTCTGCTGCAGCTAAACCGGCAAGATTGCATACCACATGCAGTGAAAAGCACTTTTTGAACAGTTTTTAATGCTACATTCTCTGGCATATTAAAAACCACTGCATAGCGTGAACAGCGTACTCGATTGTGCGCTTCGTGAGGTTCATTTAATCAATATTTGTGAGCGATTCAAATAAGCCAACTGGACTCTTCAAAGTTTACAATATCGATATGAGCATGTAAGTTAAGCGCGTGTAGTTTCAGATAAAGATGGACATTTTTCAGGTGTCTTACCCAGGACTGCATGTAGTCGGTTGGTGCGACAGATCTGCGGAAGCGGAAATGTTGCGCCGAAGTGGGATGTATGCAGTGGACTGCATACTTTTGCTGACACACCTGAGGTGGCTCTATCATGTGTGGCGTATGGACTGGACGCGGATACCGAAGCAGCTATTATATGGTCAGCTGTGTTTGGAAGCGGCATGTGGGGAAACCAAAGCTCCGTTACCAGCTCCGTTACCGTGGGCCTCTCACAGTCTACTCTTGATTGCAGGTCATGGGAATCGAAGACGGTTGATTGGCGTGCATGGCGCGATCTGATCACGAAGCCAGTTGCCGAAGTGCGTGAGGAAGACCTCATACATCCAGAGAAGAAGCGGCAAGTGCGGAAACGGCAGGCACTGATGGGTTGTACCTCATCGACCTCGAGCGCCTGGTGCTGTAGCACATGCGGTCGCGAGTGCCTGGGTCAGGCAGGCCTAGTGAGCCATGAGCGAAGCCACTCGGGGCCACCACTGAAACGACAACGGGTCCTGCAGAGAGCGTAGGCAAAACCGGCGCAGCGTTTGTAGGTACGCTGCATTCGATTAACTAACCGGTAGCTTGCATGCTGGGTCGCTTTATTTCAGGTGGTGTGTTCGCTATATTGTCTCCGTAATGTCTACGTGAACTATCTTCTATAAACTTGCACACATCGTTCAAGTTAATTGTAATTAACTTTGAGGACATTTTCGCGTTTGTAACATCTCCTTAAAATATATTTTTCGACCTCTTAAAGCTATAGCCGACATTTTGGCAACCAATTTATTTCATATGTTCATTTATTAAAGAGTTATGTCACCGTATCTGTATGCATTAGTTTATTTATTTTATTTGACCTCCTCGTCACAAGTGACTGGATGTTGCTTGGAATTCCCGGTGTGGCTGAGCTTGATGTGCATGTCGACAAGGTGCCCACCTGTCTATTACCCACCACTTCGTCCATCCTAGCTCCAGAAGAGGGTTGGTCGCTGCTGGAGGAGACTGGGTGCAAGGTCCTTGTGACCGTGCTAGGCTCGAAGAGCGGTTCCACGCACTGAGTGTGAAGCGGACCACGGTCCAGCCTCCACCTTGTGTGCACTTGACTCCCAAATACAGCGTGCTTTTGTTAATCTGTAAAAGATCATGGGCCTGCTCTTTTGATGAAACGTGGCTCCCATCCACATTCCTCCTGGTCTTATTCCTTCGGATTTCACCGGATATGGGTTGTGTTCTGGGAGCTGTGGGTGGTGCAGCGCAAGCCACTCATGGTCCTTCTGTAGGCGCAGGCGTCCTGTGGCTTGCCACAGTGACAGGCAAATCCGAAACCGGATGCCGCCGACCATATATGAATGGAAACGCGGTCATTCAATTCATTGGTTTATTGGGTAGTAGAGAGCAGGATGGAGATCCCTTGTCAGCTCCATCGCTTCCCGATCATTGCTGGGATGCTCGTCATTGGGCAATGGAAACTCCGGAGAGGCAAGCGCACTCGTAGCTGAAGCAACACCATCCCGGCATATTCAACAGGTGTGAATCAAGTAGTCGTTTGAAGCAATCCTCCGTCTGTGCATCAACGATTGGCGGCGGTAACCGGCTCCATTTATTCACAACGCGAGTGGATATAGCCAGAATGGGCCGTACTTTGAGCCTCCGTGGTTTGAATAATTTCCATCGGTGACCTCTAATCGAACTCCCAATGTTGAGGTGAAAAATTCCTGAAACTCTCTCCCTAGCTCTTCTCTAAGGATACGAGGGGTAAAAATCAAGTCATCACGCCGGCGACGGTAATCCATAGAAAACATATTCAAATGTCGAAGCCGAAGGGGATACGGCAGGTCACATAACTCGGAGACAAACTTCGGTCCACGCCGTTGGACCTTTTCGATCATGTCGCGCTCAAATCTGGAAAGCGGGTAGGCAGCAGGGAGACCGTATTCCTGAATCGGGTGCAAAGGCGAGGTGAACAGAAGTCTAAAAAGTTCTAGTGTCAAGCGACATAAGGCTCTTCGGTTGGCGTGAAACATCCTGTAGGCAGCGGCAACCCTCTTCATCGTTCCTGAGTGGATCTTAAGTCTGGGGAAACAATCACGCCCAGATCTCTCTCTAAAGTGACATTTTTGAGCAAGAAACCACCTATGTGGTAAGCGCCGAATGGTTCAGGAGCGCCGGTAGGCAAGACGGAATATTTGTCTTGATTAATGGGTAAGCACCACTGAATCGACCAATTGTGCAGGAGATCGAGCGTCATTTGTAGTTGATCAGCATCCTCTAGAGAGGATACCTCCTTCCATATCATAAATCATCCGCATAAATCAAGCAATGCAATTGAAGCTCAGATGGCAGATCGTTGATGAAGATGTTGAAGTGTCCGGGGCCGAGGACGGAGCCCTGTGGGACACCGCTGGTCATATGTACAGGATCGGAATACCTTTCGTTCACTCTCACCAGCATGGAACGACTGTGCAGGAAATCGGAAATCCACAAGAGAAAGTTATCAGTGACACCGGTTCTTCGGAGTTTGTAGAGGAGCTGTTCATGCGGGACCTTATCAAAAGCTTTACTGAAATCCACGAACACAACATTCAGGCATTTGCCAACATCCAATGAATTTGCCCATTTCCTCTAGCCATAAGCAAGTTGGTAGAGCAGGAGCGAGCTTTAAGAAAACCATACTGGGCACCGGATATCAGATCCAAATGTTCGAGATGAAGCCGAAGCGCCCGTTTCAGGACCCGTTCCATGAGTTTGCACACTATCGATGTAAGGCAAATGGGCCGGTAGCTAGCTGGGTCTTGCCGGTTTCCTCCTTTGTATATGGGTTTGATGATGCCTGTCTTCCAAGCGGTCGGAAGAAGTCCGGACTGAAACGATCGACGGAAGACCTGCGTGATAGGTGAAGCAATGTATTGGGCCACAGTCTTAAGGAACAAGGGGTGTAAGTCGTCAGGACCAGGCGATGAGTAAGGATCCAACTCACAGAGAAGTTTCAACACGACGTCAGTGTTTATATCGACGTGCCCTAACAGAGAAGGGGGGAGTGCACACTGGTATGTCACAGAGCGACGCTGATGTTGAGTAGACTGAAGAGTATTGCCGCGCCAGGAGGCTGGCTTTATCGGTGTCTTCGAGAACTGGATCCCCATGCTCGGATGAACACATGGTAGGGATACCACTGCCCGCTCTAGGGCTCCGTTTGAGGTAGGAGAAAAGCGTCTTAGGAGTCTTTCTAGAAAGAGTGGCTAAGGAGAGTTCATATTGTTGACGTTTCTCACGTTTTTGCAGGGTACAGGTAATCCTAACTGTTTTGTAACCGATGTAGTCATGCCCCGATCGTGTGGTCCTAAATCCGTCCCACAACTTACGTCTTCTGGTCATTAGGAATCTCAATTCACGATCTATCCACGGAGGGTCTCTAGAGAGCGGTCGCTTTTTGGAGATGGGGACAACTTGTTCAATGAGCGATGTCAGCTTGGAGTACAAAAGATTCCAGGCACTGTCCACATTGAAATGTTTGGGAATACACCAATGCATAATACCTGCAGCCGTTTTAAGACGAAGGGCATCAGCACGCCAGAAATGTCGGCGGACGGCACATGGGTTGTGAATGGTAAAGCGACGAGTCCATTGGAATAAAGTAGTACAATGATCGCTTTTATCAATGGGTTGAGAGACTGCTAGGTCCATGACGTCTGACTGCCCTGGGGAGAGCACAAGACCCAGGATATAAGGCGACTGGCCGGCGAGAACACGAGTAGGCATGGAGACATGTTGATACAGTCTGCAGTCGAAAACGGTATCAAGGAAGGCGGCATCAAAGGAATCAGGTGGATGATCGCAAAGAAATAGGTCCCAGTCGATATTAGGAGCATTGTAATCTCCCAGAATAAGACAACGCTTTCCAGAACCGTGCTTCTTGATCAGCTCAAACAAGCGAGCTCCCGCGCCCAGTGGCGTTCTGTAGATGACACCAATCAAGGAAGATCTGCACCCGTCATGAATGCGGCACCAAAGGGCATCGAAATCGCTGTCATTGTCACATGAGACCTCAACTAGATGGGACTTCAGATCCGCCGTCCAGTAGAGTATTACGCCACCTCCCGACTTCCTCCCATGACGAGCGGCTCGAGAAAGGTGGCATCCAGGGATAGGCACTTCAGAGTCAATGATGTCTGGGAATAACCATGTTTCAATGAAGGCCATTAAATCGGAACAAACATCTGCGGCAAGCGTCCGGATCTCATCAAGTTTATTTTGCAGACTATGAACATTAGCGAACAGCACACGCAGTCCGTTCTTTTGCATTACTGTCCTGGGGTGACAAAAAGCGGCCGCCACCGGGTTCCCGGAGTTTTGCGCACAACGCGAAAATCCATCATATGAAGGCCCGTTTCACCACTCGTCCGACGGGTCCTCAGCTCATCAATAGCTTTTTTTCATTTTGAGCCGATCTTCCGGGGAGAGATCTCTCAACACATAAAACGGGCCGGCCTTTGAGACGTGAGGTTCGTAGGAGAATGCATCGACATGCTTCCTCGTCTTGGAACCCAATCTTAAGGGGGGTGCCTTGAGGGAATTTGCTTGTTTTCTACCTAAGCGTAAAGCCGAGATAAGGTTGATTCGCTGTTCGCCTTCGTCGAATAACACAGAGATTAGTCGTTCTAGGAACGCGGCGAATGACAAATATATGAACCCCTTATTTCCGCAATTTCTTCAGATGATCAGATAAGGTCAGCGCGATACGTCAATCGCAATATATCATTCATACATGAACCCCCTCCTTTCATAAGGTATACCGGGGGTCACGGACCACACACTACCCCTATCCGCAAGGTTATTAGCAATGGACCCGTTCCCAATACTCCCACACATTTTTAACGCTCATCAGATTCGCGATTCGCATGACTCACACAAGTGACACGAACGATGATTTCACCATGTATGGTATGTTTTCATTACTTTTGATTAACGCCTTGTTGATTATCAACATACGGTATACCCCAAGCAAGCTTGCACATTTGAACCAACTGCAAGCTATAGCGCACCAAAAAGATAACTACTATCTTTTGTGACAATTTCACTGATGACCAACTGTACACTATTCTTTAAGGTTTCAATCACTTTTACATTACGTCCATGTTGACCTACATCCGGCTCCACACTTGACCGTTTGTAAGTTCCCGCGCTAAGGTCTTCTCCTGTCGCGCTTCATCCGTCCAACTTTTCTTGTAGCTAAACGAGTACAGTCCTCTGTGTCCAACTCCAATATCCTTCGGATATCCGCGCTTAATTTCGCACATCGTCTCGGAATAGTATTCACTAGTAATACAAATTGGTCGGCCGGTGGCCGAGTGGTCTGCGCACCTGGTTCGCAACCATAAGGTCCCCGGTTCGAATCCGCGTAGGAGTGAGCGTCCTCGCGGTATACTCAGCCCGCGCGCGACTGGTGGTGGTCGAGCGGTAGCGAAGCCCAGTTACGGCGTACAGCTTACACATTATTATATTTTATTCACCCTGATTTCCACGCGCGAATTTATACTTTATACGTCGCTTGTATTTTTTGGTGAGTTCGTTCCTTTTCTCGATTATATACGTGTATTTATCTGTATTTGGGGTAATTATAGTTTTGTAGTTGTGTATTTGTTCTCCCTTGATCTTTTCGATTCACATTCCGGAAGTGGCATGTGAGTCATTTCGCAGCGTAAACATGCATCCTTCGGCTGTTTCAAGTTTCATGGAACACAGCACAGAGGTTTAGTTTAAGATATTCGAGATCCAACTGGAAAATAAGGGCATTACGACGGACTATCCGAAGTACAAGTAGCTCGTCCCACACCTTCCTTCGCCAGTGGTAACGCTGATTGAGGACATTCTACTCTGCCCATCGAATGAGGCAAATTATGAAACGATGAAGCTAGCGATTCTAAAAGAGTTACAGCTCAGAGCACGAGCTCGATTTAAACAGCTCAATGGTCCCAAGCTGGGAGATCGCAAGCCGTCGACGTTGCTCTGCGAAATTCAGCACATCGCTGGTTCCTTATTCTTCTGCAAAAAGGGTATAGAGGAACTGTGCTTTGCAGTCTCCCAGAGCTGTTGCCGGTAATGTTGTTCATGTTGCTGGATACGCCCGTGAAAAAACTAGCTACCAAGGCAGACGCTGCGTTCAAACGTTTTCTACAGCAGATAACCAGTAACTCCGGTAACGTATTCTCACCGATGAAAACTGAGTTTCATATTTGCTCCAAGTCGTCAGGCCAATCTAACCCTAAAGACGAGGAAATTGCGCTACTTCGCAGCAGGATAGCAGCAATGGAGGTTTCGAAGCAGAGTGTGCCACTGTCAGATTCAGACCACGTTTTGGCTACCGTTCATTGCGGCTTGTCTGTGCCTGCACAGTGTACATCTCGTTCGACGAAAAAGCGCGGTATTTCCTCTGTACCTTTTCAGTCAGAAAATACCAGATCCGTCGAAGAAGTATGTTGGTATCACCGCCAAGATGGTGGAGGAGTTAGTCGTTGTCCAGCTCCCTGCATTAGGTACGATTCAGCCGCTTCAGGGAAAGCGAATAGCCCGCATACCAGCACGACCAACGTATCCGTCAATAACCAAAAAAATCGCATGCTTTACGTTAAGGGTCGACGTTCATCCATCACGTTCCTCATCGACACGGGAGGGGAAGTCAGCGTCATCCATGCGAACGCATAAGACAAGCACTCAGAGCCTACGTACAACCTGCGTGCGGCCAACGGTTTTCCGATAGCTTCATTCAGTCAGCGCATGATGAACCTAGATCTCAATCATCGCCGAGACTTTCAGTGGGTCTTCATGGTTGTGTCTGTACCCTTCGCAATTATCGGTATCAACTTCAGCCGACATTTTGGGTTGATTGTTGATGCTGGTTGCCATAGACTTTTATACAACCGTACTAAAGTAGGGGTTGAAGACGTTCTTACGTACACCCCGATAATCAGTCCCATTTTCCGAATCGCCGATGTACCTTCAGATTATGCGAACCTACTGTCTGAATACCCGCGTCTGGCACGGCTAGCTGCAGAGCTTCCGCCAATCACGACATAGGTCCCTCATCACATTGCCACGCGCGATCCGCCGACGATTGCCTGGTCTGGACGACTAGCCTCAGACAAATTACGTGCCGCAAAAGCTGAATTCGATCACGTTTCAGCTCGGTATCATAAAACCATCCGACAGCCCATGAGCGACACCTCTCCACATGGTACTGAAAAAGACTACGGCGGACTGTCGATCCCTAAACAACGTAACCACGCCTGATCGTTATCCTATCCCACATAGCGTGGACCACACAGCTAGTATGGCAGGTAAAAACATTTATAGGAAAATCGACTTGGTGCGTGCTCACAACCAAATTCCGGTAGCTGAAGCGGACATTGCTAAAACTGCCGTGACGACTCCATTTGGTTTGTTCGAGTTTCTGTGCACGTCATTTGATCTAAAGAATGCCGCGCAAACTTTTCAGCGCTTCATCAACCAAGTTTGTCGCGGCCTAGACTTCGCTTATGCCTACTTCGACGACATCTTCATCGCGAGCTCCTCACGCGAGGAGCACTTATGCCACGTTGGAACGCTTTTTGATCGTTTAGTTCAACACGTGGTGACGAGCAAGGCGGAAAAGTGTTCGTTTGGTGTCGATTCGGTCAATTTTCACGACCATCGTAGCTCTCCCTCAAGCGTCGTGCCATTACAGGATAAAATTAAGGTTATCATTGACTACCCCGAGCCTCGCTCTTTCAAACAGGTAAGACGCTTTGATAGCCCCCCAACTTTTATCGCCGTTTCATAACTAGTTGCGCTTCGCTTATGTAACTCCTCAGGGACCTTCTCCGGAGAGCTTAAAAAGTTCCATGTTCCTGTTGCAGCACGCGCCACCTTCCAGGCTTTGAAAGAAGCAATCGCCAACATAGCTACTATAGCGCACCACGACCCGACAGCCAAACTGTCGCTCAGTACCGACGCTTCTGATGTAGCAGTTGAGGCGGTCTTAGCACAATAGGTAGGTGACGCTTGGCAGCCGTTGTTATTTTTCTCCAAAGGTTTGCAACCTGCCGAAACGAGTTATAGTACATTCGGTAAAGAATTATTAGTCATTTATTTAGTCATACGTCATTTCCGGCATGTCTTAGAAGGCCGCTCCTTTGTCGTCTTTACAGACCACAAACCCTGACTTACGTACTCGGCTCGACTACCGACCGACACTCTCCTAGAGAGTCGCGCCACCTTGACTATATCGCTCAGTTTACGACCGATATACGGCATATATCAGGTGTGCACAACACGGTCGCCGACGCACTTTCCCGAATCCACGCGATCTCTGCTGATGCCGGCACCGCTATTGACTTGACAGCCAAAGCCGCAGTGCAACTCAATGATCCTGAGGTTGATACAATACGTAGGTCTCCCTCATTGGACATACTACCCGTTCCGCTGACATCATCAGACGGAACTATACATTGTGATTTCTCTCTGGGAACGCCGCGCTCAGTCGTCCAACGCGAGTTTCGACAGACCGTATTCGACACGTTGCACTGCTTGTCTCATCCAGGCGTTCGTGCATCGCTTAAACTCGTAACCACAAGGTTCGTCTGGCTTAATGTCACTAATGACGTCCGTACTTGGGCAGCTGCTTGCCTTCCGTGTCAACGCGCGAAAGCGCATATGCACGCGAAAAGCCCAGTAGGAACATTTCCCACGCCAGATGCACGTTTTCACCACATGCACGTCGACCATGTAGGTCCTCTGCCGCCTTCGAAAGGCTCGTTATATATACTGACCTGTGTCGATAGATTCACTAGGTGGCCGGAAGCCATTCCCATACCTAAATGTCCTTCGGAAAGGGTAGCAAAACCTTTTGTGGAGCGCTGGGTAGTTCAATACAGCTGTCCCGTCATCGCGACCACCGATCGAGGGTCACATTTCTCGTCGACATTTGCCACGTTGCTTAAGAATTTAGGCTGTCGCCACGTTCAGACGACGGCGTATCATCCGGCCGCTAACGGCATAATGGAGCGTTTTCACTGCCAGCTGAAGGCAGCGCTACGTGCGCACGCAGATCCTTCATGGTCTGAAACACTTCCTCTCGTCCTCTTAGGCTTAAGAAACACGGTTAAAACCGATTTCGACACAACACCAGCGCACGTAGTCTACCGCTGCACGCTGCGGTTGCCTAGGCAGCTGGCAGCACCAGCCCCGTCTACTCCCACTTTTGACTACGGAAGTTACACTGATCGATTGGCTCACCAGATACGTGAACTACTTCCACCCGCTCCTCGACTCCAGAAGACACCAGCGTTTGTGCGCGAGAAGCGGTCTAGGTGATCATACGTCCTTCGCGTAGACGGTGTTCGACAGCCTCTTCAGTCATCGTACATAAGACCTTTCAAAGTGCTGCGCCGTGCGAATAAGACGTACACTAGTGAACGCGGTGGCCGACACTGTCGTCACCACTGACCGTCTGAAGTCTGCCTTTATGGAAGAAACCACCTCGCCTACTTGTTCTAGTAGTGCTTTGTGCGACGTCACAACTCACCGCACCAACCTTCAGCACCCTAGTTAAGTTCAACCAGACCACGATCCCGGTCTACAAGCATCAACCGTCCCGACATCTCCCGAATCTACCCCGCCGCCTCCCCTGACCAATCGCCGTAGTCAGGACGTGCATAAGGCCGTTCGTTTTACCGACTATGTACAGTGTAAACACGTTTAGGTTTGTAGATATTTGCCGCCTGTTTGGTCGATTGACATTTTGAAAATAAAAGAAATCAAAAACCTCCGAAAAACCTTTTCCTTAGAAAATATTCAAAAACCAAAAGTTTAAACACACAGATCCTTCGTTCGTTCTTGATGAGGTTTCCTACACATGTTTTTCCATTTTCTCGTCTGTGAATGCGCCAACCCTCCCCTTCGATCAACTGGCCAACACGAGCAACGTTTTCGAGAATGGGTGCAGTCAAAGAGGAGCCTGACGCGAACGCTTTTTGTTTCTCCGCGGGATGAGGGTCGCTTCTTCATGGAATGGCGGCCGTTTCTTCATGGGACGTGGGTCATTTTGGCGCGGGGCGGGGTGCGGCTAAGGGAGAGACCATTCTCAAGCGCACCGTTTGTCAGCGTCAGAGGTTGAGGTCCTGGCGGCCTTTTTTATGGGCTAGCCAAATTGTTGTAGTCTGACAAGCCCGCTGCAACGGCTCACCGAAATGCATCCTGCCCAGCAATCAATAAATAATAAATCGCAAACGGCATAGCGGACTCCGAATTCCGGCGAACCCCTTTTTGACCCGAACGCCCACTCACTCACTAGGCACGAATTTGCCCAACCAACTTCGGTTCACCCGTCATTTTCGACATCGAAGGCTCATTTTGTTCAGCCTTCTAGGAGGGATCTCTGCAGCCCCCCCAAAGATAACTCTGATCTTTTGTCTGCAATTTCACTGATGACCAACTGTACATTATTCTTTCATGTTTTAAGCGCCTTTACATTACATTCATGTTGACCTACATCCAGCTCGACACTTGACCGTTTGTAAGTTTTTGCGCTCACGTGTTCGCTCTTGTCGCGCTTCATCTGTCCGCATCTTCATGTAGCCCATGGAACACAGTCCGTTGTTTTCGACTCCAATTGTCTTCTGATATCCGCGTTTAGTTTCGCGCACCGTCTCGGACTAGTCCTACACTACACTAGTCCTAAAGAAATATGCCCTTTATTATTATATTCATGCGGTATATTGGTTTGAACACGGGCAATACGAACCTGGAGTCTAAATGTGCCACTGGCTTTGTGCACCTTGGACCGATAATACTGTGCACTCGATACGTTACGGACTACACGTACAAGAGCTGGAAATTTGGCACGGGGACATCGGCTGCCGGCCGGGTCAGAATACGAGTCAATGGCAACTCTTTCCGACAAAAGATTTGTTAAAGTGGGCTGACAGATAACGTTCAAACACCTCGCCCTAAAGTCAGGCGTACTGTTGGCGACCTTTAGCGCTGGCACTCTCATCCGTGTCAAAATTCCATAAACACCAGAGTGGCAACCTATTTGGAAGCATACCTGTCATCCATAGACACATAAATCTCGGGAGTCCCATTGGCTGACTTTCCATTACCAATGAGAGTGTTACCAATAGTGCGCCCATGTAACACTTTGGGAAGAGAAGGAATTGATGCGTACGTGAACTTGAATGAAGGACACGTAATTTTGATATGGTAACTATCTAACTTATAAGCACTATGCGTGAAGTTGCCAGTAAAATTGCGTAGACATTAGATAAGTAAAACTCAGCGATTGTTGATGAAAGCGTTGCGCTATGCCGTTTGCTTGTGGATGTCGAGCAATAGTGCGAATGCGTCAGCGTCTGACGACTGCAAGTTTATTACAATGCGGCTATTCATATTATAAAAAGCAGTCGATCGCTACTGGGGCTTGACAGTTATGTGACGAAAGTGCGCGGGATGTTTTCCGCAGCTACGTCAGGGAATAGCCTCGGGAGCAATTAATGATCACAGTCAACCTGTAGTCCATTCCCTTCGACATAATGGTCCAACTATATCGAGATGCACATAGGCGAATGGAGCTGGAATGAATGGGAAGCGCACAAGATGGTACCTTGTTGAGAAGCTGTAGGCGGATTGATACTGACTGCATGTATTTCGCATTAGGGTAAAACACCAGGACCCCTTCTCTCCCACTTATTTTATTCGATACATAGGTCACCGTGGCTGTGCGGAAGCGAAGCATCAAAGTTGGACTTGAGACTTCGGTTCACGTGAAGTGGACTCCGGACATTCCGATCAAAAGGACCACAGATAAAATGGAAACATTACGGCGTTGCTCATCCCAAAACAGGTACCGCACGACAGCGGTTTCGTCCTGGTTTGAACTCATCAGTTGGAGATAGTCTGAGCTGGGCTGGAAATCAGAGCCTAGTGGCTCAGGGTTGACGCCATAAGTACCATGCCATATATATATATATATATATATATATATATATATATATATAATTTTACTTAAGTGATAATATGAAATAACATACAGATATGTAATAAGTAAAATCTAATGAAAATTAACGGGGATGTAGATTCCCGTTTTGGTTACCTCTGTCGGTCAATATTAGGGTTAGGCCGGGATCCAGGGACGAAACAAGCTTCCACTTAACGAGCGTCACGTTTCGTGTGTCAGTAACCGAAAAAGAGCTCCCAGCGCTGCGACTTTATAGAATGTTCTGGATTCTATAATGGCGAAAAACAATGGCAAGTTCAAGACGAGTAACGCCCCTTCTTAATGTAATGAGATTAGGGGCAGTCGCTGATGCTCAAGCAAATTTGGGAAACCGGGCAGCCAATGTTTGTCTAGGCTACGTTTAGATTTTTCCTCAATTTCTCAAGCTAACAGAGCAGAAGGAAGTTTATTCTAAACGGGCGCAACCCCGTTCTTAATTCCAGTCTAAATCTTTGCTGCGTAATTTCATGCAATCGCCCCTTAAGTTGTCTGACGTAGCTGGTTCATACAGATCGGTGGGCCTGAGACCACTGAGACCCTTCATGATTTTAAACGTCACTATCAAGCCATATCTCGATCTGTGTCTTCTCATTGAAAAAACCTAAGTTAGTTAACCGAGCTATCGATGAAGTCTTGGAAATAGCGTTCGCTGGACACGACCTAGAAGGTGTGGAGCTACTTCCTGGTGAGCGACTTTGACTTGGAGTATGCGGACGATATTGCCCTAATCTGTGACAGCTCCCAAACATGCCAAACAACACTGGACCGACTAGCACTGGCTGTCAATCGTTTTGGGCTATGCTTTGCTCCATCAAATGTAAAGTACTTCTTCAAGATTGGCAGGGACCCACCCCTGCGCTAACGCTTTGTGATGATCTGATAAAAGTCGTTCAGGAATTTAAGTAGCTGGGCAGCTATATTAGCGCCCGAGGGATTCAAGATGAGATTACGAACCGTATATCAAAAGCTCGAAGTGCGTTTGCCAATATCCGCCACTGGCACAGACGCGACATTACTCTCGCTCGGAAGGGCAGAGTTTATAACACAGCCGTCCGTTCAAATCTCCTATATGGTTGTGAAACCTGGCCTATCAGGTCGACAGACATAAAGAGGCTCATCACACTCGATTATGGCTACTTTCGCAGCTTAGCTCATGTCTGGTGAAGCACCGCGTGAGCAATGAGCGTGTTCGGCGTCGCGTGTTTGGTGCAGGAAGAGCAAGTGAACCGCTCAGCACCATTATATCACGCACCAGGCTCCGATGGCTTGGCCACACGTTGCGCATGCCAGCACACCGACTTCCGCGACGTGCATTGTTTGCGCGTTGTGGGTGCGGTTGGAAGAGGAGGAGGGTAGGCCAAGCGATGACTTGGTCGAGGGAGATGAAAACCCCCATTTCGAAGTTTGCGTCGGTTGGTGCATCCCGGACTGCTTGGCTCGGGTCCTAAGGACGATGAACACGTTTGGTTGGACACACTTGGTGTTATGGCTAGGAGTCGGCCCCAGTGGCGTTTGTGTTGTGAGTTCATTTGTCCATCACTCTCCTGCTTTTCATCCCCCCTCCAATCAAGATCTCACTCCTTAGGCATAATATGACTCATTTTACGACACGACAGCTAGCTGTTAGCTCTCCGGAACGATGTCCATCCGTTACTGGGGCTCAGCCGGCGTGCCACTGTTTGTTTTCGTTTTCCTGTCTTTTGTATTGCTGCACAATAGCTGAGGTGTTTTCCACCCGCAGCTAACGTTTATAATGATGATGATGAATGATGCAGCGCAAGCCACTCATGATCCTTGTGTAGGCGCAGGCATCCTGTCGCTGGCCGCAGTGACAGGCAAATCCGTATCCGTCTGCCGCCAACCATGTATATATGTGTGCTCTATGCTGCAACCGACGTTGCATTCATGATACTTCTTCACTGCTTTTGGGTTAAATCTACCTACAGATCTCCTACGTGTTTTTAAGCTGGTTAAATCTTCTTTCACTTTATTTGGTTTGTTCTGCCTGCCTGAATAGTCTTCTATTAACTGGCCACGTTGTTTACGCTAATTGTGGTTATCTTCGTTAGCTTTATCGGGTTCCTAGCAGTTTTTGCGTAACTTATAGACATTTTGTATTTTTCGCAGATTCGTTGCTAACCAACTTATTTCATTCACTAACTTAGCGAATAGTCATGTATGCATAGCCATCTTGTTTAAGAGATATGTTTTATTTAATAACGTCATTTCAAGTGATTGCCTATGGTTTAGCATCTTGGTTGTGTCTGCACTTGATGTGCATGCTGCCAAGGTACTGATCTGTCTATTACTAACTACGTCGTCCATAATGGCTCTAGGAGGCAATTGGTCGTTGCTGGAGGGGACGGGGTGCACGGTCCGTGTGGCCGTGATAAGCTCGATGATTGATTGCATGCACTCATTGGGGTGCGGATCACGGTCCAGCCATTGCCTTCTGTGTGCTTGATTCCCCACATACAGCGTGCTTGTGTTTGCCTGTGAAGGGGTGTGGACCGGATCTGTTGATGAAACTTGGCTCCCATCCACATGCCTCTCGGTCTTATTCCTTCGGGTTTACACTGGATATGGGGTGTGTGGTTGGAGCTGTGGGTGGTGCAGCGGATGTCACCTATGATCCCTGTGTAGGTGCTGGCGTCCTGTGGCTGGCCACAGTGACAGGCAAATCCGAAACCGGATACCGCTAACCATGTACGTATACATATGTGGTGTGCGCTGAGTCAGATTGTGGAACCAAACGTGGCGGAAGAGCAATGTGGATTCCGTTCGGGTCGCAGCACTATAGATATGGTGTTTGCGGCTCGTCAGTTGCAGGAGAAGTGCAGAGAACGACACCAGCCATTGTACTCGCTTTTAGTTGATTTCACCAAGGCATTTGATACGGTGAACCGCGAGACATTGTGGCTGGTGTTGGGTAAGTTTGGTTGCCCGCGTAAGTTTGTAAGTTTAATTGAATGTCTGCACAGTGGTATGCGAGCGAGGGTGCAGCTGAGTGGAGAGACCTCTGATGACTTTACAGTTGTCGCTGGTGTGAAGCAAGGCTGTGTCTTTGCTCCTGCCCTGTTTAATATTTATCTTCATGCAATGTTGTCTTGTGCTTTTGATGCGGCTTGTGCTTACGGTGTTCGTGTGGAGCACGGTATTGATGGTGGGTTGCTGAACATCCGTCGTTTCGGTGCGAAAACTCTAGTCTGTGAGACAACTATCCGTAGGTTGCTGTTTGCTGACGACTGTGCGTTGTTTTCACACAGCGCGGATGAGTTGCAGCACATGACTAGTGTTCTGGCTTCGACAGCGGCCGAATTCGGGCTCATCATCAACACAAGCAAAACTGTCTGTCTGTTTCAGCCTTCACCGGAGGTGCAATCTTTAATATTGCCGCAAATCAGCATTGGTGCTGAAGTATTGGAAACCACCTCCCGCTTTTGCTACCTTGGGAGTGTGATGTCGACTGATCAGCAGCTGCACGTTGAGTTGCGTAATCGCGTGTCGAAGGCGGCAGCGGCATTCGGGAAGCTTGAGTACCGAGTGTGGAACAACCATCAGCTTAGCATTGGCACTAAGCTGATGGTGTACAAATCCATGCTACTGTCCGTTCTTCTATACGGCAGTGAAACGTGGACGATGTACCGTCGGGATGTGCGATATCTCGAGCGGTTCCATCAGCAGTGTCTGCGACGAATTTTGCGGATCGGCTGGGGCGCCAGAGTTGCAGACACGGAAGTGTTGCGCCGAAGTGGGATGTATGCAGTGGACGGCATACTTTTACTGCGACACCTGAGATGGCTCGGTCATGTGAGCCGTATGGATTCGACGCGAATACCGAAACGACTTTTATACGGTCAGCTGAGTATAGGGAAGCGGCATGCTGGGAAACCAAAGCTACGTTAGCAGGACATGATTAAAGTGAGCCTCACACGTTCTAATCTTGATTGCAGATCATGGGAATCGAAGGCGGTTGATCGTGGTGCATGGCGCGATCTAATCACGAAGGCAGTTGCTGAAGTGCGGGAGAAAGCCCTCATGCATGCGGAGAAGAAGCGGCAAGTGCGGAAACGGCAAGCACCAATGAATTGTACTCCATCGACATCGAGCGCATGGTGCTGTAGAACATGCGGTCGCGAGTGCCTTAGTCAGGCAGGCCTAGTGAGCCATGAGAGAGGTCACTCGGGACCACTGCCGAAGCGCCGACGGGTTCCGCAGTGAACGTAGGCAGCACCGGCGCAGCGTTTGTAGGCACGCTGAATTCGATTTACTAACCGCGTGCTTGCATGCTAAGTCTCTTTATTTCAGGTGGTGGGTTTTCGGTTCTCTCCTAATGCCTTTCTTTCTCATATAAATGTCTAGTGGGCCATGAGCTGTGCCATTTGGGGCCACTACAGAAGCGACGACGGGTCCTGCAGAGAATTACGACGAGCCGGCGCAGCCTTTATAGTCACGCTGAATTCGATTTACTAACCGCGTGCTTGCATGCTAAGTCTCTTTATTTCAGGTGGTGGGTTTACAGGATCAACCATCCGTTTTCAATTCTACTTGTGAACCTTCCTCGCGCTCACGCCAACATCAGTATTCAGCACTCTGCTGCTAACGGCTCAACAGCTTCTTTCCAACTGTGCCTCTCCTGCCAAAGAGGAACACTTCATGCTTCTGAATCTGGTGAATTTCTTCGCTACGGAGGGATCGAGGATCACATTTAGTGAGGCCCCTAACGAGTTGTGTTACCGTCTTTCCACACAGATGGAGACCCCCGGAAAAACGCGTACGTGCTGTTACAATTGGAAACGATAAACACCGATAACATCTTCAATGTGGCCATATACAGCGTCTTTACCACACCCGCCGGGAACGCCGCAAATACAGTGATTGACGGGAGATGGCGCACCGCCTTTCTCAGTGAGGACAAGAACATTCCAGACTTCACGGAATTTCGGATGAATGTGCTCTCCAGACCTCCTGCTAACGATGACCGCGCACCATGTTGATTCGTTCCAGCTAATGACGACTTGGTGAAACCGATTATCATGGAGGAGATGCAAAGTGTTCTCAAAAATATGCCGGGTTCGGCTCCTGGTATAGACCACATCAAGCCCGCAGACTTTGCAAAGATGGATCCCTACCTTGTAACTTCATTTCTCAACTGGCTTCTTACTTCCTGCCCATTTCCCATCCACATGAACGCAGTCCGGATCACCTTCGTACACAAAGTCTCCCAGCCAACTTCCCTGGACAATTCCATCCCATCTCAGTTCCATCTGTCTTCACACGCCTCCTTCATCGTATCCTGTTTGATTGCTGGGTCCCGGCTTTCCCTACCGACCGCCTTCAGTTTGGCTTTCTTCGTAAAAATAGCCCTTTCGGTGCTCCGTCCATACTCCATGCTGCTCTTCGCCATTCTCACTCCTCTCGTACTTCTCTTTCATTTACGTCAGTGGATATCACGAAAGCGTTCGATTCCACTTCTCACCACTCCTTACTTCGAGTGTTAGTTGCTTTCTGAGCTCCCCCGCTACTGTTAGATTACCTGGCATCCTATTACAGCGCCACGTCCTCATTCTTTAATGACGTTAAGCTTCATCCCCATAGAGGGGTCCAGCAAGGAGATCCGCTTTCCCTTAGCTTTTCATAATGTTCCTCGATGAAGTTCTACACCGAGTCACCACCTCGCCTAGTTGAAGCGGCAAAGGAGCGGCCTTCTAAGACGTCGAAGGTGACGTATCGTTAGGTATATGGCTAGTAGTTCTCTACCGAACGTGCTGTAGCGAGAATTGGTAGGTTGTAGGCGTTTGGAGAAAAAGGCTAAGGGCTGCCACTTATCGGCTACTCGTTGCTGCAAAACAGCGCCGACTACCACGTCCGAGGTGTCAGTACTGAGGGACAGTAGCGTTGCCAGATCATGGTGCGCTATAGAAGTTATGTTGGCGATAGCTTCTTTCAGTGACGTAAAAGCAGCACGTGCTGCTACAGGAAATTCGAATTTCTTGAGTTTTCCTCGGAGGTCCGTGAGATGTTGCATCAACTACGCGCAGTTTGGTATGACCCGTCGGTAAAAGTTGAGAAGCCCATCAAAACACCTAAGCAGTTTGAAAGAATGAGGCTCGGGGTATTCGATGATGGTTTGAATTTTATCCTGCAGTGGCACGACGTCTGCAGATGAGATACGATCGCCGAGGAAGTTGATTGATTCGACGCCAAACGAACACTTCTCTGCGTTGATCATCACCCCATGACGCATGAAGAGCTAGAGCGGAGTATTATCCTCACATTTGTGTTGGCTACTAAATGGAGTAATATAAACTGGGTGAGGGGCGCCATTTGGCTGTTGGGTATTCTGTTTTCCTCAGACGTTCTCCTCCTTATCTCTCGTTGTAGCGGGGTTTTGTTCTCCGTAATTTTCAGACTTTTGAACGTCGTATTAAACACAAGGAGATTGCGCTTTTGAATAAATTGTTTAGCAATAAGTTCATTTTGAAACTGGAAATGTATGGGACAAGCGTAACGCATTACATTTTTTCGTAGTCTGATGCAGCTGGACCAACAAGATTGCATACCGCATGCAGTACGAAGCAATTTCTGAACAGTTTTTAATGGTGTCCCGTAAATGCAATCTCCATGACTTCCTCAATAGCGAAGTTGAAGTGGAAAAATGACAGCGGGCGTCCTTGTCTCACACCGCTAGAGATATTGAAGGGTGGCGACAGCTTGCCGTAAGCCACAAGTCTGCCCTTCCTACGCACGTATATTGCTCGGATAATATTTACATATTTCTCAGGTACACCTTGCTTGAGTAGACAGTCCCCAAGGGCACATCGATCGATCGAATCGAAGGCACCTTTAATGTTGTGGAACACGACTACGGTAGACCACCAATACGTGTGACGGTGCTCCAACGATTGACGCAAAGCTCAGATGTGGTCGATTCAGCCACGACCCCGACGGAAACCGGCTTGCTGCTCACGAATCTGACTTTCACGAGCGCTAGTCCTTCTGTGAAGGATGACATAGGCAAGTAATTTGTAGGCGATGGGGATCAGACTGATCCCTCCCTCTATGCTTGCCGCATTCCAAATGCGAGCCTCCTTTCAAAGAACGTTTGAACAATAACGGCGCGGCTCCAGTCGGCTGGGACAGTTTTCTGATCCCACAGTAACTCGTATACATCATCCACAAGAGCAGGGCCCCGAATTTGAAGAGGGCTGGAAGATGATCATCTGGTCGCACAGTTTCGTTGAGCTTCGACAGTCTCATCTCACCTTCGACTTCTGAGCGAGAGGGCGGATCTAAAGATACATCCCAGGGAGCAGGGCCATCGTTGGCCAGTGAGGAATCGAACAATTTCGGCGGATTAAATTTCTTTTCAAAATGTTCAGCGTAATGCTCCAAACCTTTTGACAAATTGTGGATAGGCTGTCCGCTGTCGTCATAAATTGTTTCACTTACACCAGGTCTCATACTGCTCGTTCGCCGTATCAGACGGACTAACTTTCCTAGGTTTTCATGAGCAGTGACCACTTCCATCTGCGAGTTTTATTGTGTTCGCTTCCAGCCGGAATATACCAGCGAGTATCGATAAGTTCCAGAGACCGCGAAGCGATCCGATGTCCATGCTGGCTGTTCGACTTACCACGTGAGGAGTTGCCTGCTGCTAGCAGGGTCTGGTGAACATGCGACCAGTGACCTTCAATTGTCTCGGGTAAACGCTTACACATCCCGCATGTCTGAGTAATTCGATAAGCATTTACAACAGCTGACTTCGCTAGTTGACTGGTGTCGTGTAGCCCTCGGGGAAGCAAGACTGGGCCGCGATCACGAAGTCATTTATTAAGGTTGCGCTTGAATATTTATAGTGTATATACACTATTTACAACCGTTCGTCTCAATGTCTCATCCCTGTTATTCGCATTGTGTTGCTGGCTCCATTTCCTTTGGTTTATGCTTGCCCGCCACGTTCACTCTGTCTAAAATTACCTTGACTTTCTTAGTGGATGTACGAGTGGCTGGATTGGGTCCGCGCGCATCTCCTCTCGGTGCAATGCCACAAGACATGGCTCAAACGTGCACAAGTATGCGCTCCTTCGCTTGCTGGCGCCTAATTGGTCCCTTGCACGTTCAGTGGATATTTGCGGGGTGAAGGTGATTACAGACCAACTATTTCCTGATCGGCTGACTAATCTGCTTCTGGCAACATGCTCACACCTTATCGGTCTGGCCTGGGACGTTCCATCGGCAATACAGCATTTGCAATCCCCATCATTTCCAGCCTCCATCCCTACTGGTGTCCATACACTCAAAGCGCCGTCGGGGGCGTCCGCCAAAACGCGTCCGTATGTCAACATATACAAGTGCATGGTCGGTGTCAACACATGTGTTCCAAATCGAGCGACAGTTCTGGACGCAACCTCTCCAGCTGTAATTGATTGCAACGTGATCGCTTTGCGTCCATAACTGGTTCGAGGCTGGTGGGCGCCAGGTTACCCTCCGGCGGTTGCTGTGTCAGAAATTAGTGCTCGCAAGGAATAAGCGAGCATTTTCACACAAATGGAGTAACCGCCTACCGTTATCATTTCGTGAGCCTACACCGTGTTGGCCGCCCAGATGCTGTACATCAGAGGATAAATTTCCAGTTTGAGCCTTTATATCCCAGCCAGCATTAAAGTGTCTGTGCTTCTTCTGTGGCGAAGGAGCTCGTGCAGTTGGCGATAGAAGTCGTCTTTTACAGAATTATCAATACCTTTTGTGTGTGCGTAGTCAGGGACGACAAATAGGCACCGATTGGTCCAGCGCGACTTTGAAACTGTGAACGGACAGCCAATCGGGCCGTATCTATCCAGCTGCTGATTGGGTTCCAGTCAACTGGGGCAGCTTCAGCCCGGATACTCAAGGCAATACCAACATTGGTTTGGCTGGTACTCGAAGATGCATCATCTCCGGATAGGTGCAATGAGCAAGCACAGCTGGTGACACCTGATGGGGCTCGCAAAACGAGCACAGTGCTCGGATCTTGTAGGCGGGTTTCCGGTAAGCTGCGGATATCGATCGAGAGAGCCGCTAATGTTCTCTGACTGCTCGATTAGACATGAGCTTGTCGATATGGTCGGAGTGACGCTGCACGTTTGCATGTGAGTTGAAACTAGAAGCTAAAAGCCCATCAAACCAAGGTGGGGGTGGGCCAAGCTTTAGGGGGTTGAAACCTGAGTGGTTAAACCTGCAGTTGAAACGGCACGATAAGGGTGAATAAGCCTGACAGAGTGAACGAGAAGACGGAAGTCATGGGCAGTAGCATTCAACTCCCTGTCTACGCTGCTCGATGCAGCCGCTAGGGCGCAGTTTGTTATTCACCGCGACGCCAAAGCCTCAGGAAGCTGTCTGTAGAGAAATTAATTGTATCGCGTGGGCAGGGGGTTGTCAGGTTGCCAAGGCCTGAGCAGGAGAACAAGTAGGGTTCTCAACTAGTCTTTGCTTCAAAAACCTGACCCCAAGGCAGCAAGTTTGGCAGTGAGTTACAAGGGGTCCGTTTTAAGGTATAACGAGTCACCCTAGTACCAACCCCTAACCTGGACCAGGAGGCTGAGTTTATCTGACCTGTAACTACTGCCCAATCTGGTATGAGTGGCTCCGAAAGTGCAAAAAGCACCACCCAGCATAGCTCAGTGGATCTCTGAAGCACGCAAACCATCGCACCACGGTAAGGTACAGCCTCATTGTGCTGGTATTTCAGCCTTTGTTACCTGTGTTCAGAGCACGTGTCGACAGTGCACTGGCCATACTACACCATATCACCTAGTCCCAAACGACCCATACAAATAGCCGAACAACTAAAACAAATTAACACACCTTCATTTTTACCCGGAAACAACAAACGATAACCTTGGATAACACAGAATACCAAGTGTGAACTGCACAGACCGGAACATCATAACCGGCAAGTTCACAATTTGCGGTTTGCTCACTATTTCCAATTGCAATTTTTGCCTCACCTCAATATTTGCTCACCACTAACCGATCACCCGGTGGACATGTCGAGCTTCGCTTTTTTCTCCGCAACCTAACATTGCCAAGTAAAGAACAAGCACAGATGTAGCAGTCTGGAGATTCTCCTGTTTGCCTGTGCAACATTTTAACTAAGCTTATTTCATTGTACACCTAGGCGACTAGTGTGGTTTGTTGAACTGATTACTAGATTCCCATGCTTGACTTGCTCATTGCCATTTTTGCTTGACGCTCGATTTAGTTGCACTGCGCATCTACCTTGCTTGTTGCGTATACTCTGTAGTGGAAAGGCCAAACGGAAAGGTTTTAACAACATAAAAGAACCCAGTCTATAAATAAGAATGCTGGACCTGACCTTAGGTAAAGCAAGATCCTCCGTACGCCGTCAGTTTGTCGCAAAACCTGGTCGGAAGCCGAAACAGTGGGCACAATAAATTGACGCGTTAGATCCGATGATCGATGGACGAGGCTAGCAGACAGACGACGGGCAAAAGCACAACACGCGTAACCGAAACCAGCAGGCGAATCGAAACCCGAAAAAGCCTTTTATCGGTTGTAAATCAGTTAGAACAAAACTGTACCATAATAATAGAACTGAGAATAGAAAGTACAATTGGGAAGCGAAATGTACAAACGCTACAGAACTCCCCTAGAGCGTGAGTCACTGAGACGAAAGCTCGATACTTATGTGTCTTTTACCGTAGTCTGGAAGGGAGAACAACTGTATGTCCGAAGCGTGTTCGGTAACGCGATTTCGAGTTTGTGCCGTGAGATGCTTGGGGTGCAGAAGAGGGAACAGAGGTGTCACACACGGGCTGAGTAAGTGGCGTACTTGGGTAGGTGGGCTGGTCGGTGACAGGAATATCCGTGGGTTTCGGTAGCGGTCGCGTCTCAATGTACGCCGGTTTCAAGCGGTCAACAGTCACAGTATCCTGATATCCACTTCTATCTAGCACGAAGTACTTCTCTTTCTGGGCAACAACCATAAAGGGGCACTCGTAAGGCGACGTTAGAGGTTCACGGACGGCATAGACGCGCACGAGCACGAAGGCGCACGTGCGCATATCCAGGTGTACCTATTGACTCAGAGGACTGATTCGATGTGGTGTTGGACGAATTGAACTGAAGTGTCGCCTCAGGTGTGACGTACGAGGGCGGATCAACTTCTCCAGTAACCCTTGAGTCTACCATTATTTCTCCAGGAAATCTGAGAATAGTACCAAAGACCAAATCGGCGGGACAACAGCCACTGTCTGCTTTAATGACGTTACGAATACCAAGCAAGATCATCGGTAAACTTTCCGACCAACGTGAGTTCGACTCTGAAGCAATAATTGTGGCTTTACGTTGGCGATGGAAACGTTCAACGATGCCATTAGCAGCTGGGGGATAGCCGGTTGTCCGTAGGTGAGAACAACCGAGGAAGCGGTTCATGTCACGAAAGAAGGCAGAAGTGAATTGAGGCCCTCTATCGGTCGTAATAGTGGCTGGCGTGCCAAAGACGGGAATCCAATTCTCGATGGATGTTCGCGCCACGGTTTCTGTAGAAGCATTACGTAAATGCACTTCAAGTGGCCAACGCGTATAACGTTCAACACATGTCAACAAGTAGACAAAACTGTTGGATGGAGGCAAGGGCCCAACAATGTCAAGATGAACATGTTTGAAACGAGCGTCGGGAAGAGCAAACGTGCCGGGGACAGTAATCGTGTGACGGTGGACCTTGCTGGTTTGGCAAGTGATACAGTGTTTGGCCCACTGCTGGTTCGCGGGGCGCATGTTGTGCCAAATGAAGCGATCCGTAATTAGTTTGACGGTGGCTCGGATGCTTGGGTGTGAGGCTCCATGCAGGTGGTAAAAGACGATACGGCGGTACTGCTGAG
This sequence comes from Dicrocoelium dendriticum, assembly GCA_944474145.2. Lineage (NCBI taxonomy): Eukaryota > Metazoa > Platyhelminthes > Trematoda > Plagiorchiida > Dicrocoeliidae > Dicrocoelium > Dicrocoelium dendriticum. The sequence continues at coordinate 81,301,023 of OX104063.1, forward strand.
GGACAAAAGGCCGGGGCTTGACAGTAGAAATATCACAGTAAATTTTGGAGTCTGAGTTAAGGATAGGCATCCGTGATATTTTGCTCCACGGATGTGATCTCATTTGCACAAAGTTAGGATATCCTTCCTGATGAGCTGCTATGTCTAAGTTAATCTTCTGCCGTTAAGCTTCGTGAAGAGGTATACGCGACATGGCATCGGCGACAACGTTATTGGCAGCATCAACAGGGCGAATGACGGTACAAAACTGTGAACTATAATCCAAATGACGAAGTTCTCTGTGGGAGAAACGGTCGGATGAACCACAGAAAGCCAAGTCAAGTGGTTTATGGTCTGTAAGAATGGTAAACGTGCGACCTGCAACCAGGTGCCGAAAATGTTGGACAGCGAAGACCATAGCTAAACGTCCTCGACCAAAGGTGCTGTACCGCGTCTGTGCTGGCTGAAGTTTGCGAGAGAAAAAGGATAGCGGCTCAGGTTGACCTTTGATTACCTGCTGGAAAACAGCCACAACGGCGGTCTGAGATGCATCTATCTTGAGGATGAGAGTGACGCCAACATCAGTCCTCAAATGACTAAACGCGGTAGTGTTAGACAACGCGTGCTTGCTCTTGTCGAATGCATCCATAGCTTCCTGAGTGGGCTCAAATTTTCGTGACCAGCCTTTAAGTAAATCGGTCAATGGCTGGAGGGGCCAAGAGCCATCTGGTATGAAACGGCTGTAATAATTTACCATGTCGAGAAACCGACGGAGACTTGAAAGTTTGAGGCATGTGGTAATCTGCAAGCGCTTGTGCTTTCTTGGGGAGTGGACTAATGTCATTGCAAGCAATTCTGTGGCCGAAAAGATCAACAGATCTTTAGCCAAAAACACATTCGTCAACATTGATCGTAACGCTGTACCGAGCAAAGCGTTCGAAGGTCGATCACAGAAGTGACAGATGCTCATCAGATTGGAACTGGCCGCAAGAATATCGTCAATGTAGGCGTAGACGAAGTCGAGCCCCCTAAGGACTTGAGCGATAAACCTTTGGAAAGTCTGTGCGGCATTGTGTAGACCAAATGGTATGCGAACGAATTCGTAAAGACGAAATGGTGTGCTTATAGCAGTCTTCGGAATATCGTCGGGAGCAACCGGATTTTGGTAGTATGCACGCACCGAGTCAATCTTAGCGAAAATTATTCTTTCCTGTAAACCAGCTGAAAACTCTTGCATGTGCGGAATCAGATATCTCTCGGGGACGGTGGAAGTGTTTAGTGTCCGGTAATCTCCGCAAGGTCTCCGGTCACCACTGGACTTTTTGGAAACCATATGAAGCGGGGAGGACTATGGGCTATTGGAAGCACGAACGATACCGAGACGAAGCATATGTTAGAACCCTGACTTGGCAGTAGCAAGCTTGGCTGGAGGCAATCGTCGAGGTCGGGCGGTTACTGGCAGCTTATGTGTTAAGAGGTGGTGCGTAACGTTGTGATTAGGCTCAGGAAAGTCACTGGACGATTGATAAAGAGCAGGAGCTTGCAGCAATAGTTTGGTGAGCACATTGTCTGCGAGCAATGCCAAGCGAAGACCGATCGAACTGATCGAAGTGTCTTTACCCGAAACGGACAACGATGTCAAACTATAGCATAGTTTACGGTTACGCAGGTCCACGATCAGGCCGAACTTGGTAAGGAAATCAACACCGAGGACGTCAGCGATGAAAAACAAAGGGAAAACTTCGAAGAAGACCAAGATTGAGAGTCAACATTTTCTGGCCGTATTTATGAATCTTGGCGTTGTTCGCCGCCTGCAATATCAGACAGGTTGGAAGTAGGTTGTATTTTTCTGCAGCACGAGGCATAACGCTGACGTCGGCACCGGCATCAACGAAGAAGTACAAATTGGTTGAGAAATCGTAAACGTAAAATAAGCGACTATAAGATTGGCCAGACGCAGCCGTCTCCATCACTGGCTAGCGTAAAGGCTTCCCTGCTGCGGTTTGTGGAATGCCTTCGGGTGGTTACAACCAGGTCGACAATTCCTTGCGCCGTCGCCAAACGGTGATGGTATCAACAGAAAGGACGTTTCGAACTCATGGCGGGGCTACGTCTAGTTCGAGAGCGGCGTCTAGGGCTACTACCACGGTAGCGATTAATGCTCGCGATAGAGAGCTCCAGCTTTGATAACCTCTCGGAAATGGCTGCAATCGAGTCAGTCTTGAGATCGGCGTTAGCGGTCGAATCAACTGAGTGACATGCTGCGCGTTTATGAAAGCACTCATGAGCTTTGTCTGCTGTTTAGGCCAGCTTGACCAGACAAATCACCTGCTTACACGGCGAGAAGAGCTGAGGTGTTCGGTGGAAGACAATTATTCCAGTGCTGTTGCAGAATTGTGTCATAGCTCTTAGAAGAACCGACCAATGTACGCATGTGCCTGAGGAGTTGTGACGACGTGCGCTCACTTTGTTCAACATCGGAAAGTACTTGTCGAAGTCTAGATGCGTCGGAGGCCGTGGTGCGCTTTAATACGGCGGCTTTCAGCTTATCGTAAGGTGCGTCATCCAGAATCGGGTGGAGCAAATCTATAAGGTCAGTTTCGCTGTGGGTAGGAAGCTGGGCAGTGACATGTGCGAACATTACTGACTGAGAAGTAATACGGCGTATGAGAGAAGGAGTTTTCAATTGTAAAAACCACACCTGAGGATTAGATGAATTGAATGCAAGGAACGAGAAACCAACAACATTTTATTAAATGTCAGTGCGTGAATTGTAGTCCGACATACTAAAGGCACAAAGAAAGGAGTTCTGAGCTCTCAAAAAAGAGTACGGGGTATCCAAATATGTAGCGGAAAGGCCAAACGGAAATGTTTTAACAACATAAAAGAACCCAGTCTATAAATAAGAATGCTGGACCTGACCTTAGGTAAAGCAAGATCCTCCGTACGCCGTCAGTTTGTCGCAAAACCTGGTCGGAAGCCGAAACAGTGGGCACAATAAATTGACGCGTTAGATCCGATGGTCGATGGACGAGGCTAGCAGACAGACGACGGGCAAAAGCACAACACGCGTAACCGAAACCAGCAGGCGAATCGAAACCCGAAAAAGCCTTTTATCGGTTGTAAATCAGTTAGAACAAAACTGTACCATAATCATAGAACTGAGAATAGAAAGTACAATTGGGAAGCGAAATGTACAAACGCTACAGAACTCCCCTAGAGCGTGAGTCACTGAGACGAAAGCTCGATACTTATGTGTCTTTTACCGTAGTCTGGAAGGGAGAACAACTGTATGTCCGAAGCGTGTTCGGTAACGCGATTTCGAGTTTGTGCCGTGAGATGCTTGGGGTGCAGAAGAGGGAACAGAGGTGTCACACACGGGCTGAGTAAGTGGCGTACTTGGGTAGGTGGGCTGGTCGGTGACAGGAATATCCGTGTGTTTCGGTAGCGGTCGCGTCTCAATGTACGCCGGTTTCAAGCGGTCAACAGTCACAGTATCCTGATATCCACTTCTATCTAGCACGAAGTACTTCTCTTTCTGGGCAACAACCATAAAGGGGCACTCGTAAGGCGACGTTAGAGGTTCACGGACGGCATAGACGCGCACGAGCACGAAGGCGCACGTGCGCATATCCAGGTGTACCTATTGACTCAGAGGACTGATTCGATGTGGTGTTGGACGAATTGAACTGAAGTGTCGCCTCAGGTGTGACGTACGAGGGCGGATCAACTTCTCCAGTAACCCTTGAGTCTACCATTATTTCTCCAGGAAATCTGAGAATAGTACCAAAGACCAAATCGGCGGGACAACAGCCACTGTCTGCTTTAATGACGTTACGAATACCAAGCAAGATCATCGGTAAACTTTCCGACCATCGTGAGTTCGACTCTGAAGCAATAATTGCGGCTTTACGTTGGCGATGGAAACGTTCAACGATGCCATTAGCAGCTGGGGGATAGCCGGTTGTCCGTAGGTGAGAACAACCGAGGAAGCGGTTCATGTCACGAAAGAAGGCAGAAGTGAATTGAGGCCCTCTATCGGTCGTAATAGTGGCTGGTGTGCCAAAGACGGGAATCCAATTCTCGATGGATGTTCGCGCCACGGTTTCTGTAGAAGCATTACGTAAATGCACTTCAAGTGGCCAACGCGTATAACGTTCAACACATGTCAACAAGTAGACAAAACTGTTGGATGGAGGCAAGGGCCCAACAATGTCAAGATGAACATGTTTGAAACGAGCGTCGGGAAGAGCAAACGTGCCGGGGACAGTAATCGTGTGACGGTGGACCTTGCTGGTTTGGCAAGTGATACAGTGTTTGGCCCACTGCTGGTTCGCGGGGCGCATGTTGTGCCAAATGAAGCGATCCGTAATTAGTTTGACGGTGGCTCGGATGCTTGGGTGTGAGGCTCCATGCAGGTGGTAAAAGACGATACTGCGGTACTGCTGAGGGACAAAAGGCCGGGGCTTGACAGTAGAAATATCACAGTAAATTTTGGAGTCTGAGTTAAGGATAGGCATCCGTGATATTTTGCTCCACGGATGTGATCTCATTTGCACAAAGTTAGGATATCCTTCCTGATGAGCTGCTATGTCTAAGTTAATCTTCTGCCGTTAAGCTTCGTGAAGAGGTATACGCGACATGGCATCGGCGACAACGTTATTGGCAGCATCAACAGGGCGAATGACGGTACAAAACTGTGAACTATAATCCAAATGACGAAGTTCTCTGTGGGAGAAACGGTCGGATGAACCACAGAAAGCCAAGTCAAGTGGTTTATGGTCTGTAAGAATGGTAAACGTGCGACCTGCAACCAGGTGCCGAAAATGTTGGACAGCGAAGACCATAGCTAAACGTCCTCGACCAAAGGTGCTGTACCGCGTCTGTGCTGGCTGAAGTTTGCGAGAGAAAAAGGATAGCGGCTCAGGTTGACCTTTGATTACCTGCTGGAAAACAGCCACAACGGCGGTCTGAGATGCATCTATCTTGAGGATGAGAGTGACGCCAACATCAGTCCTCAAATGACTAAACGCGGTAGTGTTAGACAACGCGTGCTTGCTCTTGTCGAATGCATCCATAGCTTCCTGAGTGGGCTCAAATTTTCGTGACCAGCCTTTAAGTAAATCGGTCAATGGCTGGAGGGGCCAAGAGCCATCTGGTATGAAACGGCTGTAATAATTTACCATGTCGAGAAACCGACGGAGACTTGAAAGTTTGAGGCATGTGGTAATCTGCAAGCGCTTGTGCTTTCTTGGGGAGTGGACTAATGTCATTGCAAGCAATTCTGTGGCCGAAAAGATCAACAGATCTTTAGCCAAAAACACATTCGTCAACATTGATCGTAACGCTGTACCGAGCAAAGCGTTCGAAGGTCGATCACAGAAGTGACAGATGCTCATCAGATTGGAACTGGCCGCAAGAATATCGTCAATGTAGGCGTAGACGAAGTCGAGCCCCCTAAGGACTTGAGCGATAAACCTTTGGAAAGTCTGTGCGGCATTGTGTAGACCAAATGGTATGCGAACGAATTCGTAAAGACGAAATGGTGTGCTTATAGCAGTCTTCGGAATATCGTCGGGAGCAACCGGATTTTGGTAGTATGCACGCACCGAGTCAATCTTAGCGAAAATTATTCTTTCCTGTAAACCAGCTGAAAACTCTTGCATGTGCGGAATCAGATATCTCTCGGGGACGGTGGAAGTGTTTAGTGTCCGGTAATCTCCGCAAGGTCTCCGGTCACCACTGGACTTTTTGGAAACCATATGAAGCGGGGAGGACTATGGGCTATTGGAAGCACGAACGATACCGAGACGAAGCATATGTTAGAACCCTGACTTGGCAGTAGCAAGCTTGGCTGGAGGCAATCGTCGAGGTCGGGCGGTTACTGGCGGCTTATGTGTTAAGAGGTGGTGCGTAACTTTGTGATTAGGCTCAGGAAAGTCACTGGACGATTGATAAAGAGCAGGAGCTTGCAGCAATAGTTTGGTGAGCACATTGTCTGCGAGCAATGCCAAGCGAAGACCGATCGAACTGATCGAAGTGTCTTTACCCGAAACGGACAACGATGTCAAACTATAGCATAGTTTACGGTTACGCAGGTCCACGATCAGGCCGAACTTGGTAAGGAAATCAACACCGAGGACGTCAGCGATGAAAAACAAAGGGAAAACTTCGAAGAAGACCAAGATTGAGAGTCAACATTTTCTGGCCGTATTTATGAATCTTGGCGTTGTTCGCCGCCTGCAATATCAGACAGGTTGGAAGTAGGTTGTATTTTTCTGCAGCACGAGGCATAACGCTGACGTCGGCACCGGCATCAACGAAGAAGTACAAATTGGTTGAGAAATCGTAAACGTAAAATAAGCGACTATAAGATTGGCCAGACGCAGCCGTCTCCATCACTGGCTAGCGTAAAGGCTTCCCTGCTGCGGTTTGTGGAATGCCTTCGGGTGGTTACAGCCAGGTCGAAAATTCCTTGCGCCGTCGCCAAACGGTGATGGTATCAACAGAAAGGACGTTTCGAACTCATGGCGGGGCTACGTCTAGTTCGAGAGCGGCGTCTAGGGCTACTACCACGGTAGCGATTAATGCTCGCGATAGAGAGCTCCAGCTTTGATAACCTCTCGGAAATGGCTGCAATCGAGTCAGTCTTGAGATCGGCGTTAGCGGTCGAATCAACTGAGTGACATGCTGCGCGTTTATGAAAGCACTCATGAGCTTTGTCTGCTGTTTAGGCCAGCTTGACCAGACAAATCACCTGCTTACACGGCGAGAAGAGCTGAGGTGTTCGGTGGAAGACAATTATTCCAGTGCTGTTGCAGAATTGTGTCATAGCTCTTAGAAGAACCGACCAATGTACGCATGTGCCTGAGGAGTTGTGACGACGTGCGCTCACTTTGTTCAACATCGGAAAGTACTTGTCGAAGTCTAGATGCGTCGGAGGCCGTGGTGCGCTTTAATACGGCGGCTTTCAGCTTATCGTAAGGTGCGTCATCCAGAATCGGGTGGAGCAAATCTATAAGGTCAGTTTCGCTGTGGGTAGGAAGCTGGGCAGTGACATGTGCGAACATTACTGACTGAGAAGTAATACGGCGTATGAGAGAAGGAGTTTTCAATTGTAAAAACCACACGTGAGGATTAGATGAATTGAAGGCAAGGAACGAGAAACCAACAACATTTTCTTAAATGTCAGTGCGTGAATTGTAGTCCGACATACTAAAGGCACAAAGAAAGGAGTTCTGAGCTCTCAAAAAAGAGTACGGGGTATCCAAATATGTAGCGGAAAGGCCAAACGGAAATGTTTTAACAACATAAAAGAACCCAGTCTATAAATAAGAATGCTGGACCTGACCTTAGGTAAAGCAAGATCCTCCGTACGCCGTCAGTTTGTCGCACAACCTGGTCGGAAGCCGAAACAGTGGGCACAATAAATTGACGCGTTAGATCCGATGATCGATGGACGAGGCTAGCAGACAGACGACGGGCAAAAGCACAACACGCGTAACCGAAACCAGCAGGCGAATCGAAACCCGAAAAAGCCTTTTATCGGTTGTAAATCAGTTAGAACAAAACTGTACCATAATAATAGAACTGAGAATAGAAAGTACAATTGGGAAGCGAAATGTACAAACGCTACAGAACTCCCCTAGAGCGTGAGTCACTGAGACGAAAGCTCGATACTTATGTGTCTTTTACCGTAGTCTGGAAGGGAGAACAACTGTACGTCCGAAGCGTGTTCGGTAACGCGATTTCGAGTTTGTGCCGTGAGATGCTTGGGGTGCAGAAGAGGGAACAGAGGTGTCACACATGGGCTGAGTAAGTGGCGTACTTGGGAAGGTGGGCTGGTCGGTGACAGGAATATCCGTGGGTTTCGGTAGCGGTCGCGTCTCAATGTACGCCGGTTTCAAGCGGTCAACAGTCACAGTATCCTGATATCCACTTCTATCTAGCACGAAGTACTTCTCTTTCTGGGCAACAACCATAAAGGGGCACTCGTAAGGCGACGTTAGAGGTTCACGGACGGCATAGACGCGCACGAGCACGAAGGCGCACGTGCGCATATCCAGGTGTACCTATTGACTCAGAGGACTGATTCGAGGTGGTGTTGGACGAATTGAACTGAAGTGTCGCCTCAGGTGTGACGTACGAGGGCGGATCAACTTCTCCAGTAACCCTTGAGTCTAGCATCATTTCTCCAGGAAATCTGAGAATAGTGCCAAAGACCAAATCGGCGGGACAACAGCCACTGTCTGCTTTAATGACGTTACGAATACCAAGCAAGATCATCGGTAAACTTTCCGACCATCGTGAGTTCGACTCTGAAGCAATAATTGCGGCTTTACGTTGGCGATGGAAACGTTCAACGATGCCATTAGCAGCTGGGGGATAGCCGGTTGTCCGTAGGTGAGAACAACCGAGGAAGCGGTTCATGTCACGAAAGAAGGCCGAAGTGAATTGAGGCCCTCTATCGGTCGTAATAGTGGCTGGTGTGCCAAAGACGGGCATCCAATTCTCGATGGATGTTCGCGCCACAGTTTCTGTAGAAGCATCACGTAAATGCACTTCAAGTGGCCAACGCGTATAACGTTCAACACATGTCAACAAGTAGACAAAACCGTTGGATGGAGGCAAGGGCCCAACAATGTCAAGATGAACATGTTTGAAACGAGCGTCGGGAAGAGCAAACGTGCCGGGGACAGTAATCGTGTGACGGTGGACCTTGCTGGTTTGGCAAGTGATACAGTGTTTGGCCCACTGCTGGTTCGCGGGGCGCATGTTGTGCCAAATGAAGCGATCCGTAATTAGTTTGACGGTGGCTCGGATGCTTGGGTGTGAGGCTCCATGCAGGTGGTAAAAGACGATACGGCGGTACTGCTGAGGGACAAAAGGCCGGGGCTTGACAGTAGAAATATCACAGTAAATTTTGGAGTCTGAGTTAAGGATAGGCATCCGTGATATTTTGCTCCACGGATGTGATCTCATTTGCACAAAGTTAGGATCTCCTTCCTGATGAGCTGCTATGTCTCCTAAGTTAATCTTCTGCCGTTAAGCTTCGTGAAGAGGTATACGCGACATGGCATCGGCGACAACGTTATTGGCAGCATCAACATGGCGAATGACGGTACAAAACTGTGAACTATAATCCAAATGACGAAGTTCTCTGTGGGAGAAACGGTCGGATGAACCACAGAAAGCCAAGTCAAGTGGTTTATGGTCTGTAAGAATGGTAAACGTGCGACCTGCAAGCAGGTGCCGAAAATGTTGGACAGCGAAGACCATAGCTAAACGTCCTCGACCAAAGGTGCTGTACCGCGTCTGTGCTGGCTGAAGTTTGCGAGAGAAAAAGGATAGCGGCTCAGGTTGACCTTTGATTACCTGCTGGAAAACAGCCACAACGGCGGTCTGAGATGCATCTATCTTGAGGATGAGAGTGACGCCAACATCAGTCCTCAAATGACTAAACGCGGTAGTGTTAGACAACGCGTGCTTGCTCTTGTCGAATGCATCCATAGCTTCCTGAGTGGGCTCAAATTTTCGTGACCAGCCTTTAAGTAAATCGGTCAATGGCTGGAGGGGCCAAGAGCCATCTGGTATGAAACGGCTGTAATAATTTACCATGTCGAGAAACCGACGGAGACTTGAAAGTTTGAGGCATGTGGTAATCTGCAAGCGCTTGTGCTTTCTTGGGGAGTGGACTAATGTCATTGCAAGCAATTCTGTGGCCGAAAAGATCAACAGAACTTTGGCCAAAAACACATTCGTCAACATTGATCGTAACGCTGTACTGAGCAAAGCGTTCGAAGATCGATCACAGAAGTGACAGATGCTCATCAGATTGGAACTGGCCGCAAGAATATCGTCAATGTAGGCGTAGACGAAGTCGAGCCCCCTAAGGACTTGAGCGATAAACCTTTGGAAAGTCTGTGCGGCATTGTGTAGACCAAATGGTATGCGAACGAATTCGTAAAGACCAAATGGTGTGGTTATAGCAGTCTTCGGAATATCGTCGGGAGCAACCGGAATTTGGTAGTATGCACGCACCGAGTCAATCTTAGCGAAAATTGTTCTTTCCTGTAAACCAGCTGAAAACTCTTGCATGTGCGGAATCAGATATCTATCGGGGACGGTGGAAGTGTTTAGTGTCCGGTAATCTCCGCAAGGTCTCCGGTCACCACTGGACTTTTTGGGAACCATATGAAGCGGGGAGGACTATGGGCTATTGGAAGCACGAACGATACCGAGACGAAGCATATGTTAGAACCCTGACTTGGCAGTAGCAAGCTTGGCTGGAGGTAATCGTCGAGGTCGGGCGGTTACTGGCGGCTTATGTGTTAAGAGGTGGTGCGTAACTTTGTGATTAGGCTCAGGAAAGTCACTGGACGATTGATAAAGAGCAGGTACCTGCAGCAATAGTTTGGTGAGCACATTGTCTGCGAGCAATGCCAAGCGAAGACCGATCGAACTGATCGAAGTGTCTTTACCCGAAACGGACAACGATGTCAAACTATAGCATAGTTTACGGTTACGCAGGTCCACGATCAGGCCTAACTTGGTAAGGAAATCAACACCGAGGACGTCAGCGATGAAAAACAAAGGGAAAACTTCGAAGAAGACCAAGATTGAGAGTTAACATTTTCTGGCCGTATTTATGGATCTTGGCGTTGTTCGCCGCCTGCAATATCAGACAGGTTGGAAGTAGGTTGTATTTTTCTGCAGCACGAGGCATAGCGCTGTCGTCGGCACCGGCATCAACGAAGAAGTACAAATTGGCTGAGAAATCGTAAACGTAAAGTAAGCGACTATAAGATTGGCCAGACGCAGCCGTCTCCATCACTGGCTAGCGTGAAGGCTTCCCTGCTGCGGTTTGTGGAATGCCTTCGGGTGGTTACAACCAGGTCGACAATTCCTTGCGCCGTCGCCAAACGGTGATGGTATCAACAGAAAGGACGTTTCGAACTCATGGCGGGGCTACGTCTAGTTCGAGAGCGGCGTCTAGGGCTACTACCACGGTAGCGATTAATGCTCGCGATAGAGAGCTCCAGCTTAGCTAACCTCTCGGAAATGGCTGCAATCGAGTCAGTCTTGAGATCGGCGTTAGCGGTCGAATCAACTGAGTGACATGCTGCGCGTTTATGAAAGCACTCATGAGCTTTGTCTGCTGTTTAGGCCAGCTTGACCAAAGACAAATCACCTGCTTACACGGCGAGAAGAGCTGAGGTGTTCGGTGGAAGACAATTATTCCAGTGCTGTTGCAGAATTGTGTCATAGATCTTAGAAGAACCGACCAATGTACGCATGTGCCTGAGGAGTTGTGACGACGTGCGCTCACTTAGTTCAACATCGGAAAGTACTTGTCGAAGTCTAGATGCGTCGGAGGCCGTGGTGCGCTTTAATACGGCGGCTTTCAGCTTATCGTAAGGTGCGTCATCCGGAATCGGGTGGAGCAAATCTATAAGGTCAGTTTCGCTGTGGGTAGGAAGCTGGGCAGTGACATGTGCGAACATTACTGACTGAGAAGTAATACGGCGTATGAGAGAAAGAGTTTTCAATTGTAAAAACCACACGTGAGGATTAGATGAATCGAAAGCAAGGAACGAGAAACCAACAACATTTTATTAAATGTCAGTGCGTGAATTGTAGTCCGACATACTAAAGGCACAAAGAAAGGAGTTCTGAGCTCTCAAAAAAGAGAACGGGGTATCCAAATATGTAGCGGAAAGGCCAAACGGAAATGTTTTAACAACATAAAAGAACCCAGTCTATAAATAAGAATGCTGGACCTGACCTTAGGTAAAGCAAGATCCTCCGTAGGCCGTCAGTTTGTCGCACAACCTGGTCGGAAGCCGAAACAGTGGGCACAATAAATTGACGCGTTAGATCCGATGATCGATGGACGAGGCTAGCAGACAGACGACGGGCAAAAGCACAACACGCGTAACCGAAACCAGAAGGCGAATCGAAACCCGAAAAAGCCTTTTATCGGTTGTAAATCAGTTAGAACAAAACTGTACCATAATAATAGAACTGAGAATAGAAAGTACAATTGGGAAGATAGATTTTTACAATCTCTGCAACTCTGTTCCTCTAGCGACAGCGTCAACGGTTTCGTTTCTTTATGGCTAGGCAACAAATAATCTTTTACTATGCCAATAAGTGTTTACCTACAACCCGGTCTGTTTTCTGACTCGCTCTGTGGACTCCTGCTAAGGGCTACGCTCTAAATTTTTGACCGAGAGTGTGGAACAATTTCAAAGCGGGAGATTCCATGTTTTACTCAAGTTAACATGTTCAGCTGAATTTTTCGTATTTTCCGGTTTATTTTTGCATGCAGTAACATATTTTTGCTTTCCTTCTTTAAACCATGGAATCGGTAGAGTCGCTTCCTAACGTCGTGTCTCTCTTTGTGCCACGTTTTTGTTACATGGATCCTCCTTCGTTGTTCGCCCACGTAGTGGCAGAGTTTTATAACCACAGAATTATTTCCGACTACTCGAACTACAGCAAGCTCGTATCCTATTTCCCCAAGGAGATATCCATGCAGGTCAGAGACGTTATCATTTCGCAGACCGAAAACCGCTATAAGGCTCGCAAGGTGACCGCTATTAAGCGCGGCATGCCCTCCGGGAAATTCCACATACAGCAGCTTTTCAGATATCTGCAGCTGGGCGGCGAACTGCCCTCAGCCCCGCTGCGAGGGATATAGCAGCTCTTGGTTCATTAACCATGGATGAGACTTCGCGAATTGCGGCTATTAAGGCTACTGGAGAACAAGCCAGCGACGCTAGCAATCGTGTGCTCCGGTTGGCTCACTTAACTAGCTGATTTAGCGGATCGGCTCATCGAACGACCATGGCCACTAGTCGACGCCAGCAAGGTCAACACGGCCGTAGCCCAGATGACTCCTACCACTGGCTAACAGTCATCTATAGAAGCCCTGCAAACACAGGTTGCGACATTCAGTCACCAAGTTCAACAGATCACTATGAGCTTTCGGCGCCACAGCCGATCGAAATCGCCCTCAAAATGCTCAAATCCTAGCAGCAGACAAGCTCACTGTTGGTATAATCACCGCTCTGGTACCGTAGCACGTAAGTGTATGAAGCCTTGCACCTTCGCTGCGAAGCATGGAAACTTCTCGGCAGGCCCGTAAAGGTGACGGATGCGACCGACCAAAACCATAGTCGCCTCATCCGCCTTAGGGATATAGCCTTTGGTACCGAGTTCCTAGTCGAGAATGCGGCTGACGTTAGCGTTCTACCCCATAGCTCAAATAAGGTCGTCTCACCCTCGCCGACCAGGCTGCGGGCCGCCAATGTCACACCAAGCGTAAATTTGGCGGAAGGCTGCTAATGCTCAATCTAGGCCTCCGGTGAACCTTTCGCTGGCCTTACATTGTAGCAGCCGTGCCTTTCGCTGTCTTTGGCATAGCGGTTCTTCAACGCTTCGATATTTTCCTTGACGCTAACAGGAGGTAGCTAATCGACTCCAGAGCATAGCCCAGTGTTTTGGGGCTAGCGCCGAGGTGGTTGCTATCACTCCCATTCTTGTCCTACCTCAAGCTCCATAAGGTTTTATAGACCTTTTCAACAAGCATCCTACACTTGTTCGCGTTCCGTACGACTTGCTACCTGTGACGTCAAACGTCATGCATCACATTTGCACTAATGGTCTACCTGTTTCGGCCCGCTCTCGCAGACTAGCTCCGGACAAGCACAAAGCTGCTAAGGCGGAATTCGAGCAAATGATCGAACTGGGTATAACCCGTCCGATCAAAATCCATGAGCAGCACCATTACACGTGGTGCCGAAGAACTATAGTGCAGAGCGCTCCTGTGGTGACTACTGGGTACTTAACAAAATTACTGTCCTGGATACATACCACATTGTTCACATGCAAGATTTAGCCTCAGCGCTAGCTGGTAAGCCCATCTTTAGCAAAATCGACCTAGTTCGCGCTTACCACCAAATACCTGTGGCACCAGGCGTTATTGTTAAAACAGCAATCCTCACGCCGTTTGGCCTATTCGAGTACCTCAGAATGTCTTTCGGTCTTAGCAACACTGCTCAAACTATCCAGCATTTCATTCATGAGATAACGCGAGGACTCGAAGGCGTTTATCATTATCTAGATGACCTTCTAATCGTCAGTTCTTCTAACGATGAATCTCTTCATCACCTCGACGCTCACTCAGCGCTTGACGGAACGTAGGATTATTGTAAACCCCGAACATTGTGAACTTGGCCAAAGCTCCATTGACTTTCGTGGCCACAGAATATCCTCCTCCGCCATTGAAGCTCTGCCAGACCAAATCCAGACAATGAAGGATTATCCTGCTTCTTGTTCCCTCAAACAGCTACGCCGATTCCTTGGACTGGTCACTACTACCGACGTTTTATTCCCAATTGCGCGAGCATAATGCGACCAGTGACGGACTTGCCCCGCATTAACCAACGGCCTTTTCATTTTCTAGAAGACGTTCGACTTTCATTCCAGAAGGCCAAATACGCTGTCTCTAATGTAGCACTTCTCGCCCATCCAAACCCACCAGCACCACTCTCCTTGACAACTGACGCATCAGACACCGCCGTCAGTGCAATTCTTCAATAGCTCATGGACCATCGCTGGATACCTCTAGGTTTCTTCTCCAAACATTTATAACCCGCTGAATCGCGTTGCAGCACCTCCTGAAGGGAGCTACCCGCTATCTTCCTTGGTAGCAGACATTTCCGCCACTATCTCGAGGGTCAACGTTTTACTGTCTTCACTGAGCACAAGTCACTGATCTACGCAAGCAATGGCGCAACAGAAAAGTATACGCTGCGTGAAACTATCCACCTAGACTACATTTCTTAGTTTACGACAGACGTACGACATATAGCAGGTGCTCATAATTCCGCCGTGGATGCTCTTTCACGCAGTCATCAGCTGAGCCTATCGCCTGGCGCCAACCTCGGCCTATCCGCCATTGCTGCTGCCCAACATGCTGATCCAGACATAAGCAAGCTACGACTTAACCCCTCTTTGCAATTACGCGAAGTTCCACTAGCTTTAGCTAAGGGGACTATCCTTTGTGACGTCTCAAAACCTTCTCCCCGACCCGTAGTTCCTACTTCGATGGGTCGATTAGGTTTCAACGCTTTACGCAACCTGGCTCATCTCGGCATATGTACTTTGCAAAAGCTCGTAACCGAAAGCTTCTTATTGCCCAATGTAATCTGCGATATCCGCCTTTGAGCCCGCGCTTGCCGATCGTGTCAGCGCACCAAGGTGTACAGACACACCAAAAGCCCACGACGTCTTCCTCTCTCCTAACTCGCGATTTGCGAAGTCAATGTCGACGTGGTCGGATCTGTGCCATCATGCAAAGGCTATGCGTACCTAAGCACCTATGGCGACCGATTCATCCGTTGGCCAGAAGTGATTCCGATGGCCAACTGCTCATTTGAGCCCGTTGCATAAGCCTTCCTAGAAGCTGCGCTGCCCAATTTGGTTGCCCGAGCATAATCAGCACCGACCTAGGACCACACCTTAACCGATCCCATAACGAACTTCTGAACGTACTTGGTTGCTAAGATAATTGAACCACCGCATACCACCTTGCAGCTAACTGGACGATAGAAAGGTTCCACCAACCACTCAAAGCATCACACTGCCACAGCTAGCACATCCTGGCACGAAACATTTCCGCTCGTTCGCAAAGAAATATGAAACATGATTAAAGCGGATTTACACGCCACACCTTCTTTACTAATTGGTGGATGCACACGACGCTTGACTGATAAACTTGTGTCACCAAAAGCACCAATAACCTTTGCCTATGGCGACTACGCAGCTCGCCGAATGCATTACATGCGACCCCTCAGCCTGTGCAACCCAGAACGCAGAGCTTGCGTACCAACGTGGATGACCTTGCTTCTTGTACCCACGTGTTCCTTCGCATTGAAGGCGTACGCCGGCCACTCCAACCTCTAAATCCTGGACCGTACCATGTCGTACACAGAAGTGACAAGTTGCTTAACGTTGACTACGATGATAAGTGATACGACCAACATCGATCGACTCAACCTAGCATACCTCGTCGACTTTGACTTCGTGCAAAACCCACCTTCACAGACTGCGCCAATACTGCTAGCAAAGCAGCCTCAGATCAGTCAGTTTGCTCCAGTGGAACCTATAACCTCAACCGAGAGCAATCCTACTCGCCATCGTCTCAATCGACGCAGTAGGAAGCTCAAACCACTTGTTCGTTGTTCGGAGTTTGTCAGCACTTGCTAGTTTACATAGAACCTGCCTTCCAACTTTTCTTGCTCTCAGCAACCGTTCTCCAAACCTAAAAAAGTACCAAAACGTTTTGACAATACCAGAAAAGTGCAAAATCTTTTGAAACCTTAGAAGCAGCTTTGCACTCTTTCGTGTATTGCAATGCATTTCGCTGCTTTTTCATTTTGTCTGCATCCCTGCAAGTCAACTGGAATTTTAGCAAACCACCTGCTCAACCGGCTACATGAAAGTTACAAACTGTCTTCCCACAAATCGTTTTGCTGTTTCGACACCGTAGGGAGGACACGGTTTGGAGTCCTCTAGGATCCGAGTGCACGGTCCTCCCCTAGCAGCTGCATTCAGGTTTCACAACCTGGTCTCGCAGATGGCTTGCCAGTGACGGATAGTATTCACCTAGATTAAAAGACTGCTTACATAGTAGAGAGCAAACGGAGATCCTGTGTCAGCTCCCTCACTTCCCTTTTAAAGCAGGGGTACAGCGGTTCCTTGCGAAACGTCGTTCCACAGGGCACCAGCAAGATCACAGCTTAAACAGCAAGATACCGGCTTACGTAGTAGGTAGGAGTCCAACAGTCAACAGAGCTTTGTTATGGTGTTTGTACTATCTGTGAGCGACCTAAGTGCTACGATCTAAGCCAAGACAGCAACGCGTCCCTTACACCGTAGGTCTGGAGCTTAGCCACAAGACGTCTATGAGGCATACAACGAAGCTTTTATGCACGTCTAGCTAGAGAACGGTTGGGGTTTAGCCACGACCATGTGGATTGCTTAGCTGCTTAAGAAATTTTAAGCGACTAGTGGTACAGGAATCCATGCTGTGTATTGTTTAATAAGTTTCGAGATAGTGCTGTGTCACCTTAGCTCATTCTAGACAACTTGATTGGGCTTCTCCCGAAGTAGCATGCTTAGGCACATGGTATTACTGATTGCAAAATTGCATAGAATAAGTAGGCTCGATTAGTCATGACTCGCCCAGCTTATCGTGGCAAACTTAGGGAAATAGATATAGTAAACATCACCTACAAGTATAGAAAAGCCACCGGGATAGCCCGTCTGCGTACGGTTAAAAGCCCAAACAATGCCATGCTCTACTTTGGTAATACCATTGCACATTTTTCAATGTACAGGTCCCTTAATGAAGGTTGATCGCTGTGGACATGGCTGGCCTGAAAATGACTCATAGTGACATGGACACATATTCAAGAGAGCAGAAATGACGTATCTGTGAAAGTAAATAATGCTACACTTGCATCTGAACTAACAAATACAAACTCCCGTTTAGGCTGATGAAGTGGGCCAGGCGTCCCAACCTTACCACAGCGTCCTCAGTATCCAAGCGCCTCTAGTCACATGACCCCACTAAGTGAAAAGGTCATTTACAACCCACTTGCTTCTACGTTCTCCAAGGGTGTAATAATTGGTAATTCAGCTGACATTTTTGAAACACAAAACTCTAGCAAGCACACGGTAACGAAAGACTGGACATTCTACGCAACGATTGCTTTAGGAAAACGCAAGTCAAAGACAACTTAGACTCTGCTTACCGGAGAGGGCAAAACTGCGCCTCAACGTGGATCGCTACGCCAGTGAATTCTACAAAAAACCTAGTGCTCTTAAGTCGCGAAACACAAGGCGGAATCATGGTGCCTTAAGTATTGTGTGCACTAACGTTCCTGAATCCAAATCCAACACAATAAAGGGTAAACTGATAGACGATCGTAGTCAGTAGCAATCCATCTGTAAAGTCATCCGCATGCGAGCTGAACCCACTACTCTGAGACGCACCGCACGACAGCCAAACTCCTTACACTATGGTGCGTCTCGACTATTTCGAGTAACACTACATTCCGCGGACGAAACGGAATCCATTCTGCTCGTTGTGAATCGACACCACAGAGCATCAAACGGAGTACGTATTTTACCGGATATTCCGTGGAAAGAGCGTTCAAAGGAAATGCACAATGAACATGGAAGTAGAAAACATGACTTGAAAATCGTCATTATTCATGGCGTCCCCGAGTCTCAAGCTTCATCTCCTGAAGAAGCTCAGACACTTGACTTGGAGCAATGGCGATACATTCGAGAGGCGCTGTCTTTAGAAAATGCCATTGATACTTACCTGACAAGGATTCCCGCGTCAATAAATTAAAAGAGTGTGGTTCTAGTTTGCTGAAGTTGGTTTTGCCGTATGAGCTAACTTTACAGACAGTTCTAGAGAACTGGGGTAACTTCCGGAACATGCTACCAACAGAAATTCGACTAAAAGCAGCAGGCTTACGAACAGAGCCTACTGGTTACTCAATAGAGAGAACCAACTCGGTGGGAACAACCGTTGTTGCAGAGTCCACCACAGAGACTGATCTGACTGCCGTCATAGCAACCGGCGAGACACTGCAAGAGGTGAATGACCATCAGGATTATCATGAACCTGATCACATGGTGCAGAGAGTTATTCCAAGTCATTCTCGCGAGTCTAAGACAATTCAAAAAAACTAGTAGCAGCCGATCTCAAGAAGGTCGGCCAAGTCTCAAACCTGTTGTCTAAATCCACAAACAACCTACTAACCTATGAATCACTCTCCTGCTTTTATACCAACGCACAGGGTCTTTTAAGCAAACTGATGGAGCTTCGCCTGCGTCAGGCCTCGATGCCAAGGGACCTCGTTATGATAACCGAGAACTGATTGAGTGAAGCGATCACTGATGCAGAAATCGCACTACCTGGGATGTATATTCTACGCAACGATCGACCAAGTACAGGAAGTGGAGTACTACTATATTATCGCAGCGAACTACACATTAATCTCATCGATGACCCAGAGGTTCAGATTGCCGATGCGCTTTGGTGTCATCTTCACCTAAGCCGTGGGGACGCATGTTTGTTGGGTATGGTGTATCGCCCTCCGTCGGCTACTTTGGAAATGGACAACCGCTTAGCCTCCACAATGAAGACCATTCTCTCGCAGTCGTAGTCGTATCTGGACTTCTCATAGACTCGACCGTCTGAAAAATTGTATCCTCCAACACAAGCTGCAGTGCTGTGGAATTAGTGACCCAGTCCTCGGTTGGATTGGTTACCTCTTGCTTCAACGACATCTGAATGTAAGAGTTCGCGACGTCATATCTGACCCAATCGATGGTAAGTGAAGAGTGCCCCAGGGCTCAGTACTTGGTCCACGCTTATTCCTGATTTACGCAAACGATCTCGCGACAGTGGTCACTCCAAGTCCTTATTCTTCGCTGATGATCGCAAGATATGGCGAGCCATTAGAACAACCAGTGACAATGCAGCACTTCAGGATGATCCTGACAGGGTCTACGAATGGTCGAGTCAGAACCTGCTTCAGTTCAACGTTACAAAGCGCAAGGTGTTGAGCATACGCCATAAAGCCACATGCGAATACAAACTGTGGGATCTAATAGTGCAGCGCACTTCAACAGAATGCGATCTAGGCGTGATAGTGTAGGAAGATCTGGGCTGTTCCCGTTAGGTCGAGAAAGCCTCCAAAAAAGCCAACCAAAATCTTGTCCTTTTGTAGAGAGCATTTAGGTGCTTTGATCCATCCATCTATTCTCAGATGCTCAACGCCTACATTTCAACCTCATTCAGAGTACGCCATCCACGCCTGGCAGCCATGGCAAAAGCAAGACCTCACCGCTCTTGAACTGCCACAATGAGGGGCGACCAAGAACGCAAAGGGCCTGTTTCATCCCCCTTACCGATTGAGGCTGAAAACGCTCGGGGTCTACAGTGGACAATATCGACGTCTGCGTGGCTACTTGCTAACGACTTATATGATTCTGAGGAATCCAAACCATTCTTGTCGTCACCTACTAAAGCTGAATCGCAATACCACACCAGCTAAAGCTGACCACACAATACAGCCGGTTGGAATGCCGCCGGAATTTCTTTTGCCTTCGTGTGTGCCAACACTGTTTCTTCCCCCACGCTAACGGTATTCAAAAGACGTCTGGATGATCCGCTTATCCACTTACATTACGCTACATAATCAGTGATGTCTACGTCAACAAAAAGCGAGCAAACGGTGCTCATTCTCAGCTTTTGTACTTGACTACTTACACGCTGCTGCTGTGGAATATCGTTTCGGATATACTAAAACTGCATTCATCAATTTCATCAGTCAAAGAGAGCGGCGCACGAGTAAGTGTTGCCGTTTCTTTTGTTCTTAAGACATACCTTCCCCATATTACTCTACAGTAACAATTAAATACGTATTCTAAAATATTTTAATGAAGCGGAGCATCTGAATCGCTAGACGCTTAAATTGACGATTTGCATTTATGTTTGCTTTCACTTCAATCCTACGGCAATCGCTTTTTTACCTGTAATATATCACTGTTCAATAACAACATTGCATTTGTAATGGGAAGCCTGTTGTCGAGTTCCGGAATAAATATGTTTTCCAACATGTCCTTATATCGATCTTTGTTTATCGTCTCATCGAAGAAGTAGGGTTCGATGACTACATGAGAGGAAATTGCTGCCCATACAACGACCCTTTCTCTATAATTTTCGCTTTTGTGCTGAATGTGAGGATTTTCACTTGCTCAGAAACAAACATTTGCCTATTCACTACACCATTTCAATGAAAACACGCCTCGGAAATAAACCACGCATTGGACAGAAAGTGATCCTCTTGCACTAACCATGAAGCGAACTGATGTCTTCGTTGCTTGTTTTCTGTTGTTAATTGATGGACAAATGTTATCTTGTAAGGGAACATCTGAAGATCAAAATGCAGAATCCTTTGTATGGATCGACTAGATATTCCTAACTTAACAGCCATCCTTCTTGCTGACTTGCTAGGACTTCGTGTCAAAGCAACGTGAATTGCTTCCATGTTTTCAGGGGTGCGGACACAGTCTGTGCCATCGATTCTTCCCCACCAGAGCCAGCTGTTTCAAAGTGACGATACCATCTCCGAATACTCTGTTTACATAGAGCCCATTTTATACAAAAGTGTGCACGAAAACGTTTTTGTCGCTACAAAACCCAGCTTTTCCGTAAAAAACATCAAGTTTCACCTTCTATTCTATAGTCAATCTGCTCATATTGTGTTTACGGCCAAGAAAATATTCCGTGAAATTCCCTCGTGACATCTACCGGATTTTCCATAAACCAAATAAATAATAATAATAATGTGTCAACTGTACGCCATAACCGCGCTTCGCTGCCGTGCGACCACCACTAGTCGCACGCGGGCTGGGTATACCAAAGTATGCAAATACGAGTGTTCAACATTAGATTTATAATATTACATGTGCAATGCACAAAATAAATGGTATGACATTTCGTGCGCCACCCTGTACATCGCGCCTACTAGTCATGAACACTACTTCCAACGTAAAGTTGTGTATTTGCTGAAATATTTCGGTAGTCAACCTACCGTAATGTGTACTAAAGCTTCCCAATAAATAGACCCACCTATTGTTTGTACACTTGAAACATGTAACTCTATGCTAGATCATCCACACGTCATTTATAGTCTCAATTTCACGCCCTTTTTGTAATTGCTTTTGAAATGTTTGAGTTACAATACGCTTATACGTACTACATTCATTTGATTTACGGCGTTCTGGACCGCAATTCGTTCGATGTTCTGATGAGGTCATTGACACAAAAGAGGAGGAACTATGCAATTGATACCTAACGACATTTGAAAGAAAATCCTCGCAAGTGATGAACGACCGATGAAAACCTGTACATGCCAATCGGACCAGGTTCACGGGATAGTCTCTACTTTATGAGAAACATACACAGTTATTATTGCCTGGATATCATACACCGGAAATATGATGTGCGTCAGGCAACCGCGCATTCACTGCATTCTTGGTCGACCATCGGCGCAATTTAAGCATCAATCGGGCATGAAAAATAGAACTATTTCAGCAAATCGTGTGAGCACAAAGTATGAACAATCGCGTTTAAAAACTGATGTTTGTACTGAAGTTTATCCCCATAATGTTGACCTCGATGATACCAACGTACCGGACCCGAGTGACGCCACGGAAGTGATTCCCTGCGCAACCAAGTCAGAATATATTATAGTCTTAAATGAAGATACGCTCAAAGCTGTCATGCACGCAACGAGCTAAACACTGAACTATCTAAGCCAAATGAAAGTAATAAGCGATCTAATAGCCGATGGCGGCAGAGCCTATGGTGCGCTAAGGCTGGTGTTGGCTAGATTATGACAAATGGTCTACCCACTGCTGATACTGTTGTGCCATGGGCTCATGTCCTGGGCGGCTACTCGTGGCGACCGCTGGATCGGAGTTGGATTGAGCCCTTCTCTCTGCTAAAATCCAGGAGAGCAATCCGCATGAGTCAATGAACTGACCACATGCTAGACTCGCTGCCTTTCGGGTACACATTTAATCGAAGACTTTGGCTGAGGAACCGATTCGTTCTGCTGTCATGTGTGGGCGCCCTGCCAGTATCCTAGTCCATCCTCTTCGGAGGTTAGGAAGTGGTCGATGACCGTCTTCCCGTAAAACCTAGCCATGGGAGACAACAGGTCTACGGGTTATAACCTCACGGTTCGATTGGCGTAGACAACGAGTGCCAAGCATTGTCTCTGATGGCGGGAGGGCATCTCAGGGTGCTCAATGGTTTGCTACTGTCCACCTGAAGCCAGCCAGCCCCTGGTCAAATTGGTGCCTCCTAAGCTGAAGGATGCGCTTGTGTTACCACTGTGCAAAGGCAAAGGTAGCAAGCAATGTTGCACGAATTATCGTCGCATCAACTTGGTGAGTTGAGTGGGCAAGGTGATTGACCGAATCCTGCTCAACCGCCTCATCAGTCAGATTGTGGAACCTAACGTGGCGGAAGAGCAGTGTGGATTCCATTCGGGTTGCAGCACTTTAGCTACGGCGCTTGCGGCTCGTCAGTTGCAGGGGAAGTGCAGAGAACGATACCAGCAATTGTATTCGCTTTCTGTTGATTTCACCAAGGCATTTGATACGGTGAATCGTGAGGCATTGCGCCTGGTGTTGAATAAATGTGATTGGCCGCGTAATTTTTGTAAGTCTAATTGCATATCTACATAGTGGTATGCGGGCGAGGGTGCAGCTGGGTGGAGAGACCTCGGACGACTTTGTAGTTGTCACTGATGTGAAGCAAGGCTGTTTTACACACACACACACATGCACTATACACGCTAGCTAGAGGTAGGAAACACCTCAGCAACTGTGCCGCAATACATAAAAGAAAAAAGGGAATAAAATGCAACAGATGCAAGCCGGCTGAGCTACCGGTAGCTGATGGGCATTGGTTCGGTAAGCTATCTGCCGGCTACTTCGCAGCAGAAAAAATGTACTATGCAAAATTATAAAATGCTAAATGATGAGATCGTGGTTGGAGGGGGAGGCTAAGAGGGATGGGGTGGGACAAAGAAACTCACAGCACGAACGCCAATGAGGTCGGCTACTAGCCAATCCACAAGTGTATCCAGGCAAACGTGTTCATCGTCTTTCGGACCCCAACCAGGGAGCCGAGACACTCCAACCAAGGCCAGCTCAGAAGTGAGGGCCTTCATTCCTCTTGACCAAGTCATCGCTTGGCCACCCCTCCTCTTCCTCCATCCACACCCCGGCGCGCAAACAACGCACGTCGCCGAGGTCGGTGGGCTGGCATGCGTAACACGTGGTGGAGCCATCGGAGCCTGGTGCTGAGCGGCACATTTCCTTTTCATGTGCCGTAAACAACGCGTTGAACACACTGATTGCTTACTCGGTGTTCCCACCAGATGTGAACTAAATTGCGAAGGCACCAGTGGTCGAACGTAACTAGCCTCTTTATGTCCGCTGATCTAAGAGGCCAGGTTTCACAACCATACAGTAGGGTCGAACGTACCGTTGCATTGTATACTCTACCCTTCAAAGCGAGAGTGATGTCGCGCCGGCGCCATAAGTGGCGAATGTTAGCAAAAGCGTCCCGAGCTTTTGCTATACGGTTCGTGATCTCATCTTCAGTCCCACGAGCGCTGATACTATTTCCTAGACAGTTTAATTTTTGAACGATTCTAGCTGACCCCCACCAAGAGTCAGCGAAGGAGGCGGTCCAGGCCAATCTTGGAGGAACGTTTTGCACTTCGAGGGTGCAAAACAAAGCCCTACGTGGCTGACAGCCAGTGCCAATCTGTAAAGTGCCGCTTGACACGTCTGGGAGTCGTCACAGGTTCGGGCGATATCGTCTGCATACTCCAATTCAAGAAGTCGTTCTCCTGGGAGCAAATCCACGCCTTCTAAGTCCTGTCCTGTGAACGCGATTTCCATGACTTCATCAATAGCGAAGTTAAAGAGGAAAGGGGACAGCAGGCATCCTTGTCTCACATTGCTGGAGACATTAAAGGGCGATGACAGCTTGCCGTAAGCCCTCTCTGCCTGAGCTACGAGCGTATAATGATCGGATAATATTTACATATTTCTCAGGTACGCCTTTCCTGAGTAGACAGTCCAAAAGTGCACGTCTATCTACCGGATCGAATGCTGCCCTGTTTAACATCTACATGCCATTATGTGTTGTGCTTGTGATCCGGCTTGTGCTAACGGGGTTCGTGTGAAGCGCCGTATTGACAATTATGTGACAACTCTCCGTATGTTGGTGACAACTGTGCATTGTTTGCACACAACGCGGATGAGTTGCAGCATATGGCTAGTGCTCTGGCTGCGACAGCGGACAAATTCGGGCTCACCATCAACACAAGCAAAACTGTCTATCTCTTCAGCCTTCACCGGAGGTGTACTCTTCACTATTGCCGCAAATCAGCCTTGGTGCTGAAGTATTAGAAACCACCTCCCATGTCTACTACCTCGGGACTGTGATATCGACTGACCAGAAGCTTCACAGTAAGCTGCGTACCCGCGTCTTTAAGGCGGCGGCGGCGGCATTCGCGAAGCTAGATTACAGAGTTCGGAACAACCATCAGCATACTGCTGGCACGAAGCTGATGGTGTACAAATCCAAGGTTCTGTCCGTTCTTCTATACGGCAGTGAAACGTGGACGATGTACCGGCGGGATGTGCGATATCTCGGGCGGTTCCATCAACAGTGTCTGCGATGGATTCTGCGCATTGGTTGGTGTGGCAGAGTTGCGGAACCGGAAGTGTTGTGTCAGTGGAATGTATGCAATGGACTGCATGCTTTTGCTGAGACACCTTAGGTGGCTCGGTCATGTGTTGCCTATGGATTCGACGCAGATACCGAAGCAGCTATTATATGGTCAGCTGAGTGCTGAGAAGCGGCATGCGGGGAAACCGTAGCTTCCTTACCAAGATATGATCCGAGTGAGCCTCTCACGTTATAATGTTGATTGTAGGTCATGGGAATCGAAGGCGGTTGATCGGCGTGCATGGCGGGATCTGATCACGAAGGCAGTTGACGACGTGTGTGAGAAAGACTTCATGCATGCAGAGAAGAAGCGGAAAGTACGGAAACGGCAAGCGCCGATGGATTATACTCCCTCGACCTCGAACGCGTGGTGCTGTAGCACAGGCGGTCGCGAGTGTGAGTCAGGCAGGCCTAGTAATCCATGAGCGAGTCTACTCGGGGCCCCCACCGAAGCGACCACGGGTTTAGCAGAGAACACATGCAGAACCGGCGCAGCGTTTATAAGTACGCTGCATTCTATTTACTAACCGCGTGCTTGCATGCTGAGTCTATTTCAGGTGGTCGGTTTGCTATATTATCCTAACGATTTTTTATCTCAGAAAATGTCTACCTGAACTACCTTCTTTAAAATTGTACACGTCGTTTATGCTAATTGTAGTTGACCTCGATAACATCTTCGCGTTTGTGGCATTTTCTTAAAATATATCTTCTGACGTCTTGAACTTATCGGCGATTTGTCGGTAACAAATTTATTTCATTTGCTAATTTAGTGAAGAGTTATGGCATCGTATCTGTATGCATTATTCGACAGGCAAATCCGAAACCGGGAGCCGCCAACCAGTAGACCGATCCCAGAATCGTGATCTACCAAACCGATGTCAGAAAAGGAAACGTTTCCGGAGGAATGCTGGCCGAATAAAAATGATGGCTTTAAATATACCTGTGTACAAAGTAGCCGATATTCTACGAACACTCAGAGGGAACCTAACTTTAAACGGACGCCTTATCTCAGGTATAAGACTGCAACCATCGTCAGCGGAGCACCCCGGCCCACTGCTCCTTCTTTTATCAGATGCATCTAATATTATATCCTAACACTCACAATATCAGACGCTGAGACGACTCATATCATTCACTGACCTGACATTTACATCAGCAAAATACAGTATAGCAAAACCCGAACGCTTGATGGAACACTATGTAGCGCCCACGGCTTCAAGTAGATTTACTGGCCACCAACATGTGAAACCCAAAACCAAACCAGAGCAGTTTTCTTGCAACGACTGAAACCGAACGCCACCAATCCTAGTGCCGTGTCTTGCCAGTCCAGTGACGCATCACTTTTCCAAGCAGCTTTTAAATCTAGCACAATTATGCCAGTCTTATTGCGGCCTCAGTCCCCTGAGGTTCCATCATCCCACCCCCAAGTATGGATACCGATGCATGCAATGGCAGCAATGCCACACCCCTAGGTATCAATGAAATCCTAACTCTGCCACACCAGCAAGGCGCTGTCAAGTTGCATCTTATCAATGCTCGCTCTCTAAATAATAAAATACATACCTTGCGCCACCTGCTTGCTCTCTCAACTCCTGATTTGCTACTCATAACTGAAATCTGGCATGACCCCGCACTGCAAATGAGTTCTATCAAATAGTGCGCCATTCATGAACAGGGGCGGGTGAGCTATTTATGCACGGGACCAACTCCATACTCAATTAATAGTAGGCCCGAAACTCAATATCATAAATGAATCCGTGTGGATCTCTATTGAAATGAATTGCTCTCTAATTTCGGTTGGATGTATTGACAATCCACCCGGGTTATGATGCACCACTTTTAGAACACCCCAATTTTGGTTTAGAATTTACTTCTGAGCGATCCTTTAGTCAGAAGATAATCGGAGTTGGCTATAATTTACCAGCAAGTTCGTTGGCAGAGTATACAGCACCACCAAAGTTGTTGAGTTACGTCTCCGAAGTCCGGGCCCAAGCATGGACTCAAGTGGTTCATAAATCTACCAGGGAAAACAACATTTTAGACCTAATTTTGGTCCAAGTCATACATCCCACATCTGTCAGTGTAGTAGCTCGTTTCCCAAGTAGTGATTATTGAGTCGTGTACCTCGGTTTCGCGGCACTCGACCCCATCCCATAAGACAACTAAAAGAGCCCTTCACGGACTTTAGAAATGCAAACTGGGACACATTTGCTAAACTGCTGCGAAAAATGAACTGGGATCTTGGCTTTCGCACCAGAGATACACAGGTTGCAGCAGACGAAACTTATATAAATATCCAACACTGTCTTCATATGCTTGCTCAACTCGTACTGCGATCCGATAAAGTTTTCACGAAAACTACTCCCGAAGCATGCCTACTGCGTAAACTGAAAATAAGTCGCTTAAAAATTAGACAGGCTCGCGATTTCTCCCTACTTATCAGACAGGATAAGCTCTTCGACCAGTTGCGGTCGATTCGTGCCGCAAGATTACTAACAGAGGAAAACCGAGTATTGATAAATGACAATACATCTAAAGCCTTGGTCAAGCTACTAAAGGCCAGTCAAACTAAATCGGTATCATGCAGCGTACTATCTGACAGATCCATGACCAGGGACCCCACCATAATAGGGAAGGTTATGAATGAAAATTTTTCTACTTTGTTTACCAGTTAAAGCAAAACACACGATTAGTACTCCTACTGATGTTGGCAAACTTAACAGTGCATTTCGATTACGGTGTCATTCAAGCTCACAGTGATCGGCTACGGTCTTCGTTCCATCCTGGACCTGATGGTCTACCAACTTCTCTAATAAAGTTTGGTGGCCGGGATATATCGCGCTTGATTCTAAACGTGTTTACCCTATGATTTCGGGTATACTCCTGAATCAATGGAAACTAGTATAGAACCTAGACATAAGAATGGTTCAAAACTAGACATAAACAATTACCGTCCAATTAGCCACACCCAGATTATTACGAGAATAATGGAAAGAATTGTGAAATAGAAAACTGTTATGCACTTGCTCTCAATGAATTTAATAGACCCAGCTCAACAGGGGTTTTTGCAAAGACGTTCATATCAGCTATCTTTTCTAAATCATCTGATAACCTCCACTGACAATGGAAAAGCAGCCATCAATCTCTTTATTGATATGCAGATGGTCTTTGACAGTGTCGCACAACAACCTCTTAGTGAAGCTAACCTATTTCGGGATCACTGATCCCTTGTACTCATGGTCCAAATCTTATCTACTGATTGTAAGCAGCAGGTACAAATAGGACATACGAAGTCTTCACCACTGAAGATCAAAAGTGGTGTGATTCAAGGAAGTGTGTTAGGTCCCTTACTCTTCCTAATGTATATCAATGATATAACTGAAAACGTTCCCATAGACCTACTGGCCTTGGAATCGTGGTGTAATGACTGGCAAATGTCTTTCTCAGCGGATAAGTGCAGTGTGTTAACATCCAAGTGCGAACTTTCGCTTGGTTGTAAACCCATCCCCCTGCAATAAGACCATAAGAGATTTAGGCATTCGGTACTCTAACACTTTGAATTTTGGTAAACAAGTTGAAATCATAACGGTTAGATCACGAAGAAACGCAAAACTTATCTTAGAATCATTTACGATGCGTGAACCCAAACTGTACTTATTTAAGGCTTGCGTTCGCCCTGTACTAGAGTATTGATCGATTATATCTACAAGCAGCAGGAAAAGTGACCGCATGTGCCTAGAAAACGCGCAGAGATCATTCACAAAGGCTCTCTTTAGCTCTTCGTCTAAACTTAACTACTCTGAACGTTGTGAGATACAACAACTGGAGCCACTGTGGATAACACGCATAAAGCTTGAATTAACATTCCTCTTTGATTTGAAGCATAAGTACGTTTTCGCGCCAAATATCAATATTCCCTTCAAAAAAGAAATCTAGTTACGCAATTAGAAATACCAAGAACAAACTCCCAGTGTTCAAAACGCAAACTAATGTCCGAAGCAAATTCCTTGCTAAACAGATACACTGAGATCTGGAACAGCCTGCCTATTGTAGTAAGAGCATACGAGTCACAACCGCTGCCCAAAAGAGCAATTTCAAAGTGCCTGACGGTGCAATACGTAAAAACAATGTTGCAACCAAATTGCAATGAAAAAGTCTTATTTGAGGAGGGGGTAGAAACGTAAGTGCGTTGATAACAAATATACATGAAATGTGCTACGGAGACTGCAATCACTTGGTCAAGCCCTCTTGAAGAGATGTATTGGAAAAAAGATACAATGTGGCCAGAACTCTTTTCACTCTTCTTCACCCGACCCACTTACCTTCTTTACTCGGGAAAGCATAACTTACAGACACACCAACAAGTGTGGGCAGCAGAGGAATTGCGAACTGAGATTGAGATAATCATTTTTGTCTTCACTCCTTCATCTTCTGCATAATCAGCCACGCTTACCTTGCAGCTATACAAAAAAGTGTGAGCTGAGAAGGGAACGCTGACTAAATCTATCCATCTTCATTCGCTCTTCTCTTACTCGTCTATGCTTCCCATGTTGCTCTCATGTAAACATGTCAGACATCACGGTGAAGCTAACCGATTCTGCTTCCAACATCTTCATCCCTACTTCAAAAGTTCTCTCATTGTTTCTCTTACTTGCATGCGCCCAGTGTACAGTTATACCAAAATACCTGTACCAGTTTAAAGTGCCAATCACGTTCACCTTACACACAACAGATAAATCTCACATTCCATCCGTCTAGGCCTATATGTAGAGCTGCTGAAATGAAAGTAAATAAATACCCCCGCATTTCACCAATCTTTCTAGAACGCCACAATGTATGGTAAATGATTTACCTACATCAGCTGTTTTGTTTAAATGGTATGATTTCGGCTTTTATCTTTTGCAATCGTCAAAATTGCTTCTCATCCTTTGCCCAAGGAAATGAAAACTCAGTTACGTCCGCACAAGGAGATCTCCGTCAGGACGTTATGATATATGCTGCGCCCAAACAAGGCTTTGAACTGTAAAATCCTGGCGGATAAAAAACGTTTTGTAATTCTGCCGACATATGGAATATGCTGTTAAACTATACGAAACAATGGTAACAATATGATCATGCCGAACAGGGCATGTTTCGTAAAATCGAGAATATACGTTATTATTATTAATGGGATTACATTTGGCCTCCGCCTGGACCAGTTGATGTGAGGCTGAGCCACCCATGCTAGTCCGTTCACACCATCCGCATATTTGCCTCGCTAGAGTAGGTGATCGATGATAAGAAGATATAAGGCGTGACCATACGCTTTGGGCTGCATTACCAGTTCCTCAATGTGAACAGATAGATTATATTAAGCTGGCTACATTTACAGGCTGCAGCAGTGAGAAAGAGATGCCACATGAAAATCACTCTGAATGAAGCGTAGAGAGAGGACTAATCATGTGCGACTCGATCGGACAGAAAATTTTTCATAAGATCACAACCAAAGGGTTACCGTAAAGAAACAGACGACTTTTTCTTGACCTACTGGGGATGGTAAACAACTCACCGTACTCGAGACATGGCTCGCTAACAAACCGTCACCGAAAGTAAATGAGCATGGGAATTTACACGTGCGCAACAATGGGTAACAAGCCAACCCGCGCCAGTATAATTACAAAAAACGCATGCAATATTACAACAATTTATCCAGATGCAACATGTGAACTGAGACCAAGCAGCTGACTGAAATGGTAAGTGGTCTTTCGGAAAGACAAGTGGTGTAGAAAACAATGTCATCCTAAAATGTGATCTGTGATTTACAAAGGAAAAAGAATAAGGCACATCACAAAACCTCGAGAAAAGTACAGAGTGGTAAGTCTCGTAGGAATAGCGTACTAAGAGGATATGGTTGATGAATCCGACATTGTGACGCTGGAGAGATCACAGCCATTGGGTTCATTTGTCACAGGATAGGAAGATGAATTGAACTCAGCTGAAGGATCCCCTGAGACGCTGAAGTACCTTTTCTGAAAGTACATATCGAAAGCAGTGAGATAGAAAGTGGTAGTAAAACTAACCAAAAAAGGATAACAGTGAAAAGTCCGTGAACACAACGAGTTACCTGTCGGTGAATAAAAATCTTGCGGATTCCAAAATAAGTCTAAAATTAGGAAGCGGGAAATACGCATCAGAAAGTGAAAACTCCACAAGGCTTACAATAAAAGGTGTTCATGCAGCTCAAACCATTCCCAAGAAAATGACTGAAGGAAGGTGTGGTGCGCAGAAAGAATCGGGTAGTAAAGCCATATACAACAGAAAACCAACAAGTTGTGACCGTAAGAACGATAGGATCAGAGTACTGGGCGCAAATAGCAGGACTGGTTAAGTACGTTAGGGTGAAGTTGACAAGTAGAAGCCGTTGAATAAACGCTAAGACACCCCTCCTAAGCCCCCGAAGAAGGGCCCAAATGTAGCACTGAAAATTCGGTGCCACGCAACCACCACCAGTTGCGCATGGGCTAAGGATACTGCGAGGGTCGCCCTGCCCCTACGCAGGCTCGAACCCGCTACCAGAGATTACAACGCAGGTTTGTGATCCTTAAGAAAACGGAGAACTATAAAGGGACATAAAGGGAAAATATTGGAATCACTCAAAATTCATTACTGAGACGATAGCGTATAACACAGCATTGGGATCATGCATTGGCTCACTACATTCCCTTGGCTACTTAGTTGGTGGAAGCCAAGGAGTTTTAGAAATGATCGAGAATGTCTACGGTGTGAGCACTTCATTGCTGATTTGCAGTGAGAGTTGCTTGAGAGGAGGGAGAAGAGGAAATAATTAAACAGTGGACACCGGGAGCGATTAAGAGAAAGACAGGCGTAGGAATTCCGCACTTCACATGAGAAATCTATCACAGAGCGGACAAACCCACTAGAAGATTGCGAAAAAGAACAGGACTCAGACGCGACTTCAAGTGATAATAAATGTTTTTTCCAAAATGTCCAACCGTTACGGTCGTTTCTACCGCAACTGAACCACCTACTTTAGATAAGACGACAAGCGATATACATAAAATCACTTGTAAAAATTCCAGAGGCCGAATAACGGTCTACGGAAAACTGTCTCTTGAGTTCCCCACGACAAGTGAGGTTCGCCAGGATTGTTTTCTACCTCCTTTCCTTCTCTACTTCGTGATCAAAATGATCATGAATGACTCACTTCTTCCAGACTCTATCGGAATGAAAGTACTGGCAGGTGACCAACTGAGGAACCTGGAGTATGGAGATAACATAGCAGTGGCTGTTCAAGCACTACTGCACAGACTGACGCGCAGCGCTATACGCTTCGACACCTTCAGAGTGCAAAGTATTGTTGTTGAACTGTAGGGATATGCCACCGGATCTATCTATCACCGAACAGCCACTGGAAGTGGTGGTTCATTTCACTCACCCTGGTAGCTGTCATCTCTGGTGGTCATGTCACTGAGAAAATCACTTCGCGCATCAGCAACACCCGTATCGTTTTCCAGAGGCTCAACAATCGATGAGGACGGCGGGATATCAGTGAATGACAGCGTGTACAACACTGCGGTAAGGCCGGTGTTACTGTACGTATCGGAAAAGTGGCCACTTCGCAGTGAAGACATTAAACCCTTGGCCGTGTTTGATCACCTGAGCTTGCGGAGTATTGCTCACTTCTGGTGGGAACACCGGATAAGGTTCGCCAAATGGTTTTTGGCATGAAATCTTCTGGTGCCTCTCTTGAGTGATTACTGAATCATAATCGCTTACGTTGACTAAGTCCTATCCTCGGTTTGCCCGTTGGCCAAGTTCTTCGGCGTCCTTTATGGGCCGTGGCTTCCCCAAGTTGGGCGAAAACGCGAGGTGAGCAGTCCATAACATGGCATAGAAGCTTGAAGAAATTAACTGAGAGGATTTGTCAGGCTGGTGCATGCAGTCGTCGTAGACAAGGGCCCAGAGATGGTTCACACAAGTGGTTGGAGACTCTATCAGACATGACGCAGTCAGTGGCGTTTATGCAGTTATTTTTGTGCATCCCGATTAGTTTTGTACTTTTCTGTCATGGTTCTATTTCCTTTGTATTCTATTTGCCCTCGAGCTAATTTCCCTTGCTGTTGTTGTGTTATTCAGAAGTGAGTGGTGGCAGCTGGAAGCACTTCGCTACCCGGACCATAGTTGTTTAAGTGGACTGAATCGAATGGTCGCAATAAATTAGGAGACTGCGTGGCAGGATTTCAGAAGACAAGAAACGGACGTAGCGATTAACAATGAAGGTGTCTAAACGCAGGACTCCACTAAAAAGATAGCGGTGGATGCCGTGAACAAGCGACATGTTGAGATGATATGGGCGGGGATTGCAGATGACAGTACAAAGGTTAGGTACTGATGTGGCATGTATCGGTAGCGGACTACGTGAATAAAAGCAGATGTGGTAGAAAAACCGGATGCGTGGCGACCAGGATAGATTCAATCGATCAGTTGAGTCGACGGGTTGAGCCGGGTATCTAGGGGGAGAGCCACTAACACTACCAGTATGCGACATAACAGCTGAGGAGTTTGCACCTTTACCTAACGTTCAGAGTGTTGATGACGCGTTACGCGTAGGGTGCTTGGCGAATAGTTCGCATTACTACCTCTTGTGCTGTGATAATCAAGATGATATGACGAAGTGTATGTCTGTATGCGTGTCCCTAGCTCAAGCACCCAAGGAGATATAGAGAGATGGTCAATGGCCAGATTAACAGGACAGAAACCAGTTTTGATTTCAATGAATCGGCTTTCTCCCAACTCGATGAGAAGCAGCTACATGATGTGCACGCTCAGTTTGGAGGTAAAAACAATGAGGTAAATGATTCGACGGCTCTCACGTGATGTATGATGAACTTGCAGAGCGAAAGGCATGATGATAGGTAGCTGTCAGAATGGAGGTATTTTTTCAATGTCTCAAAAGGCGCAAATAGGATGACAAAAAATTAACCGGTAAAATAATCTCTTTATCCGCCCTCAGTAAGGGAGTAGGTTGTTAAATCCATGGTAAGCATTAGTAGATCAAGCGCAAGCCCAGTCTCATAGGTGTGGCGTCGAAATCGTGTATTCCAGCAAACGCTGACGATTAATAGGGTTTTGAGGCGTTCTTCAAAACAACCTCGAGAGTGCTTTCGTCGTTTCCAATAATGGGTCAACTGCACTTTGCAACATTGGTCGACAAGAAAGTTGCTAATGACTTAAAAAGGTCCTTTTCTGTAGCAATTTGGTGTGCAGAAGACGAAAAGGAACATGAAAATGTTTGTTGACTGTTGTTCCGAAGATATAAATAAATAAATAAATAAATTGTATATTCCTCGACTATGCGAGAAGCTGTTCTCTATAAGGAACAGATCAAATAATGGTACAACTTTTCCATGACATTTCATCAATACATTTTCAGAGATAAACATGGATGCAATTGCAAATTATGTTACACAGAGTAATCAGAATCGTTCTGCTATTTTTGCCTGCCACTGAATCAGGATTCTTTACAATCACATGATAGATATTTGGGCCGAGAGAAAAAAAATGTAATGAAAGGGGCTGTTGTCCGAAATGTTATGTGTATGTGCTTCAGAAATTTATTCAGGCACCATGGATACCGTTTTCGAATGCGTTATCTAGGGACTGTGATGTCCCGAACATCTTAATCACGTTTTGGACGGTTAAATGCTTACTAATAGCAAGCTTAAAATTGCAAAGCGTATAGCATGTTCTGATATCACTTGGAAGTTTGTTCCAAATCTTTGAGTATTGGGTTAGAAAGAAACGTTCTCTGATTCTCGTAGAAAATTTTGGAATCATGACCTTTACCTCTTTGTTACGTATTGGGTATCTGTTGTTTACAGATATGTGAACACCGCTTTCAGGACTGCGAATTTGACAATTTATGATTCTGTAAAGAAAACATAGGTTCAGCTTCATTATCCGAAGCCAAACTGGGTCAAATCCAAGTTTATCGCATCGCTCCTTGTATGTCAACTTTGAGGAATATCCACATAGCTTTTTCGTGAAACGTCTCTGGACCCTCTCAAGAGCGTGCTGGTCAGACTTCCGTAGATTAGACTGTATCATTGAACAGTATTCCATACACGGCAATACATATGTTTTGTAAAGGGATATGCGAGATTCCGTGAGGTAAAAATGATGGCAGATATAACCAATGGTCTTCATGGCTTTCGAAACTTGGAAGTCACAGTGTTCAGAAAAGTTAAACGTAACTGAATATCGCACGCCCAAGTCGCGAATTGTCCTGCATTGCGAGATATAGGCACCTTGTAGCAATAAACTGTCTGGCGGTACTTGGCATTTGTACGACAAAATATTACACTTGTCCACGGCAAATGACATCTGCCACAGTTGGCACCAGGAGTCAAGGGCGGATAGGTCATCCTGAATGAGACGTACGGCTTCCTGAGTATTTGCACGTGGTTGTGAGTAGACAACTTTAATGTCATCAGCAAAGATAAATGCAACACCATTTCTTATTCTCTGGAATATATCGTTAATATAAATTAGAAAAAGAAGTGGACCAAGAACACTCCCTTGAATCACTCCACTAGTGATTGCTTTCGGTGTAGAGAAATGATCGCCTATGCGCACAACCTGCTGTCTACCAATTAGATATGAAGACAGCCAAGAGAACATCGGTTCTCTAATGCCTATAGCCTTCAGTTTTTCCAGTAACCTTCTGTGAGGCACTCTGTCAAAGGCTTTTTGCATATCCAGGAACAGGATTACGACACTGTTTCCGTTGTCAATGGCAGCCGTTGTGTGGTTTAAAAAGTCAGTCTGGCATGTTGCGCAGGATCGACCTTGCATGAAGCCGTGTTGCGAATTGCTGATAATGTTAGCTTTGTTCAAGAATATAAATAGTTCATCTTTTACTATCCTTTCCATTATTCTAGATACGATGGGTGTGT
Organism: Dicrocoelium dendriticum; assembly: GCA_944474145.2. NCBI lineage: Eukaryota > Metazoa > Platyhelminthes > Trematoda > Plagiorchiida > Dicrocoeliidae > Dicrocoelium > Dicrocoelium dendriticum. The sequence continues at coordinate 81,337,371 of OX104063.1, forward strand.
GATTTATGGGACGAAAGTTTTTAACCTCGTGGGCAGCGCCATTTTTATGTCGCGGGATAACAACAGAAGTTTTCCATTGAGTAGGGTATACTCCGTTGTTAAAAGAGAGTGTGAAGATGTTGAGCAAAAGCAGAAGGAAGTCACTACCACTGCGTTTTATTAAACATGGGGGTAGTCCATCAGGGCCTGCGCACGTTGAGGAGTATAAGCGAGCGACTTGACTAGTGATTTTCGCTATAGTGAATTCTACTGTGCATAGACCTTCATTATTTTGCGGCGTGATAAATGTTGGTGTGTCTGATGATTCAGTGAGCATTGATTCGGCAAAATAAGCACTGAAAGCTTCGCAGATATCATCTGGTGCGTCGTAGTATGTTCCATCAGGCGTGGTGATAAAACTGAGATTGTCACTGCAACGCGAACCCCGGGCACGGAAGAGTTTGGCTAGCTCAGCTGTTTTGCTAGGGCCATTCAGAGCTTTATACTCTTCTAGAATGAGAGTTTTGTCTCGTTGATGCCTCTTTTCTTCCACGAGCTTCGACTGCTGTAATAATAGCGCAAAGTCAGCAGTTAACTTGAATTTCTGACGAATCTTATGAAGCTTTCGCGCTGCCTTCAATGCCTTGCGATCGGATTTGGGTTTGGTTTGGTAAGCACATTTTAGTGGTATTGCTGAATCGATGCAGAAGCCGATTATACTATAAAACAGGTCCGTCGCATGTTGAGGGCATGAAGAGAGAAAGAATTTATCCCAATTCATCGAACGAACCAGGTCCTTGAATGAGTCCCAGTTGACAGAATTGAACAGACGATAATGCTTTGTTTTCTGTACATCGGCCATGCGTAGTCTTAGACAGCATTTGATTACGCGATGATCGCTCCCCGGAAATTCATCAAGAACGTTAACACTGATTGCAGGTATACCCAATGAAAAAATGAGATCCAGCGTACTTTCGCCTCTGGTAGGTCGAGAGACTTGTTGCTGCCAACCATTCATTTGGATACAGGAGATAAGATTGTGGTATTTCAAAGGAGCGGTTCCTATTGGCCATGAAATCGAAGGCAGATTGAAATCACCTCCAATAAGCTTATGTAAAAATGGTAGGCCAGCGGCGCATTCAAATGCAAGCGTCAAAAGCTCTAGGTCTTCTTGACTGCCGTTTGGCGCGTTGTATATACATCCCATAAGCAGCTGTTGCTGATTAACAGATATCGTTAGCCAGAGTGATTCCTGAACATTGTTCAACACTGGGTTATCAAATGTTGCTGCTGTGAGCGAGTTTTTTAGATAAATTACGCAGCCACCACCTCGACGACCAGGCCGATTCCTCATAAACTTGTTATATCCGAAAATAGTTAACTGAGTGTCAGACATGCCATCATGGCACCAAGATTCAGTTATAAATAATATATCAGGATTATTCACCAAAACAAACGAGCGTAGGGTGTGGATCTTAGAGTAAAGAGAGCGAATGTTTATCAAAAACACTGAGATAGATGTGAGATATGAGGAAGATTCTTTAGATTGTGTTATAAACCCTGGAGTTTCAAGCCGTGTGCCTGGGCCCAGGTTAGAAATTGTTGAAAAAGTGAGCTTATTGCCAGCGGTGGAAAATGATTTGGAGGTGGCCATAGCGGAGGGGGTTGGGACTGAGTATGGCCCTCTAGAAAATGGTTTGAGGGAAAAAGTCCATGATTACTGCAATAGGCTGTGGGAGCTGGAGAGTTAGGTTGTATCCTCTGCAACATGTCGCTAATAGGCTGTTGATTACGTAACGCATTGATAGGATTCAATGGATTGCTGTTATTTCCATCTATGGGTAAAATCCGCTTACTTGCGCTCGATATACAAGGATTCACTATACGCGGTGGAGGCACACTGGTGTCAATCCATACACCAACATCAGCATAATCCATGTGGTTCGTTGATAGGTTTGGAACGTCATGATACCCAATTACTCCGTGTGTAAGGTGCAAAGATAGCGGCACGTCTTCCGTAACTTTATGATCAATGGGTGTACGTCTATCCAAACAAAATGACGATATAGAGTCAGCCAACGATGCCTGCGATAAATCAAGGTCAACCGTCCTTTTACTATCAATCAATTTGACCGGATCCTTCGAAATTCTCGATGAGGTTGGACACTGGCCAAAGCAGACTTTAGGCGGGACATGACAGTTCGAGGCTTGAGGTAGCGCCTTTGCATGCAACTGGGATTTAGCAGGTAATGCAGTTGTTATTCGCTGATCCCCAATGTTGTCACTTCGCATAGGGGAAAGAGTATTAGGAAACCCTATATGACTGCCAGAACTGATTATCCAAGAGGAAGCACCATGTACATCACTAGTTTTGGGGATTGTAGTCGTTTTGGGCTTGGTCGGCTTAACACGCTTAGCCGTGAATCTGTGGCCTAGTGGGAGTCCTTCAGTTACCAATTTTGCATCTGACGTTGACCTTAGCTTCGAAGGGCGAGAATTAGGTGTTCTACCGGACACATCATCTAATGCAATAGAGTGGCTCGCATATGCATGTGATTCCTTGTTAATTTCAGAGATCATTTGAACATCCAACGCTTCGTCCCTATTTGCAGCAAGCGGAGTATTATCCTCACATTTGTGCTGGCCAATAAGTGGAGCAATATCAACTGGGTGAGGGGCGCCATATGGCTGTTGGGTATTCTGTTTTACTTCAGAAGTTCTCCTCCTTATCTCTCGTTGTAGCGGGGTTTTGTCCTCCATAATTTTCAGACTTTTGAAAGTCGTATTAAGCACAATGAGGTTGCGCTTTAGAATAAATTGTTTAGCGATAAGTTCATTTTCAAACTGGAAAAGTATGGGACAAGCGTAACGCATTACATTTTTTCGTAGTCTGATGCAGCTGGACCAACAAGATTGCATACCGCATGCAGTAAGAAGCAATTTCTGAACAGTTTTTAATGGTAATTTGTCTGGCACATTAAATACCACAGCATTGCGTGAACAGCGTACTCGATTATGTACTTCGGTCGAAATGGAGTCTATCAGTATACTGCACTTCATGAGGTTCATTCTATCAACATTTGGGGGCGAATCAAGTAAGACAGATAGACTCTGCAAGGGTTGCAATATCGATGTGAGCATGTCGACCTTTGATGCAAGTTCAGCGTATGCAGTTTCAGCTACTGATGGACATGTTTCAGGTGTCTTTCTCAGGTCAGCATGTAGTCCAAGGGAATTTCCTACAGTGCCTACACTGCTTCGGTTATTTCCTTTACTACTGCTTCCAGTCTTTGTGCAAAGTACTTTAGTTCGTTGTCTCAGATTTTGAACTAAAATGGAAGAATCCTGGCTCATAATACTTTTTTTCCTCATGGAGCGTGTCCTTACTGTAGTCATGATAATGAAACCGAAGTAAGATACACTAAAGCAAAATCAGAGGAGTTTAGACAATGGGTGTCAACTTTTGATCCTTAACTGAAAATCCACGTCTAATTATAATGTTGGTGAAAAATGGCAACTCCCGGAAACTGTGCGATTTAATTAGGAACAAAAAGAACGCACCGCAGTGAACTATTTGAATCTCCGCGTCCGAGTTGCACACGCTGTTGCTTAGGAAACGCGATCTCTCCACCAAGTCCAAACGTGTTGTTGTTGTCTCACCTTTCCACTGACACACCGGTTAGCAGTCGGGTCAGCACAAACAGGTCACAAGCGGTTGCAGGTGAATCCAGACAGGCCTCGGAACGAAGCACAGGCTATCGATCTGGTCAAAGCGCTCAAACAGTTCACTTTCAATATTTCACCGTATAAATTTAGCCAGTAGGACTGTAACAACATCAAAGTAAGGCTAGAATGATGTGTATGACATTACATGCGGCCATCCTGCATACAACATACGGAGTTTATTGCAGAATTTTCTGTGGCAATGGGGTACTATAGTAAGGCTGCTGGTGGAGTAGGCTGGTGTCAGCAGTACACTATATAAATCCCAGTGGGTGAGGTGGATAATTCAAAAGATTTTAAACATCGTGGGATATGATTTGTGCTATAGTTGCATACAAATTATATCGAATGTTTTTAATTTGTACTTCTTCAGTTACATAATGGAGCGCTAATGCTTCGAGATTGCCTTAGTAAAGCGGAAGTGCTTGGCTGTGTAGGTGGAGAAGTGATAGCTGTCGGCCAGAAGTATCACTACTCAAATGAAGAAGTCATGTTATCTTTATTTCGAATGCAAGATTGGCGACCAGGGTAAGTGTTGGGCCCCGCATAAATGTTGCGCTACACATACAACACAACATTCACAATGGCTGAATGGCAAAAGATCAGCATCGCAGTTTGCAGAGAACCGAGCAACCAAACAAATAACTGTTACTTATGCTTGGTTCCTCATCTTTCCGACGAGATAACGAAGAAAAGAAATCGAATAAAGTATAGCCCAACATTTAGTCTGCACTGAGACTAACGTTACATGAGGAATTCAAATTTCAGAACATCCAGAAAAATATTCTCCGAATCTAGCTAGTGAGCCCAAGGGTAAGTCGACCTGTTCTTCTCTTGGTCCGCCAGCATACAGTGACTCAGTTTTGCACCACGGTACATTATCAAGGCTAAGGCAACAACAACGGAGGGATTTAATCATTATGTTCGTGATTTGAACAAATCCCAAAACCAGGTGGAATTGTTAGATCCAAGATTCAAACAGTGGAACTTCCAGAAAAGGATATCGGAATTACTTTATATCGAAAGAATCACCTGCAGTTGGAGCCTTGTTTCAGAAAAGAAGGTAATCTAGTATCCCGTTTCAATATTTAAAGCATCATGAATGTTCATAAATTATCCCCATTTGAGTCAGAAGTAAGCAAATGCGCGAAGAATATTCTTTTCGATAATTCTCATCGGGCGTTTACAATTATGGTTCAAAATATTGGAGGGAATAAAGCTCGTAAAGGCTTGTACAGGAAGCAACCAACTCAGGAACCAGACAGTATGAAAATTAAATCAATGATTTGATCAACCAGACTGTCGCATTAGGAAGCACGCAATCAACGCAGGTCATATGTCAAGTTCAAGGCAATTCCAGAGCCTGTAACAATGTGCGCTGTTTGCACAGCTCTGATTTCAGAACCTTGATTGCAATGGCTTCAGAACTAGTGAACAGATGTTTCTTAGGCTGTTTTTGGTAGCTTTTCACTCTGCCGCAAAGTGGACAACAGATTTGCTGGAACCGGTTCGCAAAGAATTGTCGATTCATACGGTCAAAGATACGTTTGATTTTGTCAACCGAATAGAAAACATAACGTGAAGGATAAATTAATGCTTTCGTTTGACGTGGAATCACTTTTTAAGAAACGTGCCGTTGGTAGAGACTGTGACCTTCATATGTGATTTCGTCACCGAGAAAAACATTGATGTTGGAATTCCGGTGAATAAACTAAAAGAATTGATTCGGCGTTGCACCTTCAACGTACGATGTCTGTCTAATGGAATCTATTATAGACAGATAGATGGAGTCGAAGTGGGAGTTCTCCACTATGCCCCTTTCGGCCGACATCTTCCTTTCAAATCTCGAACGTGGACACCTGAACACCATTATTTCTTCATTTGATTTATACTACCGTTAGATGGTAGACATTTTCATTGTCTGTGACTCTTCCATCGATTAGCTTTGTATCGCCGAGATATAGGCGGAATTTAGTTCGTTGCTTATATCATCGTGCCAGAACAATCTGCAGCCCAGAGACGCTGGAAAGCGAAACCAAGCTCATCTTTAACACGCTGCAAGAAAATGGGTACCCTGTGCCTTTCATCAAAAAACGAAGAGTTATGAGCATTGCGATTCGAGGAGCTCACTTAAAAAATGAAGAAAATCGAAGTGCATGCAACAGACCAGATGACAAGGTTGTACTCATGCGCGTAATACAGAGCTGGTGATGTATGGTTAAAACGAAAAAAACGCATCAGCCGTAAGGCGGTACGCAGTGCCGACGCTTCGCTGCCGCACTACCACCACCAGTCGAGCGGGCGCCAACGATACTGCGAGGGTCGCCCGGCCCCCTAAGCAGGTCCGAAGTATCATCATCATCATCATTACACGTTAGCTGGAGGTGGAAAACACCTCAGCTATTGTGCCGCAATACAAAAGATAAGAAAAGGAAAACAAACGATGGCACGCCAGCTGAGTCCCCAGTAACGGATGGACATCATTTCGGAGAGCCAACAGCTGGCTGCTGTAAAAGAGTCATATTATACCTATCTGGTGAGATCATGTTTGGAGGGAGATGCTAAGCAGGAGGGGGATGGACAAAGGAACTCACAACACAAACGCCATTGGGGCCGGCTCCAAGCCATATCAGCGAGTGTGTCCAACCAAACGTGTTCACCATCCTTAGGACCCCAGCCAGGCAATCGGGATGCCGCAACCGACGCCAACTTCGAAGTGAGGGTTTTCATTTCTCTCGACCAAGTCATCACTTGGCCTCCCCTCCTCCTCTTCCAACCGCACCCACAACGCGCAAATAATGCACGTCGCGGAAGTCGGTGTGCTGGCATGCGCAACACGTGGCCCAGCCATCGGAGCCTGGTGCGTGATATAATGGTGCTGAGCGGTTCACCCGCTCTTCCTGCACCAAATACGCGACGTCGAACACGCTCATTGCTCACGCAGTGCTCCCACCAGACATGAGCTAAGCTGCGAAGGCAGCGATGATCGAATATGACGAGCCTCTTCATGTCTGTCGACCTGATGGGTCAGGTTTCATAGTCATATAAGAGAGTTGAATGGACGGCTGCGTTGTAAACTCTGCCCTTGAGAGCGAGAGTAATGTCGCGTCTGCGCCATAGGTGGCGGAGATTGGCAAAAGCACCTCAAGCTTTTGCTATACGGTTCGTAACCTCATCTTCAATCCCACGGGTGCTAATATAGCTGCCCAGGTACTTGAATTCCTGAACGACTTCTAGCAGATCACCACCAAGCGTTAGCGCAGGGTTGGGTCCCTGCCAATCTTGGAGAAGTACTTTGCATTTCGATGGAGCAAAGCATAGCCCAAAATGATTGACAGTCAGTGCTAATCGGTCCAGTGCAATTTGGCATGATTGGAAGCTGTCACAGATTAGGGCAATATCGTCTGCATACTCCAAGTCAAGAAATCGCTCACCAGGAAGTAGCTCCACACCTTCTAGGTCGTGTCCAGCGAACGCTGTTTCCATGATTTCATCAATAGCGAAGTTGAAGAGGAAAAGTGACAGCGGGCATCATTGTCTCACACCGCTGGTGATACTGAAGGGTGGCGACAGTTTACCATAAACCCTCACCCTGCCCGAACTATGCGCGTACAGCGCTTTGAAAATATTTACATATTTATCAGGCACACCTTTCCTCAACAGACAGTCCCAAAGGGCACATCGATCGACTGAGTCGAAGGCACCCTTTATGTCAAGAAACACGACAACGGTGGGTCGCCAATAAACATGGCGGTGCTCCAACACTTGACGCAAGGTGAAGATGTGGTCGATGCAGCCGCGACCTTGACGAAATCCGCATTGCTCTTCACGAATCTGGCTTTCACGAGTGCTAGTCAGTCTGTGGAGAATGATAGAGGCAAGCAATTTAGAGGCAATCGAAATCAGACTGATCCCTCTATGATTGCCGCATTCCAAACGAGAGCCCTCCCTTGAAAATTGGGACAATGACGGAGCGGTTCCAGTCTGTCGGGACTGTCTCCTGCTCCCAAAGTTGTACTAGCAACTCGTGTATATCATCTATTAGAGCAGGTCCCCCGAATTTGAAGAGGGCTGGGGGAATTCTATCTGCCCCTGCGGCCTTATGCAATTTCAACAGCCTGATCGCACGTTCGACTTCTGCACGTGATGGCGGATCCAAGGAGACGGCCCAGGGAGAAGGGCGCTCAATGCCCGAAGAAGAAAGCGATAACTCAGGTTGACTAAATTGCCTTGCAAAGTGTTCAGCCCAACGCTCCAAGCGTTTTGACAGGCTGTGGATCGGCTGCCCACTCTCGTCGCGTATGGTATCGCTAACATCAGGTCTCCTGCTGCCTGTTTCCCGTATCAGACGGAATAACTTACGATGATTACCCACGGCAGCGGCTGTTTCCATTTCCGATGCACGATGAGACCACCAGGTTGCGCGATCCTTCTTTAGGCTAGCACGTAGTTTTGCCCTGAGATTTTTGCGAGTCTCATTGTATTCGCTTCCAGCCGGAATACGTCGGCGAGCATCCATAAGTTCCAGAGACTGCGTAGAGGCCCAATGTCCGGTTTGACAATTTGCTTTGTCACATGAAGACATGCCTGCTAACAGCAACGCTTGATGAATATGCGACCAGTGATCTTCAACGGTGTTTAGTGGGCACTTGCTCAACCCAGATGTCAGCGCACTTTGGTACACATTCAGAACATCTGGCTTCGCCAGCTGGCTGGTGTCAATCCATTCACATCGACGTTGCGGACGTCCACCGAAACGCACCAAGAGGTCGGCGCAGACAAGTGCGTGGTCCGAGTCCACGCTAGTGCTCCAAATCGAGCGGCAGTTTTGGACACAACCTCTCCAGCGGTAACTGATCGCGATATGATCGATTTGCGTCCATGGCTGGCCCGAGGCTGCTGGCCGCCAAGTCACACTTCTGTGGGTGCTGTGTCGAAAGTTGGTGCTCGCGAGAAAGAGACGAGCATCTTCACACAGCTGTAGCAATCGCTCACCATTATCATTACGGGAGCCCACACCATATTGGCCACCCAGATGAAGCTCATCAGAGGACAATTTTCTGACTTGGGCGTTTAGGTCACCAGCCAACACCACAGTATCCGTGCTTCTTCTGTAACGAAGGAGCTTGTGCAGTTGCTGATAGAAATCATCTTTTACCGAATCAGTGCTACAGTTTGTAGGGGCGTAAGCCGCAATGACAAACAGGCACCGTTTGTCCCCGCGCGACTTCGTAGCACGGAACGAACCAGATAATCTAACGGTGCACATCCTACTGTTTACTGGGATCCAATCAATCAGGGCAGCCTCAGCCCGGGGACTCAAAACAATGCGGACGCCAGCTTGACCGGCATTTGAAGCTGCATCATCGCAAGACAGGCGCAATGAGAATGTGCCGCCAGTGTCGCCTGTGGGGGATCTCAGGGTAAGCACGGAGCTCGAACCTTGCAGGCGGGTTTCTGATAAACAGCAAATATCGATCGACAGGGTCTCTAGTGTGCGGGCAAGCGCTGCCTGTTGGCCAATCTGCAGCAAGGTGCGCAAGTTGAGGCATGCCAAACTTAGCGAGACACGAGGACGCCAAAGGGAAACGGATGAACTGACGTTGTCCGCATGGTTGAATATGGACTTGTCGACTGGATTGGAGCGAGGCCCTGCGATTGTGTGTGATTTGAAATTAGAAGACAAGCGACAATTAAAGTAAGCTGGGGGAGGGCCAAGAATTGGGGGATTGAAAATGGGGGGGATATAAGTAAAGTTGGAGCGGGACGATAAGGAGGAAAAAGCGCAAGAAGGGGTATAAGAAGATGGGAAGGCCTGAGCAGTAGCATCCATACCCCTATCCACCCTGCTCGATGCAGCAGATAGGGCGCCGTTTATTATCCTCTGCGAAGGCCAGAGCATCAAGAAAGTATTGTAGGAAACACAGATTACAAGGAAGCTTGTGATCATTAAGACCACGGGCGAGCGAAGTATCGTCAAAGGGATGACAAACGTAGCGATGCGAACACCTGTGCCAAACAGTGGTACCATTGATAGAATCGTCAAGCAAAAGAGGAAACCGTTCACCCGCTGGAACACGAAGCAACCACCTGAGAGGTGATGGGACTTTGACACGTGCGTTCTCGACAGCAACAATTACCGCAAGAATACTACAGCCATATGGAAAAGGAGAATTGCTGGCAGGAATCGTCACTGACCGCTTGCGTGCCGCAGTAGGAAGCAGTGAAAACACACCTTGTCTACAGACAAGGCATATAAAATTTTCTAATTAGACGGTGCATACAGGGTGATTCAATGCAAACAAAACCGCCATAATGGTCTCAGATCCTTCACTGCGTTTAACACAGGTGAAGTAAATACTCTGAATAATTGAACAGAGGGAGCGTTTAACATAGTCAGCACAAGTGGAACCGAAGCTGTCAAGCCGAATGTGTGTAGAGACATTGCCGCCGTGTTCCTAGATCAAGCAACATAAAAATCCGGTTTAAAACCGGGTGCAGGCAATGGAAAACAGACCGTGTGCGAAATCAGACCCTTAAACTAGAGGATTATCTACGAATATCGTTAGTGTAAGTCGATAAGTCAATGGAAGTCCCCTGCTAACTAATAAGGGGGTAGCATTGCAAGAGACACGAATGAGAAGAATACACCGCTCTCTGGTGCATCACTCCGAGGTAAAAGGCCAATTAACGATATAGTGGAAAGTAGAGGTGAAGATTTCATTGAGTACGATCCAACAGAATATTAGGTTCAAGATAATCGACGTCCTTTTTGACAATATGACGTGTCACATCTGTGAGCGCGGCCAGACAAGTGCAAGTTTTGACGGTTTCGAACTTTGCCCATCAATGGCTACCTAGCTTGCGGCGAAAGATAGCAAACTAACAGATAAGCGTCAAGAACGACCTATGCTCTATGTTAGTAAAACCGCGCCTGTATCACGAAATCGATAGCCTCCGGAATTATGATCACGGATGAAAGAGCCATCAGCCTCTTCCAAATTTCCTGTGATGAGGCTGAAACCGGGCTCGCCTGGTCACCAGTGATGGACTCACTTGGTACGAATGCCTCTGAATGTAAATAAAAAAGATCAGACAGCGTATGCAGGGTTCCACTGATCTGCAGCGCGAACATACAAATAGAAAATGGACGAAAAGAGAATAATTTTCTTGATATCAGTGTTTAGTGCTCCTTTTCTTGCAATAAAGAATAATTTACTAGTATTCGATGGAATTTCTAACTTTGAAATAGTTGAACATGAAAATAACTAGGAAAACCCAATTTAGTGTGTGGAGGCAAATAAGTGCGCCGTTGCGATGGGCGAAAATGGTAAAAAAAACGGGTCTGATGAGTGAACAGCTGACAAAGTGAAAGATGTGTGTGTGTGTGCGCGCACATGGTTGCATATAAGTTAATATGCCGTTTTCCACAACCAACCACGACCGAAAAGCAAAATTTATCCCACGTACACGAAATTTCAGAAATCGTCCATTAAAGCACACAGAGTGCTCGTGGTAATTTGAAGAAAACGTAGTGCAATATACTGTTGTCCATATGTTAATGATAACTTATAATGTGTTTGCACACCAGATATGGCAGAAAAAGCTTTTTTGTATATATTCAAAATGCAGACCGACTCGTCTCTGTGGGCTGTTCTAGCGATGAAAACCAGCGCTGTAGTGAAAATAATCGGTTCCAAGCGAATCCCAATATATCGGTGTTAACACGTTTACCAGTAAGTTTAAAATGTGACAATGGAAACAATTGTCGGTTAGACGCAAGATGTGAATGTCCGAGTGAAAACGCTAGGAACTCTACCATGTCTAACGATAAGGCATGAGACGAGAGAGTTGACAAAAGGTGTGTGTATCATGTTATAAAGTACACACTGAGACGATAAATTCGTTGTTTTACAATAGTATGAGGTCACTCGCTGTTAGGCAGCCAAAATTTGTCTCGTTCGAGGAAACCAGAGAATAGTGAAATGTAAAACGCTGAAAGTACAGAAAAAGAGAGAAGAGAAATTTGTTGACCATACGCCCGTGCGTCGCACCGTTTCGCTTAAATACGACCACCATCAGTCGCGCGCGGGATACAGATACCGTAAACAAGTCCGCAATCAGGCAGATTTGAACCGGTAACCTTTGAGTTACGAAGTAGATTCCTCAACCGTTCAGTGACCGGACGATATAGAAGTGTGTGCTAAACCAGTATCCATAGGTCACAAAACATTAAGTCGGAATGGAATTACTCGCACAAAAACATCCACCAGTGAGGTAAAAATGAAGATAATTTGAACACAGCACCGTTTGGATTCAACGAAAACCTGATTGGCTTTCAGTAAAACTAGATTACTTCACACACATAGCTCAGAGTCAAGGTAAATCACTAGTTGCATACGCTAGCACATTCAGGTTTCGGTACCCAGTGTGAATACCCCGCGGATTGACTAACAGATAAACCACCGAAACGTGTTACAGGAAGCACATAATATCACTCACCAAATAGCCGACGAATGCAACGTAGTAGAGTAAGAGTAGTGCCATTCCGAGATAGATAGCCCAATGTGAAGGCAAACGGTCCCGAATGATTATGGAGGCCAAGAACAAATTCACAGAGATAACGCCAACAGACAGCAAATTAGCTACAACTGTGCATGGGCTGGGAAGGTGAACAGAGAGAGAGAGAGGGGGGTCACATGCTAAGGAGTGCATTAATTTCTCCAAGCAAACAACTCAGTAATGAAATGCCGGTGGATGGGCAGTAAAAATGCAGGAGTGCAGCGAACCAGAGGATCAAAGGAGGATGAAATAAATAAAAGCAAGAGGAGGAATAATCCCAGGTACAAAGTTACGTGGAGTAGTGTAGCCAGACACCAGAGCCAGAACAGGTCACGCAACACATCTAACTAATGGGGTAGAGTGCCGAGTAGCCACTCAAGAACCGAAAGGAAGACTGGGTGGCGAGAAAAAATACTGAAAAGCATTGAAAGAACACGAATGCTGGTGGACGCATGCATCTCGTATTATCTCCTTATTAACATTAGCAATAACTGAGATGCATATATGTGCCTAAGAGTGGGAGCGACGCATCTTCGTGATGAGGAACGCGGCTCGTTGGCTAGTGAGTCCTTTCTACGCTGAGACAAAGGGTCATTCTGCAAAAGTCTCAATGACTCGCATCAGCTCACTGATGACCTACAGTAAATCAACCTGTCAGATAAATCAATGGCTCTCGCTATGTTAGATAATAGACCGCGTGAGCGAATTGGCCTAAAACTCTGAGTATACGTTATCGATTCCAATTGAAGTGCAGAGAAATCCCTTGCTATTGCGCAAACATGTGGATTTCATTTCCGAACAACGTCAAAACCGCCAAATCAATAGCGGAGCAATAGGCAACCCATTGGACCATATACTCACTGATTTCTTCAGGTTGATGAGGGGAAACAGCATTCCTACAGAAATAGCCCAGGTACCCTACTACAAATGCTTTGTGGATGATATTTTGTCGGAGCAGCAGCTTGTGCAGATAGTAAAACGTCTCAACGGAGTGCATGCTAACTTACGGGTTACCTGTGTAGTAGAACATTGTCTGCCATACCTGTATATCCACATTAGTCGCGAAGAAGATGGATTTAGTGAGAGGTCCGTTTATCGAAAATCCACTTAGTCCGACTAGTGCTTGCATCTCACCAGCTTCACAACAGTGCCGTACAAGACACTAGTTAGTTGTGTTAGACAAATTTGATCGACCGACCGTCTGGCCGACGAACTAGCGCTAATTACGGCAACACTTCCAGCGAATGGCTACCTCCGATGATTTAGTGAGAAACGAAGCCAATTATGAAGGACTTAGTGCATATATATGGAGTTATTATTCAAGGTGGCTTCAACGCGCGTGAAAACAAATGAGCAGATAAATTCTGCAACGTCTGGAGGTTATAATGCTACTCAATTTGGCGGTGAATCACACGAAGGAAGCGCAACCTATCGGGCTAGCTCAGTGTGCTTACCAATTCGTGTATAACTGTGGAGCCAGTTACATAGACAGAATCGATAGAACTTTCAGTTCCCGAAGCATGCATCGAGATGAGTTCAGTGTGAAATAGCACGAAGTCTAAATTCAGTGTATTGTAACGCATTTCCTGGCAATTGGATGGTCTGATCATAATACTCTAATTCGATTGTGGTTTGTCGATTCGATCTATGCAATTATCATCCACTCGCACTGACGGCGTTTGGCTGAATTCCTGTCCGCTAGCCGCGCGTCGATTTTGTTCGCCTAATTTGCTAGCCACCAACACATGCGTCACCGAGGTACCGGATGTTAAGGCTGTGCAATGGTTTGCATGCCCCGGGAATTCATAAAGCTACGCTAAAAGAAACGCCTAACTTGTCTTCGGTCATTTGTGTCAAATGTGTGCACCGTTAGTAGTCGTACAAACCAGGAGATGCTGACGGTCCGCTTTTACGTGAACAGCCACAGGAGACTGCATGTTATGAACGACATGTTGAAATAGACGAACGTAATGTGCGCGTTGGCCTTGACGACGGTAGACAGCAACGGATATTCACTGGTTTGCCTCGCGTTTGGTTACCGACCCTGGTGGAATACTGCTCAAATTTAGTGACACCAGGCAGTGAGCAATACTGAGGCTTCTCATCTTGTCTTACGCAAAAGACTAGCCGACACCTCACCGGAGTGTCAGGTGAAATCGATCAGCTACCGGTGACCGGGTCGCGTGCGTCGCACACTTACGAGTGGCTTGGTTAGACGCGCAGTACGCCAATATTGTGCTTGGCTGGATAAAACCCAGAGATGATCAGTCAGTGACGTGTTGAAGGAGTGAAGAAACTCACGTACGAGTCGGACTAGTCTGCAAATCAGCGGCAGAAATAAGACATCGGAAATAACGCCGAAGGGAAGTGCTTGGCACCCTTGCAGTTGTTTCATTGTAGCTCAATCTGAACTATTCCATTTAACGATTATAAGTTATATTTATTTCTATTATGGCAGTCAACAGGTGCGGGTTAATTGGAAACACTCGCTGTGCTTGAACGAACTGTAACGCACGCAGTCCCAATCTACATGGCGATTCGATCAAGTGAACCACTGCCAATTAACGTCGCCCCGATGCATCATGTAGCCGTGAGCCATACTCATAGTGGCAAGGCGATCACTTGAGCTCACGTCGCGGACAGTTCAGGAGTATGCCTCATGGGATTGCACATGTGCAACGTGTCCCATGACCACCAGTCCTTGACTCATGCTAACGAAGAACTCGAAGTGGTTGATCAATTCACTTATCTTCGCAGCTGCATCAGCAACGATGGGCGCATAGAAATTGAGGTCAGCTCACAAATTGCAAAGGCCAGAGCTGCCTTACTGAACCTATAGCACGATTGGCGATAAAGTGGTTTCCCTCCATCCGTGTATACAAGGCCACAGTGAGGGCCGTTCCACTCTCTGGTAGTGGGACTTGGCCCCCTCGGTCTGAAGAGCTGAGGCGTCTTCAAGTCTTTTGTTATAAAGCTGCCTTCGTATTGCTGCACTGCTGCTATTCTGCGCCTACGACCGCCTGGTTGCTCAGTCACGCGCCAAACCAACCGACGGGATACAGAGGGCCAAGGCTCGGTAAACAGGGAGTCTATTCTACACGATAGGGCAGTTCTATTTATTGAGGAACGAAACACACTAATTTTGGAAGCGTTTGGCTCTCAGCCAATGTGAGCTATTTCCGTCCCATGGATTTTCCATATTTGGCAGAATGGTTCGCCCCCGCTGACTCGGGCTTGTATCTGCCGGCCAATCAGTTTGCACCCGATGCCCAAATTTGGCAAAAGAGTCGAAGGTCGTTCCACGCTAGTGCTGGTGACCTCCGCATGCAGCAGACAGCTCACATGCTCCGCGGTAAGCCTGTGCGCGACCTCGTATCTGGACACTGGCTCCGCTTACCTCTCTATTATCTTTGATCATCGTTGTCAGCGAACCATTGCTGGTGTCGGATGGCACCAGCGTGTCCGCAACGATGATGTGGGTAGGCGAGTACTACGTAGTGATAATCATCCTAGCTCCCTAGAACAACAGATAGCACTGAATACGTTGCGTTGGCTCGGGCAGGTGCCATGTATGCATGGTCACCGCTTACTTAGGGAGGCCTTCTTTACTCTGGCAGGTGTGGGGTGGCGATAGACTCGAGGTGGACAAAAGTTAACTTGGCAGCGGGAAATGTAGCTACTGACGACCAAACTGGGTGCCGTTGGTCCGTCTCGTCTTCCGGGCTGGAGTCCACATGATTCACCTTGTGCTTGGCTCGAGACTTTCCAGGACATGGCTCGCAACCGACACCAGTGGCGCGTCTGCTGCCGTCTTCTAATCGGATTGCCTGTTTAAAGTATGTTTGGTGCTGAGTTATCTGCGGGATAATGGCTGATTATGACGCATGGCAGTAAAAGTCACAAGGAAGTTGTCTCGCCGATGCCGCCTTATCTTTGCACCATAGCCAGCTGTTTGTGACGGTAAATTGTTAACACAAGATGTAAGCGCCTTGATCATTAATGTTTGCTTAGGGCATTAAGGTTTTCCGGTAAGTCCCCTTCTCTCCCCATTATTATTCTTTATTCCATAGGTCATCATGGGTGTATGACAGCATCAGTTCAAATGGCTGATGTGCTGCTGTTTATGATGATGATGATGATGAGGTAGTCAGAAACGCAATGCAATGCTGCACAGTCCACTATGCGTCGGCAATGCTTGTGGGCTATTCTAATAAAAAGGGTATCTTTTATTCGCAAATCGACTGACTGTGATATCAATATGAATGAGAAAGTCCGTGCCGAGCACAGAGATGTGGAAACTCTGACACAGTTGGTATAGTGGAAACAAGGATGATAGCGATTAAGTATCGAAGTCGCATAATGCTTCCAGCAGACCATACCCAGATGAGTGGCTAGGTGAGAGGTCTGGCGTTAGCGTTTGCTTCGAAAGTCCGAAAAGAAAGAGACTAGATGAACGGAAGTCTATTGCTGGAAAACACGCGTAGCAATAAGCTAGGCGGGTGGCGAGGTATGTGAAGATAAATGCACGATGGGATACATGCAAGTTTAACGTTAATACAATTGGCACCGAAATCTGCCGCATTAGGAGAGGTAGTTGCGACCACAGTCACATTTAGTGAGGCTTGTATGGTGTGGTTTTCCCTAAGTAGAACTGAGCCGATTAACGTGAATAGTGTTGGGGATAAATAACAGCGCTCGAGTCATGAGTCATTTAGGCTTAGCATATAAGACATAAGCTGCAATACTCAAGGTACGGGGTCCGTTGATCCCACTAGGTATAAAGGAAGTGGTAGTGAGACTGTGCTCTCATAAGGTTCACGGACTCTTCTGGAGGTTGTTAGTGAGCCAGGAGGACCTTCGAAAGTACCAACAACCGCAGCTCAGCGAGCCATTAGGACATGCAAAACATAGCGCAGTTTAATAAGTAATGATCATGATTAGTGTGAGATAAGAAAACTACTAGGGAAAATAAACAATGTCATCAAACGTTGCAGGTGCGAACAGCACTGGAAATTCAGTGTAAGCAAAAACTCGGTTAAAATGACTATAGCATGGAAGATTTATCCTCGGCGATGAAGCGGATGATGAGGTGAGTACCAGAACTGGTAGACACAACGAGGCGCACCTCGTTTAACGGCCGACTACCGCCGGATCGACGTCAAGTGGTGTGTTAAGAAAAACGCTGGCAAATATGCCCAACTTGCATGTCGCAGTGCCTCGTGTAATAATGGTCTCCGGTCACCCTTCGGCAGTAGCCACCTGATGACATCGTTAAGACCAACCAATGATAAGAACTGGACGGCCGACGTAAGAATCCCCTGCGCAACGCCGGGCACACGATCTGCAGCATGAATTGCAAGCCTCATCACAAAGCACAGTACAGTGCTCACAATATCGGGTTGAGTTGGTCACAACAAATCTGCTGTTTATGAAGGGGATAGCAAGAAAGTACATAAGGAAGTGGAATTTACATTGAACTGCTGAATTCGCCCATCACAGATTTGCTGCTGGTGAAGGTTAGGAGAGGAATGAGAGCGAATGGAAGTTGCACGCTCATCAGCACGTTCAGGAGATCATTCATTCCGGTTAAATCCGAGATACCTGAAAGAGGAAAAAAACATGCATGGAATTCCAGTCAGGGGGTTCAACGTATAAAAGTGCGATGGGAGCATCCAAAAACTCATCGGTGAATACTGATTTGTTGCGCAAATAAGGTACATGATTGATTCACGTTGGAAGAAAGGTGAGGCATGAGGAGACTGAGTTTGTTAGCACTGGCTACCGGACCCATTGGCAACATGGGCTAGTATGGGCGTTAAGAATGACGTCCCGAAAACATTGCGCCCCATGACCGGTTTCGAATGCATTCGATCTCACCAGGTGGAGATGGCAGACACTCGAACCCTCGGAGCTTTTGTGATGTTAGCCAAAAGCACTACTTCAATCCACCTAACTGCGACAAGCAGCACTTCTCACAACGGCTAATGACTGATTGGAGGGGTCAATATGAATCACACGTTTTGTAAATGGTTGAAACGCACAGCCCCAATGTGGACTGTGATCCGCATTGAAGTGAACCTTGATCAATTAGATTGCGGGGGTAATAATAGAAGCATTTGAATATCAGGTGTTGCGTGACCGAAACCACTACAATCCACAATCGGGCTCAAACCTATCTGTTCATTCCACCTCGAGTTGATCAAAGTTCACCTCAACACGAGTTGCGGTTCACATTGAGATTGCGCATCGCCATTCACACACACATCTAGTGCGTCAAATAACCGTACCAATGTAAGACCGCAACATTTGTGTACTGGCAGCTGCCTATAAAGCAATCAACGACTAGATAGATGTCTTACATTAGATAAAAAGAAATCCGGAGTATATCGTGGACCCCGCGAGTGACAGCTGAGATATTCTACGGATTAAGCGCATTCTGTAAGGCCAACTGCGTTTTTCCGTTAAATTCCACAGCGACATGAATTCGTTGCAGTTTCTCAGCTTCAGATTGTAGCGGAACAACGAAGCATGTGGCTACGCGGAGGACACATAGTTCAACACATCAATCATAGCCACAACTGGACTAAAACCAGTGACAGACGATGCTAAGTTGGCTTTAGCCCACTAATAACCAAAGGTAGAAGGAAGCATGCAGTGGAACTGCTGTAAACGCTCCTTCCTACCTCTGCTCTCTACCACTCCCAGTCGCGTCAAGGGAAAGAACTCACACAGGCTCTGCACGCAAACCTTCTATTTACAAGCCTGGAGAAGAGTAGAACTAGCTGTGTTTTAAGAAATCACTGGCCAACTCGATCGATCGCCTGATCGACCGCACTGAGGCAGACGCTTCCCAAATTCCGCTTTGCTTATCTCTCTATTACCTCTCCCTTCAAGTTGATTGCTCCTACCTATTTCAAAACTTCAGCTTGATCGTAGCTTTTTACCCTGGGGCGCACTTGTAGCCATCGCGCTGGCCTTCGTCTTCGGCTTGGCCTGCATGACAGGTAGTGTGGCGCCCGAACGACCGACTGTGCTCCGCTTTGTGGAGCAGTTCTGTTTTCAAACCCAAATGTATCCAGTAGTATGTCCCACTGTAGCGGTGCTGGTTCTTGAGGCCTTTGTTTCCATGCCGCGGTCGTAGTTGATTGACGCGTTTGGTCCACTTGTCCTTTCCGACCATTATCTCATAAATACTCTTACGCCTCTTACCCGTAACCGTTCCGCCAGACCATATTCCCGGGCTCTGGAAGTTTCGTGCATACACCAAGTCGCCGATCTCGAACTTACAAAGCCCAGCATCCTGCTCCGCACCCGTTTATCCGTTGAGTTTTCCAACATTTCTGGGGGCCGGGCTAACAAATGTCATCCTAATTTTTCGTCCAAATAGACAATCAGAAGGAGATTTACCCTCCGGTGTGTTCGGATTCGGAGTGTTTCGATACATTTTCAAAAATGGCTGAATTGCATCTCGTAACACCGTTGTCCCTTCCGCTTTGAGAAGAGCAGGTTTAGAGGTATCTACAAACCGTTCGGCCCGCCCATTCGATTGTGGATGGTACGGTGGCGAAAAGTTGTGCTGGATACTGTTTTGCATGCAAAATTCTCGGAACAGCGTTGAGGTGAACTGTGCTCCATTGTACATAACTAGCATCTCCGGTGTGCCAAAATACTGGAACAGTTTGTTCAGCTCATTGATAGTATGCTGGTCGGTGGGATTTTGCATCACATCGGGCCGTTTTGTGTAGGAATCAACAAAAAGCAAACAAGATTGACCGTTGATTGGTAACGCATAATCCAAGTGGACTGTCTGCCAGAGCTTTTCCGACTCGGGTCAGGGTTGACACGGACATTTCGGAGGTGCCTTTTCCGATTGCTGGCAAAACTGTTCGATTTCTGCATCCATTTGAGGCCAATACGCAAAACATCGTGCCAGCACCTTCATTCCGCTGGTTCCCGAATGTCCTGAATGAAACTGATGTAGTAATCGCTTCTGCAACTTTCTTGGTACTACGACTCGGTCTCCGAACATTAGACAATTGTCAACGACCGAAAGAGATCTGCGTGGATTGAAGGTCGTAACAGTCGAAATTCCGAAATTAGGCCAACTGGACTGCACAAACTGAATTAATTTCAGCAAGATCTCGTCTTGAGCCGCCTTTGCACGAATCGTGTCCGACGTTACTGGCAACTCCCTTAACACTGTCAACCAGAATGTGCTGAACTTCCGACTCGAATTTGATAGATGCAATCACGCAGTCATCGTTTTCCTTCAAGTGGGAACTGGGGAGGCGAGGTAGAGCGTCAGCTTGGCCGAGTTGTTGTGTAGATCGATATTGTACATTGAAATCGTAAGCCAGCAGTAGGGTTGCCCATTTCTTTAACCGACTTGCTGTGAAAATGAGAATACCATTCTTTGATCCAAACATCGAGAGTAGAGGTTTGTGGTCCGTGATCAGTTTGAAATATCTATCAAATTAGTCTCTTGTGAAACCGTTCCACTGCGAAAACAATCGCCAGCGCTTCCTTCTAAAGTATTGTGTCACAACTTGCTGAGCTGTGTGGGGAAGATGATCACCAGAATCCTGCTCAACCGCGTCGTCACTCAGGTCGTTAAACGGAACGTGGCAGAAGGGCAATGTGGATTCCGTTTGACCCGCAGCACCATGGATTTGATACTCGCGGATCGTCAATTGCAGAAGTGCAAAGAGCGACGCCAACCATTGGACACAATGTTAGTAGACTCCACTTAGGTCTTTGACACGGTGAACCGCGAAGTATTGTGGCTGGCGTTGGGTAAGTTTGATTACCTGAGTAAGTTTGTAAGTTTAATTGAATGTCTGCACAATGGTATGAGGGCGAGGGTACAACTGAGTGGACAAACTTCGGATGACTTTGCTGGTATGAAGCAAGGATGTGTCTTAGCCCCTGTCCTGTACAACGTTTACCTAAATGTAATGTCTTGTGGTTTGGATGATGCTTGTGATTACGGTGTCCGTGTGGAGCACAGTATGGAGGTGGGTTACTGAACATCCGTCATTTCGAAGCGAGAACCCGGGCGTATGAGACAACTATCCGTATGTTGCTGGTTGCTAACGATTGTGCGTTGTTTGCACACTGCGCGGATGAGTTGTGGCACATGACTTTGGCTCTTGCTTCGACAGCGGCCAAATTCGGGCTCAACATCAACACAAGCAAGACTGTTCGTCCTTCGCAGTCTTCGTCAGGAGTGGGATCCGTGAGCGTGCATAAATCTAGGATGCCAATGACGTGTTAGAGAGGCATCAAAGTTTTGCTACCTTAAGAGCGTATTACCAATCGACCTGCCAGTTGTGCAAACGTGAATGAAAGGCAGCTGCTGCATTTGGCAAAGTGATATATATATATATATATATATATATATATGGGTAGAAATATGGTTGGCATAATTTTTAATTGCGTGAGGAATTTAAATCCAATTCATAATTGATGCCGAAACTGTACGTCGGGTAGTCAGAATCCGGCAAATGAGGAGTTGGGAGAAACAGTAAGCGCATCCACTTTATTTAGAAATTAACCTGCGCCGCTCATAGGCGCAGTCACTCATTAAATCGAGAAATAGACGGAGTGATCAATGCCTAAGATTTATCCGTTCTAGATAGCCTTCACAGACCGAATTACCGGAGATTCACTCGAATTACGGTCCCGATAGAGATAGCATGTCGCAATATAATCAAATAAGAAGTGCATGAGGATTGCCATGAAGCAGAGGTCAAAGAATCAAAATCCGCAAAGGAATGGAATTCGTACAGGACAGTCTACTGCGGATAAAAAGGAGTGCATTTGGTTAGTGCTTGTACAAGCTCAACAAAGCAAAATCACTCGAAACGATCACATTCTCTTGGTATTAGTAATCCGAATCTGTAGTACAATACACATACTAGAAACTTGGCTTCCAAGAGATCAGCAGTTCGGTCGCTTGAACTTAAAGGTCAGAATAGAGTTCAATTCATTAGAAGGGGGTTCCAAAGCGTAGTTGACTTGCTCTCCAGTTTAGGTAGTTGCAGTACTCTACTGATGCATATTGAATGACACCTCTCAGACCTGAATAGGCCACACCGGTTTGATTAGCTGTTCGTCAGATACGATTCCTGGAAGCCCGGTTTGTCTAAAAAATTATGCACCATTTGGATTACGACAAATTCATATCCGAATGTGCGTATTCCATCGTCGGGTAGTGACGACGAATGCAGGATGGCTCAAGCATCATAAGTCAGTTCGAGGAGCAAGGTAGTAACAGACATCAAGGAGAGTGTGCGGAGTGGATGTTCTCGAATCAAGTCGACTATACATAGATGTGATGGTAAGACACTACATTTAGATGCCCGTTGCATAGCGATCGGTCGGGTTTAACGATTTTGGGTCAACGGTCTGAAAGCTGGTCAATCGCTGCAGAGGCGAACTGAAGGTTAGCATGCAATCGATTTCTATCGACATTGAACGAAACTCGAACGCTGGCTGAGAATGTAATAGAAAGGAGATTTGTTCTGCGAATGATTCTAATTGACTCGAGATATAAAATGAGTTTGCGTTCTATGAATAATGAATTTCTGATCGAGGCCCAGACTTTGACATTTTGATGCACGGAGGGCCACTTTACATGGCGACAGAGGACAAGAAGACACGCCGAACCCCGCATGCGTTTGGTGGACAACCAACGATTCCGCTGCCAGCTCCGTTGCAAATGACCGAGAGTTCGTTGCCGGAAAATTGGAGAATATGGAAGGCGAAGTGGCTAGACTTTGTAACACTGACTCAGTTGGATTCTCAGCCATTGGCCTATCAACTGGCGATGTTCAGGCATGCCATTGGAGACGAAGCCAGGCGGACGCTGCAAACGTTGGATCTCAGCGATGGAACTCAGGAGATGGAGCTGGATGAAGTAATACGCAGATTCGGCGAGTTTTGCGAAGGTTACACAAACGAAACTTACCAAAGGTATCTGTTTTTCAGCCGAAATCGCCTGCCGGGTGAATCAATCGACGCATACATCACGGAGCTGAAAATTCTGGCGCGGGATTGCAATTTTTGCACCTGTTTACGAGATTCGCTGATCCGCGATCGAATTATAATTGGCATAAAGAATGAGGAACTTTCCAGACGCCTTTTGCGACAGCGAAACCTGTCTTTGGAACATTGCATCGATATCTGTTTTAGCGAATCAAGGACGGCTCAACAGTTTCAGCAGCTCAAGATGGAGTCCACGACGGATCTGTTTGCAGTATCCCGAGGCCGAGAAATTGTATCGAAGTCATCGAGCGCGAATCAACCCAAATGCCAGTTTTGCGGCCGCTCACACCCAAGGCGCAAAGAGGATTGTCCAGCATGGGGCCGAACCTGTATGAAGTGTGCGAAGAAGAACCACTTTGCACGTTGTTGTCAGGCAACCAAAGTCGACTCAGTCGGGCAGGACGATCAGGAAGAGCCGCAGGAACTGGCTATTAACAACATGACAGGACGTGAGAGACCAGTCTGTGTATTCGCAACGTTGCTTATTCAAGGGCGTCCGGTGCGATTCCAATTGGATTCAGGAGCAAGCGTGAACATACTTCCTCACAAATACTGTCCCGATGCAGAATACCGCCAAATACAGACACAGCTCAGAATGTGGAACGGATCAAAGTTACAACCGAAGGGCTGTGTTACCATGAAGGCCATAAACCCGAAGGATGGCTCCGAGCATTCACTTGATTTTCTCCTGGTATCAGGAGATTTTATGCCCATCCTGGGCCTTGATTCCATTCAGAGTTTGGGTTTTGTTTCTTTTAATCATGATCGTTTTGTTCACTCGTGCGAAGTCGGTACAGAGATCGTAGACAACTATCCCAGTGTGTTTGATGGTACCGTGGGAAAATTCCAAGGCGTAGCTCACATGTCGTTAAACGAGTCCGCTAGACCAGTAGCACTACCAGCGAGAAAAGTACCTATCGCTTTGCGTGAGAAGTTCTTAGACGAGTTGCAGCGTTTGATCAGTTTAGGTGTGATTGCCAAGGTCGATGAGCCAACCGATTGGGTCAGTCAAGTCGCGATAATCACCAAGAAGTCAGGCGATTTGCGTGTGTGCATCGACCCTAAGCCGCTCAACGCCGCACTCAGGAGAGAGTATTTTACACTACCAACGCTAGATGACGTCTTACCCGAGTTGTCCAAGGCCAGATTGTTCACGAAGGTCGACCTCGCTTCCGCTTTCTGGCACGTCCAGCTTGACGAAGAGTCCAGTTATTTAACCACGTTCGGAACGCCATTTGGACGGTTTCGGTGGTTGCGCTTACCATTCGGTTTGAAAGTGTCCAGTGAAATTTTTCAGAAACGATTAATGCAGGCCCTAGACGATCTACCCGGAGCTATTTGTGTAGCAGACGATGTAGTGGTTTTTGGGGCGACTCTGGAAGAGCACGACCGTAACCTGAGCAGATTTCTAGAACGCTGTAAAGACAAGAATATCAGATTGAAACGTGAGAAAATTGAGTTACGAAAAACAGAGCTGGTGTTCCACGGACATGTTTTGAGCGCAGAAGGTCTAAAGCCAGATCCGGAGAAAGTTAGAGCCATAAAAGAGATGCCACCTCCGACAGATGTTAAAGCCGTGAGCAGACTAAACGGGATGGTGAATTACCTCAGCCGCTTCCTTCCACGACTAGCCGAAGTAATGGTTCCTATCCAAAAACTTACACATAAGGGCGAGAGCTGGCAGTGGAACACAGAACAGGAGGAGGCTTTCCAGAACATCAAACAACTGATCGCGTGCGCCCCTGTCCTAGCGTATTACGATCCGTCACTTCCCCTTGAGATCCAGTGTGACAGCAGCCAATTCGGTATCGGTGCCGTGCTAATGCAGAACGGGAAGCCCATCGATTTTCGCAGTCGGACACTAACGGAATCCGAGCGCCGTTATGCACAGATGGAAAAGGAGATGCTAGCATTGGTTTATGCCGTAGAGCGTTTCAACGATTACACTTTTGGTCGCCGGACCACTGTATTTACCGATCACAAGCCTCTGGTATCAATAGCCAATAAACCACTGCACGTCGTCCCACGCCGCTTACAACGAATGCTCATTCGGCTCCAGAAGTACGACCTAGACATCGTCTACCAACCGGGGTCGAGGATGTACATTGCAGACACACTGTCTAGGGCATATCTTTCCGATGTGACCGCAACGCAAGAAGACCAAGACATTGTCCATGTCACTCAGCTATTGGCCGTCACAGAGGAGCGTTTCCAGCAACTACTACGCCACACGGAAGCAGACGAGCTGTGTAATCGGCTCAAGGAAACGATACTGAAAGGGTGGCCCGATAGTAAAAACAAGCTGCCAAAGGAGTTGATTCCCTTCTTTAACTTTCGGGATGAACTTGTCACACAGGATGGGCTAATCTTCAAAGGCAACCGTATACTCGTTCCAAAGGCAATGCAACGACCCATGCTGGAGCTGATACACGGAAGTCATTCAGGAGTCAATGCTTGCGTGGCGAGAGCTCGAGAGCTAATGTTTTGGCCTGGAATGACTAGTCAGATACGGGATCACGTTTCAAACTGCTTAGCCTGTCGAGCACATGATGTCCGCCAGCCGAAGGAGCCTATGATGCTTCGTGAGGTCCCGGAAAGGCCGTGGCAGAAAGTCGCCCTAGACATCTTTGCACATGACGGAAAGAATTACCTGATCGCTGTCGATTACTTTAGCGACTATTTCGAGATTGATGCTCTCACGTCTACTAGCACACAGGCCGTGATAAACAAGCTACGATCGCAGTTTGCGCGACATGGGATACCGGAAGAGGTAGTGTCCGACAATGGCCCCCAATTCAACAGCGCCGAATTTCGGAGTTTCAGCGAAAAGTGGGATTTCCTTCATCGTTTAACCAGCCCTTACCACAGTCAGTCAAATGGAAAAGCTGAGTCAGCCGTGAAGGAAGCAAAGAAGTTACTCACCAAAGCCAAGGAGACCAAAGAAGATCCTTACATCATGTTGTTAGAACGAAGGAACATGCCATCTGCCGAAATTGGATGCAGTCCAGCGCAACGTCTGTTTGGCCGTAGGACAAGAACCCTGTTGCCGATCGCCAATACTCTGCTGCAGCCTGAAATACCATCGCAGAGCTTGATGTATGAGCGCTTGCGTGAGCGCATGCTTCGACAAAAGAAATATTACGATCGCGGAACGAAGCAGCTTCCACGCCTGTTGCCCGGAGACGAGGTCTGGGTCGCGCCGACACCGGGAGCTAACGGGTCTTGGAGGAGAGGGCGAGTAGAACGTCTCAAAGGCGAACGAAGCTACGACGTAAGAGTTGGGGATAGTCTATTTCGACGCAACCGGGTGCAGTTAAGGAGACAACGTGGTGAACAAGCACGGCATCGTGCGAAGCAGCCAACGCAGCCGGACATTTCGGTGGATACGGCAGCACACGACCACAAGACTACACGCAGTGGAAGGCGATACAGCGCTTACGCAATCGGACTACAAAAAAACGAAAAAAGGAAGGATGTGATGGTAAGACACTACATTTAGATGCCCGTTGCATAGCGATCGGTCGGGTTTAACGATTTTGGGTCAACGGTCTGAAAGCTGGTCAATCGCTGCAGAGGCGAACTGAAGGTTAGCATGCAATCGATTTCTATCGACATTGAACGAAACTCGAACGCTGGCTGAGAATGTAATAGAAAGGAGATTTGTTCTGCGAATGATTCTAATTGACTCGAGATATAAAATGAGTTTGCGTTCTATGAATAATGAATTTCTGATCGAGGCCCAGACTTTGACTTTTCGATGCACTGAGGGCCACTTTACAATAGATAGGGTACAAGGATAGAAATTTCCAGGAGAAATAGAGATAAAACACCATTTTTGAAGATTTCGAGGAGGAAGATATGTTTTGACAAAAACAGGAGTGTTGACATGACGCGAAGCCTCAAGAGTGTGAGGCAACGGTGGATGGAAGCACTGCGAACCTTAGAAGAATGACAAATATCCCTCCTCATACAGTGAACAGAGCAGTAGCTTGAACGGCAGTGGCAAAAGAAAGTCGATAACACAGAGACATGAGCGAAGAGAACCTCAGGGCTGAATCACATAAGCAAGCGTTCGCACTATATAACCGTAGGGAATTGAGTGTGAAATCTCATTGATCTGTGTGCTACTACTGGCTTAGGCGCCTCAGAATAGGAAAGGACTCAACGTGGAGTGCACATGAAAGTGAGGTGCAGTACACTTGACACAATTTCAGCGTTACGGATATTCAGCTAAGAGAGGACAATGACGTATCAATACACCAAGTGGGTTCCCAAAATGAACACAGGGATGAGGACCGGTTGATTGCAAGTTATTTTAACCTCTCACAGAACTGGATGCACTGGCATCCATGGCCTGGTGAAATAGATGCAACCATGATGATGGAATTGTGGCGCACACACAAGTAGACTTTGACCAGCAAGGGAATAAAATGGTCTGTAAATATATTTGTGTGCGCTTACGACAGTGTGGCAACATACCAGCAAGGACATACGTAAGCGCTCAATGATCAGAGAGCTGGTGCAGTACGTAGATGAAACAAGCGTGTGGAATCTCATTAGTGGCCACATCGAGTACTGTTTCCGAGAAGTTGATAGATTAGGCGGCGTGGTGAGGACGCATGTACTGTACCCTATTGCCAATTATCGGGGTGGTGTATTTGCGTCTAGCCGAGCGTGATAACTGCGATAGACTTTAAACAGTTGGACAACAAAGCACAAAGTTTGCTGCATGGAAGTGTGTGGTACAACAATCTCATTTCAACCATGACACCAAAGACACCGCACGTGAGAGTCCAACGACCAACATCATCATCATCATCATCATCAGTATACACGTTAGTTAGAAGTAGGAAACACTTCAGCTATTGTGCCGCAATACCTGAGAGAAAAAGAAATGCAACACAGACACTCTAGCTGAGTCACCAGTAACGGGTAGACATCGTTCCGGAGAGCTAGCAGCCGGCTATTGTGTAGAAACAAAATAGAAGCAACAAATGTCACATGCCAATACTTCAATCGCTCTTCAAGTTCTTACATAGCATTTAAAAAACGGCCACCCTCACAAATGTGATATGTCATTGACAGTGGGCAATCAATCGCTGATTCGAAGGATGAGATGGAAATCCAGCAAAGTTTTGAACTGCTGCACAGGTATGGCCTTCACGACAATGTCTGGCAGACGCTCCCAACATTTACAGCTCTTTGTTTGAAGCACAGATGGAACTGGACACTTAGGCGGCTCCATAAGGTTGTAAAGGTGCCCGCGTGTACGTTCACAAGTGGACTCAACATGGGGGAAGTCAACGGGATGTAATATGTGGGAGGTCATGAGGAGACTGATTACAGCCCGACGATGGGGCAGTGTACAATCGAAAGAGAAATCATGAAACCTGGAGATTAGCTGGGCAAAAACGTGCTGGACCCGTTCGATCTTCTGTGATACGGCTCGAGTAATCGGACAAAAAGGTGGACGAGCCGTACTCTAGCAGTGATCTTATGACGGAACAGAAGAGGCGTGGTGAGTCCTTCAAATCAAGCAGAGAAGCTGAATTTCAGCACCGGAAGCCTGCAGTCTGTTACCATAGAGCTCGGACATTAAATCGCAGTACGACAGTACATATAGGTCCTACGCAGATGTGGGATGTAGCGGTTGGCCGTCGGATGTGTAGGTTCGGCCCTCAGCGCCTTCCCCACAGGAGCAGGAATACCGATCGGGACGAGGACTTCTACAGACCCATTGGAAAATCGGTTGCTGTCTTAATGAAGTAGGCCAGAGTCGTCGAGAGTTTCAGTTACTAACCAAAGCTTAAAGTCATCCGCAAACAGGGCACATGGCAAGCTGAAAGACTACTGTGAGTCGCTGATTCGGCACAGAGTGGAACCAACCACCGTGCTTAGGGGTACGCCACTAGTACTGGGATACCAGTCGGTTAGATGGATGTCTAATTGACAGAGTCCTCGACGTTGGTGAGAACGGTAAAGGTGGCAAATTACCCTTCTTGAAAAGCAAGGTGATCAACAAAATCGGCCTATGAGAATCATTTTTGTGCAGAAAGCAAGTCCAAGACTGATCTTGTCCCGCCTAAGTAGGCTGAAAGGTTTGAAGATCAATGTTCGCCCAGGCCTGGACCCAGTAGACGGGAATGCCCCAGGCTGAAAAGACGTACTGATAAGGGGGAAAGAAATCTCCGCATCGTAAGTTTTCGGGTAGTTTCCAAGAATCTGCGAATCAAGATAAATGGGTTGCTCACACTTGCAGCACGCTCTGCGGCTAACGAGTAGCCTTCACAAGCGTTTGCAGTGTTAGGAACGAGCGCGATGAGCTTTGTTGTTTCGTTGAGTCTGAGCGGCCAGACGTAGTGCGACTCGCCGGGACATGGCTACACTCAGAGTTATACATCCAGGAACTTAAACTCAAAGGTTACTCGTGCTTCCGATGCGATAGAATAACGAATGCACGCGGTAGTGCCTTGCTTTACATCCGCTCTTCCCTGCGTGGGAGACTTGTGTGCATCTACCGAAGTGACCATGGTGTGTGTGAGCTGTTGTGGTGCTCCATCCACCTCAAGCGAGGAGAACTACTTGTGCGCCCAGTCTATCGCAGCCCCCTGAGTCGTTGTTTGGATTGACTGCCTCATCTTCGAACCCACATGAGTCGTCCACACTTTTTATTTATGATCGCTTTTAACTGTCCTCGAATACTGAGACTGAGACTGTATTTAAGAACAAGTAGAAAGGTTTCTGTACAACTCTATCGAATTACGAAAAAGCAAAATTTACTTGTGAATTATCAGCAGCTGTGTCTGGTCCGTTAATCGTTTATCCGTGTTCGGTTAGAAATTTGTACTAGCGTCATTATTTCCGGACATACAATGTCTTCTTTTGGCACTGTATGTGCATCGTTTCACAAAAGCACAGGTTTCCAAAATACTCGTCGATACGGGTTTTAAAACACTTCACAGAATCGGCCTCTATTAATCCTTCTGGTAGTGTATTCCATAAGTTTACGATTCTCCGTTCGATACAAAGCTGATGTGATACTTTGTTCATGCTGGGGACCCTGAGTTTGTAACGATGTCCTCGGGTGTTACAGGGTTCCCGCAGGTGAAATATTGGCCGCAGTATGGGGAAGTGATTCAAGTGTAGTACTCGATGGGTCATAATAAGATCAATTCTTACTCGGCGATAGGATAGTGTGTAGAGTCCGAGCTTTTCACAACGTTTTTCATATGGAAGCTTTCGTAGACTTGGTATCATTCTAGTTGCGATATGCTGTATTTTCTCCAGTTTTTCAGTTTCCCATTGGGTTATCGGATGGTAAGCTGGGGCACCGTATTCAAGGATTGGTCTAATGAGCGAGGTGAATAGACGAGGGACGGTTTCTTCGGACCATGTGGAGAAACTGCGTCGTAATGCCCAGAGCATACGAAGTCCCGCACGGTACAATTTCTCTGTATTTTCTAGTGATCTTAAATCATGTCGTGAGAGAACTCCTAAGTCTCTGACAGATGTGTTGGGATGGAGCAACTGGCCGTCCAAGGTGTATGATCGAGTGGCTGGACGTCTGGTGATACTGATGAACTCCGACTTGCTTGCGTTAAGAGGGAGTTGCATTTCAGTGGACCACGTTGACAGTCGCTCTAAGTCATGCTGGAGGCGAGCGCAGTCGTCCTGGTTTTCAATGATCCTCCAGATTTTCAAATCATCTGCAAACAGGACACATGGTGACTGGAGCTGCTGCGGAAGATCGTTGATATGAATAAGAAATAATGCTGGCCCAAGTACAGTTCCTTGAGGCACGCCACTGGTCGATGGGAACCATTCTGTCAGATAGTCATTGACCTGTACTCTAAACCTTCGTCCCACAATAAACTCTTGTATCCACTGAAGTAACGTGCCACCGATTCCGTATGTCCTCAGTTTACGAAGGAGTACCTCGTGGTTCACTCTGTCAAACGCCTTACTAAAGTCGATGTACACCACGTCAACATCCTTCTGTTCATTGAGAGCTCGAACCCACTGGTGGTTTGCGTACATCAAGTTGGTGATGCAGGATCGCCCTTTCGTAAAGCCGTGTTGCGCTGGCGTCAATATGTCCATCGATTCGAAGAACGACAGCAGACACTTTTTCACAACCTTCTCGAGAACTTTGGATAATACCGAAGTCAAACAGATCGGTCTATAGTTCTCTATTTTACTCGGATCACCACCCTTGGGAAGCGGTTTAACTATCGAGCATTTCCAGTCGTTCGGGACGGATCCTTCAGAGAGCGATCTATTGAAAAGCTTTGTCACAACTGGTGAGATGATAATCGATAGGGACTTGAGTATTAATGGGTGAAGTCCGTCTGGCCCGGGGGGCTTTGCACCATTGAGGTTGACGAGTAGCTGATGTACTTCGACTGCATCACATTGTAGGCTGTTGAGCAAGACTTGCGCAACCTGTGCCGGTACTGGAACAGCCGCCGGTTTACTGGAAAATACAGTGAGGAAGTGCGTAGCCAGGGCGTCCGCGCGCTCTGCGCTTGAAATGAGTGTCTTCCCGTCTAAGCTCTCTAAGACCGGTAGGTCGTCTCCAGGTTTCAGTTGACGTTTCAAGTAGGCAAATATTCGCTTGGGCGCAGTTGTGGCCGAGGATGCTAGCTCCTCTTCGAACTGCCGGCGTTTCTTGATCTTTGCGGCGTTACATAAGTTCCGCTGTTTCCTGTACACCGCGTAATCTTCATCACAACCCGAGCTGATGTATCTATCCCAAAGTTTACGACGTCGTCGCGCTAACTGTCTGTATTCCCTATCAAACCAATGCGGTTTGACAGGTCCGATTTTTGGATACTTAAGGGGAACGAACCGAGTACAGAGCGAGTTAAGCTTCCCCTTTATTAATGACCACCACGCCTCAAGTGACGCATCATGTGGTAGTGTCCAATCAGTCTGACTTGCGGCTTGGACGAGTCCGTTGAAGTCCGTCTTCCAATAGTTGAATGTCGGCTTCTGTTGATTGTAATATGGTAACGACAGTTCTAAGCTTGCTACAATAGAGCAGTGGTGTGCACTTGATGCCTTGATATAGTGAGGTTGAAGCAAAAATGGTGGATTTGGTACTTGAAACTGGTGCATCGCAAAACATACGCCAGCCAACACGTATAACACAACGCACAACCCCCTCCTATCCCGACCTGATGTTAACAAGCTACGAACAACGAGTGCGTGACGTTAGGATCCAAAAGCCCCTGGCTACAAGCGACCAATCCGTCCTCATAGCTGACATGGAATTACTTTTGCCATATTCACGTCGGCTGGAAGCAGCTTACAACTACTGGAAAACGGACTTCGATAGTCTAGCTCGAGAGAAATGGAATGGTCTCTGTCACAAGTTGCATCTGTGGAAGATTGTTGGACATTTCTAAAAGAAAGATTAACATCACTGTGTTCCCAATTTGTGCCATTAAAATGTCGGAAGGTTGGAACGATTAAACCACATTGGTTTGGCAAGGAATATGGAAATCTGGCTCGGAGGCGGCGCAGACTGTGGGACAGATTCCTCATCTCTGGCTCTGCCAATGAGTACGAAAGGTATAAAAGGCAGCGGAAACTTTGCTACAGTGCAAAAAGGAATAAGCAAAGACATTTCGAAGAGCAGCTCGCATTAGCCGCGAAGACCGCCCCAAAAAGAATTTTTTATCACATAAAGTGACGTCTGAAACCGGCAGGTGATGTGTCAGTGTTGGATGGCCCGGAGCAACAGCCCCTAACCGCTAGCACTGAGCGTGCGTCCGCGTTGGCCAAAGCACTTCGCTTCTGTATCTGTAAATGACCAGGTGGCTGTTCCCAGTTCAACGTGTACCGCTTTTAACCAACTCAATTCGGTGTTGAAGAAGCATGTCAACTAATAGCCAACCTTGACGGCACCAAACCTGCCGGACCTGATGGGTTTCACCTACTGATCCTCAAGTCACTTTCGGTCATCATCTCTATCATCGTGACTGACCATTTCAACAGGTCCCTGTTCGAAGGTTGGTTGCTGATTGACTGAAAATGTTCGGTGGTTAAGCCTATTAAGATACGCGATGACCCTAGCAAAGTAGACAATTACAGGCCAATTTGTCTGACATCTATGTTGACAAAGGTTTCTGGGAAAATGTTAATGGGTTATTGCAGTTGCTACAGTCAAAAGAGGACCTGACGCTCGCACAGCACGGTTTTATGCAAGGCCGCTCATGCATTACAAACTTAATTGTGACGATGCATGAGTGGTTGAAGGCAATAAGCAAGGGGAAGTCTGTCGACGTGATATTCAAAGCAGTTAGTTCCCTTCAGAAATTTGAAAAGCACGGTAAGAAGACGAAAACTGGTAGATGCATGCATTTCGTATTGTCTCCTCAGTACCATTAACAATAACCGGTATGCAACGATATACTTAAATATGTGTGTGACCGAATAAGCATAATAATAATATAATAATGTGTCAGCTGTACGCCGTAACGGCGCTTCGCTGCCGTGCGACCACCACCAGTCGCGTGCGGGCTGAGTATACCGCGAGGACGCCCACCCCAACGCGGATTCGAAACCGTGACCTTATGGTTGCAAAGCAAACGTGCAGACCACTCGGCCACTTATGTCCACGGCAGTCTTAAGCTGGTAAATAATTGCTTTTGAACACACAGGGCCGGCTTCATCCGGCTTATCGCAACCGCCTCGGCGAAACGGAGGAAGCGGGGATTAGGGTGACGTAATACAAGTGTGAACGCTGATCCGAGCTCTATCCGGTGACGCGTAGTCGGTAGGTGTTTACCTATTGAGGAAGCTGGCGGTTTGCGCAAACACGGAACTTCAGTGAGACAGGGATTCTGGTCAATTTCACGTTGAACCCACCTTGGCACGTGTTCCTTTATTCGGGAAGTCAAAGACCGATTGGTTCTGCCTATGTAACTGTCTCCGCAGTCGCATACGAATTTGTATATGCAGTGTGAGTTGGCCCCTATCGTTGGAGGCACCGGCAAGTTACAGGTTCTATTGATGACCACAACCTGAGCAGCACAGTAACTTCTCTGCGTAGCAGAGATTAAACGTTTCGTGGTTTTCAATCCAGTAAAGTCACAGTTGAATGGCAACTCGATATAGATTTTTTTCTTGGCTGCCATATGCACCAAGTCTTTCGGGCCTCGCTGTTGGCTGTCTCCCTATACATCTACGTGGATAACCATTTGCAACGAGGGTCGTTGTAATTAACGCTAGCTCGTCGGCTCGACAATCAGCGGAGCAAATTCGTCTAGCACGACTAACTAAAGTTTTCACAAGGGTCCGCTTGTACCCCACTGGTGTGAAGCTGGTGAAGTGCAGGTATTGTATTACGTCACCCTAATCCCCGCTTCCTTCGTTTCGCCGAGCCGGTTGCGATAAGCCGGCCCTGTGTGTTCAAAAGCAATTATTTATCAGCTTAAGACTGCCGTGGACATAGGTGTGGAACTTCCGTCATTCATTTTTCACCTTATGCTTATTCGGTCACACACATATTTAAGTATATAGTTGCGTACCGGTTATTGTTAATGGCACTGAGGAGACAATATGAGATGCATGCATCTGCCAGTTTTCATCTTCTTACCGTGCTTTTCAGATGTGATATTCATCGATTTCAGTAAAGCGTTCGACAAGGTCAGCCATGAGCACTCCTTCACAAACTCAGGATGTGCGGTGTCGGTGGCTCACTGCACCGGTGGATCCGCGACTTTCTAGTTGGACGGAAGTGGAGGGTACAGGTCGACGACTGATATCCCTCTACAAGTGGCGTGCCTCAAGGAAATGTGCTGGGCCCCACTTTGTTCCTGATCCACATCAACGATCTACCTCAGTTTCTCCAGGCGCCGTGTTCCTTGTTTATGGACGACATGAAGATTTGGAGAGAAATTGACGCTACCGGTGACTGTGGCCTACTTCAGCAAAACCTATCCGCCTATCCACATAGTCTGCAGAAATTCATCTCCCGGTCAACCCAGCCAAGTCTGTATTTATGAGCCTGCGGAAGGGTGCTGACGGCCGAACCTACATCCTTGACGGCCAACCGTTATACCCCATACCCTCCGTGAAAGACCTAGGTGTACTCACGCGCTACGATTTGTAGTCGGTGGATAACATGAACAAGCCATATGGTAACAGACTGCGCATGCTTCGGCACATGGTCTGAAGACGTCGTTTCTCGCCTCTACTCTTTCATCATTAAACTAATGCTACAGTACGGTTCGCCCGCCTACTTTCCGATTACCCAAGACGAAGCACAGAAGTTCGTACGGGTCCAACACGTTGCTACCAGGCTGATCCCGAGTTTACGTGGCTTGAGGTATGAAGACTGGTGCGAGAAATCAGGAATCTACACTTTGTTCTACCGTCGGGTGCGAGTCGACCTCATTATGACCTACCGTATTCTACATCTCGGTGACTTCTCCATGCTGAAGCCAATGCTACATCTACGAACGCATTATAACGTCTGAATGTGACTGAACCCACTCCGAACGGGAAGCAAGAACACCACCGTGCAGGACGAGCTGTACTGAAAAATTGGCATAACTGAGCAATTGGAATGCGAAAGATCAATTGGCCAACCTCATGAGAGGACATAGTCACGAATGGTGAGTGGTGTAGTTCTGAAGGACTGTCGTGCGTGTGTCCAACACAATCACGTGACGCAACAGTCACGAATGTCAAACAACCTGGCAGTGAGCGAATGTGAAGCGCAAGTCCGTCTAACACCCTTCTTTAAACTAAACAGAATAGCACGATACGTTTGGTTAGTATGATTTACATCTTGGGTTCACCTCGAGTCTCTGCGCTGGCGCTCTGATTCGCGTTGAGTATCTTCGATATGTAGTTAGGTTTTCTGTTTGGACGACAGGCTTTTCAGACGGGGTAATTTGATACGTAACAAGCAAAATGTTCAATGGTAGCTGCCTGTTTTTGGAACGTCCCTTATTCTCCAAAACAAGGTCAGATATAGTTTACATGTCTAGTCCATATGATGGAATCCACCTGTAGTTTGTATAAAACAATTGAAATCCGTTCAACGACACGGCCAGAAATCAAGGATGATCTTCCGTCACGAAAATTCTTTACGTACATACTATCACCAGGCACGAAATGCCCCACGGACGTGTTGCAGGATGGCGATTAAAAGCCAACTTCATTTTAACAATGCGCTCTCCTTTGTGTAGTGATGGCTTCAAAGCATCAAGGGCGGTTCTGACAAGCCTACCGAGAACCGCTTCGGATGCGGATATGTTTTTATGTATGGCTGGATATGGCGTCGTAGGGTTAAGCTGCGAAAATTTGTCGAGGATATCCTGGATATTCCCCTCTCCTACCATTTTAATTAATGCTTGCTTAAACGTATCGACAAAACCTTCAGCCTGCCCGTTTGACTGTAGAGGGTACGCTGGAGTGCGTATGTGTTCGATGCTATGTGAGTTGCAAAAGTGAATTGAGAACCATTGTCCGAAACGATCGTTTCGGGAACACCGAATTCCGAGATAAGATGGTATAGGTGCAACAAAACAACGGAAGTAGTTGCGTATCTCAATTGAAAAATTTTTAGTCCACTTTGAGTAAGCATCGACAATTACCAGATAGTGGAAACCCCCCAAGGGTCCAGCAAAATCAATATGAATGCAAAACAATGGTCCACTTGAAGTTTGCTAAGAATGAAGCTCACATTTGATAGGTAGTCTTGCTGCCATAGCGCAGCTGTTACAAGAATGAACCACATTTTCAATATCCTGGTCCAGGAATCGCCAGCAGGTATAGCTGCGGGCTATGAATTTCATACGACTGATTCCCGGGTGATCTTCGTGGAATGGACTGAGGACCTAATTTTGTAAAATCTTAGGAATCACAAGTCGGTCAGAAAACATCAAGCAACCATCAATGGTGGTTAAGGCGAACTTCCCTTTGCGAAACTGCTCACCATAGCTTTCCAAGGAGCGTGCAGGCCAACCAGTGTTAAGGTACCCCATAATACGTTGTAACAGGGGATCTCGTGCTGTTTCTATTCCAACTTCGCCTGCTGTTATTGGAAGTTGACGTACAGATGTTCGAAATATTTGTCTAATCTCAGTATCTAAGATAATGCTTGACACCACAATGTCTTCATCCGGTGCCTTGGACGTGCAGTCAGCAAACGGTCTGGATAATACGTCGGCATGACCAAGGGAAGAGGTACTTTTAAACCGCAAATTGAAATCGTATGGTAACAGGGTAGTTGTCCAACGCTACAATCTGTTCGCCGTGTGAACGGGGATTCCTAATTTGGTGTCAAAAATAAATAACAAAGGTTTATGAGCAGTGTACATAGTAAAGTTACACTCATGCACCATCTTGCGAAATTTTCTAACCGCAAAAAGAAGCGCTAAGCCATCATTCTCTATTTGACTGTAACTCTTTTCTGCTGCGGTCAACGCGCGGGAAATATGCATCACAACCATTTGACGTTCATTAAGGAAATGATGCAACAAGACAACACCGATATCGTTTTGCAATGTATCAGCAGCGACAATTATTGGTAACGCTGGGTCCTAATGAATTAAAACGAGATCGGAGGACAATATTTGTTTAATGTCATCAAAGGCATTGAGAAGACCAATGCCACACTGACTCGTTTGCCAAAAATGCATCTAGTTGGGTCCGGAGTTAGTGCATCTGAGGGACAAAGTTGTGATAATAGTTAACTAGACTTAAGAAAGAATGAAAAGCAGCCTTGTTCATGGGGTGTGGCATTAACTTGATGGATTTTATTTTGTTTGGGTCTAACCGACGACCGGAACTGTCGATAACCGGGCCAAGGTATGTGAGACTGAGCATCATAAACTCGCGTTTCTCTGAACGTACACGAAATTCATGTGAATCTATTCTGGAGAATATGTCGTTCGGGTGGGTGTAATGGTCTTCAGTGGTGGAGCTTATAATTATTATGTCTAGACTCCATCAGACAGCCGTCACACGCCCGGAAAAGCACTGTACGCGCGTTTCATCCTGGTCCTCCAGGTTGAGGCTTTGAAATGGGATGGCGTCCATTTCTGTAAAACTAAATCATTGCCACCTCTCCGCTGCCTTGCGGACAGGTTTTGGAGCCAAAGGCTTTGGATGAGGACCCTAATCGTCCTCCTGTCTAGGCCTGGGCGCCCTGACAGTATCTCAGCCCACATACAACCATGACTTTTCCTTCAAACATAAACTTCATCCTGCATCAGCCGTCACACAGATTATCAAGGGTCGCCTTATCTGATGCATACAACAGGGCGGATAAGCGAAAACATGCTACTGCTGGCGCCTCCCTTCTTTCTTTTCCACCTTTTACTCTTACTCCCTTCCCGACCCCCATTACTAACCTTCCTTCCATAATTCCCAGATTAATTGACAGCAACCGAAATGCCACTGGAGTAAAACCATCTGCAGCCACCATCCCACAGCACCCATCGGCAAAAGTCCCTTATAAGGCCACGCTGTCCCGTTTCCATGGCGACATTCAATGTTCGCACTCTAAGACAAACAGGTCAACAGGCTGCACTCGCACGCACCTTGGACACACTGGGTATTGATGTGTGTTGTGTGTCCGAACCTAGGATCAATGACCCTGACGGGGTTATTGAATTAACTGCACCCGGCTTATCCTCTCGTTATTGGTTGCACGCATCCGAAGACGCCGATGCAGCACTCACGGGTCAAGCTGGTGTAGGTATCATTCTAAACTCCAACGCTGAGCCATCGTCGCTTGCTTGGATCCCGGTGAACAGCCGTTTATGTGCAGCCAGTTTGACGACATCAGCTAAGGTTGATTCACGAAGTAGTATAAAACGCTATTTGTTCGTGATTTCCGCTTATGCTCCCACCGACTGCAGTTCTCATGCTGTCAAGGACACATTCTATCACGAACTGAACGCGCTATTACGCAGTGCTACTAGTTCAGATATTCCAGTACTTGCAGGGGATATGAACGCACAAGCAGGGGGTCTGAGCTCCTTAGAAGCTCAGCTAAGTAGTAAGTGTGGGCTTAACTCCGAACGGACTGACAACGGTGAGCGTCTGTTGCAACTGTGTGCGGAGCACCAGTTGTTTCTTAGTAGAACTGACTTTAGACACAGTGGGCGCCGAAGTGCCACTTGGCGTCCTCCTATAGCTGACCAGCGATGGACCCAAATTGATCACATCGCCATAAGTCACAGTTGGCGTGGTTCTATCCTGGATTGCCGCTAGTACTGGTATACCTGCGTCGACTCTGATCATGCCTGGATACGCTGTCGTTTCTTCATGAACTTTACCGGGAGGCGCACCAAGCGTCCCCTACGATTGGCAACTGAGAAATTGTCTCAGTCCTCGGTCAGGCAAGCCTATCAAGACGCACTGCATATTGAACTTCCGCAGTCTTGTCTACATGACGATGAGCTTCAGTGGAATAGGATATAAGCGGTCATGCACGACGCAGAAGCATCTGCTTGTGGCACTATCCATCGTCACCGCAACAGTCACTGGATATCCGACAGGTCGGTGAACCGGTTGGAATCTAGAAGACACCTCCTGGTTGGCTCTGAACACAATGTGACCAGACGGGCTATTAGGCGTGAACTAAAGCAGAGTCTGCGTGCTGACAAGGAAGCCTGGTGGACAAGTAGGGCTCAAAAAATGGAGGAGGCAGGGGCAGTAGGCAATTACCGCAAGTTCTTTCAGCTAATCCGCACCACTGGTCCCAAAAAACCAGGCGTCAGTGAGACAATCAGAGAGAGCGCGGGTGCGCAGATACACAATAAGGAACGCAGTATGGCTCGTTGGGCGGAACACTTTCAAGATCAGTTCAGCTGGCCTCCTGCAACCGGACCTCTTCCTACTCAGTTGATGAAGGACGAACCATTGATGATTAGTTTAGAGCCTCCGTCGGAGGCCGAGGTCCGAAACGCGATTACAGTCGTCAATCGTTTTCGTGCTGCTGGCCCGGATACCCTCCAACCTGCATTATTTAAGGATGGACGTGAGGTCCTCTGCAAAGCATTGACCTCCCTATTCGAATGTCTCTGGAAAGAAGAGAGCGTCCAGGCTAATTGGAGCGAATCGATTATAGTGGCAATATACAAGAAGGGAAGTCGCACAGAGTGTTTTAACCACAGGGGTATTAGCCTAACGCCAATTGTGACAACATTATTGGCCTCGATTCTCATTCGTCGCCTCAGTGTGGAACGGGAATATCGGACTACGGAAGAGCAGACCGGTTTTCGCCCAGGACGTGGCTGTATAGACCATATATTCACTTTGCGGCAGGTGCTAGAGCAGCGCCACGCCCACAGCAGACCGACATTAGCTGTGTTCCTCGATTTCAAGAGTGCGTTCGATTCAGTCGATCGATCGATTCTGTTCGAAATACTTGCGCGGAAAGGTGTTCCCACGAAATATGTGAACATCCTTCGTGCTCTATACTCGAACACTACAGGCCGCGTCAGGGTCTATGGTGTCCTATCGGATAGCTTTCCGACCACAAGTGGCGTTCGTCAGGGTTGACCGATTTCCCCGTTTTTGCTCAATTTCATCGTGGATTCTATCATGGAGCGTTTGCGTGCGGAATCTCACGATGTAGACGTTGAAGTGCTGCCTGGTGAAAGGTTAGTTGATCTAGATTACGTGGACGATATCGTCTTGCATTTCGACGATGTTGGGGCGGCACAATCAACCCTGAATAGCCTATCCAGAGTGGTCCCATTATTTAGTATGCACTTTGCACCTTCAAAGTGCAAAGTGTTGCTGCAGGACCACCAGCCACTCGATGACCCCTTGACGCTTGCTAACGAGGAACTCGAGGTGGTTGATCATTTCACTTATCTTGAC
Source organism: Dicrocoelium dendriticum (assembly GCA_944474145.2). Classification (NCBI taxonomy): domain Eukaryota; kingdom Metazoa; phylum Platyhelminthes; class Trematoda; order Plagiorchiida; family Dicrocoeliidae; genus Dicrocoelium; species Dicrocoelium dendriticum. Next base: position 81,378,534 of record OX104063.1, read on the forward strand.
AGCTGCGTCAGCAATGATGGGCGCATAGAAACTGACGTCAGCTCACGCATTGTAAAAGCCAGAGCTACTTTCTTGAACCTGCGGCATGTTTGGCGACAAAAGGGAGTTTCCCTTCGTCTGAAAGGCAGTGAGGGTTACAGTGAGGGCCGTTCTGCTGTATGGTAGTGAGACTTGGCCCCATCGGTCTGAAGACCTGAGGCGTCTTCAACTTTTTGATCATCGTTGTTTGCGAAGCATTGCTGGAGTCGGATGGCACCAGCGATTCCGCAACGATGATGTGCGTAGGCGAGTACTAGGTAATGATAATCATGCTGGCTCCCTAGGACAACAGATAGCACTGGGTAAGTTGCGTTGGCTCGGGCACGTGCTACGTATGCCTGGTCACTGCTTACCTAGGAGGGCTTGCTTAGGAGGGCCTTGTTTAGTCTGCCAGGTGTAGGGTGGCGCAAGGCTCGCGGTGGACAGAGGTTGATTTGGCAACGGGAAATGAAGACAATGATGACCAATCTGGGTACCGTTAGTCCGTCTCGCCTTCCGGGCTGGAGTCCACGTGACTCGCGTTGTGCTTGGCTGGAGACTTTACAGGACATGGCTCGCAACCGACACCAGTGGCGCGTCTGCTGCCGTCTTCTAATCTGATTGCCTGTTTAAAGTGTGTTTGGTGCTGAGTTATCTGCGGGGTAATGACTGATTTTGACGCGTGGCAGTGAAAGCCGCAAGGAAGCTGTCTCGCCGATGCCGCCTTATCTTTGCACGATAGCCAGCTGTTTGTTTGTTGTCTATACATGGTGTGGGCGCCTTGACCCCGAAATGTTTGCTTAGGGCATTAAGGTTTTCAGGTAAGTCCCCCTTCTCTCCGTCTTCTTATTCTTTATTTCATAGGTCGTCATGGTTGTGTGGCAGCGAAGCAACAGTTCAAATGGCGGATGTAATGCTGTTGATGATAATGATGACATGCTACAGCAAAACCGAATGAAAGTTGTGGGGGTGATTCGGGTGGTAGGAACCAAATCTTCGAGACGGACAGTTATTAAACGTAAGCCTGACGCATGAAGTAGATACGATCGCAATGGTAACTAACCAAACTCGCTCCATGATGTAGTCCAAAGTAACTTTTGTTCATTGGAGTGAAATGAATCCGCGCTAGAGGCTAAATAAACCAGGCAAGGTAGCCAAGCATTATGGTGCGGCGGCTGTTGTCTGAGGAATACAGAAGGGATAGGTTAAGTGTACCAAATAGGGATGAGTAATTGGTATTCAACATACCCTTAAACACAGTGATCAGCAAAGTGGGTACGATGGCTATCGAGCGAGTGAGCAGCACTCTTTGCCATCGTTTCAGCTGAATGTTGAGAAAACCATCCATGACGAACTGGCCTGAATAAGTTCCTGTCATTGTAGACGACTGTCCAGCAGCCAAGATCCCCACGGCCCAGATGTAGAGACACGCCATTCCGAATCGGCAACCAAGATACACACCCTGTAAAGACAAAAAGAGAGTTGCACAGAAACAGAAAACTGATAACAGCAAGTAGCTGAACCGAGCCGAAAAAGTCACAGTAAGTCTCATAGGCAAAATGACGAATGGTAAGAGCAAGGGTCAAGCTGCGCACGTGATCCACCCACGGTTCAATTACACGAGATCGGCGTGGCCTGACTAGACTTACGGTTCTCCACGATCATTTTGGTTTTCAACACGAGTTCACTATTTTGTTTAGTCCGATTGCTCACATTTCGGTAACACACTATGCACGAATCAAAGGTCTCCAACTTTGTGCCAATGGGTTGTCATCGATAAGAGCCTGATCATAGAAACCTAACCACTGTAACGCACGGGCTTGGGTGCATATGCTCTGAACCAGATCAGATGACTCGCGTAATCAGAGAAGCATGTGAGCCAGCATGGAGTAGTCCAATTCCGCTTAGCATCCATCCCGGAATAACAACCGGCACCCCGACGCACACCATGACGTGCGGAGATGGACGCCACTGCGAATTAGATAGAACCCCTATGACACAGTAGTGAAGTGCGCATGCATCTCGAGGATGCTCCGTTTCATACTTGTTCAATGGTTGCACCTGTAATGTCTCTATATTAACCAGGCTGGATCCTGGCACCTGAGCTTCGCACTCCTCTGAGACTCACGTGAACACTGAGGCTGCACAGAGTCTGCACAATGCATTAACTAACAAGTTGAACGTCACGTGAATGCCTGAAGTCAAGTCGTAGGATGAGTTAACAAATGACTGTTCATTGTCGACCGAGTGAGTCGCGCCTGTTATGCAGTATGTAATAATCTTCTCGTGTTCGCACACATATTTACACCGCATTGGTTCGCAGCATGAACTATGGTTATCGCGAGCGTTTTAATTTGCTCCCAGTACGTTTCTTGTACAAAACTGAGTAAGAATTGAATTCGACTCAGCGTACTAGGCTATGTGTACGATTTGTTATGTTCTTAAATCGCTCTGTGATGCTTATATATGCTAAATGTGACGGAATTCCCAATCTCTCAATCAACCCTTGATCAACTGACGTAGAGCTTCTTTGGCAGCCAAATCTTGCATCGACCCAGATGGATTCTGAAATCTGAATGTGGCAGATGGGCAACGACAGCAGAGATGGTGGGCGGCAAATGAAAGAGTGAGAAGAATGCGAGCGATTAAGACAAATAATCTATGGCATAAAACGCAGGAGCAGCGTGGCTGTGTGTAGCATTAAGGCAGCGTTTGCATGGTTAAGGAATGGGTGTGTTCAGACGAAATCCACATCGGCAGATTGCTTTATCCAACACACTGCGGGTAGCTAAACGAACTACAAGTGAACACTAGAAGCTCTTTGGATCGAAGTACAGTATAGTAAAACCTTGAAGACAAGACGCAATAATGTGAAGCATTATTTGCAAATGACGTCGAATCGATATATGAACCGAGAGAATGGTAATTAAGAGGATAGTTAAGATCTGTGTGCATCACCAAAAAGCACAGTACCGGCTCCATAGGACAAGAAAAAGAACAAATCATGTGGTCACCAGTATACCTATACCTCTTGTGGATCTCCGATATGAATTTAGGCCAACGATCGGGACTATCGGTGACGGTCGGATTAAAATGACAGAAATAAGATAATGGGAGAAAGTTCAAGTCACTAATCGATCGAACTTACTCCCGTAAAAAGATTCACATTTGACTCGCTGAATTCAGATGTCTGTTGAAGGAGAAGAAAGTTTATCGTACATGGAAAAGTTGCATGTCGGGTGCAAAATAGGTAAAGTGAGTTGCCATGTTGCCACTAGACAATGCGCTTCGACAAAAAAGTCGATAGACGCTATAAGTTGGTGATCCGCAAAAAATTGATCAATCCACTTTTGATCTTACATTACATTGACGGCAAACAGCACATGCGTGGCGGATAAAAACACCTGTTGGGCAGTATGGGGGAATGAATTTTAAAGTGACAGGAACAAATCGCGACAAAGTAAGCCTACCAAGGCATTTTGCTTAACAACGCTTCGTTAGGTAGGCAGCTAACTTCGGTGTCATTGGATGTTTGTATATATGCATATTCTAGGAAACTTAGCTTGAGTTACTACCGGTCATGGCTGCACCGAGCACTGGATATCCAAAACTTCAGCGACCTCATAATAATTCGGAATAGGAGTCTACGTCGGCACTGAGCATAATGCTATCAGGAGTGAATCAAAACGGAGCTGGTGAACCAACAGTGAGCTCAGAAGGACTCAATATTCCCAGAAAGTGGAAGTAGTGGGAACAGCAAATAAATTCCACAGACTCCTCCAACGTACCGGTACCAACTGGTTCAGGAAAGCGTAAATGAGCAGTGGAATCAGCAGTGACGCAATTTCATGACCAGTTCATTTGGCCCCCATTATCGACGGAGGTCCTAAGGTGGAAATGAAATGCAAGATGACAGGTGGATACAGTGGTTCTCAGGCTGAGCGTCGACGCACTGATCACATGCTCATTCGATGGTTGATGCTCGATTTGTCGCAGATGTATCGCAAACCGTCTCTAAATTTAGATATCAAGTTCGACTCGGCTGGTACCTGTGTTCTGCTCGTTACAACTGGCGAATAAGGCGTTCAAGAAATTATACAAACATTGTGAATGTCCTTTACTCATGTGCATTATGCCACTTCGTGTCATACAGGGAATTGTTAACCTTCATCCTGTCAGATGGTCCCGTATTTCCACATTTCTAGTCAAAGATGTAATTGTGAAGCGGCTTATTATGCTTTTTTCCCGTTGCAAGTGATAATGGTGATTGGTTAAGCTCAAGTATATGGTCGAAATCGTCTGCGTTTGACAAATGTGAAGCAGCACACACAATAACGAAACACTTTATTTTAGTTTTTAATAAACTACCATTTCCTTTACAGTTGTTTTCAATTGCTAGACATTAAACACATGTACGCAAATCTTCTACTGATTTTGTTTGAGTGCGTAACGAAGCGTCGGCATTCTTTGACTTTGTGTCCTTAACCAGATACTCGTGTGAATCCAAGGCTGCTAGATGTGACGTCAGCAATTTCGTGTTGTTGCCAGATGGACGGCTGATCAACACTTAGTCTCTTCAGACGGCTTCCGCGGAAGATGACCCAGCCACCACAAATGGCGCAAAAAATCCAGTTTGCTAAAGGAAATACATGAACTCCCTAAGATATAAAGTCTAATTTCATCGCTGCAGGTAAGTTGTTGTCACCACACACGAGCAATCCTCGTCAAACACCTATTGTCGAAGATCGAGAGCTGGTGCGTCATGCAAGCGAAATAGCCGTGACTCACAAAATATAGCAACCCCGCTCAAACGGAAGCACTGTAAACGTTATCTTTTGTCGAGATGCACGTAACCTGACAAGGCAGCAAGTGCTTCAGGTTGACAAATGCTGGCCGAGCTTTAGTGATGCAGAAAGAAACTTCTTTACCAGTGGTGCTACCAGCTGAAACGCAGCGCCTTAAGTAGACAAAGCGGTCCATCTGTATAAGCAGTGTGTCCTCAAGGTTGAGCAAGGGAACAAGTGTGGGCCAATCCTGGAGCAGCACTTTACACTTCGAAGGGGCGAAGCGTTTAGCGTGCCTAGATGCCTCAATCGCATAGTTCGTATATTCTGCAAGTTGTCACTAAGTAAGGCGATATCAATGGCATCGTGTAAAGCGGTTGCCTGGTAGTAGCTCCTGTCCAAGAGTTTGTATACCGTGAGAGCTCTGGACAGCACATCTGCAATCGTAAAACCGAAGTGGGACGGAAATATATGGCAGCCCTGTGGCACCCGGTTACTGACAGCAAAGGATTAAGGAAGTTTGCCAAAAACCCTCCCTTTTCTGAAAACATGGAGGTACAAAGTCCGTAGGATGGTAGTATACTTCTCTGGGACAGCATTCCATAGCAAGCAACGCCACAGCGCCAATGGCTTGGAGGCAACCAGAATGAGACCAATGGTTTAGTGATTGACATGGTATAGTGACATGGCATAGTACTTAGAAATCGGGGCAACCGATTCATTCGAGGAAATTTTTGAGAACGTTAGTCAGCTGGCTGACGACTAGGGCACCATAAACAGACTCGCTTGCTAAAGTATCGACTGTGTTGCCGCAGGTTCTTATCTTTCGGCTAGATCTTTTAAGTAACACACGTCCATGATTCGGTGCTTTGTGTTCTGGCACACAAGGTAAACCAGAAATCTGAACCCGTCCTCTTTTGCGACTTACAAGAAAACAACAGTTTTTATTTGTTTACAGAGCGATAATATTAGTATCGCTGCAAGACGTGAGTGTACATGATACTAATTGAGTTCAGTAGAATTAGTAGCAACAATTTAGTACAATAAACTACATACAAAAGACAATGTGGAAGATGGTGCAGAATCAAGAAGTAAACGAAATTCAGAAGACAAAAGTGTGTGCGACCCCAATGAGACGTAGTCCAAGTTGTGTGACCAAATGCAATGTTCTACGGATGTACCAAAATGAACAATTCTTTCCATGAAGATACGCTTGAAGAATGACCACGAGTGGGAATGATGGTCGCCAGGAGGACAGATAGGATCAAAATACAGGGTAGGGAGAATATACAGCTCAGTAAAACGCATTGTGGTAGCTATGGAGTGTACAAAGATAGACAGGTTATTGACAGGAAATATGTGGCGATGTGAGTTGTGGTCATGCAAAATGTGGAATATCAGTATGGGAACCTCAAGCAGCTGATATGTCGTGGAAGAGAGACGTTAGAAACAGATCAAGTCGATTCACCAAGTGAGAACACTTGAGGAATCTCTTGAATGGTTTCCATACACGCTATAGAAGAGCAACGTTTGAGGACACATACAAGGGACTCAGAAGGGCGGTTGTTTCGCCTGGATAAAATTCTACATTCACCGCTTCAGTTGCATCAAAATAAAGGGTACGGAATGATTTGCAGACCATTGTGAACGTGAAAAGTAGAACGGCAAATTTCAGTGGTTACGCTGGATATGTGCACCATAACGAGAGCGCGCACAATATCAGTGTGACCACGTGGCGTTGTACGCTGCCGGTGGGAAACGCCGTACGTAGTTTTATGCCTCGAAATTCGACCCCGTGTGCATCGATGACGGATGTGGAATAGATGAATGATCTATGAGACTAGAATGGGTGTACTTTAGTGGAAAAAAGAAAGCAAACAATCGTACATTGAAACAGGAAGACGGGAAACAGGTGGAAAACAGACACAAGAAGATTCTCGGAAGGGCGATGCCGCTGCAAGTATGCGGGACATAGTTGATGTAAGTGGGAAACGAAGAGACGTTTAGTGAGGATTAGCAAACATTTTTTGCTACGTCGCCTACCCACATGCGCTCACAGCCGAACAGCTAACGAACAGGGGAGGAGGTGAACACATGTATTTGAACATATTTTTGTCCCAGGGCAGCGACTAACGAGAACCACTTTCAGATCGCTACGATTCTCAAGTAGTGCGGGTGAAAAGCAGACAATCTATTAAATTGCAGCATCACGAACTTCAGCAACAATGTTAAATTCTCTTTTCCTGGTTTGTTTCGCGGTACTTAAGAGGTAACCAATAAGTGCACGAAGGTAAAGAGTTACCCGTTTAACAAGCGCCAAACGTTTGGATGACTGTGGACATGCAGATAAGAAGCTAATTCAAGCTGTGTTGGAAAACGATCGATTATGGAAGATCGCAATCGACTTATGGTCGTAGATAGTCAATATGCAAAAACCAACAGCGACTGGATATCTTGGAACCGATCAAAACTCATGATTTCAGAAAGGTCCGAAAACAACTGGATTTCAACGGACATCCTCGTCTAGCGAAAGATTCATACACAGTCTGCCAAATAAGAATGAGTAAGTAAAAGTTAGGTAGAACAAGTTGATCGGCCAGCATCTGTGACTTACGTCATTAATAAGATGAGCCGGTAGATACCCCTCAACGGAGCAGGTGGTGACCTGGAAGGAGGAAAAACTAGGTGGAACTCATCAACCAGTAAAAGTGACAGCAAAACACCAGAAATGTGGCGACGTGGATACAACGGACAGAGGGGAAAACGCGAGAGCGGATAAGCATAGATCGGTTCAGTTAGGTGTGATGCAAACAAAGAATGACGATGGATCTAGTCTCGAAAAATTACGCCTTCGTCATAATGATAATAATAGTGAATAAACAAACAAATAAAGCGAAAAAGGAGTTAATGCTCATAAAAATGATACAGAAGAACAGTGGAAAAACGTAGTTGCCCGATGAAGTTACAAGTCAGATGTGAAACTGCCACTGGTTCGGCGACTCTGAAGAGTCCCAAGCCCTCAATAATGTGACATACACCAAAGTCGACCTCTGCATTCCCGTTCCACGGGCAAGATTGTGGATCGCAAGCGCGTCTTTTAGCCAGACGGTTAGAGAGAGACAAACTCTCATTGATGGTACACGTTTAGAAAAATTGATCGTATTTGATAAGCAAGTGTATCAAAAGACAGACTATACATCGAATTAAGTGCATTTTGAGAGTGACAAAACAAGTGAGCAGAAAATGGGTTAAAGGATAGATAGGTAAGTTGAATGGAACTAGAAGAGAGCCATTACATAAGCGACCGGATCAGAAATGCCGAGTTTATTTGGTCTCTCGAGTGATGCGATGTGAAACGTGGTAAGAATAAGCTTACCGCCTGTGCTAAGGAGGAAGGACAACGATATATGAATGGGATAACGGTAAGCAATGGGGACAAAAACAGCCATATCCAGTGATACAGTAGATGCTAGCGCAAAGAGGGAAAAGCAAATTTAAAGAAGACAAACACAAGTCAGTGAGGGCGCATAACCCAAATGAGGCTCAGCAAAGCGAAACGGTTTCAGTCGTGTTGGATAAAAGCTTCCGGCTAATCAACTCCCAATCCAGGTCTGCGCAACTTGACAGTATTCTCAAATGATTGCTTGAGGCTCTGGTTGACACCCAAGATAATAAAAGGAGCCGCATCGGCCACATCGAGCGGGGTGCATAAGAGTAAAATGCCGTTGCTCAGGATTTCCCGCTCCGTTAAATCCTCCGCTTTCGCTATTAAATCCGTACCGCCCCCTTACGGTTTCAGTTCACACAAATTCCTAGTTAGCCTTCACCTTGTCTCTAGGTTCAACTCGTATGCAACAGTAAAATGTTGATTCTGCTCTGAGGAAAAATCCATATCGAACCAGGCGGACGAGCTGAATTCATCCGCATCCATTGGAAGCCCTTGAACTTAGCGGAGACTAGCAAGCCACCACATGCACATCTTGTTGTAAATCGGTCAAGGGGCAGCATTTAGCCTATTGGTCGATAAGCGCTGCTTATCGGAAAGTTGCCTACAAAATTCTGGATTTGTGCACATTTTGCGATCCACCACAAGCTGTACTGACAGCAGTTTCTCACTGCGTCTGGCTGGAAACGACTCACCTTCTAATACCGGTCATGCCGGTGTGGGCATTGATCTGAATTCCCGGGTTGAAGCTGCTCTTGTTGACTGGATCCCAATGAGTAGCCGGATACGTGCCGTCAGAATGGCTGACCCATTCAAAGTTTAGAATTCGTGCGACGACATTGAGTGTCTGTTCGTCATTGTACACTAAGTCCACACAAAGTGTAGCGCTGACTCGGAGAAATATGACTTATGTCACTAACTGAACGACCGGCTTCGTCATAGAAAAAGTACGGATACTGTAGTCCTGGCTGATGATCTGGACGCTAAATTTGGAAAACTATCCCCTGATGAGTTTAGTCGGCGACAAATAATATTTAGGCTCCCGTAATGATAACAATGAGCGGTTGATACACATGAGCGAAAATGCTGGTCTATTTATCGCGAGCACCAATTCCCGATACAGTACCAGCAGAAGGATGACATGGCGCCCACCAGACTTAGACCAGGGTTGGACGCAAGTCAATCACACCGTTAAGGGCGATGCACCAAAACTCGCTCCAACTGAAGCACCAGGGTGGATTCCGACCGTGCACTTGTGCATGCTGATCTCCAAGTGCGCTTCGGTGGTGACGATGCTCTGAACGTGTAGACATCCGCCAACTGGCGAAGTCAGATGTTCCGAATGCATGCGAAAGTGTTCGCGTTGAGGAGGCGTTCACTGAAGACAATGGAAGCTCACAGGTCACATGCTAGTCAGACCTTAATAGCAGCAGGAATGTCCTGCGGCTGGAAGCAAAGAAGAAAAGATTTCAGTCAACTGGTAGTGCTCTGTTACTGTTCTGATTTGCAAGGGGACGCACATTCGGAATGTGGTAATTGTAGAGTCATTGATTTGATCATCATCGCCTTTAAGTTGTTTAGTTCTACCGTTCATGACAGAATGGCGCCCGTGAAAGCTAGATTCGTGAATAAAAAGCCGACTTTCCGAGAAGTCGCACCTGCAACAAATGAACTTAACTACAGATGTTAAATTGGCGATTCACCGAAGTCGTATTCCTCGACACCAATGGTGCCTTCGATTTGATGGATTGGTGTACCATTTGGGACTGATTCATTAGGAAACGTACATCCAAAATTGGTAAGCATTATCGAAACAATTCAGGCATGTATTGTGGGTAGAGTGAGTGCGTATGGCATGCTGTCGCCACCCTTCAATACATCCAGCAGTGTGAGACGGGATTACCCTCCGTCAGGTCTCTATGTTAACTTCGCTATTTATGAGGTTATGCTAAAGGAATTCACCGGACACGACTTGGAAGGTATGAAGAAGGTTTCCGTTGATCGACTTTTTGGTTTTGAGTATGCCGACGATATTGCCCTCGTCTATGACAGCTCAGATGTGCAAAACAGCCCTGAACAAATTAGTATTGACTGACAATCATTTCATGGATTGTTTTGCATCCTCAAATGCGAAGTTATCCTCTAGGATTGGTAGGGACCACTCCTGCGCTGACCCACGCTGGGATCGAAAAGTCAGCAACCTGGACAGCTGTATATGTGTCTGTAGAATGGAAGAAAAGGTGGCGAAGCGTATAGCAAAAGGTTGGGACGCTTTTGTTAGTCATCGCCACTCACAGTGCCTGTGCAACATCACAATCGTTCTGGAAGGTAGGGTCCACAATGTTGTCATCCGTTCAGCCTTACTACATTGTTGTAAAAATTGGCCCATCAGATCGACAGATATGAAGAGTCAAGCTGCGCTCGATCACCGGTGCCTTCGTAGTTTGGCTTATATCTGGCGGAACCAGCACGTGAGCAATGACTGTCCACGTCTTAATTCGTCGCACTTATAACGGGAAGGTGGACAAGTCTTCTGCCGTGACTGAACGAAGTCAGTTCCGGTTTTCCGGCGACGATGCTCAACGATTGTGTATATGCGCGGATGTCAAGATGCAAGCAACCCAGCCACGTACACGCAATTGAACAGAAGGAGTGGATAGCTAACCACAGATATTGCCTAAGCCGGGTGAAACTAACAGCATAAAGATTACTGGCCACTAGTCTGTGACTACGTTTCACTGTAGTCGAGAAGTAGGAAGACATTGTTTGGCAAGAGTAAAATTTAAGCCACAGTACCTGTTAAAGAACTGTAAGAGAGTGTGTCGAAGTGAGTGGTAGCAAACGCCATGGCAGTAAGTGAAAAAGTACATGGAGGTAAAACCCAGTGGGTCGGTGGTACTTTGGTATAGGGCTCCCTCCTTATAACTATCAGGTCACCAATTCGAAACTTCACAGGTGTAGGCAACGGCGCAGTATCCCTAATCAGTGTGCGATTGGTGGTGGTTGAGTGAAAGCGAAACGTCGATACGATGTACAGGTGCATTGTGAATACATTACTTTCATCAACAAGTAGGTTGTGCTAGCACGAAGCCTAGGCAGATGGTGAAAAGCGCATGTTCCCATGATGTTTCTTCAATCGGGGGGGGGCAGTGTGACAAGGAAAAATAACCCGAAGTCACGCTTACCACTTCAGTGACATTTGTTCCATGGAAACCCGCACCAAAGACGGATACAACGAAGATGTTGATTACCAGAGAGACAAAAAGCGCAATAGCAGATTCGACGAAAAAGTACAGGTTGGCATCACGAACCTGTGGAGGAGACGAAGTAGCGGAAACGTGCAGTGAAGAACAAGATGAAACTCTGTGGCGAACAATGGGAAAGCGGGGTCAAGATAACACATAAGAATAACCTTGCCAAACTAAAAAGCGGGAGATTTATATGCCAGTATACTAGGAGGAAAACGACATCCAAAGGTGAAATATGGGCAGAGAAGAGTGCAGGACGACTGTACGCTGAAGAAGAGTTGCCATCAAAGGTTGTAAATCGGTCATGCGATCAGCAACGAAAGCAAAGAGACAGGAGAAGAATGTGACTTGACACTGAGATAGACAGATCAACGTCTAGGTACTATAGGGGCAAGGTTAGATATCAGTATTATCCACGGGTTAGTTCTCGCGTATGGAAATAGTACTGAGCGTATCCTTCCGCTGGTGTTGAGCAGGAAGCACTCTGGTTCAGCACCCGAACATCTGTTGAAATAGAATCCGCAAAAGAGGCCCCGCAATGTCCGTGGTATGCCAGCTGATGCAAAGCACGGCATAAAACGAGTCAATCGATGAGCGTCATGAGAAAGGCAAGGTTATTAATTATAGTCTGTCATACATTAGGTTGTCCCAAACTTAATCGACTACTTTCGACGCAGAGTCCACCTACATTTTTGAAACGTCAGTTCATTTTATGTAAGTTCTTTCCTTGTGACTTCCACCAACGTAGTAATTCGTCGAACTTGACGGACCAGATGCTCTTAGCATAAATGAAAGTATTCCCTGGTTTACCTTTCGTTCTCTAAAAAAGCGGTCTTTGCTTTCCTTTAGCATATCCACTTTTAATTCAGTGAACTAAATCACTGTGTGAATTCGAAAAGACTAGAAGGTACGGATATTGATGAAACGCACTACAGAGGTGATCACGCGCTCTGAGTGTGACACTCAGATCGACCGATGTATCGTTCTCCTTAGTTAGTATGGCTAGGGCTAGGACCTCTGTATCACGTCGTTCGCTCATGAATGTGAACTGGAAAAGAGGTCCAGGGCGTGAAATTTGCAACAATGCTGAACACGTCGCGCTTCGAGCCCAAGCGAATGCCGTATCAAAGCGTCAAAACTCGGACATTTCAGGGCAAATTTAAGACTGTTTTCTTCCAGTTACACATCATGTTCAAGCCTTTAGTTACAATTTGAATCAATAAGGTGAACAAAAATGACATGACAGCGATAGTACAGATACATCAAGTCGAAGTGAAAACAGACTTTCTGACTATTTTCGTGCCGGCATAAGAAATGGGTACTAATGACGGTTGTGATACGGTTGATACCAGCTCAAGGACCAAAGGGAAGTAGGGTATTGGTGCTCGTTTAAGTTTGAGTCTCTACTCCTGCAATGGGTTAGGCGACCTGATGGTATTACAGCATGCATGCGCCTGCATGGTAGTGAAGCATCAATGCGTGGTCATGTCACCTATCTACTGGTTTTGTTAAGAAAATGAGTCACGTGCAACGTTGGATTTACACGATAGTTCATCGTATGTCAGGGGAAGTGGGAATATAGACGAGAAATGATTTCGAAGAACTGACAAAACTGTGCAGAACTCAACATATTAATCTCCGGGAACTACATCTTAATCGATGTCGTTGGAATATCGGGAAGCATTTTCATGAAACCTGTTGAAAGTTGTGGCCTCTAGAGTGAACGAACACAGATAGCAAATGAACCGAGCTCCGGAGTTTAAAATTAACCGCCAAACCCAGTGACTCAATGTGTGTCTGATCTATACGGAGCTTACGATATATTGTGTGCAATGGTTACCGGATCTGATATGCATGACTCTAGAGATTTGACGTGTATCCTATCAAAAAGCCGCCCAAGACGAATATACGTGGCAAGTTCGTAGATGTGGGCAAGGAGTACAGGCACACTAGTGGCTAAAAGTCTACCAGATATGTCGGAAACGATACGTTCACAGCTAGTCTGCTTCTTCCACTTGGTAACTTTTCCATCAATAACACACGCTCGCTTGGTCCCTACTTGTTTGCGTCCAACTGGTTACCGCATAATATCGACCAACAGATTACTGCCAGTAATGTATTATCACACGGGTCTTTAGTGCACGCGCAGACATCCGGCAACTGAACAGGAGCGCGTTTATCAGGGGTTGAAGGAATCTATACTCTGAGTACTTAACGAAGCCGATCACATAAAACGAAGTGTAGAATCGTAGTCATGCCCCGCAAAGAGAAGTAAGCCACGCACTGAGGAAGGTAGAGAGTAGGTTATCATCATCAACAGCAGTACATCTAACATTTGAACGGATGCTTCGGTGCCATACAACCATGATGACATCCGGAACAGAGAATAGTAAAAGAGAAGGGGGACTTAGCGTAAAACCTTAATGCCCTAAGCAAACACTCAGGGTCAAGGCGCACAAAGTTTGTCAACAACAAACTGTCACAAACAACTGGTTTTGTGCAAAGATAAGGCGGCACTGGGGAGACAGCTTACTTGCGGTCTTCACTGTCTCATATCATAATCAGTTACTACCCCGCAGAAAACGCAGAAGCAAACAAACGTTAAAAAATAGTAAGACAAGGAGACCACAAGGAGCCGCGTGAGATGACCTTTAACCCCTAAAGCCAAACATAGGTGGGTCACGTGAACTCCATCCTAGAAGGTAAAACGGACCAACGGCACCAAGCTAGAGCGTCAGTGACTCCATTTCCCACTGCCAAGTCAACTTTTCCCCACCCCGAACCTAGCACTACACTACATCTGGGAAACGAAACAAGACCTTGCTTATTAAGCCGAGACCGTGCACATGTGCTAAGTTCTCAAGCCAACACAACTTACTCCGTGCTAGCTGCTATTCTAAGGAACTAGCCAGATGATCACCGCCTGACATCGGCGTAAGCAGATAATCGTCGCAACACGCCGATGCCACCCGACAACAGCAATGCTTCGTAGGCAGCGATGATAAACGGCATGAAGACGCCTAAGATCCTCAGACGGAAGGGGTCAAGTCTCACTCCCACAGGGCAGGACGGAACTTACTGTGGCCTTGTAAACACGGTCCTTCAGACCGAGGGAAAACCCTTCAGACGCCATTGATGTAGCATATTCAAGAAGGAAGTTCTACGTTTTGCAATACGTCAACTGACTTCAGTCGCTATGCGCCCATCGTTGTGTTGATGCAGATGCCAAGGTAAGTGAAGTGGAAGCTGCTTCGAGTTCCTTGCTATCAAGAGTCACTGAATCACCAGGTGACTGGTCGTCCTGCAGCGGCACTGCACTTTGAAGGTGCGAAGTACATGCTAAACGATGGGAAAAGTCTCGAGAGGTTAATCTGAGCCGCCCTGACACCGATAAACAGCAAGATGATTTCATCCGCATAACCAAAATCAACTAGCCTTTCATCAGACAGCATCTTGACACTCGCATCGTAAGATTTCACAAGAGAACACTCCATGATGGAGACGAGAAAGAAAATAAATGAGAATGAGGAAACCGAGCAACACTGACGAACACCAGCCGTTGTCCGCATGATGTCTGAGAAGCCACCGTAGATGCTGACGTGACCTGTTGTGTTCGAGTACAGGGCACGTAAAATGTTGACAAATTTCATGGGAACACATTTTCGTGCAAGTACTTCGAACAGTCGAACGTACTCCTGAAATCGAGGAACACAGCTATTGTCGATCTTTGGTACTTGTGGTGCTGCTCTAGAAGCAGCCGCAGAGTGAATATATGGTACATACAGCCCCCTTCCGGGCAGAAACCTGCCTGCTCTTTCCGAATTCGAGAATCCCGTGCCGCAGTAAGGTGACGAACGAGAATCGAGGCTAGTTATTTTGTCACAATTGACGTTGGGCTAATACCTGTGGTTATCGTAATCGATTCGACTGCTCTTCTTGTAAATTGCCAATATAGTCGAAGTACCGTAGTTAACATTGATGGTGTCATGCTTCTAGATATGTTCGAAAAAGGAGGTAAATGCATTGCACAGGACTTCACCACCAACCTTAAACAGTGCCGGCGGGAGGGAATCCAGGCCAGCAGCACGAAAACGATTAAGGACTGCGATCGGGTTGCGGACTTCAGTCTCCGATGAGACCTCTAAACTAAACGTCCATCCCTCATGCTTCAACACCTGAGCAAGAAGAGATCCGGAAGCATGGGACTAATTAAACTGGTGCCAAAACTGCTCCGCCCAACGAGCCACACGGTGCGCCTTAATGTGAATCATGCCATCCGATCTTTTTCTGATTCACTGACGCCTATTTTCTTAAGACCAGTGGTGGGGATCAGCTGGAAGAGCTTGCGTTAATTTTCTACTGTCCCGGTTTCCTGCATTTCCTGTGCGCGAGTGATCCACTAGGCTGTATTGCAACGCACAGGCTCCGCTTTAGTTCGCACCAAATGGTTCCTCAGATTACATGTCGGAGTTTTCTTCAATAAAATCAACAGGTTCACCGACCTCCGCATATCCAGCGACTACTGCGCTGATGACTGATAGTACCACAAGCAGAGGCTTCCGCACTATGTATAACAGCCAAAATCACATAACTTTAATCCCCTATGTCATAAAAACGTTCGCCACGCAAGACACCCTAGTAAGTTTGTGTGACCAGCAAATGGAATAAATTCTAAGTTAGCAATCGAGGGAAGTGCTCAGTACGCTTCAACGCAGGGATTTCATGACGAGATCCAATCCAGGATGGAAGGAGGACAATTGTAACTTATGGCAACGTGACCTATTTGGGTCCATCGCAAGCCAGCTATAGAGGGACGACAATGGGCACTTCGGTGCCCACTGTGTCTAAAAGCGGTGCTACTAAGAAACAGCCGGTGCTCCGCACACAATTGCAACAAATGTTCCACGTCGTCAGTCCGATGGCAGTTAAATCCATACGCACCACGCAACTGAGCTTCTGCAAAGCACAGACGCCATATTTGTGCATTTTTATATCCCCTGCAGCAACAACAACGATATCTGAACGAGCAACACTATGAAACAGCGTGTTCCGTTCGTGATATCAGAACTGCAGTAGCTGGGAGCATAAACGGAAACCACAAACAAACAGCGTCCAGTGCTGGTTTGTGAACCAAGTTTAGTTGGTGTCTAATTGGCTGCTCATGGGAATCCAATCAACCAATGATGACTCAGACTTGGAGTCGTAAACGATGCCCACCCCAGCTTGACCAGTGAGTGCCCCACCAGCGTCTCCGGATACCTGCGACCAATAGCGAGAGAACAAGCAGCACGCAGTTACTTCAACAACGCCGCGGGTGTTAATGATCCTAGGATCGGACACACAACACGTCAATACCCAGGGTGTCCAACGTGTGTGTGAGTGCAACTTGTTGACCTACTTGTCGCAGAGTCTGAACAATGAATACCGTCAACGAAAAGAGACGGCGTGGTCTTATGAAAGGCTGTTACCGATATGCGTGCAGTGGGTGTTGCGGGAAATTAGCTGCAGATGGCTTGACTCTAGTGTCAATGCCGCTGGTGTCCACTGAGTTGGGAATTAAGGAAGGAAGGCTAGTAAGAGAGGTTGGGAGGGGAGTAAGAGAGAAAGGTGGAAAAGAAGGAAGGGGAGCGCCAGCAGAAGCATCTTTTCGCTTATCTGCCCTGATGTATACAACAGGGCGACTCATGATATCAAGCGCGACGGCCGGTGCAGGATGTGGAGGAAACCTGAGAAAATAATTACGCTTGTACGTGAGCTGAGATGCTGCCAGGACGCCCAGACCTGGACAGGAAGATGACTCGGGCCCTCAACTAAAGTCGTTGTCTCAAAAGCCTGTCCGCAAGGCAGCAGCGTGGTGGCAATGATTACGTTTTGCAGAAATGGAAGCCATCTCATCTCCAACCCCTAACCTGGAGACTGAGTTTATGTTACCTCTAGCCACTGACCAACCTCCGTAGGGGCTCGGGAGCATCATTCATTATAGCTTGATGGGTAGATGAGGTATGCAAACAGCTGCACTATGGTAAGGCCCAGTCTCGTTGCGACAGATAGCAAGTCAACATGGTGAACATAAACCTATGAAACTAGAGGGACATGCAGCCTAAAAATCAGGTAACCATCAAGCAATATACGGAGGCTTGTTTACTATCCAAGGATGGGAGAGATGTTGAATGGGGAGTCATCAACAGTACTGGTGACTGGACTGTACAGAAGACGGACAGTTAACCCGGATGTTCGGAACTGATGCATTCCAGTAATGTACACGAAGTACCAAACCTTGGTCGATAGGGTTGGACGAAGGGTGTTCGTTTCAGATGGACGCGGGTTCAGTGAGTATGCTCACGACTGATGACAACTGGCCACAACCCATTTGAAATTCGGCAGTTAGATTGAAAACAAATGGTCGTGACGGAGAAGACTTGTAGTACTCATGGGTTTTGCCAATCGTAAATACCACAGATTCAGTCCAAATTAGATAGACAAAGGACGAAACATATGTGACAAGACCTACGATACCAATAAGTTACATGTTGTTTAACAGCTTCGTTGTTCACCGATTAGTGTTGATGGATAACGAATAAGATTGGTGACATATTCTAATAAATTAACCGAAGATTAACAGTTTGAAGACGAAGCTTCCAAAATAGATGATAACGTAATCGGTTCGGTAGGAGCTGCGACTGACAAAATATAAGATCCACTAAGCGAAGTTGACCAGACCAAACTGGAACATTCGTATCACTAGAAGATGGTGTTGCACACAGAACTCACGTGTCCGCGATGTGAACGGTCGATATCACGAGAGTTGACCAGAGCAGAATGCAGGTAAAAATTGTGAGGCATCACCACTGCTCCGATAATACCCACAGCTTGTTGTAGCTCTTGCCAACCGCAGTTGTTGCATGAGGGTACAAAAAGCCCGAACAGGACATCCAGCTGCCGAGGTCGAACGACGACGTACTGAAGGAACGGCAAACGACTGGTATAGCATATCATGGAAACCAATCATAGGGAAAATATCAATGAGTCAGACAGAAAAAAATAGGAGAAGTACAACCTCGATATAAAAATAGGGCTACTGTGATAGAACCGATCGCGTGAGAAAAGTAATCCAGTAAAAGACGACATTCATAATCCACACAAATCCTGTCGTTTGTGGCAATAACCTATCCTGGGAAACACAACCTCACGTGCAGTAAGCAGCCTGAAATAAGCTTC
This sequence comes from Dicrocoelium dendriticum, assembly GCA_944474145.2. Lineage (NCBI taxonomy): Eukaryota > Metazoa > Platyhelminthes > Trematoda > Plagiorchiida > Dicrocoeliidae > Dicrocoelium > Dicrocoelium dendriticum. The sequence continues at coordinate 81,397,247 of OX104063.1, forward strand.
CAATACGCAGTACAATTCATGGGACAGGTGAACGCTGAAGACAGCAGTAAAGTGGAGTGAGTGTGAAACACAGCGAGCATCGCTAACTGCGTGTGGATAGGAATGCCAACCGAGGCAGCACCATACCGCGTACAGTGCAGAAGAACCGGTAGCGATGAATATGCCTAAATGCAGTCAAATCTGTCTAAGGTGACCACACTCAAGGGAGAGACAAAATGTAGTCGCCTTGAACAAGTGGTCATAGCAGAAAACGTTGGGGATGTTTTTGGCTGGTCGCCGTAGGAAGGTGGTTACTATAGCAGGTTAGAATGTAGTACAGAGAAGGTTCCCGGTGGAGGGGAGAACCGTGAGAGGGCGGAACCTACATCTCCCGGCATTGACGCAGAGCAACCAGTTCAGAAATGAATTTAACGGTGCAACAGATTTCACACAGCGGAGGGTTCCTGGAAACGATTACGACAAATCAGTCGGCTCCGAAGTGTAGAGGATCAGCTGGGAAGTATTAAAACCAATATAAACGGTGAAACTCAAGAATGTGTACCGCAGCTTTGGCACCAAATTGAGAGACCACACTGGTTTCGAGACTATCCTGGTTTTCGTCCGCTTGTTCTGCAAGTAGTATCAATTTGCAATAGTGGTATTTTGAAGCCAGCGTGTTTACTAGTAAACGAATCATGCTTTTCGTTCGACCAGTCTATTAGGATCTACAACAGGCATATATATGCTGAAAAGCCCATGCGGTAATGGGGTATGCAGTACTGCGAAAGAAAAATGAGGATGTAATAAAATTGCATATGCACATAACGAGGCCAATTGTTCGCTTTAAAGAGGGAGTGTGGAAAGACCAGTAATCGCGAATATTTGAAATGGGTGTCGTAATGGTGCAGATCTGGCTCCATGAGGAGGCGAAGATGGTAACAACAGTGGCCGAATTTATTGGTTATCGCACTGCCCACTAGTATGAATGCCAAAGCCGCAGTGGGGCCTCATCTGCCTGCACCAGTTCCTCGTGGTGGATGTCGGTGAAAAGCAATTTACGCTGTGCCTATTCACGCATCAGAACCTTGATCGCGAAGTGCAAAATAAGGCATCTACGCAGATAGCGTTTGATTTTCACTAGACATCTGTGGTGCCTTCAGTTGCCCCACCTGCGAGGCGCATAACTGTCACGAAGTGCTTGGAGATTAGTGTGAAATCTGCTAGAAGGTCGGAATCAAACATGGATCTTGTGTTTGTCAACAACTTGTAGTCAAGCACTGTTAGGCAATTTGACAATTTCACATTCAATGTACTAGCTGTTATTTACATAAAGTCAGTTGTGAAAAAGATCAGATGTTAAGACAGAGACGATGTGACCACGGTACGTGAATGATTCAGACAGATTCTACTTGGTGTTGAGAAGAATACATGTATGTATTGTGATCAGCTAACAGGTTTGACATCTGTCATTCTAGAGAAACAATCGGTGGACATGTTCTTCGTTATAAATATATAAATAAATATATATGTATATATGTTCACAATTTGATTACAGGTAATGTGCCACAGGAGTCATGGCGAAATAGAGGGGGGAAACGAAGTACAACATGAAGAAAACGACTTTTTCGGTTTTGCACACCCCGCTTTTGGATCTTTTTTGTGTTTGGGAGTTTTATGTTCCATGAGAGGTTAACTAATAATTAACACCGTTGAACAGCACTGTCTTCACTGATGCCAGTTGCGCGCCATAGCCCCCAACGTTTCTAACCACTGGCAGTCCGAATCGCCTGGTCCCCATCTCATGGAAGGTGGATCTGTCCGAGGAATGTTAAGTTTGAGGTTGCATTCCTCATGGTCCTTCTCCACGTCACTGGTTGTCCGCCGCGGCACTTCTTCTAATCGCTTCCGGAGAGCACAAATAACGCTCGGCGGGGAAGATAATGGGCCGACATGCGCAATACGTGGCCAAGTCAACGCATGTGGTGTTGGAAAATAACGTTCTGAAGACTGGCACTACTTGATCCAAGCACCCGGTCTTGGACCTCTGAGTTGCTTACCTGGTGTTGCCACCACATCTGAGACGTCGGAAGTTGCCAGCTGATGCAGCGGTTTCCATCAGCTCGTTTTGACCACCAGGATTCACGAGCAGAGCGAAGGCTTGCTTACAGCTGTTGCATAATAGACCGGTGGTGTTCGTTATGCTCTGCGCCAGCAGGCACCGTCCGTCGGCGATCCAGCAATTCCAAGGATCTTCACGAGATCTAGCTTTCGGGAGTGGAGCAAGCGAGGCCGTAGCTGGACAAATCGGCCGACAGCAAGGCTTGTTGCAGACGACCGGTGTTGATCAACATCCAGAGTTGGAGGGAGAGCGAGATTTTCACGAAGTCTTTGTTGATACTCTTTTTTTACCATAGAGTCCTCCAGCTTGTAGGTGCTCAGTCGGGTGTGTTTGGACCTAGGTGAACCACCGAAACGCATGCAAACGGTTTTACATACCAGTGCATGATCGGTATCCAAGCATGTTGACCAAAATAATCGGCAGTCGCGCACGCTGCCGCGCCACGCGCGACTTATAGCTATGTGGTCAATCTGTGACCAGCACTGGGTTGATGATGTGGGTGCCAAGTGGCGTACTGGTGTCCAGGATGACGAAAGCTCGTGCAGGAAAGGAATACTTGATGATCAGCACACAGACTGAGCAGTCTCTCTCCATTGTCTGAGCGAACATCATCATATCCATGCAGTCCTCCGAGGTAGCGCTCACATGGCAGTAGCCGACCGACGCGCGCGTTAAAGTCTCCTGCCAAAATAATGATGTCTGTTTTAGGAGACCTAAGGAGCAGCTCATGAAGACTCTGGTAGAACTGGTCCTTGACTGTGTCCGAGCTAGTCAGTGTGCGCGTAGGCAGAGATCACGAAGAGAGTATGGTTTTCGACTCGACGTCTGCTAACTTTACAAAAGCCATGGAGCCTCATCGCACAAAGACGAGTATTGATGAGGATCCAATTAAACAGAGCAGCCTCGACTCTAGCACTGAGGGCAATTCTAACACCAGCTTGCCCAGATGACGCAGACTCGGTGTCAGCAGAGAAGCGGAGATTGAAGCGGATGCGTGAGTGGAGCGACGACGCTAGCTGGTAGACCGAGTTGGAGTCCTGGAGTCGCGTTTCACACAGGCAGCAGATATTAATTCCAAGGGCCTCTAGCCTGTGTGCAAGTGCAGCTTGCTTAGCGACCTGCAGTAGTGTGCGTAGGTTGAAGGCTGCTAGTTCGAAGTGCGTTTCGGGTTGCGGGAATGAAGATGGGAGACTTCGAGTTTGACAGCTCTCTGCTGAGCACTGTGTGGTTGAGACAGACCAAGACTGTACTTAAGAGCAAGTAGAAAGGTTTTGGTACAACTCTAACGAATTATGAAGAGTCAAAAACATTTAGTTGCGAATGGTCAGTGGTGGTGTTTGGTCAATTAACTGTTTATCACAGTTCGGTTAGAAATTCGTATTGGTGTCATTATTTCCGGGTATACGATGTCTTCTTTTGACAATGTATGTGCACCGTTTCACAAAAGCACAGGTTCCCGAAATAAGCGTCGATACGTGTTTTAAAACATTTCACAGAATCAGACTCTATTAATCCTTCTGGTAGCGTATTCCATAAGTTTACGATCCTTCGTTCCATACAAAGCTGATGTGATACTTTGTTCATGCAGGGGAACCTGAGTTTGTAACTGTATCCTCGGGTGTTACATGATTCCCGCAGGTGAATTAGTGGCCGCAGTATGGGGAAGTCGTTGACAGATGTCCCGGGATCAGGTTTGCCGTGTAGCCCTCCGGGAAGCAAGAAGGCAGTGCCGTGATCATGAAGTCGTTCAGTAAGCTTACGCTCGAATATTTATAGAGTAGATACACTATTTACAACAGTCCGTCTCAATGGCTCATCCCTGTTATTTGCATTGTCACTGGGTCCCTTTCCATTGGTTTATGCTTGCCCGCCACGTTCACTTTGTCTAAAAACACCTTGACTTTCTTAGCCGATGTACGATTGGCGGGATTGGGCCCGTGAGCTTCTTCCCTCGGTCCAATGCCACAAGCCTTGGCTCAAAGGTGCACGCGTATGCGCTCCTTCGCCTGCTTGCGCCTGACTGGTCACTTGCACGTTCAGTGGATAGTTGCAGGGTGGTCGCGATTATGGGCCATTCCTGATTGGCTGACTCATCTGCTTCGGGCAACATGCCCACACCTTATCGGTTTGGCCTGTGACGTTCGATCGGCATTATAGCATTTTTAATCACCAGCATTTCTAGCCCCATCACAAGGTTCATCGGTGGAGTTGGGGTTGATCGCCGTAGAAGAATCAGGTAAAACTGGATGTGAATGGTACAAGGCAAGGGTAGGTAAAATAGTGGTGTGTGCTTGAGAAGTTGGTATAGTAGCATGAGTGAATAGCATCGTAGCAGCAAGAGAGCGTGTGAATGGTTGTAATTGTAAGTCCATGGTTCGAGATACTACCCGATTGCCTAGGCCGATGTAGGTAGGATGTCTTAGGGGATCACCACCCCGAGCATTTGGTCAAAGGGCTTTACCCACAAGGCAGCAGGACGAGATGAGGGATTCGCACCCGTTGGGAGCCGGATAACGATAAGCCATGCCAGGGACCCAATACTCCCGAAATCAGAGACAAGATCCGATGCTCGGATTGCTTGCCGGTGTACAATGTCTCCAAAGGGGACAAGGGGCAGTGACTTTATTTAGTACCGAGGCACATCCGCCACGTCGCAGTGTTGTTAGAAGGACATTTGTGGCTTTGATAGAGAGAACGCTTACCAGGCGAAAACCTACCACGTCCTGAAACACTGCCGCAGAACCAATCGCCGGAACGGAAAATTTCCAAACTGCCCAGCTGGCATCACGAGGAGGTGGTTCAGCGAGCAAGCCTTGTTTGTTGAGAAAAGGAATGTAACAATTTAGCCAGATGTGAAGCTGGATAAATATTTTGAAACGGTGTCTTGCGGTAGTTATGGTACGATGAAACAACAAATCGGGTCGGTTGTCTCACTACAAATTCTGAGTTTAGTGTACAAAAATATAAGCACATCTGTCTCACCGAAGAACCTCCTAATGGTGCGAGCTGGATGGTTCGGATTTATCCGGTTCCACCAAATTGTTCAGCGATAGTGTTCCAGGGCGTGATGGGTTTTCGCCTGCCAAGTGTTCTCTGTATAGAAAAGCACAAAGGTCTATTGAGCAGTACCGCGAAGTGTCGGATGTGACTCACTACTAAACAAAGGAACTGTCCCTTGCTTCACTCCGATGCAGCCTTACATTTCAGCACTTTGAAGCTAGAATCGTTCTATAGAGACCCATCAATAGTGAGCATTCTCATGGACAAAAGTAACTGAGAGATTGCCCGGACAGCTTCTTGAAATGGCGTCGCGCATCACTGATGTACAATAAGGTGACGCCCTGGATATCTACATGTCTTCTGCAACGTTCGTACCTTGTATGGTACGGGAGATGAGCCGCGTAATGTCGAAATCAGCAATGTCGCCTTATCGTGACACTAATGGCCTAGTGGCATAAGCCGCTTGTGTTGAGAGATCATGGTTTCGGTTGCTGATTTGACCGTAGGATGTGTGTTACTGACGAATACCAACAGAAGGAAACGGTCGTTAAATGTTTCTCCGAGTGAGTGGGATGCTGTCTGAGTAGAAGCTGATTGCAACGAGCCCTTTCTACTACCAGTAAATGCTCGCCAGCTGCCTCACATACACAGGGGAGGTTTGCGTTAGTTAACGACAGGGAAATAGTTTGAATCCACAGTGAATCATGGTTAATCGTAGTCGCTTCACACGGATTGAATATGCAAGAAAGTAAGGAGGATATTGCGTTTCCCGCCTGGGGCCTCGATCCCCCCGCTATTTCAGGGTGCAGCATAGCACCGTACGTGGTCTACCTCATTGGAGGTACTAGTTTCTGGCGACGTTTTTCGGGTCAAGTGAGGCGGTACTCTGGGCTACCTACCGGTTCATTAAGAAAGGTCCCATTGTAGTTGCGTTCGTGGAAGATATACGTAGCTATTACAGTCACTCTCATAATAAGATAATAAATTTAAAGCAAAACTAGTAAATTTGGGCAGAAAGGATGTGTGTGTAATGTATGGAACAACACGGATCCCCCTGACTAATGTTCTATGCAATAAGCCGCATTGGTCACAATTGTTCATGGCGTGTAACAACTGAGTATTCGTATTCCGTAAATAAGTGGAGCTGACAAATGTAAAATGCTGATGAGCTGTGGAAAGTACAATAGCTAACCAAGAACTGTTCGGCTTAAGATGGATTGTGGCAAGTTGAGTAACGCGTATGGTCCCCCACCTTCAGAAGTAACGAATGGCACCTGTCCTGTACACCAAGCAATTGGGGTTTACAGCGCATACATAGTTGCCCCCAACGATAGATATGGAAAAGGATAGAAACTGATCTCTCCCCAACATGTTATGGTGGTGATACTGGGACCGAGATGAGTTGATCTCAAAACAATGGCCTACCTGGCAGAATTCGCTCCTAAGGCATTTAAGAAGTGTAAGCAAGATGCTTACCAAGCAGAATGATGCGAAAGCCAACATGCATAGTTGCTGTGATCCATTCACGAAATCACACCGGTCGTGTGGACACTGCTGATTAAGAATATAAGGAACAATTAAAAAACTCGGGTAAACCAGTTGAAAACCCGCCTTCTCGTACACTTGTTCATGTGTCGCTTCGCGTCAGTGGTGTTACTTGTTTAGTGCTATAAAATGGACTGCAAGCCGATACAGTGATTCTCACCAAATACCACATCAATCCCAACAGATCGAGGTGACACAGATGATTGAATCTAATTGGCAAACTAAGAGACCTCCCCGTTCTCCTGCATTGTCTCCCAGAGGGGCGATAAACCCAATATTACTTTTAAAAGATCGGGTGGTCCAAGGTCCTTTTGATACCAAAAAGTAAGCTCATAAGTGCATTGAAGGCATTGGTTCTTCTTCCCTGTTGATTGTCAACGCCCGACGCGCTCAAAAACCACGTAGTTATGAAGTCAATGCATCTGTTAGATGTCCGTTCGCCGACTGTGTACACCACACCACGAAGATCCACTGGATGGATGACCTCGTGGGATAACTGGGCTCCAATGATGAGACGTCCACGATAATTCAACCCGCTCTCTGGTACGCACAGACGTTAGGTAGTAGGAAAGGAAGCAGTGAAGCTGTGCGAGTGACAATTCATGCGAACCTCAGTGCGTGCACAGTGCCAGGCGTTTTCATCCTATTATTTGAAAATTCAGTGTCTGCATGCATGCAGACGGTAGCATTGCTAATTTTTGACCCAGTCCCCCAACCGAGCACTGGATTTAATGAACTCAGCTGCATAACCCGTTTGTGTAAAAGGTAAATGGCAAAATTCCCATTATGTTATCGCCTACAGCTGGCATCTGTAACATATAAGGAATGGAGTGAGGAGGACAATGTGTCAGTAAATGCAGAGGATAAAAAACACAAGAGACAACGGAGAAGTAGCGCGAAAAAGACGTGCACAAAGCAAACTGACCTCGTAGCCAAATGTGAACGCCATTGTAGTAATCAGCAGGCCAAAAAATAGTTCCAGTTTTCTCAAGCCATATTTATCGATAGACAAAAAAGTGAAAGTGTCCACAATGGTTATCAAGGCACCAGCCCAAAGCGGAATGTAACCTATGCTGAGTAAGTTGATTGCAATCGCAGTCCCAATCACCTCCTGCAAAGATAAAAAGTTGAAACCGCATGAAAGGAAATAGCAGCTGACTCCCACCAGTGCCAATGCATTTTCACAGCCAAAGTAAACAAAGGTGTGGGCCACGATCAAAGTACAACAATAAGTTGTTGCTATGTAAAACCGCGTCTCGAGGTCTAGTGGCGACCATACGGCGTAATTTCTATGGCACTAGACAGAAAATAGCTTTTGTACAACATTTGGGACGCGACAGAAAACTAAATGGGAACCGGTCACATCTGGAAGTGAACAGAACGTGGATAGAGTAAATTGCAATCATTGAATAAGGTACTGTTAAACACAAGTGGGGGTCAAACTTGACCGTTATAAACCTACAGCTACTTATACGCTGGCATCATTTCCCGTGGCTACTGTATATTCTCAAGGACAGTAGACTATTAAAAATTTTCCATTTGCAGAAATCCGAACTGAAAAAGTCACAAGTCGCTTAAGAAAAATTGAGACCCTCTGCGAGACCGTTGTCCACAATAGGTGGGTTAACAAGATGTGTTGGCAATAGGAAAAACTGATGGAGTAACAAAGCACGCCGGTACATCGTTCCGAGGCTAACCTGTCACGCGAAAATGAGACGTTCCTCAAACAATTCCCGGATGCTCTGACAGTCGCAGAGGATAATCAACGGTGCCCTATCTGTTATCTCAAACAGCGTTGAGAGGGGTGAGGATGCTACTGCTCAAACCTTCCAGTCTTTTTACTCCCCTTTCGCGTTATTTCCTCATTATCGTCCCGTCCCAAGTTCGCTTTTGCGTTCCCTGTTTTAAACCCTCCAATTTGTGATCTTCCCCACCTTGCTTCAATAGGCCTTTAGTTACTAGTTTTCGCTCACACTCAAATGCCGAGCGTTACTCCTGCCCTGCCGCCAAACCCCTGTCCAAGCAGACGTCAGTTCCCCTGTTTCTCTTTGGAGTCCCGATCATCGGTTAGAATGGCATGCATCAACGTGCGCACTTTGCTGCAGGATAGTCAACAGGCAGCACCAGACTCAACTGATCGGTAACTACCCTTGATCGGAAACTTGCCTGTAAGATTGAAGCTAAGTGCCTACACTGCGATCTCCTACAAGTGAAACAGACGACACTTCCTTATTGCGTATTTCTACAGATGACGCAGTTTCAAACACCGGTCACGCCGGTGTGGGCAATGGTTGAATCCACAGGCTGAAACTGCCCTGGTAGATTGGATCACAATCAATAGCCGGACGTGCGCCGTCAGATTGACTGGCTCGTACAAACCTTCCAAGTCGCGCGGAGACAAAAAGTGCCCGTTTGTCATTGTCGTACCGTGCCCATTAACTGTAGCACTGATCCGGTGAAACATGATTTTGTCACCAACTGAAAAAGCTCCTTCGTTACGGAAAAAGTACGGATACTGTAGTGCTTGCTGATAATCTAAAGGTCAAGTTTGGAAAATTGTCCCCTGATGAGATTCATCTGGGCGGCCAACATGGTGTGGCCTCCCGTAATGATAACGGTGAGCGGTTGCTACATCTGTGACATGGCACACACCAGCCTCGGATAAGTCATGGGCGCAAATCGATCACATCAGGATCAGTTACCGCCAGATAGGCTGTGATCAAAACTGTCGCTCGATTTGGAGCATGAACGTGGACTCCCATCACGCTCTTGTATGTGCCGATCTGCGGGTGCGTTTCGGTGAAAGTCCGCAACGTCAATGGAAGTGCCCGGACAACAGCCAACTAGCGAAGCCCGGTGTTCTGAATGCGTATCAAATTACGCTCATATCCGGGCGGGATAAACGCCTTCTAAACACAGTTAGAGATCACTGGTTGAATATTCGCCGGACGTTAATATCAGCAGACATGTCTCCATGTGCCAAATCAAATGGCCAATCTGAGTATGGGGTCTATACGTGGCCTCTGGAACCACTGGTTGCTCGCAGAGGCATGAACGGGGAAAGGAGCACGAGATTCGCGAAGAACTCAGGGCAAAACTACGAGAGAGCATGAAGACATACCGCGAAGACTGGTGGTCTCACCATGCATCGCAGATGGAAACAACCGCCGCCCATGGTAATCATCGTTAGTTATGCTGTATGCTACAGAAAAAGAGCAGCAGAAGACCTGGTGTTAAGAAGACTAAACGCAAAGAAAGTGGACAGTCAATCCACAGCTTGGTAAAACGCTTTGAGCGTTGGACCAAATAATCTGAAGTGCAATTTAAATAACCTGCCTTATCAACATCTTATTCGAGCATTGATTTTTCTTTCCTTTGGGTTTAATCATCATCAACAGCAGTACATCCACAATTTGAACTGAAGCTTCGCTGCTATACAACCATAACGACCTACGGAACGAAGAATAGAATAATGATAGGAAAGAGAGAAGCGGGACTTACCGGAAAATCTTAACGCCCTAAGCATCATCATCAATATACACGTCAGCTAGAGGTTGAAAACACCTCAGCTACTGTGCCGCAATACAAAAAGGAAAAGGAAAATAAATACAACAGTTGCATGGCAGCTGAGCTACTAGCAACGGATGGACAACGTTCAGGTAAGCAACCTGCCGGCTAGTAAGCAAAAAGAAAAAGTATTGTGTAAAATTATATTACGCTAGAAAATGAGGTGGAGGGGAGTCTAAAAGGGATGGGGAGGGACAAAGAAACTCACAGCACGAACGCCACTGAGGTCGGCTCCTTGCCATGTCAGCAAGTGTATCCAGCCAAACGTGTTCATCAACTTTTGGACCCCACCAGGGAGCCGTGAAGCTCCAACCGACGCTAACTCCGAAATGAGGGCCTTCATTCCTCCTAACCAAGTCATCGCTTGGCCACTCCTCTTCTTCCATCCACACCCCGGGCGCGCAAACAACGCACGTCGTGGAAGTAGGTGGGCTGGTATGCATAAAACGTGGCCCAGCCATCGGAGCCTGGTGTGTGAAATAACGGTCCTGAGCGGTTCATTTCCTTTTCCTGTGCCGTAAACAAGGTGTCGAACACGCTCGTTACTCACGCGGTGTTCCCACCAGATGTGAGCCAGACCGTGAAGGCACCGATGGTCGAACGTAACTAGCCTCTTCATATCCGCCGATCTTAGGGGCCAGGTTTCGCAACCGTACAGTAAGGTCGAACTACCGCTGCATTGTGCACTCTACCCTTCAGGGCGAGAGTGATGTCGCGCCGGCGCTATAAGTGACGAATGTTAGCAAAAGCACTTCGAGCTTTTGATATACGGGTCGTGATCTCATCTTCCATCCCAAGGGCGCTAATACCACTTCCCAGGTAGTTGAATTTTTGAACGACTTCTAGCTGATCCTCACAAAGGGTCAGCGCAGGAGCCGATCCAGGCCAATCTTGGAGGAAAGCTTTGCACTTCGATAGTGCAAAGTAAAGTCCGAAGCGGATGACAGCTGGTGCTAATCTGTCCAGCGCGGCTTGGCACCTCTGGGAGCTGTCACAGATGAGGGCAATGTCATCTGCATACTCCAAGTCAAGAAGTCGTTCTCGTGGGAGCAGACACACACCTTCTAAGTCATGTCCTGTAAATGCAATCTCCATGACTTCATCAATAGCGAAGTTGAAGAGGAAAGGTAACAACGGGCATCCTTGTCTCACAGCGCTGCAGATATTGAAGGGTGGCGACAGCTTGCCGTAAGCCTTCACTCTGCCTGAGCTCCCCGCGTATAATGCTCCGATAATATTTACATATATCTCGGGCACACCTTTCCCGAGTAGACAATTCCAAAGGGCACATCGATCAACCGAATCGAAGGCAGCTTTGATGTCGAGGAACGCAACTACCGTGGGCCGCCAATATGTATGACGGAGGTCCAACAACTAACGCAAGGTGAAGATGTGGTCGATGCAGCCACGACCTCGACGAAACCCGGCTTGCACCTCACGAATCCGGCTACAACGAGCGCCAGTCAGTCTCTGAAGGATAATGAAGGCAAGCAATTTGGAGGCGATGGAGATCAGACTGATACCACTATCGTTGCCGCATTCCGAACGCTGGCCTTCTTTGAAAATGGGAACAATAACTTAGCGGCTCCAGCCGGTTAAGACAGTATTCCGCCCCCACAGTTTCACTAGTAATTGATGTAAATCATCAACAAGAGCAGAGCCCCTGAATTTGAAGAGTGCTGGAGGTAGGTCATCTGGTCCCGCGGCTTTGTTCAACTTCAACAGTCCGATCTCACGTTCGAATTCTGGGCGAGTAGGTGGATCCAAAGGGACAGCCCACGGAGCAGGGCGATCACTGGCCAGCGAGGAATCGAACAATGTCGGCAGATTAACTTGATATTCAAAATGCTCAGCCCAACGCTCCAAACGATTTGACAAACTGTGGATAAGCAGTCCACTCTCATCCCAAATTGTTTCACTAACACCAGGTCTCCTGCTGCCCGTTTCCCGTATCAGCCGGAATAACTTACCATGGTTACCAAGGGCAGCGCCCACTTCCAGCTCTGACGTACGAAGAGACCACCAAGATTCGCGGTCTCTCTTCAGGCTAGCACGGAGTCTTGCAGGGAGCTCTTTGCCAGTTTCAATGTGTTCGCTTCCAGCCGGGATATGCCGGAGAGCAACCATAAGTTCCAGAGACCGCGAAGAGACCCAAAGTCCATGTTGGCCATTAGACATACCATATGAGCATTTGCCTGCTGCTAGTAAAGTCTGGTAAACTTGTAACCAGTGACCACCAATTTTTTCCAGTGAGCGCTTGCTCAACTCGTATGTCAGTGTAGTTCGACAAGCATTCAGAACAGCTAGCTTTGTCATTTGGCTGGTGTCAATGCGCTCACAGCGTAGTCATGGGCGTCCGCCAAAACGCATCCGCCGGTCAGCACACACCCTCCGGCGAGTGCTGTGTCGGAAGTTAGCGCTCGCAAGAAATAAGCGGGCAGCTTCACACAAATGAAGTAACCGCTCACCATTATCATTACGGGAGCCTACACGGTGCTGAACGCCCATATGCATTTCATCAGTGGACAAGTTTCTAACTTGTGCGTTCAGATCCCCCGCCAGCACAACAGTGTCCGTGCTTCTTCTGTGACGAAGGAGCTGGGTCAGTTGGCGGTAAAAGTCGTTCTTTACCGAATCATCGCTGCAGTTTGTAAGCGCGGAGGCAGCAATGATGAATGGACACCTATTAGTCCCGCGCGACTTCGAAGCTTTGAACGAGCCATTCAATCGGACCGCACACATCCGGCTACTGATTGGAATCCAATCAACCAGAGCAGCTTCAGCCCGGGGACTCAGGGCAATGCCAACACCGGCTTGGCCGGTGCTCGAAGCTGCATCGTCACCGGATAGGCGCAATGAGAAAATACTGCTTGCGTCACTTGAAGGGGATCGCAGAGTGAGCAGAGCGCTCGAGTCTTGCAGGCAGGTCTCCGATAAGCAGCAGATATGGGTCGAGAGGATATCTAACGTTCGGGCAAGTGCTGCCTGTTGACCGATCTGTAGTAATGTGCGTACATTGAGGTATACCAATCTGAAGGAGGATCGACTGCTCCGAATGCAAGCTGATGAACTGGAGTGGACCGCTTGATTGGGCATGGGCTTGTTGACAGGAGAGGAGTGATGCTCCGCGTTAGCATGAGTTGAAATTAGAAGATAAACGCCTAGCAAAGCATGTTGGGGGAGGGCCAAGAATCGGGGGGTTGAAAACAGGGGGGATAAAAGTGAAGTTGGAACGGGACCATAAGAGAGAGAAAAAGCGTAAGAGGGGGAATACGAAAATGGGAAGGCTTGAGCATTAGTATCCAAACCCCTATCCACGCTGCTCGATGCAGCAGATAGGGTACCGTTGGTTTTCCTCTGAGGTGGTCAGAGTATCAGAAATTTGTTTAAAGAGAGATTCATAGATTCATTGTATTGCGTGGGCAGGATACTGTCAGGTTGCCCAGGCCTAGACAGGAGAACAATTAGGATTCTCAACCAAAGCCGTTGGTTCAAAAACCTGACCGCAAGGTAGCGGGTTTGGCGTTGGGCTACAAGGAGTCTGTTTTAAAGAATAAAGAGCCATCCTCATCCCAACCTTCAACCTGAAAGACCAGGAGGCTGAGTTTGTCTGGTCTCTAACCATTGACCAATCTGCTATGAGTGACTGAAGGTGTAAAAGCACCACCCAGCATAGTTCAATGGATCACTGAGGCACACAAAGCATCGCGCCACGGTAAGGTCCAGCCTCATTGCGATGGAACGCCCTAAGTAAACATTCAGGGTCAACAACATGCCATCATGGATATCAGGCTAAGATAACGCGGCATCGACGAGATAATTTCCTTGCGGTCTTCACTATCTGGCATTATAACCAGTCATTACCCCGCAGATAAATCAGCAACAAACACACTTTAAACAGGCAATCCGACTAAGAGACGGCAGAAGACGCACCACTGGTGTTGGCTGAGAGCCATGTCATGTAATGTCTCGGGCCAAGAACAAGGCGAGTAATGTGGACTCCAGCCTGGAAGGCGAGACGGACCGACGGCACCCGGTTTGGTCGCCAGTGACTTCATTTCCCCCCGGGAAGGTCAACTTTTGTCCATCACGGGCCTTGAGTCTCCCTACATCTGGCAGACAAAACAGGGCCCTCCTTGGTAACCAATGACAGGGAATACGTAGTACGTGCCCAAGTCAACGCAACTAATTCAGTGCTATCTGTTGTTCTAAGGAACTAGCTTGGGTATCACTGCCTAGAACTCGCCTACACACATCATCGTTGCGGACACTGCTGCCACTCGACACCAGCAATACTCCGCAAACGGCGATGATCAAAGACTTGAAGGCGTCTCAGAGCTTCAGACCGAAGGGACCAAGTCTCACTCCCATGCTATAGAATGGCCAACTGTGGCCTTGTATACACAGGCTTTCAAACGGAGGTAAACCAATCTCGGTCGTCGAAGATGTCTCAGATTCAAAAAAGCAGTTCTGACTTTTGAAATATGCGAATGACTTCAGTCGCTATGCCCATCGTTGTTGATGCAGCTGCCAAGGTAAGTGAATTGATCAACTACTTCGAGAAACTGGCTATCAAAGATCAAGGAGTCGTCAAGTGGCTAGTAGTCCCGCGGCGGCACTTTGCACTCTGAAGTGCGAGGTGCATACCAAATGATGGGGTCCCACTAGAGACACTATTCTGGATTGACTGGGTCACCCCGACGCCGATAAAGAGCAAGACAACATCGACCGCATAATCAAGATCAACTAGCCTTTCATGAGGCAGCATGTTAACACTTGCATTGTGAGATTATACAAGTGGACACTCAATGATGCGGTCTAGGGAGAAATTAAACGGAAATGAGAAAATGGAGCGTCTTGACGAACCCCAATTGTTGTCGGGAAGAAATCGGATAAGCCACCGTAGAAGTTGACGAGGCTTGTGGTAAAATACAGAGCACGTAAAATGATCAAATATTTTATGGGGACACATTTTCGCGCAAGTATTTCGGACAGAATGCATTGAACAGCTGAGTCGAACACAATCTTGAAGTCGAGGAACAGAGTTATTGTTGGTCTGCAGAAGGTGAGAAACTGCTCTAAGGCCTGCCACAGAGAAAACATATGGTCTATGCAGCCCCGTCCGGTGCGGAACCCTTCCTTCTCTTCCCTAATCCTGGATTCCAGTACCGCAGTAAGGCGATGAACGAGAATAGAGGATAGTTATTTTGTCATCACTGGCGTTAGGCTAATAGCACTGCGTAGAGTTCCGGAGTTGCTTTCTCCCAACACTGCACCGGTTTCTTCCTGATTTGGACTAGTCCGGTAGAGATAGCTTGAGTTGAGAGAGGAGCCAAATGTGGTGGTTGACGGCTGTCGTATTTGTCACTAGGCCAGATTTGCACAACACCGCTTGACACAGCGGTTAAAAGTTCATTATTGGGTCTTGGAGAACTCGCCGTATGTCTGGATTGCGACATGAAATCTCGATTAAGGCTACAGATTGCTTCGGAGCGAACCAATGACTGGGACAGTAACCGGAGTAGAGAGCTCTGCGGTTGGCACAGTCGATATGTTTGCTCTTCTTGTATATTGCGAATATGATCCATTCACTCCAGTTGGCTGAAATGGTCTCTAACTTTCAGGACTATTCGAACAGGGACGGTAATGCATTGAAGAGGATATCACCCGCATCCTTCAATAATGCGGGTGAAGGAAATCCGAGCTAGCAGCACGAAAACGATTAAGGACTTTGATCGCGTTTCAGACCTCAGCCTCCGACAGTCTTTAAACTATCCATCCATGACTGCGCCTGCAGCCCTTGAGTAGGAGGTGGGAAGGAAACGGAGGACCAACTGAAATGCTCTCAGAAGTGCTCCGCCCAACGAGAAATATGGCGCCCCTTTTTGTGAAACATGGCACCCGAGCCCTCTCTCATTGCCTCAACAACACTTACTTTCCTGAGACCAGAACTGCGGATCAGTTAGAATAGCTTGCGATAATTCGCTGCCTCTCCAGCCTTATCCATTTTTGGGCCCTGACTGATCCACCAGACTTCCTTGTCAGCACGCAGATTCCGCTTCAGTTCGCGCCAAATAGTCCGTATGGAATATTGTGCTCAGAGCAATGCTGGTTTTTGTCTGCATTCCAACAGGCACACAGACCACTCGGAGATCCAGCGACTACTGCGCTGAAGACTGATAGTACCACAAGCAGAGGCTTCCGCACTGTACATGACAGTCAAAATTCTATGCAAATGAATTTCAGTGTCATAAGGACAGGACAGCGAAAGTTCGGACCGCAGGACCCCCTAGCAAGCTTGCGTGGCTGGGGGATGGAATAATTTCTAAGTTCGCAATCGAGGGAGGCGATCGATACGCCACCCGGTAAAGTCAATGGAGAAACGACAGCGTACCAAAGCATGATCAGAACCGATGCAGGTATTGCAGGACGAGCGACAATGGAACTAGGACAATTGTAACTTATGGCAAAGTGACCTATTTGGGTCTATCGCAAGCCAGCTATAGAGGGACGACAATGGGCACTTCGGTGCCCACTGTGTCTAAAAGCGGTGCTACTAAGAAATGACCGGTGCTCCGCAAACAATTGCAACAAATGTTCCACGTCGTCAGTCCGATGGCAGTTAAATCCATACGCACCACGCACCTGAGGTTCTGAAAAGCACAGACGCCATATTTGTGCATTTTTATATCCCCTGCAGTAACAACAACGAGATCTGAACGAGCAACACTATGAAGCAGCGTGTTCCGTTCGTGATATCAGAACTGCAGTAGCTGGGAGCATAAACGGAAACCACAAACAAAAAGCGTCCAGTGCTGGTTTGTGAACCAAGTTTAGTTGATGTCTAATTGGCTGCTCACGGGAATCCAATCAACCAATGATGGCTCAGACTTGGAGCCGTGAACGATGCCCACCCCAGCTTGACCAGTGAGTGCCCCACCAGCGTCTCCGGATCCCTGCGACCAATAGCGAGAGAACAAGCAGCACGCAGTTACTTCAACAACGCCGCGGGTGTTAATGATCCTAGGATCAGACACACAACACGTAAATACCCAGGGTGTCCAACGTGTGTGTGAGTGCAATCTGTTGACGTACTTGTCTCAGAGTCTGAACAACGAATACCGTCAACGAAAAGGGACGGCGTGGTCTTATGAAAGGCTGTTACCGATATGCGTGCAGTGGGTGTTGCAGGAAATTAGCTGCAGATGGCTTGACTCCAATGTCATTGCGGCTGCTGTCAAGGAAGCTGAGAACTATAGAAGAAAAATTAATAATTAGGGTCGGGATGGGAGTGAGAAAGGTGGAAAAGGAAGAGAGGCGCCAGCAGAAGCATCCTTTCGATTATCTGCCCTGATGTATGCAACAGGGCGACTCCTGATATCAGGCGAGACGGCAGATGCAGGATGTGGTCGACATCTTAGGAAATAATCATGGTTGTATGTAGGCTGAGATAAATGCCAGGAAGACCAGACCTAGACAAGAAGAGGATTAAAGTCCACGACCAAAGTCTTTGGCTCAAAAGCCTGTCCGCAAGGCAGTGGAGAAGGTGACAATGATTTGGATTTACTGAGCTGGGAGCCAACCGGATTTCAACTCCCGAGATAGAGGACTAGGAGACTGAGCTTGTTTGATTTCTAACCACTGACCACCTTGGCTGGTGTAGCTCTCAAGGTGCTTGGGGGATCGGTCCAGTATAGTACAATGGGTGAAGAGGTAGGCAAACCGGCATAGAAGGTACAGTCTCGTTGCGACGGAACGGATACAGCGCGTTGCTACAAGACTAATTCGTAGCTTACGAGATTTGCAGTAAGATTACAGGTGCAAGAGACTGACTGTACACCCCGTGGTATCATCGCACACGAGTCCAACTTGTCATGACGTACCGCACACCCTGCAGCCGAGGCAGACACTTACACAAGCTCATCGTACAGAATCTGAAACTGGTGATTTTCCTGTGCTTCAAGAGGAGAGCGGTCAATGTTTGACAGTCTGTCAGAAACATCTGGAAGACAAACGCGACGCAGCAGCTCAGGGCATCGCTGGAATTACATTTTTCCACTGTTCGATTAAGAGAACATTAACCCACTGACAATGACATCTCACACATGAGTTAAAAATTACTGTGAATCATGCAGGTTTTACGACAGAATGTTGGAAGTTGAAAACAATTGGAATAGTTACAAGTCACAAACGGTTTTCAATTTCACTGTCTTTCAGCATGTTTCGACTGAGTTGTACAGATTTAAATCTATATCTTCACCCGTAAGGCAGTATTCATTATTCAAGTAAAGGCAATCGTGAAGAACAATGTAGAGGACCGAAAACGAACCTGCATATCGGATCCGATAATAGCTATTTCCACCATCAACCACAGCAATAAGCGCGCTGGTCGGGGGTATTCGTCATAACATACTTCTGCCAGATGTCGCCCGCTCACAACGCCCAAACGCAGAGCCAACCGTTGCATGAACAAGCCAATCAAAGTGGCCGCGAGAAGAAGCCACAGAAGCTAAAAGTGCCAAGAAGGCAAAAAGTCAGGAAAAATTTTCTTTAGTGTCCAAATGATTTGGTTGAAAAATAAGAGGTATGTGCTAACTTGAAATGCTTTTTTTCTTTTTAAAAGAAGAGCGGGTGTCATCCACATGTCGGCCGAAGAATGTCACCGGACTCTGCTCGTATTGAAAGGAGATAGCAGAAATGCTAATGGTGCAGTGCGGTACGAAACTAACGAACGCGTCTTCACATAGTATCACATAGTAACTGGACACCGAACATAGCGAAATTCACGGGTGCTGAATTTGCTAGTTAATAAAAAGATGAAATCTTGCTATAAAGCTAAATT
This sequence comes from Dicrocoelium dendriticum, assembly GCA_944474145.2. Lineage (NCBI taxonomy): Eukaryota > Metazoa > Platyhelminthes > Trematoda > Plagiorchiida > Dicrocoeliidae > Dicrocoelium > Dicrocoelium dendriticum. The sequence continues at coordinate 81,416,299 of OX104063.1, forward strand.
AACGGAAAGAGACACTGACTGAAAGAGCATAGTGTGTATTACGCGATAATTAATGTTGATTGAAAAAGTGATGCATGGTGACACGAGAAGGAATGCGAAACAGGGAGGCATCAAACAGTGCCAAATATAACCTACCAGGTGTGAGACCAACTGCGGTATAGAACAGGGGTCCGTAGAACCAGCCGAAAAGCACCCGGCAGTAAGAACCGTTACGGTCTCTGAGTTCGCAAGGAACTTCACGGAACAGTTTGCTTACTCGACTCTTTAGGAGACAAGCATGATAACAAGCCGCATAAAAAATCCAAAGGAAAGTGAGAGGAGTCGTGCATCGCTATTCGTGGAAGGCAACTCGGAAGCTAACCCGAGGAAGCATCACCGACGCTTGTGAGGCCATGACAGCATGAACGCAGCATAGAGATGGAATGAAAGGGTTGTGACCAAGATGAACAATTGAGTCATATTAGTGGAGCAACAGCATTTTAACTGGTCAATATTTTGCAAAAGTCAGTTAGCAACCCCCCCCCCCCCAGGAATCACGACGGATCTTGATTTCATAAACAATCATCCATCAGATGGATCCGACGATACGGTAAAACTTTTGTCAGTAAATACTTGCGAAAATACAATGACACATGCAGCTAAAAAAAACTCAGGTTACTGGTGTAGATTTAGTGGCGCGCGCTGTGAGTTTGGGTTGCAACAAGCAGCCACAATATGGGTCGTAATATACGCTGAGACGATCTTCGCTAGTTCAGATAACTAGGATAGCATTCTAAGTGATAACTAGGCTACTGAGCTCTGTCAGGAATGATACACTCAATGAATAGTCTAATTTTGAAATGCGAGGCGATGATTCAGCAGCAACCGTTGGGAAGTAAAACAAGTGACCGAAAGGCATGAGAGCATAGACAGCATGAAGTGCATGCTTAGGAGAACGCCGCTATGGAATGACAAAAAGAAAAACGCGGGTCAAGAGGAAACTCACGCTGTATTTTGCGATTGCACCGCTTTGTAAGTCAGATTCGATATTCCCCGGGTCTAGGTAAGCGATACTCATGAGAAACCCGGGACCAGTGAATGCCCAAAGCTTTCGGAAGCTAAAGCCGCCACAGAACTGCAAACAGAAAGAATGGAGAACAGCAACAGTAGCTGCGAATGCGACCATAACGGACACAGGGCGAAACGATGGGATAAAACTGTGAAATGCAGCGATGCGTACAGGCAGAAGACTGGCCTTAGTCAAATAGCATCGTACTACAATGGTGCTTTAAGTTAATAGGCACTGAATGAGATGAAAAGAATGTAGTAAATGGATAACCAGCACAAAAATGTGAGTAAATGTACAAATACTATGATGAAATTACAGATAAAAAAGCGTTCTATTAACCAACTAGAACCTGGTAACTGATGACTGAAATATGCAGTTGTGGGAAAATAATAAAATCCTACTCAAAACAGGGGAAATTCAGAAATCAGTAAAAGGAAATTTATAATAAACGGAGGTTACAGGCAATGAAAAAAGTTTAAATTTGCCACAACTATTCATAACTGCTGGTGGTCTGTGCTGAAAACGGTATCTGCCCGACCAAGTCTATCCATTAAATAATTTATGGTAACATACTTCGCAATCGGGTGGCTGCTCCCATCAAGTACACTGAGAATATAATTAAGTGACGGGAGGAACGTGACTAAACCCAGCAAACCCAGCAGACGAGCCAGTTCGGCGCAATAGGGTTTGCTGTCAAATGTCAACCGAAGGATAGCGGAACTAGCAGCTCCATAGTTTCGTAACAGAGGAGTAATGCTTCGCATACGTAGCAATAAGCATAGGTGATGCATATAATAATAATCCTAATAATAAGGCATATACTTTCGATTGTTCTTGGAATGGGGGCAGATCATTAATAGGGCAATGATCATGCCCATGTAAGAGTGAGATATTCTAGGGCGCCTGTCAGAAAAATATTACGAAATATGTGACTTTTATTGGTGCTGAGTTTTGTGCAACATTTTTTCGCACTGGTTATATATTCCTTGGTCCATCCTAGAAGGACTCTTTTGGGGATTTGTCAGAGGAAAACGTGGTCATTATTGAGTAGCGGCCCAGGAAATTTTAAAGTTTAATGTGGAATGTTCTTGCACTAGTACAAGACCTGATAATGGCTGGTAGGTTATTCCACATGACTGCGTACTTGACGAGGAAGGAGTTGTATCGAATAACTGTCCCCGGATCTTAGTACAATTAGTTGACATGTCTCGTTGTGAAGCCACCAGGTGAATTTGTTGCAATTCTAACGTGCACAGGTTAGAGAGTGTCTTTTGATTTATGAGGTTGCGTGTGAGCATCAGGTTATAGTTCAGTCGTCGCAACCAAAGAGGCTCGAGCTTAAGCTGCTGGCAACGATCCTGAAAGCTCAAGTTGCATGATTTATTGAACAAACGTTTAGTGAATAACTTTTGCAAGTTTTCCCCAAAGCTGTTCGGTTACCCATTTGCATGTTCCCATAAATGATGTCGTATTCTAGGACAGGAAGTATGAGGGTATTGAAAAGTTCGATTATGGCAGGGAAAGAATGGATTTTATGGCACATGTTAGCCGCAGATCGTTTGCCGCGTGCCATTTGATACTCATCCTGCTCTGAGAAACTGGTTTGAATAGTATCGTACGCCTACACAGATGCGTTCATTAATCAGTTGAAATGACTTCAGGGAACCAAACATCCGTAGGATATGATGCATGATATACCAAATAAAAACTTTATTAGCCATGTTACGCCATTTCTCAAATGAATCGATGTATTCTTGAAAGAGCGACATTGTGCGTTGGCTTTTGTCGCGTCAAAACCTATAAATAATCTTACTGTCATCGCTGAAGATGGCCAGCTACGTTTGATGAATATTGGGATACCGTTAATATAGAGCAAAAAAGACAAGCACCAAATACGTTCAATTGGTAACACCGGATGCGCTGCAGCGCCTCACACCATACTTCTGACAGAAGGATAGCTGCCTTTACAGGTGAAACTATAGTAATACTGAAGAAAGCTGCAACAATCTCTCTAGTGGCTAACCGAGAGAACACTGCACTAGATGTAGGAAACGGCGGACCACTTTCAGCGATAATTCGGCGGAAACAAAAGTCGGTAGTAATTGGATTAAGTGTTGCAACAGTAGGTTACCACCCTGAAGCAGCCACTTCTGGCCAAAAACGCAAAAGAAACGCGCTAAAACTGGGTATGACCAACGTATAACCCTTATTTAGTATGGTATGAACAGCCGCATTGGCATTAATGTGTAATTGGACGTAGATAAATGAGTCGCGCGAACACGCAGACTAACCCATTGTCTAGTTAATAATGTATGCAGATAAGTCTCCTAGAAAACCCCACTATTTTGAGGTCAGGTTTTGAACCAAAGGCTGGTCGAGAACCCTAATCTTTTTCCTGTCTAGGTCTGGGCAATCTGACAGTATCCTGCCCGCGCAATACAGCTCCATGAACTTCCCTTCACATGATTTCTTAATCCCCCCGCCACCGCAGAGGATAATAAACGGTGCGCAATCTGCTGCATCCGACAAAATGAATAGCGGTAAAGATGCTGTTGCTCAAGTTTTCCCGTCTTCCTTCCCCCCTCTCGTACTTTTTCATCCTTATCGCCAAACTGCACTTTTATCCTCCCCTTGTTTTCAACCCTCCAATTTTTGACGCTCCACCATCTTGCTTTATTGGTCGTTTGCCTTCTAGTTTCGACTCACATGCAACCGCAGGAGGTCGCTTCAACCAAGCAGACAACGTCATTTCATCTACTTCCATTTGAAGCCCCCGATCCTCGCTAAGACTGAGATCCCTCAACGTGCGAACTTTGTTGCAGATTGGCCAACAGGCAGAACTTGTCCGAAAACTAGAGACCCTATCGATCGACATCTGCTGCTTATCGGAAAAGCGCCTGCAAGATGCGAATGCAGTGATCACTCAACGATCCCCTACAAGCGACACTGGCGGCGCGTTCCCATTGCGTGTGGCTGCAGATAACGCAGCTTCAAATACTGGTCAAGCTGGTGTGGGTATTTCTCTGAGTCCCCGGGCTGAAGTTGCCTTAGTTGACTAGATTCTGATGAACAACCGGATGCGCGCTGTTAGATTAGCTAGTACGTTCGGAACTTCGAAGTCGCGCGTGTTTGTTCGTCATTGCGGCCTAGGCGCCAACAAATTGTAGCGCTGATTCGGTGAAAGAGGAATTCTATCACCAACAGAACGAGCATATTCGACACAGAAAATGCACAGATACTGTGGTCCTGGCTGACGATCTGAACGCCCAAGCTAGAAAACTGTCCAGTAATGAGATTCATCTGGGTGGCCAACACAGTGTAGGCTCTCATAGTGATAACGGTTGCTAAACGTGCGGGAAGATAATCGTCTATCTCTCGCAAGCACTAATTTCCGATGCAGTACCCGCAGAAGAGTGGCATGGTGCCAACCCACTTCAAACCAGCCATGAACGCAAATCGACCACACCGTGATCAGTTAACGATGAAGAGACTGTATCCAAAATGGTCGCTCAATTTGGAGCACGAGCGTGGGCTCCGACTAGGCACTCGTTTGTCCCAATCTTATGGTTCGCTTCCGTGGGCACATGAGGCGTCTCTCTGAGAGCACATGTATTTGCCAGCTGGCGAAGCTAGATGTTCTGAATGTGTATCAAAGAACGCTGGCATCTGGCCTGAGTAAACGCTCTGTGAACACACAGTAGAGGGCCAGTGAACGCATGCTTTTATGTGGTAAATCAAGTTGTCAAGCTCGATATTGTGGCTTTATGAAGTCTTTGTAACTTTTGGATGCTTACCGACACATTCCGGCTGGGAGTGAACACAACGAGACTCGCAAAGACCTCAGGGCGGAGATGCGTGCTAGCTTGAAGAGAGACCGCGAAACGTGGTGATCGCAAAGCGCACGTGAAATGGAAATGGCCGATACAATTGGTAACCATCGAAATTTATTCCGTTTGATCCGTGAAAGGGGCAGAAAGAGACCTGTTGTGAGACCACACGCGACAAGGGTGGACAGCCGATCCACAGTTTGTCAAAACGCCTGGAGCGATGGGCTGAGCAATCTGAAGAGCAGCCTAAGCAACTAGTTAAGAGCTACTACTTCGGCGATTGATTACCCTTTAATCTAAGCCGTCCCCGTGGATCCGCTTTCACGCGCATAAGTCGAATGTAGAATCAGACATTTGGTAGTAAATAAGGCCGCGGGAGCGGATGGAATGCTTACAGCTCCCTACGACTTCGGGAGACCTATTCTGGTAGATGATCTGTACAACTTACTTATGAAGCTGTGGAAGCAGCAAACTGTCCCAGCAGACTGGAGCCGCTCGATAATAGTCCCGATTTTCAAGGGTAGCCCACGTTTCGAATGTGAGTGGTCAGTCTGATCTCACCTTCCCCTAAGATACTCGCTTCTGTCGTTCTTCATAGACGTGCTGGCATAAGTGAAAGCCACATTCGTGAGCAGCAAGCCGGGTTTCGTAGTAATCGCACTGTATAGATCACATTCTCACATTACGTCCATTGTTGGAGCACCGACATATTTATCGGCGAAAAACCGTAGTAGTGTTCTTAGACCTCAAATGGGCCTTCGATCCGGTTGATCGGCGTGCCCTTTGGGACTGCCTATTTAGGAAAGATGCGGGAAAACAAGTAAACAGTATCAAAGCGCTTTACTCGCATAGTTCGGACAGAGGGCAAACTGTCGCCGCCCTCCAAGATATCCAGCAGTGTGATACAAGGATGCTAGCTGTCGCCTTTCCTTTTTAACTTCCTCATTGACGACGTCAAGGAAACGGAATTCCTTTGACACGAGCTGCAAGGCGTGGATCCGCACCCAGATGCACGACTTCTTGATTTGGACTACGCCGATAACATTGCCATAATGTGTCATAGCTCTCAAACATGCCAAGTCACACAGGATAAATAAGCATTAGCTATCAGTTGTTCCGAGCTATGTTCGACACCCTAGAAGTGCAAAGTCCTTCAAGATTGGCACGGACTCACTCCTGCGCTACAGTAGTGTCAATAGAATGGAAAATGAGATCACAACCCCATAGCAAAAGATCGAGGTGCTTTTGCCAACTTGCGCTACTTGTGTCCAAGTCATGATATTACTCTCGTCTTGAAGAGTAGTTTACAACGTTGCCGTCCGTTCAACCCTACTGTATGGTTACGAAACCTTGCTCATCAAGTCGAATGATATAAAGTGGCCAGTCACGTTCGATCATCGCTGCTTTCGCAGCTTAGCTTATGTCTGGTGGAAGCACCGCATGAGCAAAAAATATGTTCGGCATCGCACATTTGGTGTAGGAAGAGCGAGTGAACCGCTGAGCACCGTAATATCACGCACCAGGCCCCGATGGCTGGGCCACGTGTTGCGCACGCCAGCCCATCAACTCCCGCGTCGTGCGTTGTTTGCGCACCGAGGGTGTGGACGGAGGAAGAGAAGGGGAGGCCGATGGATGACTTGGTCAAGAGGAATGAAATTCCTTACTTCGAAGTTGGCCTCGGTTGGTGTGACCCGACTGCCTGGCTGGTGTCCGAAGAAAGATAAACACATCTGGTTGGATACACTAGTTGACATGGTTAGGAGTCGACCGAAGTGGCGTTTAAGTTGTGAGTTTCTTTGTTCCACACCACCCCGCTTATCTTCTCCCTTCAAACTACATCTACCACTTGACAAATAACAAGTTACGAAGTACTGTGTTGCGTTTTTTGCACTCTATAATTTTCATATGTCGTATCTTTAGTTATTGCGGCATAATAGTTGAAGTGTGTTTCTAATCTCGTGTGTAATGATGATGATAATGATGATTTAAAGAAATGTATTAGAGATGACCCCAAATGGCATTCGGCTCATTCGTAAGTGACAACCAGCGTTCCACTATGTTTAACAGTGTTACCTAACAAAAGGAGTAAATTGGTGAATTTTGTGTACCACCGAGGCCGCGCCATAAAATGGACATTGAATACAAGCAGCAACTCCAAATATGTGGAAAATTCAGCCGTAAATAGCACCAGGTGTAGATGGAGGTAGAGTTCAATTTGGTTCCACGTAAACGTATCCCTGTGTAGATGGAGCTTATCCTAGATTGCCTCAAAAGCATAGACAATCGAGATATCAACATCATCAAGACGCGTTAGCTGAGGGTATGGGTAAGAAACAAACCTCAGCTAATGTGTCACAATACTAATACTAGAAAAGAAACTGTCATGTTGTCCAGGCCTAGACAGGAGAACGATTAGGGATCTCAATCAAAACCTTTGGTTCAAAAACCTTGCCGCAAAGCGGCGGGGTTGTGGCACTGGACTACAGAAAGTTCATGGTCGAAATGACCGAGGTCTATAAGACCGAGGTTTACTTACACGTAAACTGAGGTTTCAATAAAGGTGTGCCATAATTCAAGCAAATGGGGAGTACTCCAAACTCAACGGTGTACACATTCGAGTACATTTTTTGTGGTTCTACCGAGTTCAGCACGGATACTGGCTGCTGCGTGCCATCACAGTGGAGTGAAGTTGCCTCATAGACTGAGGGCATAATGAACAACTTCAAAAACATGTAGTCGTGTCGAAATCGAAGACAATAACACCCGTACCAAAATCCATTCAGAGGGAAAAAGCCCTGCGTAGTATTCAGCTGTGAAAAGTGTCCAAGCTACAGCTGGTTAGAGAAAAGACAAAGCGACGAAAGGCAACTTGTCCTAATTCTCTGCTTCCTAACTTTGACGGAAATTCTAAGTCGAAGTACACAGTTGCAGTTGTTCCCTGAGTTTCCATTTCCAGGATCAGTTTAGGCACTTCTGTCGAAAGTGAATCCGATGCGTCACTTGCCGACAACCATGGATTCAGGGAACCCGGACAATCGAGAGAGAAAACGAATTCACTAGGCGCCGTTGTCTTGCCCCCATACCTAGGAGACATAGTACCCAAACAATATGAGTTAGTGTAGTTTGTCGACCTGCGCTGTAGCCCTGAGGTCGCCGGTTCGTATCAGCAAGGTGCGGGCAACATCGCGGCATACTAGCCCACGTGTGACTAGTGGTGGGTGCGTGAAAGCGAAGCGACGGTACGGTGTGGAGGTGTACGGCAGATACGTTTTTGCTGACTGATTAACATTGATCGAAGTGATCGAAGTGTTTGGAAAGCACCAACCGGCATATCTCAACGGATAAAGGAAAAACGCAAAAGATCGCACCGTGGTTTTGTTTGGCGTCCTCGAGACGAATACGTTCCGAGCAGTTCCGTAAAGTAATAACGCCCATGTAATAAGAAATGCTTCAATTAATTGAGAAAATTGGAGTGGAGTGCGGAATAACCTGGTAAAGGTCTATGAAAGTGCAGGTTACAAGTTGTTTGACAAAGGCGGGAGGTACATATCTAAGCAATACCCTTGCAAAAAAATCAATGGTACGAAACTCGATAAAAGCACCGAATAAGTGAAGGTCAGTGACCGAAGTGTTGATACGGAAGTATCGAAAAACACAATAAGCAGAACATAGAACGTCCAAGATTAATCAAACGCCCCGAGCAAAAGCAAATGCATGCGCATAATTCGTAGTGTAACCGCATTTGCTACCATCCACATCAGGTTCCTACTTGTCCCACCCAGAAAATGTACAACAGCGACTCAAAATGGAGAAACATTGTAGGGGGATATGCAGTTAATGAGGCTGTTTAGTCCAGCAAAATACATGAAAAGCACAAAAAATGTGAGAGGTGAGCTCACCATTAAAAATCGAAATATGAGCCGACAATTTATGTAGACGTAGTGTTGTGCCAATGGGAATATATAGCAAAAAGAAGCAAGTTTACGTTGAAAATATATTATTATTATTATTATTATTATTATTATTATTATTACAGTCGAACGAGAAGACACAGAGCCAAACAAAACTATGGCAAACATTGTAGTAATACGGGCTTAATTAGGACATCATCATGTATAGGAGACTGTTTAATTGTGGCTTCCGCATATGCTCCCAGCGACTGCAGTTTGATGATGCCAAGGACACATTCCACCAGGAACTGAACACGTTACTATGTAGTGCTATTAGTTCAGAAATCATTTACTTGCAGAGAATGTGAGTGCAAAAGTAGGGCCTCTGAGATCTTCAGAAGCTCAGCCAGATGGAAATCATAGGCTAAACTCAGAACGGACTGACGACGGCGAGGGTCTGTTGCAAACGTGTACGGAGCACCAGCTGTTTCCTAATAGCATTTTTCAGATACAGTGGGAGACGAAGAGCCACTTGGCGTCCTCCTGTAGCTAACCAGCGAAGTACCCAAATTGATAAACATTGCCATAAGTTAAAGGTGGCGTAGTTCCATTCTAAAATGCCACTCGTTCGAGAGTAGTTAAGTCGACTCCGATCATGGTTTGATTCGCTGTCGCTTTTCCATGAACTTCCCCGGGAGGCGCGCCCGGTGTCTCCCCCGATTGACAACTGAGAAATTATCTCAGTCCTCGGTCAGGCAAGCGTACCAGGATGAATTGAATACAGAAAGTTCGCTTTCCTATCTTAATTACACTGAACTTTAGTGAAATAGGATCTCGGTTGACATGCACGACGCAGCAGCATCTGCTTGTCAAACCATAAATCATCACTGCACCAGTCAACGGATATCCGAGAGGTCGGTGAACCCGTTGGAATCCAGAAGAATCCAACCAGCTGGCTCTGAGTACGATGTGACCAGACGGACTACTAAGCGCGAACTAAAGCGGTAGGACAAGGCGTAGAGTCCTGATTTCTCGCACCGGTCTTCATACCTCAAGTCACGTAAACTCGGTATAAGCCTGGTAGCAACGTGTTGTATCCGTACGCTCTTCTGTGCCTCGCCTCAAGTAATCGGAAAGTAGGCGGGCGAACCATACTCTAGCATTGGTCTAGTGATGGAAGAGAAGAGGCGAGTGACAACTTCTTCAGACCATGTGCCGAAGCTATGTTTGAGTGTCCAAAGCATGCGCAGTCCGGTACCATACAGCTTGTTCGTGTTATCCACGGACTTCAAATCGTAGCGCGTGAGTACATCTAGGTCCTTCACGGAGGGTGTGTGATATAGCGGTTGGCCGTCAAAGGTGTAGGTTCGGTCGTCAACACCCTTCCCCAGGCTCATAAATACAGACTTGACCGGGAGATGAACTGCAGACCATGTGGATAGGTGGTTGAGGTCTTGCTGAAGTAGGCCACAGTCACTGGGAGCGTCAGTTTCTCTCCACATCTTCATGTCGTCCACAAACAAGGAACACGGCGACCGGAGAAGCTGAAATAGATCGTTGATGTGGATCAGGAACAGAGTGGGCCCCAGCACAGTACCTTGAGGCATGCCACTTTAGAGAGATACGAGTCAGCTAGATGGTCGTCGAGAAGGCCACTTCCTTAGAACAACAGATAGCACTGAATTAGTTGCGTTGGCTTGGGCACTTACTACGTATTCCCTATCAATTGTTATCGAAGAGGGTCCTGTTTTGTCTGTTAGATGTAGGGTGGCTCAAGGTTCGTGGTGGATAAAAGTTGAGTTTCCCGGGGGAACGAAGTCACTGGCGACCAAACCTGGTGCCGTTGGTCCGTCTCGCCTTCCAGCCTGGAGTCCACGTGACTCGCCTAGTGCTTGGCTCGAGACTTTACAGGACATGGCTCGCAGTAAACACCAAGAGCGCGTCTGCTGCCGTCTCCTAATCGGATTGTCTGTTTAATGTGCTTTTGCTGAGTTATCTGCGGGGTAATGGATGATTATGGCGCGCGGTAGTCAAAGCCACAAGAAACCTGCATCGCCGATGTCGCCGTATTTTTGCCCGATATCCAGCTGTTTGTGACGGCATGTTGTTAACACAAGGTGTAGGCGACTTGACCCTGCATTTTTGCCTAGGGAAATATAGTTTTATGGTAAGTCCTCTTCTCTCCGTCGCATAATTCTTCGTTCCATAGTTCATTATGGGTGCATAGTAACGAAGTAGCAGTTCAAATACGTGAGGTACTTCTGTTGGTAAGGATGATGATAATCTACTCTAAGAGTATCACCAAGTGAGGCGATGTCATCGGCATAAGCTAAGTCGATCGCTAGCTTTCGCGGTAGTAGTTGCAAACCAAATGTTTTTAACCCTTCAGAGCTCTCCACCAGAGATCTTCAGTTGCAAAACTGAAGAGAAAAGCGGAAATAGGGCCGCCCTGTCATACACAGCTTTGGACAGCGAAGGACGACGAAAGCTTGCCGTAGACCCGCATTCTACGGGAGATGGGGAAGTAGAGCGCACGCAGGACGGCAGTGTTTTTCTGGGACCCTGTTCTTAGAGAAATGTATATTTCCCGACTGTGAGAGTTATAATCCAACTACTTAGACTGATCATATGGTACAACATGGTCTCAAAATGCAAAGGTTATTTCAAATGTTCCGGAAGTTGAAAAGCAGGTTTATGGGGAATTCAGCTGGTGGAGATGATGAAAGGAAGGAGAGTTTAAAAGTAGGATGAAAGTGGTTATTGAAAAAGCAACACCATGACGCAGGTCAATCAACCGAGTCGAAAGCAGCATGGATGTCTGGGAAAGCAACGATGGTAGGCCTCTGGTAGATGTGGCGGTGTACCAAGGGTTGGTGGAATGTGGATATCTGATCCACGCACCCATGGCTAGGACGGAAACCAGCTTGTTCTTCTCGGTACGATTCACGAATGGGAGAGGGTCTACCGAGTAAAACAGACGCCAATAGCTTTGAGGCAAACGAAATGAGACCAATCCCCGGGTGATTGGTGCACCCTTCTCACAATCTGGGACAATAACCGATTCGCTCCAGGAAGGACACACCCCTTCTTCATGCCCGATTTTGGAGAACAATGAGGTTAGCTGGCTGATGAGAACTTTGCCTCCATACTTGGACAACTCGATAGGAAGTCCGTCTGAGCCGGCAGTCTTAAATCGTTTCAAGTGTCGAATCGCAAAACAAACTCCTGCTTCGTTGGGTGGATCAAGGATGAGGATTCAGGGCGGCCATCCGGATTCGCAGGGCATACACATGAAGGGGGAGGGCAAATTAAACTGCAAATGGATATTTTCGGTTCGTCGATCCAAATATCTCTGTAGATTGGGAATCAGTGAACCACGCGCTTCGCAAATAGTCACCATGACACGGGGCTTTCTGTGGCTATTGGACCGAATGAGCTGGAAGAGTTCGCGATTATTACTAGAGAGGGCAGCGGCCTCCAGCTCCGAAGCAACTGGGACCATCAAACTTCATGATCACTGCGGTCTTGTTTGATCTGCCGACTGACAGAACGGCACACTTCATTATGACTAAACCCCACTGGGATATTCCTGTGGCGGTCAGGGAGCACGTGGAGATGCCTACCCTTATACAGCGATGAGTAAGACCTCAAACGAACTGCACGGAAGAGATCATGGTCCTCTGCATGAGCGTCAACTGTTCAGCAATGTCTTGCGATGTGTCGCAGCTGAGTGTATCGGCCAGGGAATATTGATAGCACCGTTGAACCGACAGAGCAGGTAGCTTATTAGTGACTGTCTTTCGGTGCTTCGTTTTAGGGGATTCTCCGAAACTCATGCAAATGTTCGTATAGACAAGAACGTGACCTGAGTCAATAAATGTGGATCAGATTGATCTGTAATTTTTTACACTACCCCGTCATCTGAAACTGACTGCGATATGAGCAATAAGAACACGAGTGACACGCAGAAGTGCACCGAGTAGCGGAACGTCCTCTCGAATGTCTAAAGATGGTGTTCGAGAGAAACAAACGATTGTCTTCGTACAGTATGAGAAGTCTTTCTCCCTTATCTGAGCAGCTCTCCTCGAACGCATGGGTGACCGCTGAGATGACTTTCACAAGATAATGGACGACCAACCCATGTGTTGAGATTCCCAGCAAGGACAACAATATCGGAGTTGCAAACTCTGCTCAACAGCTGGTGAAGTTCACGATAGAAGTCGTCGTTGACCGAGTTGCAACTGCAGTCAGTCGGAGCGTAAGCTAAGATCACAGACAAGTTGTGTCTCTCCACACGACGTCTGTTAATCCTGCATGATCTCCAAAGCCGAACTGCACATAGTCGGCTATTAATCGGAAACCAGTTCAACAGTGCGGCCTCGGCTTTGCTGTTTAGAGCCACCCGAACGCCAACCAACCCCGTCGCAGTCGCTTCTGTGTCACCAGATACACGTAGGTGAAATACGGCTCCGTTGTCGGTAGATCTCAACCCAAGCACAGTACTTGGAAGTTGCAAGCAGGTTTCGGAGAGCAAACATCGATGGCGATGGATTCCAAGATGCGCGCAAGGCCATCCTGCTGCCCGATTTGCTTGAGTGTATGTATATAGAACCACGCCAGACGGAAGGTGGACCGAGGCCGGAGGATTACTGGGCGAACTCTGTGGGCGTCGACGAAACAATTGGGAGTGGAATCATGGAAAGGAGAACCAGCTGATAACTGACAAAAGTTATTGGCAACATATAGACAGGTGACGTATGAAGGTGCGTGAGTAGTGGAAGTAAAGGCGGCTGAGTGCGATATAACAGATGAACAAACAAGGAACAAAACCATTAATTGAAATTATGTATACATACCATAAATGTATACGATAAAAAGGATAGATGTCTTACTTTTGAGTCACCCACATCGTCAACTTTTATTTTTTGGCAAAATTCAGCCTCATGCTCGCTTAGTAGGCGCAAACGGCGGTCGGCTTCTCGGGGTGTGTGCGAAGGCACCACAGCATCAGCAAGTAAAGGCTCCCGTCCGTCTTCCTCATCTGCTCGTTTGTAAGAAAATAGCGTATATGGAACTGTGCATACCTGGGAGTAGGGACATGGATTGTTCACACAAACTGAGTGGCGAGATTAGATGGTTGTTCCTCGAGTGCAGTCAACACAGGAAGCGAAAAGTCAACGAAAAATCCTTGACAAGTGACTTGGAAACTGATTGGGTTTAAGTGAAAATGCGTTCGGAATAGGTGAACATAAGGAGATACATGTATGACTGACAGCAAACGACAAGCAGTTTAGTATCCTGGGTCGGTTACTGGATTAACGCTGACCTAGGGGTGGAAATAATGCAGGCGAAGTTTAACACAGCATCATCATCATCATACACGTTAGCTAGAGGTGGGAAACACCTCAGCTACTGTGCCGCAATACAAAGAAAAAAGGAGAGAGAAAAACAATTGGTGAAAGCTGGCTGAGCTACTGGTGACGGATGGGCATCGTTCCGGTAAGCTACCAGACGCCTGCTGTGCACCCAAAAAAAATTATTATGCAAAATTATATAAGGCTAAGTAATGAGGTCGTGGTTGTAGGGGGAGGCTAAGAGGGATGGGGTGGGACAAAAAAACTCACAGCACGAACGCCACTGAGGTCGGCTCCTAGCCATATCAGCAAGTGTGTCCAACCAAACGTGTTCATCGTCTTTCGGACCCCAACCAGGGAGCCGAGACGCTCCAACCCAGGCCAGCTTCGAAGTGAGGGTCTTCATTCCTCTGGACCAAGTCATCGCTTGGCCACCCCTCCTCTTCTTCCATCCACACCCCTGGCGCGCAAACAACACACGTCGTGGAAGTCGGTGGGCTGGCCTGCGTAACACGTGGCCGAGCCATCGGAGCCTGATGCGTGAAATAACGGTGCTGAGCGGTTCAGTTCCTTTTCCTGTGCCATAAACAAGGCGTCGAACACGCTCCTTACTCATGCGGTGTTCCCACCAAACGTGAGCTAAATTACGAAGGTACCGGTGGTCGAACGTAACTAGCCTCTTCAGGTCCACTGCTTTAAGCGGCCAGGTTTCACAACCGTACAATAGGGTCGAACGTACTGCTGCATTGTACACTCTACCCTTCAGGGTAAGAGTGATGTCGCGCCGGCGCCATAAGTGGCGAAGGTTAGCAAAAGCACTTAGAGCTTTTGCTATACTATTCGTGATTTCATCTTCAATCCCACAGGCGCTGTTACAACTTCCTAGGTAGTTGAATTTTTGAACGACTTCTAGCTGATACCCACCAAGGGTCAGCATAGGAGGCGGTCCAGACCAATCTTGGAGAAACGCTTTGCATTTCGAGGGTGCGAAACAAAGCCCGAAGTGACGGACAGCTAGTGCTAATCTGTCCAGTGCCGCTTGGCACATTTGTGAGCTGTCACAGATGAGGGCAATATCATCAGCATACTCTAAATCAAGAAGTCGTTCTCCTGGGAGTAGCTCCACACCTTCCAAGTCGTGTCCTGTGAACGCGATTTCCATGACTTCGTCAACAGCGAAGTTGAAGAAAAAAGGTGACAACGGGCATCCTTGTCTCACGCCGCTGGAGATATTAAAGGGCGACGACAACTTGCCGTAAGCCCTCACTCTGCCCGAGCTACGAGCATATAATGCTCGGATATTATTCACATATTTCTCAGCTACACCTTTCCTGAGTAGACAGTCCCAAAGTGCATGTCTATCCACCGAATTGAATGCACCTTTGATATCGAGGAACACGACAACGGTGGGCCGCCAATATATGTGACGATGCTCGAACAACTGACGCAACGTGAAGATGTGGTCAATGCAGCTACGACCTCGACGAAATCCAGATTGCTCTTCACGAATCTGGCTTCCACGAGTGCCAGTCAGTCTGTGAAGGATGACAGAGGCAAGCAATTTGGTGGCTGATTCCTCTATGGCTGCCGCATTCCGATCGTGAGCCTCCTTTGAAAATTGGGACTACGATGGAGCGGCTCCAATCGGTTGGGACAGTTTCCTGCTCCCACAGTCTCACTAGTAACTCGTGTAAATCATCCACAAGAGCAGGTCCCCCGAATTTGAAAAGGGATGGAGGAAGGTCATCAGGTCCCGCGGCTTTATTTAACTTCAACAGTTTGATCTCATGTTCGACTTCTGAGCGAGAGGGTGGATCCAAAGGAACAGCCACGGAGCAGGGCGATCACTGGTCGGCGAGAAATCTAACAATTCCGACCGATTAAATTGCCTTTCAAAGTGCTCAGCCAAACGTTCCAGGCATTTTGATAAATTGTGGATAGGCTGTCCACTCTCGTCCGGTATAGTTTCACTAACACCAGGTCTCCTGCTGCCCGTTTCCCGTATAAGACGGAATAACTCACGATGGTTACCAAGGGCAGCGGTGATTTCCATCTCTGTTGCACGACGAGACCACCAGGATTCGCGGTCTCTCTTCAGGCTAGCACGGAGTTCTGCCCGGAGCTCTTTGCGAGTTTCATTGTGTTCGCTTCCAGCCGGTATATGCCGGCGAGCATCTATAAGTTCCAAAGACTGTGAAGAGACCCAATGTTCATGTTGGCGACTAGACATACCACATGAGGATTTGCCTGCTGCTAGTAAGGCCTCTTGCATATGAGACCAGTGAGCTTCAATTGCATCCAGTGAGCGTTTATCCAACTCGGATGACAGCGTAATTTGATAGGCGTTCAGAACAGCTGGATTCACCAGTCTGTCGGTGTCAATGCGCTCACATCGTCGCGGGCGTCCGCCAAAACGCATCCGCAGGTCAGCACATACAAGTGCATGATCGGTGTCAACACCTGTGCTCCAAATCGAGCGACAGTTCTGGACGCAGCCTCTCCAGCAGTAATTGATAGCAATGTGATCGATTTGCGTCCATAGCTGGTTCGAGGCTGGTGGGCGCCAAGTCACCCTCCGGCGGGTGCTGTGTCGGAAATTAGTGCTCGCAAGAAATAAGCGAGCATCCTCACACAAATGAAGTAACCGCTCACCGTTATCATTACGGGAGCTTATACCATGTTGGCCGCCCAGATGCAGCTCATCTGCGGATAATTTTCCAACTTGAGCGTTCAGATCCCCAGCCAGCACTACAGTGTCCGAGCTTCTTCTGTGGCGAAGGAGTTCGTTCAGTTGGCGATAGAAGTCGTGTTTTACCGAGTCCTCGCTACAGTTTGTCGGTGCATAGGCAGCGATAACGAATAGACACCTGTTAGTCCCGCGCGACTTCGAAGTTTTGAACGAGCCATTCAATCGGACCGCACACATCCGGCTACTGATTGGAATCCAATCAACCAGAGCAGTTTCAGCCCGGGGACTCAGGGCAATACCAACACCGGCTTGGCCGGTGCTCGAAGCTGCATCGTCACCGGATAGGCGCAATGAGAAAGTGCTGCTAGTGTCACCTGAAGGGGATCGCAGAGTGAGTACAGAGCTCGAGTCTTGCAGGCGGGTCTCCGATAAGCAGCAAATATCGATCGAGAGGGTCTCTAATGTTCGGGCAAGTGCTGCCTGTTGACCAATCTGAAGCAATGTGCGAACATTGAGGCATGCCAGTCTGAAGGAGGACCGAGGGCTCCAAATGGAAGCCGATGAACTAGAATGGGCCGCTTGCTTGGATATGGGCCTGTTGACAGTGCAGGAATGACGCTCTGCGTTCACCTGTGAGTTGAAACTAAAAGATAAGCGACTATTGAAGCAAGGTGGGGGAGGGCCGAGAATTAGGGGGTTGAAAACAGGGGGGGATAAAAGTAAAGCTGGAACGGGACGATAAGGGTGAAAAAGCGCAAGAAGGGGAATGAGAAGATGGGAAGGCTTGAGCAGTAGCATCCAAACCCCTATCCACCCTGCTCGATGCAGCAGATAGGGCACCGTTGATTATCCTCTGCGGTGGCCAGAGCATCAGAAATTTGTTTGGGGAAGGATTCATTGTATTGCGTGGGCAGGATACTGTCAGGTTGCCCAGGCCTAGACAGGAGAACGATTAGGGTTCTCAACCAAAGCCTTTGGTTCAAAAACCTGGCCGCAAGGCAGCGGGTTTGGCACTGGACTAGAAGGAGTCCGTTTTAAGGAATAAGGAGCCACCCTCATTCCAACCCCAACCTGGAGGACCAGGAGACTGAGTTTGTCTGGCCTCTAACCATTGACCAATCTGGTATGAGTGGCTCTGAAGGCGCAAAAGCACCACCCAGTATAGCTCAATGGATCACTGAGGCACACAAACCATCGCACACCTTTCCTGAGTAGACAGTCCCAAAGTGCATGTCTATCCACCGAATCGAATGCACCTTTGTGAAGTTTAATACAAATGGTATTCAATGAACAATCGAATAGGGCAAGTTACTTGGAGCAATACAGCCATGAAAAAAACTTTCACTAGAATGTGAATAGCGGCTCTCAGTCAGTTACTTCGATTGCTGAGAAAATGCAAGCAGTATCGAGTGAGTTCAGTTCATATACATAGTAAAATAAGCAACAGTAGATGACGGGACTCATATCGTTAGAACACCAACAATGAGAAGGAGGTAGAACGCGAATAAAATTAGAAGTTAGGAAAAATAAGCAAAATATAGAGGATCAGACGCAAGAGACATAATGCAATAGCGGCACGGAATCAGCGATCGACTGAGGCGGCTTTTCCATAGGCCTCTATCCTGGAAGAAGTCACGTATCAACCCAACCGAGTACGTCGGTCAATTTTGCATAGAAAGAAAATCTTATACCTTTATGTCAACTCAGGGACGGGCCACCTCGAAGCAGCACCCAATTGGTTGCAGAGGCGAAGTATGGTGTAAACCGAAGGTGTTCAATGAATGTGCGAAGGAAATGATCTAGTCGCCCGAAGTAGCCGAAATTAATGTAATCCAAAAAACAGTCCGGAGTTCCTTTCCAAGCGACAGGCGGTCTTCACTACTGTTCCAGTTGATGTGAGCAGTGGCGACAGAAGGTGGCCGATCTGCTAATCTCATCAATACGACGAGGGTAGGTTTAAGATCCACAGAGCAACACATGTCAACGAAGTGCTATGCACCCTACCTTTCAGTGAAAAGCTGACATTCCGTCTGGTCGATACATTAGGTAACCTAAATGATGTGATCTCCAGGGGTTACCCAACTACCAGTGAATAAAACAACCACTCCTAGTGTCTGTCGATTGATCATCGTCATCATCATTATACATGTCAGCTAGAGGCTGGAATCACCTAAGCTACTGTAACGCAGTACAAAAAGGAAAAGGAAGATAAATGCAACAGTTGTATGCCAGTTGAGCTACCAGCAACGGATGGGCATCGTTCAGGTAAGCTATCTGTCGGCTACTAGGCGAAAAGAAAAATTAGTATGCAAAACTATATTACGCTACGAAATGAGATCGTGGTTGGAGGGGGAGGCGAAAAGGAATGGAGATGGACAAAGAAACACATAGCACGAACGCCACTGAGGTCGGCTCCTAAGCATATCAACTAGTGTATCCAGCCAAAAGTGTGCATCGGCTTTCGGACCCCAACCAGCGAGCCGTGAAGCTCCAACCGAGGCTAACTCCGAAGTGAGTGTCTTCATTCCTCTCGACCAAGTCATCGTTGGGCCACTCCTCCTCTTCTACCATTCACATCCCCGGCGCGCAAACAACGCACATCGTGAAAGTCGGTGGGCTGGCATGCGTAACATGTGGCCAAGCCATCGGAGCCTGGTGGGTGAAATGACGGTACTGAGTGATTCAGTTCCTTTTCCTGTACCGTAAACAAGGCGTAGAACACGCTCGTTACTCACGCGGTGTTCCCACCAGATGTGAGCCAAACTGCAAAGGCACCGATGAGCGAACATAACTGGCCTCTTTATGTCCACCGATCTTAAGGGCTATGTTTAACAACCGTACAGTAAAGTCGAACATACCGCTGCATTGTACACTACCCTTCAGGGCAACAGTAATGCCGCCCCGCCACCATAGGTCGCGAAGGTTAATAAAAGAACTTCGAGCTTCTGATATACGGTTAGTGATCTCATCTTCCATCTCAAGGGCGCTGACACAACTTCCAAGATAGTTGTATTTCCGAACGACTTCTGGCTGATCCCCACCAAGGGTCAGCGCAGGAGCCGATCCAGGCCAATCTTAGAGGAATGCTTTGCATTTCGATGGTGCAAAGTAAAGCCCGAAGCGGCTGACAGCTAGTGCTAATGAGTCCAGCGCAGATTGGCACCTTTGGGAGCTGTCACAGATGAGGACAATGTCGTCTGCATACTACAAGTCAAGAAGTCGCTCTCCTGGGAGTAGCTCCACCTTCTAAGTCATGTCCTGTAAATGCAATCTCCAAGACTTCGTCAATAGCGAAGTTGAAGAGAAAAGGTGACAACGGGCATCCATGTTCCACACAGCTAGAAATATTAAAGGGCGACGACAGGTTGCTGTAAGCTATCGCTCTGCCCTTGTTAAGCGAGTATAATGCTCGGATAATATTTACATATATCTCGGGCACACCTTTTCTGAGTAGATAATTCCAAAGGGCGCATCGATCAACCGAATCAAATGCACCTTTATGACGAGGAACACGACTACGGTAGGCCGCTAGTACATGTGATGGTGCTCCAACAATTGATGCAAAGTGAAGATATGGTCGACGCAGCCACGACCTCGACGAAACCCGGCTTGCATCTCACGAATCTGGCTACAACGAGCGCCAGTCAGTCTGTGAAGGATTATGAAGGCAAGCAATTTGGAGGCGATGGAGATTAGACTGGTACCTCTATGGCTGCCGCATTCTGAACGCTGGCCTCCTTTGAAGATGGGAACAGTAACTTAGCGGCTCCAGTCGGTTGGAACAGTCTCCTGCACATACAGTTTCACTAGAAATTCCTGTAAATCATCAACAAGAGCAGAGCCCCTGAATTTGAAGTGTGCTGGAGGTAGATAATCTGGTCCCTCGGCTTCGTTCAACTTCAACAGTCCGATCTCACGTTCGACTTCTGAGCGAGACGGTGGATCCAAAGGGACAGCCCACGGAGCAGGGCGATCACTGGCCGGAGAAGAATCGAACAATTCTAGCCGATTAAATTGCTTTTCATAATGCTCAGTCCAACGCTCCAAGCGTTTTGACAAATTGTAGATAGGCTGTCCACTCTCGTCACAAAGTGTTTCACTAACACCAGGTCTCCTGCTGCCCGTTTCCCGTACCAGCCGGAATAACTTACCATGGTTACCAAGGGCAGCGCCCACTTCCATTTCTGACGCACGAAAATACCAGCAAGATTCGCGGTCTCTCTTCAGGTTAGCACGGAGCTCTTTGCGAGTTTCATTGTGTTCGCTTCTAGCCGGAATATGCCGGCGAGTAACGATAAGTTCCAGAGACTGTGAAGAGACCCAATATCCATGTTGGTGATTAGACATACCATATGAGGATTTGCCTGCTGCCAGTAAGGTCTGGTGAACATGTGAGCAGTGACCATCGATTGTTTCCAGTGAGCGCTTACTCAACTCGCATGTCAGTGTAGTTCGACACGCATTCAGAACAGCTGGCTTTGTCATTTGGCTGGTGTCAATGCGCTCACAGCGTAGTCGTGGGCGTCCGCCAAAACGCATCCGCAGGTCAGCACATACAAGTGCATGATCAGCGTCTACACATGCGCTCCAAATTGAGCGACAGTTCTGGATGCAGCCTCTCCAACGGTAACTGACTGCGATGTGATCGATTTGTGTACAAGGCTGTTTCGAGGCTGGTGGGCACCAAGTCACTCTCCGGCGGGTGCTGTGTCGAAAGTTAGTGCTCGCAAGAAATAAGCGGGCAGCTTTACGCAAATGAAATAACCGCTCACCGTTATCATTACGGGAGCCTACACCGTGCTAACCGCCCAGATGCATTTCATCAGTGGACAACTTTCCAGCTTGTACGTTCAGACACCCCGTCAGCACAACAGTGTCCAAGCTTCTTCTGTAACGAAGGAGCTGGGTCAGTTGGCGGTAAAAGTCGTTCTTTACCGAATCATCACTACAGTTTGTGGGCGCGTAGGCAGCAATGATAAATAGATGCCTTCGAAGCTTTGAACGAGCCAGCCAATCGGACCGCACACATCCGGCTACTGATTAGAATCCACTCAACCAGAGCAGCTCCAGCCCGGGGACTCAGGGCAATGCCAACACCGACTTGGCCGGTGCTCGAAGCTGCATCGTCACCGGATAGGCGCACTGAGAAAATACTGTTTGCGACACCTGAAGGGGATCGCAGAGAGCACAGAGCTCAAATCTTGCAGACGGGTCTCTGATAAGCAGCAGATATTGATCGAGAGGGTCTCTAAAGTTCGGAGTTCTGCATGTTGACCGATCTGTAGCAATGTGCGTACATTGAGGCATGTCAATCTGAAGGAGGATCGAGGGCTCCAAATGGAAGCCGATGAACTGGAATGGACCGCCTGGTTGGACATGGGCCTGTAGACAGGAGAGGAGTGACGCTCCGCGTTAGCATATGAATTGAAACTAGAAGATAAACGCTTAGCAAAGAATGTTGGGGGAGGGCCAAGAATTGGGGGTTTGAAAACAGGG
The DNA here is from genome assembly GCA_944474145.2 of Dicrocoelium dendriticum. NCBI lineage: Eukaryota > Metazoa > Platyhelminthes > Trematoda > Plagiorchiida > Dicrocoeliidae > Dicrocoelium > Dicrocoelium dendriticum. The sequence continues at coordinate 81,438,603 of OX104063.1, forward strand.
GGGATAGAAGTGGAGTTGGAACGGGACCATAAGAGAGAGAAAGAGCGCGAGAGGGGGAATAAGAAAATGGGAAGGCTTGAGCAGTACCACCCAAACCCCTATCCACTCTGCTCGATGCAGCAGATAGGGCACCGTGATGCGGTGGCCAGAGCATCAAGAAACTGTTTGAAGAGAAGTTCATAGTGTCGGGAGAGAGCTAGAAGCGGTGACGTGCCTGTACAGATCTCAACATAACGTTTGAGGGTGCGAGAAACATAAATACTGCAGCGGCAAAGATCAATCTATACAACATTGCTTGCACAGCCGTTTAGTCCAATCTAAGGAGAGCAATATCACCCGTGCTGTCAAGGTTCGTCAGGTAAGCCACATGGCAGATCATTCACGCAGGAAGGGCTTGAAAAGTCCCCTGTACGCACAGAAGACGGCTATCGGCCCCATTTAGGCGTTTTAGTCACGCGAAGAGGCAAAAATAAAAAAGAAATAGCGCATGTATGTCCAGACATTTTGTTAAATATTATTATGTATTAACAACGTTATAAGTCTTTACTTTCTAATAAAATCACAAATGTAGTCAGCGCAAATGGCTGATATGCTGTCGCTGAGTGACCCTGAGACACATATGGGACGAAGTTCGATTTAGCCTTAAGGTTTTAGTATTGGGTAACTAAGGTTCGGCGGGAATCGAGTTCCGATCATTGTTGACAGTATTTGCAACTACGAAAAATGCATTCACGGTATATGCTGAGGATGCAATTGGAAAAGCTTTGTGAGCAAACTTCGTTACAAATGTCTCACTGCGGTGGCCAGGGGCATAAAAAGCGGTAACTCCAGCTGGCATTTTTCGACCACTCGTGTTATGAGGACTACTCATTAAATTCATTGTTGTAGGGGGCATGGGGCCATTGAGATTGGACCTTAGCATAATGTGATGGATTGCGTAACCCAGTGACCCAATGAGCCATGCTGGATGGCACTTTCCAAGTGCCTTCAGAGCCACTCTCATAGCAGACAGGTTAGTGGTGACAGGTCTCAAGCAGGTTCCAATGGGTCCCAGCAATCATAATCCCGAGCTGGACTTGCTCCCCACTGCCAAAGGCTATAGACAGGGCACCTCGAACAAAACCCTCTCTCGAAATGGTCAACAAGAGAGTATCATCTGTTCACTTGACCACGTTGACAATACTCCCTCTTCTTTTTTTCTCTCACTCCTATCCCCTTTCTTCCTCCACCTCTATTGAACAAGAGACTGCCGCTGACCTCGCAGCGGCTACCATCGATACATGTTGCTCTACCATCAGGCCTAGAGTTTCATTTCACACTGGTTCTTTCAACATTCGCAATCTAGGTCAGATCGGCCAGCAGATAGCACTGACTCTCACTCTATACTCTCTTGGTATTGACATGCGCTGTCTCCGAAACACGCAAACATGAGAACAGCGTCGTGACAAATCTTCAAGTCCCTGGCTCTGACACAGAAAATGATGGCTACACTCTTCGCGTCTTTGGTGATGCTAAGTCAATGGCTCAAGATATTTATTATGTTGGTGTTGCCCACAGAAAAAATGCCAAAGTCAATCTGCTTAACTGGATACCGGTGGACAGCCGCATGTGCGTCGTTCGACTTCGAACCTAGGTTGGAGTCAACAAGCAACGTCCGAAACCAAAGTATCTTCTCAGCACCTCTGTGTATGCCCCTACTGAATGCAGACTATTGCTATCGACAGCCCTCATCTCTTCGTCGCGTGGCGGAGAATAATGACATTGTGATTTCTACCGGGGAGACGAATGACCAAGTGGATCGTCTTTCAGAGTGCCTTAGTCAGGCAGGCTTAGTGAGCCATGAGCGACGCCACTGGGGACTACTACCGAAGTGACGACGGGTCCTGCAGAGAACGTAGGCAGAACCGGCGCAGCGTTTGTAGGTACGCTGCATTCGATTTACTAACCGCGTGCTTGCATGCTAAGTCTCTTTATTTCAGGTGGTGGGTTTTCAATTTTGTCCTAATGCTTTTCTTTCTCAAATAAATGTCCATCTGTACGCTCTTCTATAAACCTGCACAACTCGCTTAAGTCAATTGTAGTTAATTTCGATAACATTTTCGTGTTTGTGTCATTTCCGTAAAATATACTTTCTGACCCCCTGAGCTTATCTCGGATTCTTTCGTAAACAACTTATTTCATATGCTCATTAATTTAGGATTTTTGTCACGTTTCCTTATGCATTACTCGATTTCTTTTCTTTGTTAGCTTTCTCTCAAGTGACTGGCTGTTGCTTGATATCCCCGGTGTGGCTGCGCTTGATGTGCATGTTGACAAGGTGCCTACCTGTCTATTTCCCACTACCTCGTCCATACTGGCTCCAGGAGACAGTTGGTCGTTGCTGGAGGGGACAGGGTGCACGGTTCTTGTGGCCGTGTTAGGATCAAGAAGTGGTTCCATGCACTCAGTGTGGAGCGGACTACGGTCCAGCCACCGCCTTGTGTGCGCATGATTCTCAAATACAGTGTGCTTGTGTTTGCTGTGAGGGAGTGTGGGCCGCCTCCGTTGATGAAACATGGTTCCCATCCGCATGCCTCCCGGTCTTATTCCTTCGGCTTTACACTGGATATGGGGTATGTGATTGGAGCTGTGGGTGGTGTAGCGCAAGCCATCCATGGTCCCTCTGTAGGCGCAGGCGTCCTGTGGCTGGCCACACTGACAGGCAAATCCGAAACCGGATGCCGCCAACCATATATATATATATATATATATATATATATATATATATATATATATATATATATATATATATATATATATATATATATGATTGGCGGTATCCGTACCTTGATTTGTCTGTCACTGTGGCCTCCGTTTCACCAACGGAGCCGGCCCACACACCTTGGAGCTCATTGGCAATACGTCGCGCACCAAGCAGAAGTCATGTATTAAAACTTGCGCACCTAATTGTCAGCCCTCGGTAGCTCAGTGGTAGAGCAGCGGACCGGAAATTCCCTGGCCGGGGTTCGACTCCCCGTCGAGGCACATTATTGTGTGTGAGTTTTAATCGTGACTTCTACTTTCTACGAATGTCAGAATTGTTGAGCAACGCAGGTCATGTAGCTGCTGGTAGAAGCAATCGTTGACTGCATCCGGGCTGAAGTCTGTAGGAGCGTAGGCGGAAATAGTAAACAAGGCACGTGTAACATCTCGGCGCTTACGTAAATTACATGAACCTCGCAGTCTGCATATAGCCGACTGTTGACTGGGATCCAGCCAAGCAAAGGTGTCTCAGCCCTGGTACTCAGTGCAACCCCAACAGCAGCTTGGCCAAAAACGACGGCCTCTGGGTCTCCGGAAACGCGCAAGTGGTATCTTACGTCAGAGTTTGTCGGAGAGGTCGTTGTGATGACTGTACTGGCGTATTGCAACCTGGTTTCCGAAAGACAACAGATGTCCACCGAGAGTGACTCAAGGGTGCGGCCAGGCATGCTTGTCGTCGAACCTGCATCAGTGTGCACATTGAAGGTTGCAAGGCCGAATGGATAAGCGGGTCGAAAGAAAGCTTGGGCTTCGGTTCAGTGTGAGAATGCTGTAACCACCGGGCAAGGAACACCAAAAGTTTGGCTCAGAACTCTGTCAGATGCGACCAGTGAGCTGTTGTTGACGTTGACCGGGTAAGACATAGGTGTAGTTAAAGAAAGAAACGTGGAACGAGCTGTGAGAGGATATTGAGCAGCGGAGACAGTATAGACCGTAGACATGGCACTGGTGAAAGCAGTGGTATAATCAGTCAGTGGGCGAGAAGCCACCCGGTTATCCAAACCGAAGTAGAGGGTTATCACAGAGGCCCCAGTCTGAGCGTTTGATACAGGATCTAACATACAAGGCAGTGGGGCGATATGAGGGGGTATCGCAACACGTTGGGAGCTGGTGTCTAAACAAGTGGTTCATACCCCTTTAGAACAGCAAAGGACCAGGGACCCATCACACCCTTGAATTACAATGCCGTTCCCGTCGCAACGAGACTGGACCTTAACATGGTGCAACGGTTTGCGTACCTCATTGACCCATTGAGCTATACTGGGTGATGCCTCCGGGCACCTTGAGAGCTACTCCTACCTGGTTGGTCAATCGTGAGAGGTCAGACAAACTGTCTCCTGGTCCTCCAGGTTGGGGGTTTGAAATGGTATGACGCCCATTTCTGTAAAACTAAATCACTGCCACCTCTCCGTTGCATGCCGACAGGCTATTGAGCCAAAGGGTTTGGATGAGAACCCTAATCGTCTTCCTGTCTAGGTCTGGGCGCCCTGGCAGTATCTCAGTCCACATACAACCATGACTTTTCCTTCAAACATAAACTTCATCCTGCATCGGCCGTCACACAGATTATCAAGGGTCGCCTTATCTGATGCATACAGCAGGGCGGATAAGCGAAAACATGTTACTGCTGGCGCCTCCCTTCTTTCTTTTCCACCTTTTTCTCCTACTCCCATCCCGACCCCCATTACTAACCTTCCTTCTATAATTCCCAGCTTAATTGACAGCAACCGAAATGCCACTGGAGTAGAACCATCTGCAGCCACCATCCCACAGCACCCATCGGCAAAAGTCCCTTATAAGGCCACGCTGTCCCGTTTCCATGGCGACATTCAATGTTCGCACTCTAAGACAAACAGGTCAACAGGCTGCACTCGCACGCACCTTGGACACACTGGGTATTGATGTGTGTTGTGTGTCCGAACCTAGGATCAATGACCCTGACGGGGTTATTGAATTAACTACACCCTGCTTATCCTCTCGTTATTGGTTGCACGCATCCGGAGACGCCGATGCAGCACTCACGGGTCAAGTTGGTGTAGGTATCATTCTAATCTCTAAGGCTGAGCCATCGTTGGTTGATTGGATTCCGGTAAACAGCCGTTTATGTGCAGCCCATCTTATGACATCAGCTAACGTTGATTCAAGAAGCAGTAAAAAACGTTGTTTGTCTGTGATTTCCGCTTATGCTCCCACCGACTGCAGTTCTCATGCTGTCAAAGACACATTCTATCACGAACAGAACGCGCCACTACGCAGTGCTACTAGTTCAGATATTCTAGTAATTGCAGGAAATATGAACGCACAAATAGGGCGTCTGAGCTCTTCAGAAGCTCAGCTAGGTGGTAATTATGGACTTAACTCCGAACGGACTGACAACGGTGAGCGTCTGCTGCAACTGTGTACGGAGCACCATTTGTTTCTTAGTAGCACTGCTTTTAGACACAGTGGGCGCCGAAGTGCCACTTGGCGTCTTCCTGTAGCTGACCAGCGATGGACCCAAATTGACCACATTGCCATAAGTTACAGGGGACGTGGTTCCATACTGGATTGCCGCTCATTCTGGAGTACCTGTGTCGACTCTGATCCTGCCTTGATACGCTGTCGTTTCCTCACGAACTTTACCGAGAGGCGCACCAAGTATCCCTACGACTGGCAACGGAGAAATTGTCTTAGTCCTCGGTCTGGCAAGCCTATCAATAAGCACTGTATACCGAACTTCCGCTGTCTTGTCCTAATCCCACTGAGCTTCAATGGAATAGGATCTCGGCCGCCATGCACGACGCAGGAGCATCTGCTTGTGGCACTATCCATCGTCACCGCACCAGTCACTGGATATCCGAGAGGTCCGTGAACCTGTTGGAATCTAGTAGACATCTCCCGGCTGGCTCTGAACACAATGTGACCAGACGGGCTACTAGAGGTGAAATAAAGCAGAGCCTAGGTGCTGACAAGGAAGCCTGGTGGACCAATACGGCTCAAGAAATGGAGAAGGCAGGAGCAGTAGGCAATTACCGCAAGCTCTTCCAGCTAATCCGCACCACTGGTCCCAGAAAACCAGGCGTCAGTGACACAAGCAGAGACAGTGCAGGTGCGCTGATACACAATAAGGTGTGCCGTATGGCTCGTTTGGCGGAACTCTTTCAACATCAGTTCAGCTGGCCCAATGCTCCTGGACCTCTCCCTACTCAGGTGATGCAGGACGAGCCATGGACGGTTAGTTTAGAGCCTCCGTCGGAGGCCGAGGTCCGAAACGCGACCACAGCCCTTAATCGTTTTCGTGCCGCTGGCCCGGATTCCCTCCCACCTGCACTACTTAAGGATGGAGATGAGGTCCACTGCAAAGCACTGACCTCTTTATTCGAATGTATCTGGAAGGAAGTGTCGTGGCTAACTGGAATGAATCGATTTTAGTGGCAGACAGTCGCACAGACTATTCTAACCACAGGGAGTATTAGCCGACCGCCAGTTGTAACAAAATTATTGGCCTCGATTATCGTTTGTCGCCTCACTGCGGAACAGGAATCTCAGGTTAGGGAAGAGCAGGCCGGTTTCCGCCCAGGGCGTGGCTGTATAGACCATATATTCACTGCGGTAAGTGCTACAGCAACGTCAGGCATACCGCAGATCGACAATAACTGTGTTCCTCGATTTCAAGAGTGCGTTCGATTCAGTCGATCGAGCAATTCTGTTCGAAATACTTGCGCGGAAAGGTGTTCCCACGAAATATGTGAACATCCTTCGTGCTCTATACTCGAACAATACAGGCCGCGTCAGGGTCTACGGTGGCCTATCGGCTAGCTTTCCGACCACAAGTGGCGTTCGTCAGGGTTGTCCGATTTCCCCATTTTTGTCCAATTTCGTCGTGGATTCTATCATGGAGTGTTCACTTGGGGAATCTAACGATGTAGGCGTTGAAGTGCTGCCAGGTGAAATGTTAGTTGATCTAGCTTATGTGGATGATATCGTCTTGCTTTTCGACGATGTTGGGGCGGCACAATCAACCCTGAATAGCCTGTCCAGATTGGCCCCATTAGTTGGTATGCACTTCGCACCTTCAAAGTGAAAAGTGTTGCTGCAGAACCACCAGCCACTTGATGACCCCTTGAAGCTTGCTAACGAGGAACTCGAGGTGGTTGATCAATTCACTTATCTTGGCAGCTGCGTCAGCAATGATGGGCGCATAGAAACTGACGTCAGCTCACACATTGCAAAAGCCAGAGCTACCTTCTTGAACCTGCGGCATCTTTGGCGACAGAAGGGAGTTTCCCTCCGTCTGAAAGGCCAGGTATACAAGGCTACAGTGAGGGCCGTTCTGCTCTATGGTAGTGAAACTTGGCCCATTCGGTCTGAAGACCTGAGGCGCCTTCAAGTCCTTGATCATCGTTGTTTGCGAAGCATTGCTGGTGTCGGATGGCACCAGCGTGTCCGAAACGATGATGTGCGTAAGCGAGTACTAGGTAGTGATAATCATGCTGGCTCCGTAGAACAACAGATAGCACTGAATAAGTTGCGTTGGCTCGGGCACGTGCTGCATACCCCTGGTCACAGCTTACCCAGGAGGGCCTTGTTCAGTCTACCAGGTGTGGGGTGCCGTTGGTCCGACTCGCCTTCCGGGCTGGAGTCCACGTTACTCGCCTTGTGCTTGGCTGGAGACTTTACAGGACATGGCTCGCAACCGACACCAGTGGCGCGTCTGCTGCCGTCTCCTAATCAGATTGCCTGTTTAAAATGTGTTTTCGGCTGAGTTATCTGCGGGGTAATGGCTAATTATGACGCGGGGCAGTGAAAGCCGCAAGGAAGCTGTCTCGCCGATGCCGCTTTATCTTTGCACGATAGCCAGCTGTTTGTGACGGTATGTTGTCTACACAAGGTGTAGGCGCCTTGACCCTGAATGTTTGCTTACGGCATTAAGGTTTTCAGGTAAGTCCCCCTCCTCTCCCTCTTATTATTCTTTATTTCATAGATCCTCATGGTTGTATGGCAGAGAAGTATCAGTTCAAATGGCTGATGTACTGCTGTTGATGATACTATGCAGTTCGGAGAGAAACAAGAGCATGGACTTTAGTTTGTGATGAGTCACATCCGCCACGTCACAGTGTTGTTAAACGGAAATATGCGGCTTTTTATTGGAGAACACTCACCAGACAAAAGCTCACCACGTCCTGGAACACTGCTGCCGAACCATTCGCTAGAACGCGATAATCTCGGACTAATCAACTAGCCCCACGAGGTATTTCGGTAAGTCAGCCAATTTATTCAGTGCTATTTGTCGTTCTAAGGAACTAGCTTGGTTATCACAGCCTAATACTCGTCTAGGCACATCATCGTTGCGGACATGCTGGTGCCACCCGACACCAGCAATGCTCGCCAGTGAGCGATGATCAAAGAGTTGAAGGCGCCACAGATCTTCACACAGAAGGGACTAAGTACCACTCCAAAACAACAGGACGACCCTCTTTGTGGCCTGGTAAGCACGGTCTCTTAAACAGAGGGAAACTCCCTTCTGCCGCCAAAGATGTTGCAGATTCAAAAAGGCAGTTTTGGTTTTTGTTATGCGTGGACTGGCTTCAGTTTCTATGCGCCCATCGTTGCTAATGCAGCTGCCGAAGTAAGTGAACCGAGCAACCACCTCGAGTTCCTCGTTATCAAGAGTCAACGGTTCATCAAGTAGCTGGTGGTCCTACTTGGACACTGCACTTTGTGGGTGCGAAGCGTATGATGGGACCAGTCTAAAGAGTCACTCAGGGTTGATTGTGCCACCGCAACATCGTTAAACAGTAAGAAGATATCGTCCGCATAATCAAGATCAACTAACCTTTCACGAGGCAGAACCTCAAAGCCAGCATCGAGAGATTCCGTATGGAAAGAATCCATGATAGAGTCCACGACGAAATTGAACAAAAACGGGGAAATCGGACAACCCTGACGAACGCAACTTGTTGTTGGAAAGCTATTCAACAGCTCACCATAGACCTTGACGCGGCCTGTAGTGTTCGAGTATAAAACACGTAGGATGTTCCCATATTTCGTGGGAACATCTTTTCGCGCAAGTATTTCGAACAGAATTGCTCGATCGACTGAAGTAAACGCACACTTGAAGTAGAGGGACACAGCTATTGTCGGTCTGCGGCACATGTAGTGCTAGTCTAGCACCTGCCGCAGAGTCAATATATGGTCTACACAGCGTCGTTCAGGACAGAAACCTGGCTGCACTTCTCTAATTCGAGATTCCCGTTCCGCAGTGAGGCAAGGAATCGGGGTCAGTTATTTTGTCACAACTGGCGTCAGGCTAATACCCCTGTGGTTAGCACAGTCTGGGCGACTGCCCTTCTTGTATATTGCCATTCCAGTTACCTGAGAGACCATTGTTACGGAGAGTCTGTTCAGGCCGAGAACAGTGCCGCAACAGTGGACCGATCCACAAGTAGAGATCGAGCGCGAATATGGATCAAAATGCGAATCTATGAAAAATCAACGGCAAGTCGGACCATGAACTTGAACCGTTTGAGTTGTGTTTATTAATAATAATTAGCATCTCCAATTTCGTTGTGTTAATGGTTTCCTACAACCTATTTATTGCACCATGCTCTCATACAATCAGAATCAGAATCGGAATCCCTCGGTCCGGCTGGTCCCTGGTGTTCGCATTTCGTAGCGGGTTGAACTGGTTGGGGGCGGCACAGCAGATTCAGGCAGGTTATCCGTAAAGTCAGCGGAAACAACAGATTTCTGGCAACGGTCAACGGCACGATAGCAGCAGGTTAGCCGTACAATCAGCAGCACCACAACATCCATTGCTTTGCAGAGGATCTCACCCAAATTTTTAACTAGTGCAGGTGGGAGGAAATCCGGACAATCAGCACGATAAGTATTGAGGGCTGTGATCGCGTTCCACAGCTCAGCCTCCGATGGACTCTTTAGACCAGAGGTGTCAAAAGTCCGACCCGTGGAACAAATGCGGTCCGCGTTAACATTTCAACTGACCCGCGGCCTGATGAAATAATAAATGCAGCCTCGGGTTTTTCGTACATGCGTAACTTTTGTTATTATCTTAATGTCAGACTGAATATGGCCCGACATTCTTTGACCTCACAAAATGTGGCCCACCATGCAAAACGTTTGGACACCCTTGCTCTGGACTAACCGTATATGGCTCCTCTTGCATCACCCAAGTAAGAAAAGGTCCGGGAGCAGGGGGCCAACTGAACTGATCTGGAAAGTGTTCCGCCCAACGAGCCATAGGTCGCACCATAGTGTGCATCAGTGCACACGCGCTGTCTCTGATTGTCAGACTGACGCATGGTTTCGTGGAGCCAGTGGTTCGGATCAGCTGGAAGAGCTTGTGGTAACTGCCTACTGTTCCCACCTCATCCATTTCTTGAGCCCAACTTATCCACCATGCTTCATTGTCGGCACGCAGGCTCCGCTATAGTTCGTGCCTAATAGTCCGTCTGGTAACATTGTGTCTAGAGTCAGCCGAAAGTCTCCTTCTGGATGAAAACAACTTCACCGACTTCTCGGATATCCAGTGACTAGTGCGGTGACGATCAATAATACAACAAGCAGAGGCTCCTGCGTCGTGCATGGCGACCGAGATCCTATTCCAGTGAAGCTGTCATCAGAACAAGAGAGCGGAAGTGCAGTACGCAAGACATCCTGGTACGCTTGTCTGACCGAGGGCTGATAACTTTCAATTGCCAAAGGAGTGAGACGTTCGGTACGCTTCTCGGTAAACTTCGTGGAAAAATGAGTGTACCAAGGCAATGATCAAAGTAGACGCAAGTATTCTAGAACGAACGACAACCCAGAATAGAAGCACGCAATCTGTCATGTAAGATAACATGATCTATTTGGGTCCATCACTGACCAGCTATAAGGTAATGCCAAGTGGCATTCCGGCACCCACAGTGGCTAAAAGCGGTGCTACTAAGAAACAGGCGGTGCTCCGCGCAGTTGCATTAAACGCTCGCCATTCTGTGAAACTGCCCTATCGGCTACGAGTTATTTGGTACCACACCCAATAATCTCAGTGCGGTTTGGGAAAAGTGGGTAGACCAAGTGATATCTAGATAGCCTTTCCACTAGTGCAGAGGAAGTAAATTCCAACTATTTACTACGCGGTTTGTGAACAATTGTGCCCGGTTATCCGGTCTGGCCCTCAGCTGCACGAGCTTCAGATAGTGTCCCCGCAGGTAGTTCTACGTAGCTTGGCAGATTAAATACGACTGACTTCATAATCTTAACATTTCTATCAGGTGTCCCCTTGATCAGCGGCGTTCTAATGAGAACAAGCGTAAACAAGATGGTCAGTCAGCATGCAACTTTTAACGCTGGATTTCGATCGCCCCAGTGGTCAATTTATACCACTAAATAAGTCTCCCTGTCTACATAGCTGGACGACGAACTATCCAATTTGGGCTTGTTTTTGAACGTATCATCATCAGCAGTACATGTTAGCCGAGAGCGAGAAACACATCTTAGCTAATGTGCCGCAATACATAAAGGCACGACATTAAGTAATGTAGACTTAAAAGCAATCAAAATGTAACATGAGGTTAATATCACAGCTGTGCTCGTTGTTGGAGGGGAAGCTAAAGAGAAGGGGAAGGACAAAGTGACCCATTACACAAACGCTATTGAAGTCGACTCTTTGCCATGTCGGCTAGTGCATCTAACATAAAGAAAAAACCTGTAACACCCAGATACGCAGTACAGACGCGTCGCTGCCACACAATTACCACCATTCGCACGTGGGCTAAGGGTACTGCAAGGGGTCGTCCTGCCCCTGCGCAGGCCCGAACCCGGACCGTCAGGTTACAAGACAAATTCGTTAGCTTCAGGCTTTGGGCTTGCGTAGCCAACCAAACGTGTTCAACATTCTTCGGTCCCAAGGTAGGCAGTCGGGAGACCCAACCGACGCCAACTTAGAAGTGAGGGACTTCATGGCTTCTGACCAAATCATCGCTTGGCCACCTCTCCTCTTTTTCCATCCACACCCCGGCGCGCAAACAACGCACACCGCGGGAGTCGGTGGGTTGGCATGCGAAACACGGTCCAACAATCTGAGGGTGATGCGTGATATAACGGTGATAAGCGGTTCACACGCTCTTTCTGCACCATATACGCGGCGTCGAACATGCTCATCCCAGTATGCGTCTCGTCGTAAATTCCAAGGGTTTACATGGCCAGTGCTTGCGTAATTCGTAATAAACCTGGGGAGCTGCAATGGAAAGAACTAGTAGGTGGCTGGATGCTCATAGCACAACCACCTAGTAAGAGACCACACTAAACAAAACGCGAAGGTAAAAAGAAGAAGTGCAATATGCCATGCCGTCAAATCGGGGTACAACGATTTCCTTACCTTAGGGATCACCGCTAGGTCAGGCTCGGACCTGCTACACTCATTGCTTACGTGTTGCTCCCACCAGATATGAGTTAAGCTGCCAAGGCATCGATGATCGAACGTAGCTAGTCGAATTGATGGGCCAGGTTTCGCAACAGTATAGGTTGAAAAAACGGCCGCATTATAAACTTGGCTCTTCAGAGTGAGAGTAATGTCACGCCGGCGCCACAGATGGCGAAGATTATCAAAAGTGCATCGAGCTTTTGCTATACGGTTCGTGCTCACGTCTTCTGTTCAATTAGAGCTGATATAGCTGCCTAGATACTTGGACTTGTCTACGACTTTTAGACGATCACTGTCAAAGTTCAGTGCAGAAGTGGGTCCCTGTTTGTGATTACGTGCAAAGCAAAATAGTGTACATGGATATAAATGGTGCAACATTTTCAGATGTTGTTAAACATTAATATATCTTTAACGCCGCTATTCTGTCTATAAGACTATATTTTAATAAAATTGTAATTTCAGTCAACGCGAGTGACCGTTTTAGCACCCTAAGTGACCGTTTTACGCCAATGGCCGTCCAAGTTGCTGATAAAAGTGTCAAGTAACATGTTGCATGACTGATCTGTCACCTGGGGGTTACATATAAACCGCGATAAATGTTCTGTCTTCTCGAGTAGTGCTCCTGATCCGCTTGGCACCTATCATATCGGTGTCTCCTCGCGACTGTCAATCGAGCAAAGGGTCTCGGCGATGTATCCTCCGATCTACGAACAACCCAGGATACGTCAAAGAAAGTGGCTGCAGCGAACAGGATGTTATGGGCTAAGATCATTATATCGGATGACTTCTGAGATCTTCAAACTCGTCTCACATGTGCGTTCCATCCTTTCGTACGGCTTACCGGCGAGTTACCCACTCACTAAGTCCGAGGGTAACCTTCTGGAGAAAGTTCAGAGGCGAGGTTCTAAATCGGTCCCAGCTCATAGGAAGTTGTCCTACTACCATCGTCTCTCTAGACTACTGCCCCCGTCGTGGAGACCTACACCACGCAAGACGCATTCTGAGTAATGAGCTCGGTATCGATTTCTAACTACTTCCAGATCAACGAAAGTATCGTGGACACAGTAGGAAACTTCAAACCGAGGAGACATCTAGTTGGTCTAGATGTCACCTTATCTACTCGGGTAGTGAACGATTAGAACACTACCAGAAGCTGTGGTCAGCGCTCCCACTGTGGAATGTTTCAAGAGGCTTTTAGATTTCCACCTGGTTAGTGCATCAGGATCGTGCTGGTATTCGTGTAATTAAGAACACTTTTTCGCGCTAACACGTACCTTCCTCAGTCCATTTGGGATGCGATAAAGTAGACAAGGGTTCTAGTATCTGCTTTATATAATTCAATGTATTCAATTTAATGTATTTGGAATGAATTTCGATCGCGCAAGAAAATTATCGGCTTAATCTTACCACTATAGTGATTTGTAACTAAAGCTAGTAATCTATTTCCGCTTATTGTCGACGGTATTCGCAACCAGAAAAATGCATTCACGGCATTCCTTAAAGGTGCAGTAGAAAAAGATTTCCAGCTGACCGTAAATCGTTCCAAACGTGTCCAAACTGGACAAAAAGGTTCACGAAAGCAGTCACTATAGGCCTTTCAACGTTCACTCCAGCGGACATTTGTCGGTCACTTAAACTATGCAGGGATAAATATGCCTAAGAATGAACACAGCACTGGTCAATTGGAGGAGGATCTCACGTTGAGTATTAAACAATGCCATGTTGATGCGAAACAACTCCTAACGAGCCCTGTTGGCAATATGTTGATAATGCGCCGAAGGCCTGAAGCTATCCACCATGAGGACGCATAAGTCCCAAGCAGTTCAAGTTCAAGTGGGACTGGAACGATAAGATTATCCCGTGAGTGATCCTTCTTCAGCGGGTCGTTAAACTAGGTGTTGGCAGACTTTGAAGTACTGATGAATCTAAAACAAAGACAGCAACACACCCGGTCCAACCAATTAATGCCCACGTATCTTGCCCAATCAGACCCTGCTGGGCCGGTTGGGTGAAGTAGGAAATAGAAAAAAGTAAACTCAGAAGGCAAGAAGAGATAGTGGAAAGGGCTAGACAAGTAGAATACCAAGATATTTGTGTCATTAAAAAAGGAATAAAGACTGAAGGTGAGTCAGTTATGAAAAAGGAAGGTTTGGCGCTGCCACTCAAGAGCACCGAGCAGGCGCGCAAAACCATTAACCGTAGGTTCCCTAACCACGTGATCTGGAATCGAATTCCTGAGATCGATAACTCGGCTCGACAGACGAGTTTCAGTCCTAATCCTATCAGACCGTTGTTTATGCAGTTTCAGTGGGTGACCGCGGCAATTAGGTAACGTAGCGGAACTAAACGGCCCTGACAAGTCTAGACCGATCTTACTCGCCAAAATAAAAGTGAGAATCAGGTCCCTACTTTTCCTTCGGTAGTGTATGGAATACATCCTAAAACTAAGCAAGAGTTCAGGATACGTCTGTCCCCGTAGATCCTGCATTAACCGAGTGTCTGCTAGTAACGCCTTCTGCAAGTTCATTTTGTCTCAAATAAGATATGGTTAGCAGGCCTGGATATAATATTCCAGGTGGGGGCGGACGAATGCTGAGAATAGCTTCGCAAACAAATTGGCCGTTAGGACTCCGAAAGAACGGCAGATAAACCACATCGTACAAAACCCCTGATAAGTAGCCTTCATCCAATTGTCTCCAGAATGAAGTGCTGATGAGTGTACGATACCTAAATCAACCTGCTGAGTGACAACAGGGAGTTCACCACCGCCGACAGCATATCGGGTGGGAGGATTACTAGCTCCGATTCGGTGAAGCCTATTTATGGGCATCAACCATAAGGTAGACCATTCGCAGAGCATATCCAAGGTATCCTGAATTGCCTCAGGACGCCCCGGGATATCCACAATATTCCAGGGATTAAGGTTATCAGCAAACATTAGTGATGATACTGCTTGCTCCCCCGTCAAGTCATTTACAAAGATCGCGAACAACAATGGCACCAATACAGAGCCCTGCGGGACGCCACTAAGGGCAACTTGTCTGAGCAAAAAGCTAAGTCCCACGCGTACGCAGTTCCCTCCCCTAAAGGAAAGCAGACACCCAGTTAAGGTCACGACCAGATATACCGTAGGAACGCAACTTCAGTGAGTCGAAGATGAGAAACAGTCAAAAGCTTTCGGAAAGTCCACAAATAGTACGTATACAGCGTGGCTACTTTACCGCTTCGGCCGAGCTTTCAGAAGCTACAGTTAGATTAGTCTGACACGAAAATCCCTAGGGAAGTCCATGTTACACAACACTGAGAAGGTTAAATCTATCCAGGCGGTTCACACCGAATCCCTTATCAGCTTGGTAAACAACTTGACTATTACGCTTGTCAAACTGATAGGCCGGTAGTTCGCCGGCAGTGCGTTGTAAGACGCAGCTGTCAAGCGACATTGAAAACACGCATGTGAGAGGACCAGTCAGCTCAGTGACCAATTCATGCAACAGCTTCGGATGAATTGAATCAGGACCGGAAGCTTTAGAGGGATTAATGCCTTGCATTAGCTCGAAGACCTGAGTCTCCGTTATGCTAAACTCAGCTAAGTAAGAATCCTATGGAACTCTTGAAAGCAATTCAACAAGTGGTAAAGAGATCTCCCAAGCAAAGATCCCAGTATACCGATCACCAAGTATACAAGCCTTGTCATATTTAGTTTGAACACGGGTCCCGTTTGCTCGCAATATCACTGGTATAGACAGTTTTGCCCCACTGCGTCATTAGACGTAAGCAAAATTATTCTTTGTATTTGCTGCGGCCGAGTCCGCTAATCCCTGCTCGTACTGGAGACGAACAGTCCTGAGATGCTGCTCACATTTATTTCTGATCTATCAATAACTATCATAGGTAGTGGTTGATGAAGCTGCTTGGTAGGTTTGCCAGCATCTAGGCCGTTTCTTGAGTATGTACTTGCCTATGGTATCTATCCATGGAGGTTGTACGCGTAACCCTCATGAGTGGATAGGGAGTGGAAACCTCCGAAAGGTAGGCCTTAAATTTATCCCACGCTAACTAGACAGAGTCAGCCAGGCTTCTTGTGGATGATTTTCACGAGTTACTAGTGAGACTGTGGGAGCAGGAAACTGTCCCAACCGATTGGAGCCGCTCCATCATAGTCCCAATTTTCAAAGGAGGCTCACGATCGGAATGCGGCAGCCATAGAGGAATCAACCACCAAATTGCTTGCCTCTATCATCCTTCACAGACTGACTGGCACTCGTGGAAGCCAGATTGGCGAAGAGCAAGCTGGATTTCGTCGAGGTCGTAGCTGCACTGACCACATCTTCACGTTGCGTCAGTTGTTGGAGCATCGTCACATATATTGGCGGCCCACCGTTGTCGTGTTCCTCGATATCAAAGGTGCATTCGATTCGGTGGATAGACATGCACTTTGGGACTGTCTACTCAGGAAAGGTGTAGCTGAGAAATATGTGAATATTATCCGAGCATTATATGCTCGTAGCTCGGGCAGAGTGAGGGCTTACGGCAAGTTGTCGTCGCCCTTTAATATCTCCAGCGGCGTGAGACAAGGATGCCCGCTGTCACCTTTCCTCTTCAACTTCGCTGTTGACGAAGTCATGGAAATCGCGTCCACAGGACACGACTTAGAAGGTGTGGAGCTACTCCCAGGAGAACGACTTCTTGATTTAGAGTATGCTGATGATTTTGCCCTCATCTGTGACAGCTCACAAACGTGCCAAGCGGCACTGGACAGATTAGCACTAGCTGTCCGTCACTTCGGGCTTTGTTTCGCACCCTCGAAGTGCAAAGCGTTTCTCCAAGATTGGTCTGGACCGCCTCTTACGCTGACCCTTGGTGGGTATCAGCTAGAATTCGTTCAAAAATTCAACTACCTGGGAAGTTGTATCAGCGCCTGTGGGATTGAAGATGAAATCACGAATAGTATAGCAAAAGCTCTAAGTGCTTTTGCTAACCTTCGCCACTTATGGCGCCGGCGCGACATCACTCTTACCCTGAAGGGTAGAGTGTACAATGCAGCAGTACGTTCGACCCTATTGTACGGTTGTGAAACCTGGCCGCTTAAAGCAGTGGACCTGAAGAGGCTAGTTACGTTCGACCACCGATACCTTCGTAATTTAGCTCACGTTTGGTGGGAACACCGCATGAGTAAGGAGCGTGTGCGACGCCTTGTTTATGGCACAGGAAAAGAAAATGAACCGCTCAGCACCGTTATTTCACGCATCAGGCTCCGATGGCTCGGCCACGTGTTACGCATGCCAGCCCACCGACTTCCACGACGTGTGTTGTTTGCGCGCCAGGGGTGTGGATGGAAGAAGAGGAGGGGTGGCCAAGCGATGACTTGGTCCAGAGGAATGAAGACCCTCACTTCGAAGCTGGTCTCGGTTGGAGCGTCTCGGCTCCCTGGTTGGGGTCCGAAAGACGATGAACACGTTTGGTTGGACACACTTGCTGATATGGCTAGGAGCCGACCTCAGTGGCGTTCGTGCTGAGTATTTTTGTCCCACCCCATCCCTCTTAGCCTCCTTCTCCAACCACGACCTCATTATTTAGCCTTATATAATTTTGCATAATAATTTTTTTGGGTGCACAGCAGCTTACCGGAACGATGCCCATCCGTTACCGGTAGCTCAGCCAGCTTTCACTTGTTGTTTATTTTTCTCCTTTTTTTCTTTGTATTGCGGCACAGTAGCTGAGGTGTTTTCCACCTCTAGCTAACGTGTATGATGATGATGGTAGGCCATATTCTAAGACTGAACGGACGTACGAAGTGAACAACGGTCGAAAAATCTCGGGAGTCATTCGAGCGAATGATCTTCTTTAGGCACCTACCAGTCTCCTTCCAGTGGCCACCTTCTTTAACGTGTCGTGAGTCGTTCTAAGGTCAGAAGTTACGATAACCCGAGATTTCTCTCGTGGGTGGCATTCCTAAGGATAAACCCACCAATGTGGTATGCACCGGTCCCATCTACCGACTGCGCTACAAACCGACTGCTTGACCTACGCCGATGACCTCAAGCTTTATTCAACAGTATCCAGCATTGAAGATGCGGACAGATTACAAGGGACTCTAGACCAGCTGCACAAATGGTCCATCAGGTGGGAACTGCCAGTAAACCGAGATAAATGCGCTTTTATCCCAATGGGTGGCACCGAACCCTACGGTGCATACCACGGAACCGTTCTATCCGCCACTGGCGCGAGTTTAAATGCTCTCCATTGTTCAAGTTCAAGTTCAAGTTCAAGCGGGACTGGAACGATAGGATAGATCCCGTGAGTGTTCCTTCTTCGGCGGGTCGTTGAACCGGGAGTTGGCGAACTTTGAAATACTGATGGACCTAAAACAAAGACCGCATCACACCCTGTCCAACCAATTAATGCCCACGTATCCTGCCCTAGCAGTCCCTGCTGGGTCGGTTACGTGAAGTAAGAAAGAGAAAAAAGTAAACGCAGGAGGCAAAAGAGAAAGTGGTAAGAGCTAAGCAAGTGGAATACCAAGATATTTGAGTCAATAAAAAAGAACTGAAAAATGAAGGTGAGTCAGCTAGGAAAAAGGAAAGGTTTGCTGTTGCCACCCAAGAGCATCGAGCTGGCGCGCAAAACCCTTAACCGTAGGTTCCCTAACCACGTGATCTGGAAGAGAATTCCAGCGATCTATAACTCGGCGCGATAGACGAGTTTCCGTCCTAATCCTATCAGACCGTGGTTTATGCAGTTTCAGTGGGTGACCGCGGAGACTAGGTAACGTAGCGGGACTAAAAAGCCCTGACAAGTCCGGGCCAATCTTACCCGTCAAAATACGATAAGTGAGAATCAGGTCCCCTCTTATCCTTCGGTAGTGCATGGAGTACATCCCCAAACTGAGCAAGCGTTCAGGATACGTCTGTCCCCGTAGACCCTGCACTAACCGAGTGCCCACTCGTAACACCCTCTCCAAGTCCATTTTGTCTCGGTTAAGACATGGTGGACAAGCCTGAATACAATATTCCAGGTGGGGTCGGACGAATGCCGAAAATAGCTTCACAAACAACTTGGCCGTTAAGATTCCGAAAGAGCGGCGGATAAACCACATCATACGAAACCCCCGACAAGCAGCCTTCTTCCAGTTGTCTCCAGAATGAAGTGCTGATGCGTGTACGACTCCTAAATCAACCTGCTGAGTGACAACAGGGAGTTCACCACCGCCGAGAACATATCGGGTGGGAGGATTAGCAGCTCCGATTCGGAGAACAGAGCACTTGGCCCTATTTATGGGCATCAACCATAAGATAGACCATTCCCAGAGTATATCCAAGGCACGCTGAATTGCCTCAGGACCCCCCGGGATATCCACAATATTCCAGAGCTTAAGGTCGTCAGCAAACATTAATGATGACACCCCTAGCTCTCCCGGCAAGTCATTTACATAGATCGCGAACAACAATGGCCCCAATACCGAGCCCTGCGGAACGCCACTAAGGACAGCTTGCCTGAGCGAAAGGCTACGCCCCACCCGTACGCACTGTTCCCTCCCCTCAAGGAAGGCAGACACCCATTGAAGGGCGCGACCAGATATCCCGTAAGATCTCAACTTTAGTGAGAGCCGAAGATGTGGAACAGTGTCAAAAGCTTTCGAAAAATCTACGAATAGCACGTCTACAGCGTGGCCACTGTCTACCGCTTCGGCCCAGCTTTCACGAGCTACAAGTAAATTAGTCTGACATGAAAATCCTTTGCGGAATCCATGTTGTGCAACACTGAGAAGGTTGAATCGATTCAGGTGGTTCTCCACTGAATCCCTTATCAGCTTCTCGAACAATTTGACTACTACGCTTGTCAAACTGACAGGCCGGTAGTTCGCGGGTAGAGCGCTGTCACCGCCCTTAAAAATCGGAGAGATGATTGCCTCCTTCCATTCCGAAGGTAGGCTGCAGCTGTCCAGCGATATTGAAAATACGCACGTGAGCGGACCACTCAGCTCAGTGGCCAGTTCATGCAACAGCTTCGGATGAATTGAATCAGGACCGGAAGCTTTAGAGGGATTAATGCCTTGCAGTAGCTCGAAGACCTGAGTCTCCGTTATGCTAAATTCAGCTAAGCAAGAATCCTCTGGAACTCTTGAAACCAATTCAACCTGCGGTAAAGAGGTCTCCCGAGCAAAGACCGCAGTATACTGATCACTCAGTA
This sequence comes from Dicrocoelium dendriticum, assembly GCA_944474145.2. NCBI lineage: Eukaryota > Metazoa > Platyhelminthes > Trematoda > Plagiorchiida > Dicrocoeliidae > Dicrocoelium > Dicrocoelium dendriticum. The sequence goes on from OX104063.1 coordinate 81,459,001, forward strand.
TGCAAGCCTTGTCATAGTCAGTTTGCGCAGGGGTCCCGTCTGCTCGCAATAAAGCTGGTATAGACAATTTTGCCCCGCTGCGTCTTTTAACGTAAGCAAAAAACTTCTTGGGATTAGCTGCGGCCGAGTCCGCTAAACCCTGCTCGTATTGGAGACGAGCAGTTCTGAGATGTTGCTTACATTTATTTCTATTCTCTCGATAACTATCATAGGTACTGGCTGATGGAGCTGCTTGGTAGGTTCGCCAGCATCTAGACCGTTTCTTGAGTAGGTACTTGCCTGTGGTATCTATCCATGGAGGCTGTGCCCTTAACCCTCTTTTCCTAATGAGTGGAATATAGGGTGCGGAAACCTCCGTAAGGTATGCCTTAAATTTATCCCAGGCTAACTGGACAGAGTCAGCCATCGAAATCTCACAGTTCAGAACTGAAGCCTTAGTTCGCATTGCACTAAAGTCCGCCCGCCAAATATTCGGAAGTAATTCAACAGCGGTCTCTTGGTGCCTTGAAAGAGCACATCGAAAGGATATGCATACGTGATCGCTGGACCCTAGAGGTGCACCGCATGAAACGTCAGTCACGAAGTCCAGGGACTTAGCGAAAACCAAATCCAAAGTAGATGGCATTTGGTTGTCCATATACCTAGTGGGAAAGTCAACGAACTGGTGCAAAGGCACTTGGAGAGTCAGTTCAAGGAAGTCTGCACCGAATGTTCCTAATGCCGAATTGCAAGAAAGATCGGCCCAACAGACTTCCGAGAGGTTGAAATCCCCTAGAACTAAACACTTATTCGCAGACTGAGTGCGAATAAAGTCAAGTATCCCCCTGGAGGAACTTCCAGGACTTCTGTATACCACTATAACTGTAAACTGGGTAGAGGAAGTGCACAAAACAGCCGATAGGGCTTCAACAGTCTGATCCGACGACTGGAATGTGCAAGTCCTCAACACATCTAAGTTACAGCTCACATACAGTACAACGCCTCCGCCTTGGCGACCAACGGAGCGATCAGTTCTAAGCAGCGCGTAGCCAGGTAAATATACCTCACCGTCCGTGATATCCGGAGACAACCACGTCTCAGTGAAAGCAAGTATGTCGGGACGAGATTTGTCTACAAGTAGACCCAACTCGTGCACCTTGTTCCTTAGGCTACGCACGTTGCTAAGTACTACCTCAAGGAAGTCGGCACGACCATCCCTGGGTCGTGCGCCATCAGGATTGGTTCTGATAGGGCGGAAAGTAATTTCCGGCTGACCACCTGAAAACCCACCAGACGGAGGCCTTGCTCACCAGCCGCCCGTCTAGTTTTGAGGTCTTTAATAGCCTCCTTTAACTTCAACCTATCTGCCAGTGGGAGGTCCGGCTGAACGCTGACACCACTACCCTTAAGTTTGAATGCAAATCGCAGTAACGATTTGCGTTCCTCCGGGGTAGAAAGGACTACGCGAAGTAGTCGGGGTCGTGGATTTGGCGTAGCGATAGGAACGTTCCCCAATCTGGTCAGCTTTCTGACAGTGACACCAGGGAAACCAGGTGGAAGCAGCTTGCTGACACACAGTTTCAGCCACTTGATGTCATCCAAGATGCGTTCCCTTGGGAGAACAGCCTCAGATTCAGTAACGTTACGGAATATAACGCTACTATCCGTGAAAGAGTCGGCACGACGGGGAGTGTTTACCCCACGTGCCTTTGATTCGACACCTATACCAGCTGTTTTCACCACTGGCGGTGGGACTGTCGCTGGCTTCCCAAACGACGCCGAAGCAACGGTAGCGTAGGTTTTCCGCTCTATTGCCGGCGTCTTACTGGTTCCAGGGTCTTCAAGCCCCTTCGAAGTTTTACGAGCAGATCTTGTCCGCTTCTTCTTTTGGCTCACTGGAGCAGGGGCCGTTGACTTTGTATCGCATTGGGCAGTTACCAGCATTTCGTCAGAACAGGCTGGTTCACTGGCGGCCGAGACAGTCAGCGTCTGTGGAAAGTTCTGTGTGCAATCTTCAGACGACTTTACGACTGTCAAAGACGGCATCTCGTTCGATGCCGTGGCAACTATTTCTCTGGGTTTAGCAGAGGGCTTTTGGTATTTCCGCACCCTATTTTTCTTCACTTTGATCGGATCATGAGGACCGCCAGCAATGCTACCTGGATTGGCCGGTAGGATGTGCGACTTTATGATCGAGTGACAGACTCCAGTGGATGGATCGTCAGCAATGTTGCCGGCTATTGCTGTGTCTTCAAACGAAATATTTAGGGATTTTAAAATTAAATCCATTTTCGTATCGAGCGACGCAATAGAGGCGAGTTTAGCTATCGCCAACTCAACATCTGCCAACCTTGAAGCCAACGCTGAAAGTTTAGCACCGGTGACAGCCGGGCGCGATCTTTTAGCGCAGCATTCAGCGCAGCTGAAAAGAAAGTGGACGCTTGATGATAGCATTTGGTACTGGTCAGCTTGTAGGCCGGTACAGCTTTCGTGATACCAGCGGCAGCAGACGTCACACTGCATACCACCAGATGCATCTGTTACTGGCTCTGAACAGTTAATCTGTCCATCTGTTCATCAGGACAACCTGTTTCTCTGTTCTCAAAAAGTAAGGGTTTTATTGCGTACTTGCGCAACGTGTTTGTAATGAAGTCAGTACCTACAAAAATCCGAAAACTTATTTGTATCATGCCTACTTGCGAAGTTGAATAAAAGGAGGAAAGTTGAAATATAACAGTGAGTTGCTAAAAAGGAAACGGAATATAAAAAAATGGTTTATGGAAGTCCACTGCATGTATTAAAATATAGAAGGACGTGGGAGAATGCATGGTAAATTTCCAAGACAGGAGAATCCACCTACAACTGTGTGTACCGGAACCACACTGCCGAAAAACATCCTTCCTAAGTGGCGGATAGGACGCTCCGGATAATATAGGTCGTTGGGACCTGCACGTTGTGCAAGGGCGGCGACGCAACCTTGAGATGGCATATAGACGGAATATGGACAAATAAGATGGATCCTATCTAATAGCTTGTTAATACCTGAAATTATCTGTGTAACTAAGTAAGTCACCCATTATTTTTCCTTCATTGTTGTATTTAGTGAGAGCAATTTTAACTAGCATTTAGTCCTACTCGTTTACTTACACATGAATGGTGGGTTATATTTGGAGGCCTTCAAAGGATTATTGGATCATTAGATTGTAGAGAGCAGGAAAGTCCCTCGTTAGCTCCGTCACTTTCCAATTATTTCGTTAATGCCTTCCGTCGCTAGGAGGCGACATTCCACAAAGGGCCGTAGCAACTACGTTGTAAGAAGCAAGCTCCCGGATTACTCATCAAATGAGAATCCAAAAATTAGTTCAAGTCACGTCGCGTCAGGTACAGTGGACGAGCGAAGCCTTCGCCTAACGTGCGTCCTGTTTCTTGTGCCTTTAAGTAAAGCGGCCCCCTGCACTTCAACGTTAGATTGAATCTTCTTGCTTCCTCGAAGGAATGAAGCAAGAACAAGTACAAGATTTGCACTTTTATCTGTCAGTATTAAAATACACTACATACGCCAGTACAAGTGCAATGTAACTTGGGAAGGGCAGACCATCACTCATCTAAGTCCTTTTTGAAGACTTCTGCAGACGCACCTTTCACAAAATCAGTTGGGTTTATGCTGGTTGTTAACTACTCCATTCGTAATAAACTTTGCTCTGATTTCCAACTGAACTGTATAATTTTTGGACTTCAGACGGTGCCGGCGCCGGCTGTCTGACATAGCTAAATTATACAGATAGGTGGGACCAATTACACTAAGTCCCTTAGTGCTCTTGAGCGTCTCAATCAACTGCACTCAAATCGCTTAAATACTGACTCAGTCTGCGCGTCGACCACATATTTCGTCATGTCGATTCAATTAGTTACAATGCGGGTTGATAGAACAACAGGGGTGCGAACTCTGGTGCTTCTGGTTTTATATAGTTTTCAGTTGTGCCCCCAAGTGGAACTGCCAGTGTTGCCCTGAAAGAACGATTGTAGCTCCATTCCCATCGCCTCCATCAGAATTCGCCTAGTAAAAGGCAGCTCACCTCTACGTCGACGATATTCCAGGAAGAGCAGATGCATCCGCTGTATTCCAAGCGCGTAATGCAAGTCCCTTAACTCTAGAATGGAGATCGAAGCACGCCGCTTGACATTCTCAATTCTGTCAAACTCGAAGTTCGTACGAGAGCTTGTGGCTGGTGGTCCGTATTCAAGGATCAGGATTCTGAAGCTCTCCGGGATCAGTCGCGAAAAGGCTGTCCGTATGTCATGGGGCATCCTGTTTGCCGCAGCAAACCTCCTTAGTGTGTCTTATGTGGTCCGTGAATAATGTGAAAAGGCGTACCGGTAGCTATCGCAAGGATGGTGGATCTGAGTAACACCCCACAAATATGGTATGTCCTGAACAATTCAAGCGCGCCTATGGGGAGTACTGAGTAATTGGCACGATTTATGGACGATTGCTAATAGACTGACCAGTCGTCTAGCATGTCCAAGCCTGCAATGTGCCAGCATCCTAAAAACCGGATACCTTCATCCGCAGCTTCATGTCATCGGCGTAAATCAGGCAATCCATCTGAAGCTACAAAGGGAGGTCCTTAGTGAATAACTAGTACAGTTCTGGACAAATTACCGACCCTTGCGGAACACCGTTAATCTTGCTCACAGGAGCGGAGTAAGCATTATTCACCTTGACTAGTTTGGTCCGGCCATCCAAAAAACCACCGCTAAAAGAAAGGAAATTCTCAGACACAAGTAACTGGGAGTTCGAGAAGGCGCCCTGCTTGAGGGAGCTTGTCCAACGCCACGCTGAACTATGCTGGTAGCACATCCAGGCGTATTCCAGCGTCTAACCACCTCGCCCAGTTCTCCCTGGCAACCGGCAGGTTCGAGGTACAGAAGCATGCCCGCAGAACGCCATGCTGAGCACAAGAGTTGATGTTTATGTTCTTGAATTGAAGCTGCCGTACGTGCTTTAGAATCCTTTCCATTAACTGGGCCGTAAGGAGACCAAACAGCTAGGTCGATAGCTTGCAGGATCTTGACTGTCCCCTGCACTGTATTTAGGTTTAGCGGTCCCCAGTTTCCTAACAACCTGGAGTCCTCCAGCTTCCAGGTGGTGACGAAACATCTCACAGATGGGAGCAGCAATGTAGTCAGCCACGGTGTTGAGGAACGGCGACTGCAGCCCATCAGGATTTGGAAAGGAGTTCAGATCTATTTCATGTAGATCTTTGATCGTGCCAGTCACACTAACTGCTATGTGCTGCAACACAGAGGGGTTGCCTGGCGCAATGTCACCGGGTGACAGCATCTCTACGGAGTAAGCAGATGAATACTGAAATGCCAGTAGACTGTCTTTCGTCGCATCGTCGTCCAGCAAGCCAATCTTCTCTGCGAAAAACAGGAACGGAATACCGCTGCCGGCTCTGGTACTGCTTGTAGATGATGAGTAGGGAGTACTATGAATATATTTTTTGCAACAGTCTATGAATAGACATTGCACCACCGGAAACCATGGAACTCAAAACAAGGTACAGAAATAGTAAAAGAAAACACAACACAACACATCAAAGTCCACGGTTTCCTCAGAGGGCGAGATACTACCCGGTTGCCAAGCCGAAGTAGGGTGTTGACTTAGGGAACACCACCCCGAGCCTTTCGCTGAATAGCCTGTCCGCAAAGCAGCGGAGCGAATTCAGGGAATCACGCCCATTGGGAGCCGGTGACTGCTTGATCAGTTCATACGCCTTTCGTTTGTTCCTTTGCCAAACAGGGGCCCAATGCTCCCCGAAATAACAGCATCAATTTGCTGGAATACAATGCTTCGCCAGGATGAAGCAAGGGGCAGTGACTTTATTTAGTGGCGAGTCACGTCCGCCAAGTCACAGTGTTGTTAAACGGACATATGTGGCTTTTTATAGGGAGAACGCTTGCCAGGCGAAAACCCACCACGTCCTGGAACACTGCCGCCGAACCATTTGCTGGAACAGGAAAATCCCGAACAACCCAGCTGGCACCACGAGAAGGTTGTTCGGCAAGCCAGCCAGTACTATGAATAATAGAGACAGAGTGGCTTATTCGTCACCAATGCAAATGATAGCTGTTTTACCGTAAAATAAGGCATTATTTGCAGGTTCGCACAAAGGAATTGGCGAAAAATTGCGTAAGTAACAACTTGCGTTCGCTACAACATTTTCAAGGATGGTGTTAAACAACATAGTGCAATGACAACCGTGTCCCAAATAGTGGCCGTCAGAGGGTCAGAGGGTCTAAGGTCACAGGTTTTCATGCTCCCAACCGTCTTAGTTGGACATACTTGTGACAAATATTAGCCAAAGAGGAAACTTTTCCAGCTTAAGTGCAAGTGGAGCTGGCACGATAGGATAAATTCCGTGACCATCCGGTTCGGACGGAACGTTGAACAAGGTAAAGATTTCGTGCCCCGAGGTTTTGATAACGGTAAAACGAAATATCCTAACCACAGCATATTCAACCAGTTATTGCCCATGTTGCTTGCACATGCATTCCGTGTAGCGTGGGTCAAGAGAAGTAGGAAAAGGATTGGCAGCACGCTGTAAATAAACTTGGGAAAGTCATTTAAGTAAAGAATAATATCTAAGCAAGGCATAAAAAGTGCAAGCAAATTCGGAAGACATAGGATTAAGAAGCGGGGAAATTTCGTTCTTCCCAAAGGCATCTGATTGGCCTTTGAAATCCTCACATAGTGTGGCTGCTTATTTCTTATGCACAGTTGCTAACGCAATGCGACATCCGTGTTTCCGACCTGCACCGTTTGGAAGCAGTTTGCGTAGGTTCATTGGATGACCAAGAAGACACGACAATTTAGCCGGGCTAATTAGGCAAGATAAGTATGGTCCAAACTTTCAAGTTACATTTGAATAAGCAACGACAAGGCCAGTTCTGCGTCATTGGCAAGGCATAATACACATGTCAAAACTATGTAGTCCCATTGGATAAATTGGCCCCAATTATCACTCGACCAGCCTGGTACGCACTCGCAAAAGCCTCTCTAGCTCCACTTTTCCTGAAGAAGGCAGCTCGGGTAAGCCTAAGCGCGGGGTTCCAAATGGGGTTAAACAGAAACCTGAACAGCTACACCAAGGTGTCAGCAGGAAAAGCTCCGAAAGGTTGGCATCTTGACTACAACCTACGGAATACCTTACTTGCAGCCTTCTAATACTTGTCGCCGGAATGCAAAATGGAAGGATAAGTACATCCTTTTGGATGTTCCGCGACACAGATGTTTTCCTAGGGAAAGACACGACATTGTTTCTTTTCAGCGCTTCACTAAATAGTAGGACTATGCAGATTTAACGCACCATGTGCTCTAGATGCTTGGCTTGCGGTAAAGAATTTACGTCCTGCTCGAAAGCCGTTAAATGCTTTTCGTGCGATGGATCGTCGCACACTGTCTGCCGTAAAAGCGATGCAGTGAGGTACGAACCTCTGCAGTGGTATACCTCCGCTGTTGTCAAATGCATCTGTAACTCTTGTCTAGCCATGCTTAAGGTCGTGCCACTTGCGACCCGTCTACCTCCGCACACTCCATATTGTGTACCCGACCAACCTGCGGTTTGTACAGCGGAAACAACCCACGCCCTCCGTTACATCTGTTCAGGACTTGTCAAACTACTCATAAAGTATTGCGGTGGCAAGTCTCATCTGTTTCATCGGAACCATTGACGACGGTTGTGCAGATTATCCCACGTGAGCCGAAAACATATGCCATCGTAGGGTGTCAACATGCGATGTCGACAAAGATACTGTGTGAGTCTGGGCGCAAGGTTCAAGCGAAAAATTCACAGACCGAAAACACAACTCGACCCTTTTAGTTCCCCACTGAGGCTTGTGCTTTACTAGGTGAGACAGCTAGCAGGCCTGGTCAAGGCACATCAACAGACCCACAATTGCCGCCTGTTTTGATATGGTTATGGAAGTGGGAAGTTAGGGCAAAACCAAATAAAAAACCTGTGTGGGTTAACTAGCATACTAAGCAAAAGCAAATGGTCCACTCTCTGCATAACTTTGGGTGCGTCCCTGTGGGTCATGCTTCCGAAGGTGTCATTTAGCTTGCGTAAATCCAGAATAATCCGTTGAAGTAACAAAGCGCAGAGCATGTATTCGGCCTCCTAAACGTTTCTTGAAAAGAACTTATTTTGGGGCATAGACAAATGAGTATGGAAGGGTGAGTCCGGGTTGACATACTCGGAGTGCGAAGTCCTTTCGTCAACCACCCAAACGGCTGTGTTGCTGCCTCGGTTCCAAGCTAATGCCACAAAGATCGTTGCTCGGACTGCTTCACTAGGTGACAGCATTCGTAAGTGAGGTTGGTAGGCAAACATTTGGTCCCCAACCAGCTTCCGTCCGTCAATAGTTGTCGCTAGCATGGAAGGATTCTAAACCACTTGTCCAACTTTCTTGCACAACGTTGGAGAGTTTCGAGCGCTGCAAGGGCACGTTTTACTAGCAAAAGTCAAGTCTGGTTAGCGCCTGGGATTTCGGAACGAGCTTAGGCATCGAGCATCAGAATGAAGATAGATGAAAGTAAATTCGCCAATACCCTCCCTGAAAAACCAACCTTTTGGTTACCACATTTTGAAGCGAATGCTGACTGTATACCGCAGCCGAGGTCGTCTCGCACCAGCACACAGTGGTCACCTTACTGCAGGCTTTTCTGCAAGTTCTGCTCTCCGCGATTGTAGATATAGGCTTGTCTATGGCGGATGTGGACGATTGGCGGTTGTCCATCATGGGTGACAGTATCTCTGTCACCGACTTCTGCAAGGCATCTTTGAATTCGCGCTAGAGGCTTTCGCGGTCATCCATATATTTGCTCGCACTCTAAACTTTAAAGGTCATCCGAGACAAGTCAAAATTTTGAGGTGATGGCCCCAGCTACTTCGGCGATGCCATCGAAGCACAAGTGGGGTCCAAGTACTGAACTCCGCGGTACTCCGCACTCCGCAAGAGCACGGTCGGAGAAAATGGTTCGGGTTCCAACCTCCAGTTAACGTTTACATACTAAGTTGCCAACTCACACCAATATTGCATCACCAGTGCCACGATGCTGAATGTTGGAAAGCAGGGTTAGCTAGCCGAACAAACTCCTCGCGACGCCCGCTAGATGGTCGGTGTTAATCCCTTTCCAGCGAATGGTTTATCGGCATGTTTCCAGGACTTGGTGGGTTTCCACCTGGCAAGCGTACTCACTATAGGTCACAAATGTTTGTCTAACAACCCTGCAACCTGGCTGAGGTGCCTTGCCGTCAGGTAAATTCACGACTACTTGCCATTTTGGAAGATCATAAACATATAAAGTAAGTCCTGCAATTCGAAGTCTTTGTTTGCGTTTTCTTCGACGAAGAAGCTGGAGAGCAAAACTACACGTTGTAGTCACCTTAACGACCTCAGTTAACCTGACTACCTGCACACACCCATACAACTACATGCATACCTAAAGGTAGGTCGCTGGTTAACCTGCAATTCTTCAGTGTAATTACCGTACATACACATTAGTATTTCCATGGTCATGCCTCTACAGGCAAGCTTCGCACTGTCAAGAATAAACATTTTTTATTTAACATCCAGGTGATGAGGTGCTTTGGAAAACTCCATGTATATAATATGGCATCTCATTCCGTTGTCAGTGCTTTCGGTCTGGTTGTCAAGTGCTAGAAGCAGCTACGTGGTACATTTTCCTTTCTGACCTGACCCTGCTTAGTTAGCGCAAAGATGCCGTAGCTCTCCAAATACCATCCTACTATCAGTGCGGCCTGTGTGATCGTTTTCATGTTTTGGGCGAGCGCAGAATGGAACAGAACTGGGCGGTAATTCGCTTCCCTTCTTTTTCTGTGGAGGGAAATTACAGTACCTCCTGTCCACATTGACACAACTACGTTTACTCCTAAACAAATCTGTAAGCATCTAGCCAAGGGTTGAGAAAGGTGTACGATTGCTACCTACTGTGCTTCGGAGTGAATGATACTCACGCCTGGATAACTATGTTTACTAAAAAATGTTGGCTCTTTCGGCAACATTTCTGCTGTGGAGGTGCAGCTGAATATCTCGGAGGGTAGTTGCAGAAGCACCTACCCCATATCAAGCTTTTACCTCTTGGGACCGAGGGAAGTACTGTGCACGTAAGGAATAGGCTTGCTCATTTGCTCTGTTTTTACCCAGCAATCACAGTAAGTAGTGGGATTCCACGCTGCACCATTTGTAGTCAATTCACGTGTCCGTAAAATGGCTGGTGGTGCAAGCAATGTCGTTTCCTTAGCTCCGGTAGTTGCGAGAAGTTTCTTCACGGGCCATCTCTACAAAATTAGTTTGTGTTGTAAGGGCATGGTGGGCTTTTGGCTACAATAATTTGGTGGCCAGTGCGGTGAAGGCTTTCACGATTGTTTTCCAAGCTACCGCGGGTTGCATTTGTTGTATATTCTGTCAGCATTCTTGGCGGTAGTCTAAACAGACACATGTACACAACCCCAGACCCACGCAAGGCGTCTAATTCTCCGCTTTCCTATTGGCTTATCCTTCTCCTTGCGACACCTTAACGTACTCACACAGTTAGACATTGATCAGATTACAGCAGTTCGTTTATCAGAATGACCATTTTTACTTGCTTGTGCACTTTGACCTTACGTATACAACACTGGTGTCGCGGCTTACGAACCTACGTCATGGAATTACATAATCCTACATTTTACTGGTATGCTCCGACCATAAGTCCTACAGAAAGTGCATGGGCCTAGTGGAAAACCTCGTTTACCAATTATCTTGACCTACTACCTCTGGTTCCTATCTACTCTGAAGGCCAGTAACTGCAGCATCTCAGACACATACTTGGTGATGAGTGGCAACGTCAAGATGATGCTTTGGATCTCCAAGATACCTTATCAAAAGCACTAGTGGTGCTGGAAATGTCATGGGGACAGCGTACAAACCTCTTCATGGCTCGCCTCAAATTCGGCCGACTTACACAGAAACCAGCGGAAACTCTAGACGGTTTCGTTGATCGCCTCATTTGCGGTGTACGACCCTGCGAGAACCCAGCCATTCCGAAAAATAGAATCAGGGGCGTAACGCTAGTGCAGCAGTGCATTAGCGGAATCACCAACAACCGAATTCGGGAATGTCTACTTTCCGAAGACGCTTCCAACTTGACTTGGGATAAGGCTGTGGAATTATCTGGCCTCAAAACACGTACGGCCGAACAGTTGCGATGTTTCACCACCTACGCAGACATCGCTCGCCAATCGAATTAAAATCCCCACAGAAATGCTTCCGCTGCGGCAGCCTACAGCACAAAGCTCATTTTATTAAGTGTCCTGCTTTAGAAATGGATTGCAAAAAGTGCGGTAAGCGTGGACATTTTGCCCGTGGTTGTCGTTCAGTGCGTATTTTACCGTTGCATCCTACAGATTCGGTTTTTAGTCAGCAGTTACAGTCTTCTGAAAATGTATTTTCCACTGATAACACAGGCACTGTGTTTAATTATCGTTTCAATTGTCCGGAGCCTAAACTACCTATGTCTGACATTCGCACTGCTACAGTTATTGCACATGATAGAACAACACATGTTGACATGGAACTTGGTTCAGCCCCTCCCATCACTACAGTACCAAGCAGCTTTTATGACATTCATCTACATGACATGCCTATACATCCTTCAGCCTATTGATTTGACAGTTATACAATGGCCCCGGTAGAAATACGAGGATTTGTGGTGATTACGTTGCAACTTGGGGCCGTGAAATCATCTTTTGCTGTGTACGTTACCCGCGGAAATAACCGTCCCTTACTCGGTCGCAACGCTATGGTTGCACTGGGAGTCACGCCGTCCCTATCTCGTATGCGTATCATGGCAATTAACCTATCAGACCTACAGATCCAGTACCCGAAATTATTTGAACAAACAATATGGCGCGATCCCTCCTCCGTTCACCGCATATATGAAGCAAGATGCTAAACCGGTAGATATTGCTCATCCACGTCCAATTCCATTGACCAGCGGGGAGGATTTTTCGTCAGCATTACGGCATTTGATTGTAGACGATCTCATTAAACCCATTAACTTTTCTGAATGGGCCTACCTTATGATTACAGTCCTCAAGGAGAATGGCACATTAAGCATTTGCAATGTCCTGCAGGCCCTGGATCGGCAAATCGCGGTAGAAACGTTTGTACTTCCAACCGCGGATGAACTAAAAGTCAAACTAGCCGGCGCACGATATTTTTTAAAATTGGACCTTAGGAAGGCTTTCTTTCACATGCCTCTAATTAAGGAGTCAAGACCGCCTACCGCATTTGTCAATATGGACGGACTCTTTCAGTACAAAGTCTTGCCGATGGGCCTGCGTTCAGCTCAAGCAGCTTGGCAAAAATTTGCGGTTCACTCATTTGCCAATGTACCTAAATGAATAAATAAATAAATAACTTTTTATTCTCGACTATGTGAGGCACGTCCATGGAGGCATGATCAGGTAAGTGCAACCGTAAAGCCGTTGTATGGCAAATGTAACAGTGACAGCAGAAAAGTGTTCATATGTCCATGATTGGAACTGTACAGTAGAGATAATGCGAAACCATAGTTTGGCTGTCGTGAGCTCGGGACCCGTTTGTTAGTACATAATCGGACTGCCATATATTGCAGCCATACCTAGGCTAATAATAGGATGAGGATCCTGAATGGTCCAGTGGAAGATAATTGAACAGCACGTTCGAGAGAGATATGACCATAGAGTGAGTTTGTGCATGAGTAACGCAAAGGTCAACGGTGGTATCGTAGAAACTAAACAGACAATAGTATATGCGGGAAATCGTAGAAAGAGGAGAAGACGGTAAATGCAGATGTAGAAGTTCCAGTGTAGCGAACCTATCTAGCATGGTGACGCTAGTTAACCTGTCAGGGTAAAGTTATCAGCTGTGACTTTATTCGGTGTCGACTCACATTCGCCACGTAGAAGTGTTGTTAAACGGATCTTTGTGACTTTTATAGGCTGCACGCTTGCCAGGCGAATACACACCACCTCCTGAAACACTGCCGCCAATGCTTTGAATGGCAAGTTGTAACTGGTTATGTTTCTTGTTGAACGTTTGTGTGCTCGATTATTCGCAGTCAGGTTGCCACCCATTTTTCTGCTGGCTGATGCGTTATGCGAGGGCATATTGCGTTCTTGTGTCCTGTCCTGTTTTGAACGCATGGCTGTGCCCGATTGGTAGGTCAGGAACAAAACATTGCTTTTGAATATGAGGTGTTGATAAGCTGCAGAACTACAAGAAATCGCCGATGGATATACACTGAAATATGTTGAATTGTGGTTGAAATCTTGAAGCATAGGATTTGGATCCGAAGAAATAATCGCAGTTCCCCAGGGTATGCAGTAAAATTGATTAGAAATATAGGAAACTACGGCCAATTGAGCGGTCAAAGCTGATTGAAGAGCTCATAATAACCAATTGTTCTGGCTTTGAATCGGCAAGAGAATGTGCCTTCAGAAGCCAAAAGGAGTTCTCCAGACAAAAGGTATTTGGAAGAGGTATTGTCAAACAAACTGAACCCAATGGTTCAAGCCTCGGAAAAATTGTATCCGTGCAAGGTAACGAATGGTTTGTCTGGTTAGTAAGTTGCAAAAAGGGTTGCTAATCTTCCGCTCATGTCTAGATAAAGGAACTGTGTGCCTTGTATTGTCGCAATTATGGACAATCCCTTGGGTGCGTGTCGCCGTACCATGCACTACTATACGCGGCAGAGAACTGTATAGATCAAATAGTATACATGGACGACATCTGTGTGTACGGTAGAACTCCAGAAGAATATGATACACTACTGCATGCTGTGTTACATCGAGTACACGACCTTAACCTCCGATTAAACCTCGAAAAGTGCAAAGTTAATGCTAGTAAGATCGATTTGTTGGGCCACATTATAACAAATGACGGTATGAAGCCGTTTTGACAACGCACGTGCCATCACCGAGGCTCCTTGCCCACAGAACTCTACTGAAATAAAACATTTTCTAGGTATGTGTTCTTACAACCTACGTTACCTGCAGGATTTCACGAATATTGCTGAGCCACTGCGTGAGCTGACAAAGTAGAAAAGTGTATTTGTTTCGGGTCCCCCCCAACAAAGGGCACTTGACGATATAAAACGCCGCGTTGCTTCCACACCAGTCATGGTGATTTTCGACGAGACATGCCCAACGATTGTCTCTACCGATGCATCACACAGTGGGTTAGGTGCTATACTATCCCAAATTCAAAATGGGCATAAAAGAGTTATTGCATACGCTTCCAGCAAATTGTCGACGGCGGAGCTTTCTTACTCTGCCGGGAAAAAAGGCCCTAGCCTGTGTTTGGGCCTGTGTGAAGTGGAAGTTGTTCTTGTTCGGAAGACCCTTCACTCTTCGTCCAGACCACGCAGCGCCATCTAGTTTACTTACTCGGGGAACAAATGGCATTAAGCCACTTCGCTGGTATGCACGCTTGTTAACATGCGATTTTCAAATTAAATTTCGACCCGGGCGCGAAAACCAGGTAGCGGATGTGCTCCCTCGACTGCGACTCAACGAAACTGAGAATAGTGTGGATGATAATGAGAGGTTACTCGTGTCTTCCCTGGGTAGTGATGCAATCTCAGCCCTGACTAAGGAAGATCTTCATAAGGCGACTTAGGAAGATGAGACACTCTGCCGCGTTCAAGCATTTCTGCTAAACGGTTGGCCACCAAATAACACGATCCCAGGAGAGTTTCGTCCGTATTGCGTGTTGCGTTACGAGCTTTCATTTATAGATGGAGGTTTAATGTGTCGCGAAAAATTTGTGGCTCCTCGATGCTTGATACAAAAGATCATGTTATTTGCTCACGAAAGCCCCCTGTTATCGTTCGCACGAAACGCAAGGTTGACGCATGTTTCTTGTGGCCCAAAATGTCACACGAAATAGCAAAACATGTTCACGACTGCTCTTCATGTCAAAGGGCAGACAAAGGGTCCAAGTCCGGTGACATCCCCTACACAACCCATTGACTATCATATGCGACCGTGGGCCAAGATAGTTGTTGCCACCATGGGTCCATTTATCTCAGCGCCTCAGCATCAAAGGAACTGTTTGGTGGCGACCTGCTTTTACAGTAAGTGGCCGGAAGTCCATTTGTGTGGAGAGGTGACTACTGACAGTATTATTCGATGGCTGAAATATATGTTTTCCCGCCTCGGATTACCAGAGCAGATAGTGACGGACAACGGGCCGCAGTTTGCAAGCCACGAGTTTCATTCGTTTCTTCAACATCATACTATCCGGCACTCACGTACAACGTCGTATAATCCAGATGCAAACGGCATGATATAGCGGTTCAATCGATCCTTGAAAGAAGGTATATAAACTATTCGCTTATCTGGTACAGGTTGGGAGGATGCAGTTCTACAAACACTATTTGCTTACCGAACCGCACACCACCGAACCACAGACAAAACGCCAGCTGAACTCATGCTTGGGTGTACCCTCTGGACAAAGTTGAATGCTGCAATTTCGATTCCTGCAACCAATAATTCCGATGAGTTAGATCGTCGGCAACGATATCATCTCACTTACCAGAAACACAAAAGTTAGCTGTTGGACTCAATATCGTTTCGCCGACTAATCCTGCCTCGTCTGATCGGTCTCCTGCTTCCCAACTTCTCTCAGACTCCTGTGACATTACTGGCTATCGTTCAGATGACTGAGCGCCGTTTGTATTCAATCATTCTTCAATCGGACGATCTGTCATCCGTAACACAGCCTCAGCTGATCAGCCAAATTCTATGGGACTGCTACCAGGCTACCGGGATGTTAGCGGTCTAGGCTCCGTCGATCCAAAGCACTTCCTCCCTCACCTTGATATCCTGCCGAACTTGTTCGCCCTATGTTAGCATAACTACTTCTATCTCTGACCAGTCCAATCTTACTGACTCCACTTTCCTTCCCAAATGAACCATAGGACGCAATCACAATGCGCCGACCAGGTCCAACCTCGGCAGATCGGTCTCCTTCTCTCCTACTTCTGCGACGCTGCCTGCCATACTCGGATGACTGAATGCTCGGTCACCATTACCTCGAGAGCCACGTTAACTGTGGCATTCCTTATCTGTAAACGTAAACTCTCGACTCTGTCCTCTCCTTATCGCGGCCTGTCTTTATCACTTCTTCATACGCATAACGAGCTCTCAGAGCCCTGCACTATTATCCTCTTTGACTGCTTCCTAACTAGCGCAATGTAGTCTTAGGCTCTGTATCACCAACACACAACTTCCCACACATTGGAGCCTGCCTGACTTGCATACTTTATATTCATGTAGCTACTTGCATCCCAAACCTATCCGTCTCTGCTGACCCTTTATTTATTTTCCCACCTTAATTGTTCAACTTACTCCCAATGTGCCGACTAATCCAGTCTCGACTGATCGGTCCCCTGCTCTCCGAATTCATTCAGACTGGTGCGACTTTACCGGCACTTGATGAGAACACCGAACGCTCTGTTCCATTACCTCTTGAACCCCATGGACTTTTTCACACCTTATAAGTAAACCACTCTCTATCCGGACCGTCTCCTCTCCTAACGGCGTTCTCTACTTTTATTTCTTCTCTAATCGGACTGCCAACTCTCCGTGCCTTGTAATAACCTAGTCTCATCTGACCGGTCTGCTCCTTTGACCTTTTCTAGAGTAGCAAGATATACCGATCTAATCTCTATAGACCCAAAAGTATGTCTTGCTTACATTGACAGCCGGGCAGACTTGTTTACCCTCTATTAATATAGGCACTTCCATCGGTAACCTGTACCCTCTATTCTTCAAGCGGATGACCGACGCTTAGTGCCATGCCCTTCTTTGTCATCAGCTGATCAGTGAAATGTTCTGGGACTAGTAGGAGGCCTAAGGATATGTCGACTATTCAAGTCTCGTCTGTTCGATCTCCGGCTCCCAGAGTTCTCTCTGACTACCGGGATATTACCAGTGATTTTTCAGGACTGATCGATTCATACTTCGCATGACAGCGCCCTTGGCTTCACCACACTTTAGTGGTAACAATTTTCATCCTGTCTATCGCCTCCTAATTGCTCTCACGATTTACTCTTCGCACTGCCGTCCGCATTATTCTTTAAATTTCCTTTTCTTCTTACAACGTTGCCTTACCTATGTTGCTCCCGCATTCGGTCTCAACCTAGTTGTCCTTAGTTTCACCTAAGATGCCGCTCGCATTCGGTCTGCTATCATTATCGTCGGTTTACCTGTTACTCTCCAACAATCATATTAATCGCTTAACTTTGTCAACTCGCTTTGTTATATCCGTCTCTTGACCCTGCTCGTGCAGATCCTTCTTTCTACCTAGTAGTTGTAGTTTGAGTCACACCAGCGACGTGATGTTAAGAAAGCGCTTGCAAATCATGTATACTAAACAAAATTACATAAATTTTAATGTATCATAGGCACCGTTGCACGCCACGTCTATGTTTGTGCTTCTTGCTTCATTGCTGTCTTTCTGTTTGGCTGCCTCTTGTCCGTTGCCCGTTTTCACCCGAGATTTCCACAGATACATCAGCCAAAACAAGAAGGTTTATCCACTGGGACTGGTCAACCCACCCTCAATAGTCAGCTGGTTTACATGCTTGATCTTTTCTCCAGGAGACAGAACCCACATATCGTTCCAAGTGGAGCTCTTTCCGCCATTCTGGAGAAGCTACCACCACGGGGTCTAAACAAATGAGTTTACCTCGCCTCGTACTCACAGTAGAACAATGTATCACCTGGAATAATGTATTTACCTGGATCCACTGTTCCACAACCGAAGACAGACAATTCTGGCGTAATTATCTTCACTGCCTCAAATATTCCGATTCTCCAGTCACCTGGGGCTTTTCTGATGTCATTTCACGAACAGCGTTGCGCGCGTATAAGCGGCTTTCCGATGATCTTTCATGGAGTTCTCACTTAGCCATGGAGACACTTGCACTTACATTTGAAGGAATTACTAGTCCACTTTGCGGAGAATAGCATTTCTTCCTGTTATGGACATATTCAGACTCAAGAAACAACTGCACTTACCGTCCCTATGACAAGTCCAGTATGGACAGTTGGTCACGCATTGCGAGCCGGACAATATAATAGAAAAAGCAGGCCTCTATTAACAATGCGTTTACTCACCTGCATCAATATCATTCAGCTTTGCGACTCTTTTACATTATTGACCGGCTTCAACGACTGCTGCCGTATCAGTACTAAGCCATTCGGCCAACGAAGGATGAATTTTGGCTTTCAACCGACTGCGAATAATAGAGTGCAAAATCGGTCTATACGATGCATAGCCGACTTGCACTACAGTTCAACGGAAAATACGACAGTGTTCCAGGACGTGGTGGCTTTTCGCCTGGCAAGCGTTCTCCCTATAAAAAGCCACAAATGTCCGCTTAACAACACTGCAACGTGGCGGATGTGACTCGCCACAAAATAAAGTCACAGCTATACATTTCACACTGACGCAGTCCTCAGCCTCCTACATCCAACCTGTGCAATTAATTCTGCTATGAAGAATGCTTTAGTGCAGTACAGATCATCCCGGCTTCGTAATGGTCATTGATTGCACTAAACCTTGTTTGGGCTCCTGTGCTCATGGATCACTACATGGCAAAGTTACCCCCCCACTTGGTTCTTGACGCAAAAGTTTTGCGCGCCACAGCGCCATCATGGTCCTTGATCTGACTATCACTTGTCAATATGCTCGCTCATATGGACTACATCTTTTCGTTTCTTTCTTTCATTGAAAAGAAATGTTTTAATATTCCAAAGAAGCTATGCTTGTATGCATATTTGATCACGCCTTTAGAGGTGTGTCTCGTTTTACAGAGAATATGCCGTTTATTTATTTATTTATTTATTACTCCGGTCCAGCCCGGAACATTCGTGCGCGTAAAGGTAAATGCTGCGTCAAAAGAAAGCCCACGTTAGCTGATCTGCTGAGAATAACGCGTGCATGTGAGTGTGGCACTTACCGGCTAGAGGATGGCCGCACAGTCAACGCCCGAAGTTTATTCACAAGTATCATACGAACGGAGCATATGCCACCAATCTTCACGGACGAGGCTACGCAAAGCACGCAGCTCCGCAGGACGAGCCGAGAGCAAGGACGGCCGAATCAATATGGATTGAAGGCAGAACACGATTAAGCGAGAGGCGATGTTGTGTATTCTCTCAGCATTCTTGGCGGTCGTCTAAACTGACACGTGCACACAACCTCAGACACACACACACACACAAAGTGTCTAATTCTCTGCTTTCCTATTGGTTCATCCTTCGCCTTGCGACGCCTTAATGTACTCACCCAGTTAGACATTGATCAGATTACAGCAGTCCGTTTATCAGAATGACCTTTTAACTTGCCCGTGCATTTTGATCTTATGTCTACAACAGTATTCAGTCATGAATTTACGACTAGCACTTCCAACGAATGCTGTTGTAGCCTGATAATGCCTAACCGATTGCATGTTTCTGGATCTAGATTTGATGTGTCCGGCCCAGCAAATGTAATAGAACAGTAAGGTCACGTGGCCGCTTCGACCCACAGGACTGCATACAGTTATTCCATCAACCATGAGCTACTCCACCGCGAACACTAGAAAACTATACAATTAAATGAAGCAATGTTTTATTCCCGGCAGTATGTGCACACCTCCGAAAGTATTATTAATAAATAAATAAATAATTATATTCTCGAGGAAACGAGACACGCCAGTACAGGCGTGCTCAAGTGGTTGACAGAGTCATAGAAGCATTAATGTCGTGTGTACACTACACGACAGAAATACTTGTTGGCAAAATAAAAGGATAGAAGCCCGCACATTATTTTTCATGGGAATGAAACATGGATGAAGGGCTAAATCATTAGAGTCAAAGAGGAAGTTGGCGCCGAAGCTCCGTACGATCACTACGTGTTCCCGTTAAGGAAATGCTGGGTGCGGGTTCGAACGGGTCCGAAGATCGATCTCCGTTTTTCCGTAGGCGTAGGAGTCCGATAGGGTGTTTCCTAAACACGTTCTTGCAAATACGGGGCATTGAGATCATTCTTCGTGTAAAGCAGTGGGTAGTGACTTTATTTCGGTGGCGACCACTGGTCCTGTGAGCACTACGCATTAACCCATCTTGCTGCTGTGCTATAATTGCGCGTCATTCAGCTACAATTCTCGTGAAGAAAAGGGTCTGAACAGACACGTTTGGCGCAAGTTGACTATAGTCAAATTTTTGTTTGGAAGACATGACATCCAAGTGCGTGGACTGTGGGAAGCGTGTCACCTCACATTCAAAGGCCGTTCAATGCGCACCGTGAGACAGATGGATGCATACAGTTTGCGGCAACATTAATAACGATCTTCACCAATGTCTTCAGCGCACTACCTCTAAAAGCATCAAGTTTCACTGCGATTCGTGTCTAACATTGGTCAGCGACAGGCAACTTCTGATGCACCCCTTCAACGTACATACTGCTTCCACGCAAGCCGCCTCTAACTCGGACAGCAAGACACCTATCGACTCAGTGTGTCTTCCCTCGTCTGGGCATTCTACGCCGTAAGGGAAAAGTAGTCGGAAATCCTCCACCACGTACACTGGTGCCAACGGTAAACGGGAATGGGCTGATGGATAAGCCCAAGTCCTATGCCGCAGTTGCGAGCGCTAGCACCTCAGTAAAAACGTGGACAAACAGCTGAGAACAAGGCATCGAAGAGGATCTCAAAACCTAAGATAAACTGAAACCCCAAAAACATGTAACTAAAGCTCGTCTTAAAAAGTCTAACGCAGCTTGAGGAACCTGTCAGAGAGAAGAAATGCCCACCAAAGCTAGCATCACCGAAACGGGATAAGTAACCTGCTTGCAACAGCTGCTTGATAATCCCAAACGTTCCAAAATCCGACAACGCGACTCCAGCTGAAATTATGCTCGACGACCAAACCTTCCATCTTCAGGGGCGAGGAACAATGGCTGTCAGAAGGGCGAGTTATTCCAAGTTAAAGCATGTACTCAAACCGCCCTAGCTACCTTTAGTTGCTATGGCGATAGTCGGCGTGGACGGCATGACACAACCGTGCCCTTCGTCCGAGTTTGGTGCCTGACTTGAGCTGCCACGGGAAAGGCTGCATTCATTGGCTGAACGTGCTTGGGATACTGTGAAAAGAGCTTAGCGTAGTCTGGTGCGGTCTGGGGAATGCATAGTACGATGATATAGATGTGACATCGGCGGTGATGCCACGTACGCTGAGTGTTGTTGTAGTGCCGACTATCATCTGGCGTTTCGCACCGAGCAAGAGGTAAAAATGCTTGAGAAAGTCAATGCCAATGATGGCAAAGTGGATTGCAGCGACAGTGAATACCCAGCGGAACGTGCGCCGAAGACCTAGGTTCATGGTAAGCGACCGAGGACCGTAGGTGGCTTTTGGCGTGCCATTGGCGGCACTAAGGCTTGTCGACAGAGATGTGGTAGGATCGTCTGGCATAGGGAAAATGACGCCAACAGCCGCCCCGGTATCAACTAGGAACAGGGTATCGGATTCATAATCCCAAATGTAGATGAGACGAATTTGAGCTTTGCCGACAACATTAGTCGCCATTACTGGCCGGCCTGGAAGTTTCCCTGCTTGGCGCTGGAGTAACTGCATGGATGCTGGCAGTTGCGGGCTTTGTTACCGAGACGCGTGTGGTAAAAGCAAAGGCCTGAATTGTTAGGTTTCGGGCGTCGAGTTGATGCGTTACAGCGGCTGCGCTGCTTACGATCTAGGGTGGGTTTCTCGACTTGGCGTTGTAATGACGCTGTTTGCGATGATAACGCGTCGATTGCCGACGACTCATTAGTCGAGTATGTTGCCAGAGCTGCGACGGGGCTAAGTCGAGAGAACGTCCTAGGTTCGTTCGCTGGCTGATGTCGTTCGAAGACGCGGTCTGCTAGTTCTGCAACTGCGGTGAGAGGTAGGGCGCTTGCCAGGGCAAGGATAGCTTGCGTGTTTTCTGGGAGATGTAGCATCCACATTTCGCGGAAAATAGCTTAATTCATGTTGGATGTGCCTAGGAGCCGTTGCATTTCACACAACAATGCTGAAGACATCCTGTCCCCTAGCTGCAGATCCCTAAACAGTTGCTGCAGTCGGACCTTGTCAGAGGGCGATTCGCTGAATAATAGCCTGCTTAAGAGTATCGTATTTGTTTACTATAGGGGGCAATGTACGATGTCTCTCACCTGCGAGGATATAATCTGAGGAAGGAAAGATATTAGCTGATTATACATGGAGAAATCGGAAGAAATCTTACGAATACCAAATACGGATTCTAGGTGCAAAACCCATAAGAAAGGATCATTCTCCCAAAATGAAGGAGAAGCTAAGGTAAGAGAACTGACCATGACAGGCTGGACGGCGTTAACCGCGCATAGAGACGGCTTATCATTTGGGTAATCCATTGCAAATGGTAGATAAAAATGTGGTATGATCACAAGTAATGAATCACAAAATCACTGGAATGAGCTCATTAAAATGAAAATGCAAAATGGCGGTCGGCGTGTTCCTGAAGAAGTCACCAATTGTTGGGCGAAGCCTGAGATACTAGTCGGTAAGAAATAACACTAAAGACGTGTCAAATACGATAGTGTAGAAGTCGGAGGCGACTGAACCCAACGTGTATTGTGCAGCCTACAAGAATAAAAAGCGAATCAGACAGAGCGAGAAACGTGCAGCTAGGTAGTCAACATAACGGTTGGTGACAACGGACGTGCAGTCAAAATACAAGTGGATGTTTCAAAGGTTAAAACAACCATAAAAATCAATGTAACTAAATACTGAAAGAGCTTGTTTTCCGGTACACTACAGACTTCGCAATTTACTCATTTCTGGAAATAACTTTTACAGCAAAAGCAAAATTATTGATAACCACGTAATTTGATAAATGAATGTGATCTTGGTAAATATTTTATTGGCCCTAGACTGATATTTTGCGTTGTCAATCGCAATCGTTTACTATTCGCTTTCCATTAGCTGATGTACGTCGCGTTCTATAACGCCCGCAACCGGTTTAATCCTCTCCATTTGTGTGCTATTTTTCAGTAGGATGGTAAGTATCAGAGACGCAAAATTTTGAGCCATCTAGTTTTTAAATAATTGTTTAATTTAAAAGATGTATCTTTGGAAAACTTGGAAAGAGAATCAATGGACAAGCGCTGGCCACACAGACTCGCCTTGATAATGCACCCATGGCAGTTACTAGGATGCAACTGAACGCTGATATTTGGCTTGCTAGGCACCCTGTGGCTTTATTATGTATGTTACCTAAACAAGTTATGCATGTGAGTAAAGAAAGGGACAACATAGTGGTTCGGGAAGAGGTTGTTTAACCTTTTACAGCTGTTTACAGCTATCGCATTGCGTCGCGCAAGCTTATTAATTCTAACCGCATTGAGAGCTGGTGGCAACACGGGCAATGTGAGTGACGGAGGACCAGTAGCAAGTTAGGCTGACGCTACAGGTAAGTAGACTAGAAACTTTAATAACCACAAGGCTAGCGCTCTGCGTGGGGGTAACGGGAAGCCAGTAGCAAGCGAAAGACAAAGTTAAGACGTAGCCTAGCTACGGTGTAAGCGATTTGGTGAAGTTCAGGTAGGAAAATATTAACAGCGTGAACGGCCAATTATAGCAAAGAGCTTAGGCTGGGGATGCTGTTAAATGGAAAGTGAACGTTAGATGTCGAAGGTTCAGTGCGCTGCGTCACACGTGGTAGATAAGTCCTGGATGACAGGCATAAGATCCAACGTCGGTTGAGAAGTGAGTGGACAGTGGGCTATACGGTGGACGGGCGACATCTATGTCAATATTTCGGTGACTATGGCGCCACATGGCGCGCAGGATTTAACTGCAACCAGATAACAACGTAAGGCTAGAAGGGCTGAAAAATGGAAAGCCGGTAGCATGATGAGCGCATATTTATAAATAACTAAGTAAATAAATAAATAAATAGTATATTCTCGGTAAAACGAGACACACCTGTAAAGGCGTGATCAAATATGCATACAAGCATAGCTTCTGTGGAATGTTAAAACATTTCGTTTTAATGAAAGTTATAAAAGAAAAGATGTTGTCCGTATGAGTGAGCATACTGTCAGGTAATAGTCAGACCCAGGGACATTATGGCGCTGTGGCGCGCAAAAATCCGTCAAAACACAAGTTGGGGTAATTTCGACAGGTAGTGATCCGTGAGCACAGGAGCCTAAACAAGGCTTTTTGCAACCAATAACCATTACGAGATAGAGATGATCTGTGCTCCAACAAAGCATTCTTCATAGCAGATTTAGTTGCACAGGTTCGATGTAGAAGGCTGAGGACTGCGTCAGTGTGAAATGCTTAGCTGTGACTTTATTTTGTGACGAGTCACATCCGCCACGTTGCAGTGTTGTTAAGCGGATATTTGTGGCTTTTTATAGGGAGAACGCTTGCCAGGCGAAAACCCGCCACGTCCTGGAACACTGCCGTAGCTTTCGTTGAACAGTAGTGCAAGTCGGTTATGCATCGTATAGACCGATTTTGCATTCTATTATTCGCAGTCGGTTGACAGCCAAAATTCTTCGTTGGTTGGCCGAATGGCTTAGTACTGATACGGCAGCAGTCGTTGAAGCCGGTCAGTGATGCAAGATTCGAAGCGTCGAATGATAATGATGCAGGTGAGTAAACACATTGTTAATAGAGGCCGGCTCTTCTATTATAA
>OX104063.1:81483899-81501279 GCA_944474145.2 Dicrocoelium dendriticum
GCTTGTTCAGTAGGTGTGTGAGAAATAAAACAGGAAACGAAAACGCTCACGCGTTTGTTTCTTCATTTGGCAGGTATGGTAAGTTATCTAGTTTAGCCAGACCCAGCCTAATCAGATGGACAATCCTGCATTTGTTCTCCCCATCACTATGCCTCCCAACCGCCGACTAACCGGCAGTCCGCCGCCCATGGGAATGTCAAGGTGACCACTTCGTACGCCGCGTCAGTAAGTCCTCATTTGTGAGTACGATTCCGTTTTCAGAACTACGCCTCACATACGTGTCTTACCTGCCAGTCTACCGCCTACACACACACGTCCACTTTGGAAATCGAGTCAGTAGGTGGTAATGTGATAAACACACACGTTTTAGCACTACGTCTGCGAACCGACTACTAGCCGCCATTCCGCCGCCCATGTGAACGTCCACGTGACTACAATTCGAAGACTGCGTCAGTACGTCCTTATTTATGATCACGATTCCCTTTTCAGCACTATGCCGTGCATCCGCGTCGTACCTGCCAGTCCACCGCCTACCCACATGCGTCCACTTTGGAAACCGGGTCAGTAGGTGGTAATGTGATAAACACACAGATTTTAGCACTATGCCTCCGAACCGACTACCAGCCGCCGCTCAGCCGCCCATGTGAATGTCCACCTGACTCCACCGTGAACGCTGCGTCAGTACGTCATTGTGTTATTACGATATACTATTCAGTAACGTGAGTTCCTTCCGCACTCTAACTTCCATTGTACTGCGTTCACGATCGCCCAAATGAGTACCTCGCCCAACATCTCACAGGCAGGTCAATCAACGTACCCCGTCTGCTCAATCGTTGTGCATTTAAGACTTTCACGTAAGCTTCCCTACTGAAATGATTACCTTTTCATTCCCACGACGCTTGCCCGTGCTTCCGTGCTTTGTATCCAAAGTCGCCTGTAACACCACTGGTATTGAATTTGCACAACCACCCCAGGCACCTCCTCCCGCTCCGGTGAGTCCACAAGGATGAAGACGTCCGCTTTTCCATACCTTCATGAACGACCCCACGGCCCTGTTTAGATCCACCTTATGCCCAACCACTTCTGGTACTTCATTACAAGCCCCTGGTGCCTACGCGTCGGCTTGCATGCAATGCACCAGTCGACGGTTGGTTCAGTGGGTGGGTCCGTAATCGTCACCCAGATTCTCTACCGTAGTATTGCATTGCATCTTCCTTACCATGTCACCTCGCTCTTCCTGGCCGCGATTTACTGCGCGGTTTCAGTACCGTTTGTACCTCATCATATGCATGTAACCATTCCCATGGACTGCTGTTTATAGGTATGCCTCCAGTGAACATTTATGTTGCCACATACGCAGCCTAACAGCCCACCTTGGGGAAACATGCGTGTAGCTTTATTACGTAAGTTTACTTTCAGTGAAGCGCACACGTTTTTCTTTGTCATGTTCGTTCGTCACCCGATGTACCATTCACCGTTCCTCAGTGCTTGCGCGTTGTGGGTCAAGAGTGCAGAAACTGCTCCCCATAATGTCCTGAATATTTGGAATCGGTAAAGACTTCCGAATTGCATTTCATGCCATATTTCAGAGATTACGCAGGCGAAGGGAGGTGATCAGTTCGCACACCAGGATCCACAACATCAACTTCCGTGTACCACGCGTATACCTTACATCCATTTCATTTACAACGGACTTTCCGTCCATGCTTCCTGAGCCACCATTTTAGCCCAAGCCAGTGGCTTCCATTTAAGGGTGATAACGTCCCATAGCGCATGCATATTCCCTTAGCCAATATTCATGGCAGAGGCGTGTAATATCTATGGTGCTTACTTTTACAGTAGCCATTCTACATACGCCCCTCAGCAAGGCAGGTGGAGGCAACTGCTGCTGCTTCCATCGTAGCGGGGTTGGTGCACCTGCCAAAGCCCTTACATGGAAACAGTAGACAAAGTTCATGGAGCCAAGTTACGTTTTACGTACGGTTCATTACCGACCGTAATGATGACACCCGTGTGCCGTCAGGCTAGGATCAATAAACGCCGGCTCACAACGACTATGCAGCCAACCGTATACCCTATCCTTGTACCCATAAGGAAACAGATGATGTGGGACAAACAAAGGATAACCACGAATATGTATTCCAGGCACGTGCACCCAATATTTGAACCTAAACTTACTGTAGCCAGTTGCTTGGAACATACATGGTCTACTTAACCCCCGTTGATAGAGGCTGGTTGGGTTACCGGCATTAAAAATGTTCCCCATTGCATATACATAGGCTTAGGCTACTGATGTCTACAAGGCTACCAATTCTTTTACGCGCCTGCGTTCTCTCTTATACCATCTATAAAAATTCCCCGTGCAATACTCATGCGGGCGACATCCCAAGGGAGTGTCCTTCAGTGCCGACATGCATGCCACATTTGTGGCAATTACAAACGCTTACTACGCATGGCCCGCATTACTTCGCCTCCAATTCCGCGGATGCGTCCGTATTCCTACACCGGATGCTCTACGCCTCTACTACAACACCGGTTCTGAATCATAGCCATTCCGTTACGTCAACGATAAACGACAATCATTTCTCAGCTTTGTCCCTTGGAAAGTTAGGAGAATTCGAACACTCCTAACGCAGACTACAGCAGTGTCATTTGGATATATTGCTTGTTCTCACTACCAAACTACCGTCCCAGAAACGCTCCGTTCTCATTTGCTGTGCACCTTTTTCGTCATGCGCAACGCCTCATATGCCATTGTGTACAGCAACCGCAAATTGATATCTACCCGCCTGGTATCTTTGTTAACTTACACGTGGCGTTGCAAGGGCTTATTTTTCGCCCCATAAAACTTCAACACACCGCGTTCATGCGTGTGCTGATACGCTTGCCAATGCTATATACACAAGTCGCTCAATTTAACAATGCGTGTACATTATCTCACAAATTATCAACAACTTCATTATTCGGTATTCCCTAAGTGTGTCAACGTGAGCACATTTAGGCTTACATACAATACATGCTTATTTACCTGCTCATTAACGTTTAGAAAGGTTCCGTGCTTGTTGATCACCCGAACTCAGTATGCAGGCCTAAATCGTAGTCCACAAGTAAGGTAGAAACAATCATGGTCACAGCCTGTTCTTGTGCTCTATGATGATTACCAGCGCTGACATTCCACGGAATAAACAGGCTTCCACACATGGGAAATACACCCAGTTACCGTTCGAGGAACGCGTTATGACATTTCCCCATGTAAGGCATCATTGAAAACATCCAAATGCACTGCATTAATAAAACAGGTTAAAAATATGTACATGTGTTATCTTGCATTTATATATAAACATATATATTTTTAGTTATTTATGGAGATGTATATAGATATATTTTTTCATTTTTGTCTCTGGACATACACTTATGTTCATAGTATATTGCACTATTTTCCTCGTTTCCATTATCATACTAGGTATAATATACATAAATGAAATATTATCACTACCATTCGGATGACATACATGTATCCATACTACCTGAGATATATGGTATTTCATTTTTCACTGCAATTTAGCATTATTTCACATAATGCTACCGCTTATACATTATATATCACGTTATTTGTATACATCAATCCACTTGCACCACCTTTGCTCAATATCCCGGATGAATGGCCCGCACATTATTAGTTCCGAGTAAATGCCACGTCAATACTTTGCAAACACTTTAACACCGTACACAAACGCGCACTTCCTATCAGTTAATATCACCATTTGCACTTATTTAGTACGTTAGTTATGCATATCATAATTTCGTCATCTTTAGTTCTCATACGGAATTTACAACTTCATCCTTTTCATTGCATACTTCACAACATCATGTCTTTACCATCTCCTTCCCGGTTTACATGCAACAACCCTACCATTAACGTTTAATATTTCTGCCTGCTTTCATTTATTGCACGTTGCTGATTTCCTTATTTCTCCGTTTCAGCAAATGAGATTTCATAAGAATTCATCACCAACGAACAATTACAACACACCATCCGAGGTAAGCCTAACTTATACATTCTACACATCATCTCAGCTGATTTTAATTCATTGCATAGTTGAAATACGTTTACGTTTATTAGACGACTAAGATAATTGAACGTCCAAGACACCCTTGAAGCACCAGTACCTCGCTGCAATTACTCATTTCGGAATGGTGGAGCACATGCTACCATGGGTACCGTAAACTACTTCCCTACAAAAGTAAGAATACCTTACCTCCCCATAATGATAATAAGTGCGTTCCTTTTCATCATTGAAACCTTAACAATTATTTCTTACCGCTCGTCGTTTCCTTCTTGAAGCCCGCTGTTCCATTTCACCTCGCCCCGTAACAAAACTTCCGCCCTTGGTTAGAGCCCAGCTCCGATTAAGTGAAGGAAAGAAATTTTAAATTTAGACCGTCGGGAGTGAGGCGCTTTCATAGTTTTAAAGAAAGTCTGGTAAAATGTAATGAAAGTGAGCCGCATGCAGGTGATTTTCCGCGATCTAGCTGTTGTACTAAAGATAAAGAGACGAAGCTACGTGGCGAAAGGCGACAACATTTGGAGATATGATTGAAAATGTCATACCATAGCGACCTCAAACATAAAATGAAATAATGAAACCGTTGTTAATTCGGTTGTCTGTGATTGTTGCCGCGCCACAATGGAAATAGTAGCCTGTAAAGATGAAATGGGAATAAGCTAGGATCTATTGGCTTTCTGGGGTGCGTCAACCATACTAGAAATAAATCTTTGGAAAGGAGAATCAGCAATCAATCAAAAGCAGTGCATCTGCCACCTGAACTGATTCCTCGCTGCCATACAACCATGAGGACCAATGAAATAAGGAAGAGCAGAGAGAGAAGAGGGACTTACCTTAAAACTTGTATGTCCTAAGAAAACCTTTAGGGACAAGTCGCCTACACCTTGCGCAGAAACCATAACTTCACAAACAGCTGGCTATCCCACAAAAATAAGGCGGCATCGGAAAAACCGCTACCCTGCGGATTTTACTGCCTTGCGTCATAATCAGCCATTACCCCTCAGATAACTCAGCACCAAACACATTTTTAACTGGCAAACCAATTAAGAGACGGCAGCAGACGCGCCAATGGTGTCTACTGCGCCACCCTACACCTGGCAGGCTAAACAAGGCACTCCTAGGTAAGTGTTGGCTAGGAATACGTAGCACGTGCCCGAGCCATCGCAACTTATACCGTGCTAGCTGTCGTTCTAGGGAGGTAGCACG
Source organism: Dicrocoelium dendriticum (assembly GCA_944474145.2). Taxonomy (NCBI): domain Eukaryota; kingdom Metazoa; phylum Platyhelminthes; class Trematoda; order Plagiorchiida; family Dicrocoeliidae; genus Dicrocoelium; species Dicrocoelium dendriticum. The sequence goes on from OX104063.1 coordinate 81,489,173, forward strand.
ATTATCACCACTAGCGCACTCCCACGCTCATCATATTTGCAGACACCCTGGTCACATACGACTCCAGCAATGCTTTGAAGACACGATGATCAAAGAGTTGAAGGCACCTCAGATCTTCAGATCGAAGGGACCAAGTCTTACTAGCATAGAGCAGGACGGCCGGCACTGTTGCCTTGTATACCCGACCTTTCAGACGGAGGGAAACCCCCTCCTCGCACCAATGATGCTGCAGGTTCAAGAAGGTAGCGCTGGCTTTCGCAATTTGTGAGCTGTCGTCAGTTTCTATCCGTAAATTGTTGCTGAGGCAGTTGCCAAGATAACTGAAATACTCAACCCCTTCGATTTCCTAGTTAGCAAGTGTCAAGGGGTCCTCAAGTAGCTGGTGGTCCCGCAGCAACACTTTGCACTTTGAAGGTGCAACTTTCATACCAAATAATGCAATCACTCTGGACAGGCTACTCAGGGTTGGTTGGGCCGCCCAAACCTCGTGGAAAAGCAACACGATATCGTCCGCATAATCTGGACCAACTATGCCTTTACCAGGCAGCACAGTTGTGTGATTCCGCAGCGGAACACCCCATTCTAGAATCTACGAAGAAACTGGACAAAAATGGGGAAATCGGACAACCCTGAAGAAGTCTACTTGTTGTCGGTAAGCTATCCGATAGGCCGCCGTATACTATGACGCGGCCTGTAGTGTTCGAATCTAGAGCACGAACGTTGTTCACATATTTCGTGGGAACACCCATCCCCGCAAGTATTTCGAACGGAATCGATCGATCGATCTAATCGAAGGCATTATTGAAAGCGAGAAACACAGCTATTGTACGTCTGCGGTATGCGTGGCGCTACTCTAGCGTCTGCTGCAAGATAAATATATTGTCTATACAGCCACGCCCTGGGCGGAAACCAGCCTGCTCTTCGATAATCCGAGCATCCCGTTCCGCTGTGAGGCAGCGGACGGCAACCGAGGCAAATAACTTTGTCACAACTGACGGTAGGCTAATACCCCTGTGGTTAGAACAGTCTGTGCGACTGCTCTTCTTGTTTACCGCCAACATAATTGAGTCCGTTTAATTAGCCGGGACACGCTCTTCCTTCGAGCTACGTTCGAGTAGGGAGATCAGTGCTTCGCAGAGAACCACGCCTCCATTCTTAAATAGTGCAGGTGGGAGGAGATCCGGGCCAGCAGCACCAAGACGAGTAAGGGCTGTAATCGCGTGTCAGACCTCGGCCTCCGACGGAGGCTCTAAACTAACTGTCCATGGCTAGGCCTGCATCACCTAAGTAGGAGGTTGTCCTGAAGTAGGGGAGCTGAACCAACCTTGAAAGTGTTCCGCCAAACAAGTCTTACGGCTCACCGTATTGTGTATCGGCGCAACCGCGTTGTCTCTGTCTCACTGACGCCTGGGACCTGGCGTATTCTGGGACCTGTGTTGCGGACTAGCTGGAAGAGCTTGCGGTAAATGCCTACTGCCCCTGCCTTTCCCATTTCTTGGGCTCTACTGGTCGAGCTGGTTTTCTTTTTAGCACGTAAGCTCTGCCTTGTAAGCAGCGGAGAACGATGTTCAATTTGCGGTTGGAAACAACGCTAAGAATGTTAGGTCGGATTATCAACGATCATGAGGTGAAAAGCTGAGGAATTTGGTACGTCGGATAGTGGTGTGCTGTGCGGCAGCAAAATTCATATGCTGGCCTGTTAAGCTGAAATGAGTAAGCCACAGGCTAGGCGTTCGTTCGAGTCCTCTAAATGGTACAAGATTTTAATGATGGAGATTAGAAGCGATATTAATCACTATTAAAATACTGGATGTTGGTACTAAAAAGAAGATAAGGCCACAGGTACCTCAAGCGTATGATGAATCAAGGAAGCGGTCAAGCATTGCAACGGTGTGGAGGGATGCGTCATCCAAATCCCAATGGGGTATGGAAATAAAATGAGGGATGAATCACAAGCAAGGAGTTCTTCGAAGCTTAGCAGTTGTACCTGGTGTGGAACAGATGGATGGTAGAAGCAGCAGGTTGAGATATTCAGAATACCAATGTAGCATATAATAATAATGTAAGACCACAGCAAGCTCAAGCTTGGGATGAAAGGGCCAAAATATCGGCTAGTCGGCTGGTTGTAGGCCATGCGGTCACCTAACTTTGTACTAGCATATGCTCGCCTTGGTCCACCAGAAGGACATCAAATCTTGCGACGCATCAGAGTAGCCAAGCCGATCCTGACGTTCATGTTCTAATTACTTGCATAGCGGTATATTACCTTGGCCGTAAAGAACCGCTGAAATGGCTATTAGCTTTCTCGCTTAACCTTGCACTCGCCTGCTTCCACTGCTATTGCATTGTTAATTAACCTGCGATTAACATGCCACTGGCTTTAAGTACTTAACACACGTTTGCCACTTTCCTTCACGGCTTATTTCGTTTGCTATATTTAGTTGCGAAATATTCTATTGGCTTTCGGTCACCTGAACTTGAACTTACCTGCCTCCGCTACTCCTCAGACTTGCTATAAATCTGCGCACAGCATGGCACTAGCTTTCCACTATTTACCTTAGCACTTATACCCACTGCTCGCAATCGCGTTAGACTTACTAACCTCATTCAGTGTTCCAGGACGTGGTTGGTTTACTACCGGCAAGCGTGTTCCCTACAACCAGCTACAAATATCTGGTTAACAACACAGTGACGTGGCGGAGGTGAATTGCCACTCAATATCACTGCCCCAATCACGCATTGGCAATTTGTGCGATACCAACGTTCACAAATTCTCTGCATTTAGATCCACTAACACAACTACGCCTACATATTTGATTAGTGACTGCCACTATTCTTAGAATATTCTTGTAGTTATTTTTTATGCTGCATTAGCTTGCCCTGCACTGTGTACACAACGACCTCTGACTACTTCCTCGTCCTCATACTCAAAATTAAGGATCTGTTTCTTATCTCTACGTCTGGCATTCTGTAAAGATATACTTACAATGTTTGAGCCATATGAGCCAACACAAATGACTCCATCCGTATTACTCCCGCTCTTGCTCCTGCGGATCATGCTATAACGTAAAATGTTGCAATACGCTGGTTATGCCCAAAAGATGCGCCAAGCTTTATCGAGAATAAATTATTTATTTACCACAGAATAGTAGTTGGGGCAGCTGAATGTTATAGGAAGAAGTTCATCACATCTAGGCTCACTCAGACAGCCGCCACACGCTCGAAAATGCACTGTACCCGCGTTTCATTCTTTCGGGAATCGTCAGCAGTGCGCATTCCATCGGACCCTTGGTAGGGTTCGAACCCACAACTTGACTGTTGCCAGTCCGTGGTTGAGACCACTGAGCTACGGGCGGACAGCAACTACCATCGTGAATACGTTACTAGATGTGATATAGCGCCGCTCACTATCCACTGACTTACACGTTACTGCCTTGCAGAGGACAGGGTAGCCCCTCACCAAGCGACGAGCTTACCACACTTAGCCGCCAATTAAATTATGGCATTATAAGAAGTTTGGTCTGCATACTGATTGCAAAAGAGTAGTAGGGGAGATGAATGGTATAGGTAGAAATTCGGCACATCTAGACTCACTCAGTTATTTATCAGCCCATGTAGTGAGGTTTACTTACGTTGCTGCTTTCTTCCTAATTCATTTTCGTCTGAACCGTCTCACCCGTCTTCTGAGTGCTGCTAGGCGACAGTGGTATACGAACGCATGTATAGCACCTCCACTGATCCTTTAGGCTGCCTCTGCTGCGCTTGCTTTTCCTTCTAACGTTTTCTCCTAGTGCCACTTTAATGCGATGCTAGGATTCCTGTTTGAAGCACGTATCCCACTCTCACCTCTCCTGCTTGTTGTCTGTCTGATGCGTCCACCTCGCATTGCCAAACCAGGGTTTGACGTTCTCTTATTTCGCGTAGACCACTGAGGCTTAAAAGACTGGCTTGCAGCAGATGCACCATGGTAAATATCTAAACTTAAACAGACTAATTATCTTCTACACTACCCTTCCAAGCCCCATCATCATGAGCCTATGCTGTCCTGCCAGATTGCTCAGTTCTTGATGTTGCCTCACGCTGACCTTATGAATCTGTGCAAGCCGCTTTGGGTTAGCTCAGTAACAACCGATTCCTTCCACCTATCTTCTCCTTTAACTCTGATTGTAGCTTTTCCTATACTTTGTCAAAGGCTTTGCGCAATGCTTGTCCACTTGCTTCCTCAAATGTCATCCCACATTCGATAAGCCGCATACTCACTTCTATTTGCTGTCTTGCTCGTTATCTGCCTGATGCGTTCATCTCAAATTGCTTCCTCTATTGTTGCTGTTTTCTTACCTCACTTAGACCACCGCAGCTTAAAAGCCCGGTTTTCAGCAGCTTCAACCGTGGTATTTTGCTCACTTTAACCTGTGTAGTTCCCTGTTACACTAACTATCCAAGCCTTATTATCCTGAGCCTTTTGCTGCCCCGCCTGATTACCCTGTTCATAATCCCACCATACCCTGACCTTATGAAGCTATGTAAGCAGTCTTGGCCTAACTCACTATGACCGGCGACCCTTACCTTTTGACTGCTCTGAGACTAATGTGCTCTGAGCACTGCTGTTTCCCTAGCACTTATCCATCTGTCTTCCCTTCGGTGCTGCTTCCGAGAATATTGTTGCTGAAATTGCCTTTCAAGGCTCCGTTTGCATTTTTTATATCGTTTCTATCTTAAATGTGGGTACTTGCAGGCCATTCCTACTTCTTTGCCATTGACACCAACAACCCTTAAACGAAAGTTCAAGGCAAGTAGTACATATAAATATACCTCGCTTTCCGGCTTCCCTCTTTAGCTTTTCGTTTTTGCTTTTGCCTGCCACCGGTTTAGCTTGGTCCTCACTCATCTTCCCATCCCTGCTTCTGGTTAGTAAGCGGCCTTTCCTGCATATATGCTTTAGATGGTTGCGGAACACAAACTATCAAGTACTTTCTCCGCGCTTCACGTATTCTTGTTAGCATATTGTAACACAGGAATTTTACATTCACATCAAATGTTGTCACGGGTTTCTGTGGTGGACACTGCTGCCCCCTTTGCATTACTCCTTCCTTTTCTTCCCCGAGATCTGCAGATGTCAACATAAACTTACCCAAGTTCCGAGCTGGCCTGTGGGTCTGCGGCCGAATGAACCTACGAATACAAAAGTGAATTAAATCAGCCCTACAGCACACTCACTCCGTTCCTGGTCTAATAACGATGGTCGGTTGGCCTTGGATGCCATTATCCAGAAGATTGGATCAGCTATGGCCTGCCCGAAAATGAATTAAAAACAGTTACTTACCACAGGTTGTCTGAAGCAATTCATAACTACCCAATGTGTGGTCCCGCCTATCAAGAGTCTAATCGCTCGCATATGTCTTGTCAGTAATCAAAAACACGACATACCCGGTTTACTAATTCTATAGCGGCAATGCTCCGGGACGTGGTGGGTTTACGCCTGACAAGCGCTCTCCCTATAAAATCCATTGGTATCTGGTTAACAGCATCGCGACGAGGCGGATGTGATTCACCACTAAGTAAACTCCCAACCCCATTCATACACAACCAACCACACCTTACCACAGAAATCAATCCAACCTTCACATACTGTCCACGCAAACAATTACATTTGCGGTGCCGCATATCCAGACCCTATAAGAGATAGTCACGAGCACTCCCATGTGCATGTATAAAAACCCAAAGCTCCCAAGTTCATAGCTAACTTGCCCCATCTTTCATACCTTCCCAGACATTTAGTTGTACCGTTAATATGCTCAAGCCTACATTAGCGCGCCATGCATTGTAGGAGAATAAAGAATTTATTTATTTATTCATTGTTTAGCTCCCCTATCGTCTATCCTCTCCAACTTGGTGCTAGCTGTCTTCATTTAGTCCACCAGAATGGTGGCTACATCGCGCGACACATTGCAGTAGCCAGGAAGCGTTTGAAGTTAACCTCCTAGATGCAAGTTTCCGCGGTCTATCAGTTGTGATGTAAATAATCGCAAATCTCTGGTAATTGTTGATCAGATAAGCTGCCCCACTGCTTATCTTGTTTGCCACAAATCTGCGCACAGCGTGTCACGGACTTACTAATACTTAACTCACCTCTTCTACCTTCATCGCGTAACCTAGTTAGATTAAATGACCCAGCGCGATGCAGCTCCCTATCAACCCAGATAGAGATGTTCTCCTAATTCTACAGTAATGACTTATCTCAATGCCGTATTGAAGCGTACAGCGCACCTGAAGGCTCTCACTCACAAATAGTCGATTGCCTATTTCCTCTCGTGCAAAAGAAGTCCAACACAACGTAAGACACAGCGTGATGCTAAGCTATATTCTGACATCTACCATCTATACACTTGCTTCCGTGTCATATTGCTTAGGCCAGAAATGACAACTGAACTAGCTAATGGCTTTCGGCTACCTAACCTTGCACGCAACTGCCTTCACAGCCTTAGATCTCCGTCGTAAACGTGCGTTCAGCATGCCACTGGCTTACACTATATATTGCACTACTGCTACCCTCCTCTTACACAGTTGGTAAACTTTATACTCTCGCGCGCTGCAGCGCTTTAAGCACGCCGATACTGATGTTTAAATAATTCTACAACAAAGTCTGTCACAAGGCATTAACGCACTTATTGTCACTATTGGCTCTCCCGCTCAAATTGGTTTTATATCGCTTCCTCTGTTCCAACTTAACGGCAACAACCACTTGTGACGCATTGTTGTAGCTATGTGACTTCCGTCGTTCGCTTCCTACTTCCTTGCTCCTCAGATAATTAACTTGACTGTATTTGGCATCTAAACATTTTTATACTTACAGTTCCCAAACCTTGCACGTACCTACCCTCAGTATGGATTCAGGCCGCTGGAGGTCCATTTGACCTCTTGATAGGCTGTTTATACAACCCACCGCACTCCTCTTGTGTTAGCGTTGACAAAATGCTCAAGCTCTTCCAGGAAGTCTCATTTCTTCCTGCGCGCCGTAAAATTATTGCTGGAGATTTTAATATGCCTCATGTCTCGTGGCTTAATCAGACAGCCCCACCCAAATATAGAGCCCTGGTAGACACTATTTTCACACTTGACTGGACTCAGCATGTGAACACACCGACTAGACAATCTAACATACTGGACCTAATATTCACCAACGGCATTTCCCATGCATGCGCCAGAGTGTTGGACAACATACCGGGCAGCGACCACAACTTGGTGAAGCTCACTTTTGCACTGCCTAAATTCCCTTACCAGGAAGATAACAAGTATGAGGTATCACGCCCCCTCCAGCGCATCAACTGGGTAACATTTTCTTCCCTTCTCCGAGCATCACCCTGGGACGATTTCTTCCTCTCAGATAATATAGATACTGCGATCAGAGAGCTTTACAATAACCTCACTAACTGCTTAGACGTCCTTGCCCCCCAAAAGAGGAAGCCAAGAAGGCGGCAGACTCTTGATGATGCTTCCACACGCAAACTAGCTACTAAGCTTAAGAAAATGCGCTCCCGCTACAGCAAGACTAAAGACTTTCATCTGATCCTCCGCATGGACGAACTACTAATCGCCTAGATAAGTGCACAAAGCAATGCTCATACATTAGCTGAGCACGCAGCGCTATGCACTGACAACAAGGCAAAGTCTCTTATTCGACTAATGAAGCAGCGAGGCGGCAGCGAAGATACTCCGATCACTACCCTTCTGCTTCCTGATAAAACTATAGTCACAGATGCGGCCGAGCTCTGTGACTGCATTAACACGTACTTCTGTAACTCGTTCACCAGCAATGACTCGACATTACCAACCACGATTCACAAGTACACTGAGGATCAAATACATACTATTGACTTTGACTTAAACAACATCAAGCGAGCACTTTGCTCCATGAAAATGTCTCACCATCCAGGCCCTGATGGTGTACCTTCTTCCGTATTAATACTCGGAGGACCGGATATTCCAGTCCTCCTCCTAAATATCTTCACCATCTCTATGAAGAGCGGACAATACCCGTCTATATGGAAACACGCAACCATCATACCACGACACAAACGAGGCTGCCGACAAAATATTGACAATTGCCGTCCTATTAGCCACACATTCATTGCGCCTAGACTCATGGAAAGAATAATAAAGGACGGGTTGCTTCATTTTCTGTTACAACGCAACCTTATTAATAGGTCCCAACACGGGTTTCTGCCTGCTAAATCTTGTCAAACTTGCCAGTTTGAATTCTTAAACGACGTTACGCAGTCCAAAGACCTGGGTCAAGTGCTGGTCATCATCTTCCTTGATATGAAAAAAGCATTTGACCTGGTCCCACACAATGGTCTGTTGACAAAATTAGCTGCATTCGGTGTTTCTGGCTGCCTCCTTTCTTGGTTTTCTTCTTACCTTTCTAATCGGACGCAGTCAGTGCTACTGGGTGATGCCACGTCTAAAAAGGCACCCGTAACCAGCGGAGTGTTCCAAGGCAGCGTCCTAGGTCCTCTGCTGTTTTTGCTGTACATCAATGACGTATTCCCGGTCTTCCAACAAGGCACTCCCTACCTCTTCGCTGATGATATAAAAGTCGTATTCTCATTTGATCCTAGCTGCCTACGTAATGGCCTCTCCAGCATTCAAAGAGATCTCCGTGCTCTTGAAACATGGTGTGACCTGTGGAAACTAGAATTCTCACCAACAAAATGTAACGTCCTTTCATACAGGTGCTCTGTACCGCCAAACATATTAACTCTTAACGGAACACCACTGGATAACAGCATTACTGTGCGCGACCTCGGCGTGCACTACTCAAGCTCATTGAATTTTGCGGAACAAGCGAGCTACAGCTCTGCAAAAGCCAGGTCTATCGTTGGCTATATACTAAAGTCAATGAGCCTGTTAGAGTCGCGACTCATGCTCTACAAGTTGTGTGCCAGACCTATAGTAGAGTACTGCTCGATAGTGGTTACTAATTCACGCAAAAGTGATAGGATGATCATTGAGAAAGTCCAGCGTTCGTTCACTAAGCGCCTTCTAGGATCAGCTACGCTCAGTTATCAAAGCCGCTGTAAGCAGCTTGGTCTGGAACCACTATGGCTGCGGAGACTGAAAGCCAACCTAGTTTTTCTTTATAAGCTAATCAAAACATCAGACTCAAGTATTGAAAGATATTTTCAACCGCTGGGTGACACACGTTATCCTCTACGCAAAAAGCCACACTCATTCGCACTACCCAAAACTCGTTGCTCTATACGTTTTAACTTCTTCCTCTATAGATATGCGCATGTGTGGAATAAGTTACCAGAAACCATCAGAGCATCTGATAGTATCCTGCAATTCTCCACGGCCATAAATAGACTACTAAATGTCCCCAAGGTAGCAGATATCTTGGGCACTTGCATTCCTGAGGACGAGCTGTGGGAGAACGGCTGGCTAGCCGAACAACCTCCTCGTGGTGCCAGCTGGGTGGTTCGGGTTTGACCCGTTCCAGCAAATAGTTCGGCGGCAGTGTTCCAGGACGTGGTGGGTTTTCGCCTGGCAAGCGTTCTCCCTAAAAAAGCCACAAATGTCTGCTTAACAACACTGTGACGTGGCGGTCGTGACTCGCCACAAAATAAAGTCACTGCCCCGTGGGTATCCGAATACTCCTTTCCAACGCACGGACATCCATCTTCTACTCGAGCGTTGCGGACGATATGAGAGTGAAAATTAGAGCAGCATAGTTACAAACAGGAACCTCACAGTTACACACCCAGACACACACAGCTACATAATTACATACCCCCTACATAAACATACACTGGTACGGCAAACATAACGTATTCTTGCACATTCTTGACCGCGCATTGTTGTCATAATGATCATGCCTGTAAAGGCGTGCCTCGCCTTGTCGAGAATAAAAACTTTATTAATCTTTTATATAGAATTCAATACAAAGCCTTAATTGTGCGGAATAATACCGATGCGCAAAGAGCCTTGTTGGTCTATACACCTAGCACCAATAAGGCCCATTTCAAAACCGACCCTGTCCTCTCCTTATCACGCTATTAACTTTTAATCCCTCTTCTAGCGGACTGTCGTTTGCCAGTACCGTGCCTTGCCCTAGTCTCATCTGACTGGCTTGCTTCTCTTTGACTTACTCCAGACTACCAGCACGATTCTGTAGCCTTCTGGCTATACCCCCTCTTCTCAAGAGCCTGCTGGTCTTGCTCACCCTTTTTAACATAGCCATCTCCATCGCCAACCTGCCCATTTCTGCGGACTCTCTCTGAATATTTTGACCGTACCGGTCATCGTTCGGAACACCGAACACTCTGTTCCCCTCCCTAGTTGCCCTTCCACACCTTATCAGTAACCCAGCGCAGTGTGCTGACCTGGTTTCCTCTGACCAGTCTCCTACTTTCTGACTGCCTACAGAGCATTGAGCTGTAGACGGTACATTTCGGTGCAACCAAAACACCATTTCTCTCACCCCGAGTGCTTATACCTAAATAACTAATGTAAACTCCCCCATATCTAACATGTCCATTTATGCTGACACTCTCCATTTGTCTTCCCAACGTAACTGTACTATTAAATCTCAATGCGCCGACTAATACAGCCTCGTGTATTTCGGCTCCTGCTTTCTGACTCCTGTGACGATACTGGCCAATATTAAGAAGACCAACTACCTTGTCCACATTACCTTAGAGAGTCTCGTCGGCTCCGCTACTCCTAATCAGTAAAGCTTTCTTCACTCTGACCCTCTTCTTTCCTTACTTCGTTGTATTCATTCCTTCCATCGGACTGCTAACTCTCAGTACCGTGCCCTGACCGAGTCTCATCTGACCAGTCTATTTTTCTTCTGGCTACCTTCAAAACTACGAAGATACAAACAGGCTAGGCTCTGTTGACTCAATGCTATGTTCCCCTCACCTCAGGTGCCTGCAAGATATGCTCAATCTTTATTATCTTACTAACTCCGTGAGCATCCTTGACTCATTCACCCTTTATTAATATGGCTCTCTTCTCATCTCTAGTATACGTCCTAATCCTAACACGCCGAACAATCCAGGCTTGTTAGATCGGCTGCTTGTTCTCCGGATTCATTCAGACTTCTGAGACGTTGCCACTTCTGGTTCGGTTGACCTAATTGACTGTACAATTGCCTTCGGAGGCCTCGTTAAATTTTACACCCTTTAACAATAAAACCGTCCTCACCCTTACCCGAGACGTTATTACTCTAAGCTCTACATTACAAACACTTTGTTCCCCTCGTCCCGAGCATTTCCCTGACATGCTATCTGGCTTTTTCTATAGACCCTGCCATCCCTAGAGCTTTTTATCTTATGACACACATTACTGCATATTACTACATATTTCACTCTTTGAGCTGATATTCTAATCTCGTATCAGTGGTCTCTTTGCTTCCTACTACTGTGACCCTAATGATTAGGGATGGGCAGACATATCGGTCTGCTCACATCTCCCTGAAAACATCGTTGGCTTTTCCACTTCGCCTCAATAGAGCGCTTCCCTGTTCGCACTCTGCATTACTTTTTCAATGGGACGGATATCCCTTCGGACCTGGCTCTAATCTACCCTCGGCTGACCAGCCCCCGTTTCTGACTGCTTCCCGACTTCCGAGCCATTATTACTCTACCTCAGCGTTCCAAAATCGCTGTTCCCCCATCCCCTCAAGTCCTGCCCGAACGGCCTCCTGCTCTCCGGATTTATCCAGACTTCTGAGACGTAATCTGTCTTAGTTCGGTTGACTCAATTACCTGATTACATTACCTGGTGAGCATCGTGGGCTTTTCCCATCTTTTGTCAAAAAACATTTCCCATCCTGACCCCAACTCTTAATATCGCGCTGTGCTTTAATTTCTTCAATTGGAGTGCACGATCTTACTGTTCTGAGGTGATCTAGTCCAACTGACTTGCATCATTCTCTTTTATGCTCCAATGCGACTCTGTCTTAAGTGGTATGCGCTATGCAGACTTAGCGCTCTTGTCCCTCTACCCGGAGATTCCGCTTGACTCGCTCACCCTCTATTGTTGCGGACCTTTTCCTGCCTTTAATTTTACGAGCTATTCCCACCCGCTGACTAATCTAGTCT
>OX104063.1:81501778-81971682 GCA_944474145.2 Dicrocoelium dendriticum
CGAGTTGTTAACGGACACCGATTGCACAGAAAGCTTAGTTGCTTTTCTGTGCTCCCGGATTAATTCACGGCGAAATCGCGCCGAACTTGTATATTGCCACAGCAGTTGTGACTGATTTTTACTCGTTCCAACGCCATTATGTTCCTTGGTAGGACTATTACCAGACAAAATGCTCACCCGTATGAACTACGAGCCTTTCGGTTTTACCTTTCCGTAAAAACGAGACCTTGTATGATTACAATGCAGTTATGCTTATATGCATATTTGGTCGCGCTTTCAACCGTGTGCCTTGTTATATTCAAAATATGCCAAGTAGTTATTTCTTTAGTTTGTGTTATTTAACCCGTGGATGCGCAGTTAGAAGCTAAGCAAGCACAAGCCTACTTTTGCTCGCCATGAGAAAGCTTTGACAGAGTACCACACGCGGAGCCGTTAGTAGAGCCTGGAGCTTTTGGAGTCATTTGCCCATTATTCACATGATTCCAATCATTATTGGCTTCTCGCACGCAAGTATTAAAGTTGTGCACTGCTGTCACACCGTAAACAAGTCACAAGTGGTGTTTTACAGAAGTGTTAACTAGGCCCACTGCTACTCCCGCTATAGATTACTGACGTTTACCTGGTAATAAAATACGGCCGATTCTCTCTGTTTGCTGACAAAATGAGTAGGTTGATTTCTATCCACCCAAACGACACGCACGCCGGTCTTTCCAAGATTCAAAGCGATCCTAGGCTAAAGATGTTTGGTGCAGCACCTGAACGCTCATAAATACCGCTGCAAAATGATGCTTTCTCTCATACCGATGCATTCGGCTATTTACTGCATTAGTGCTACAGAGCACACCGCTTGTTAATAGCCTCACTGTTTGAGTGCTATATTTGCAATAGTGTCTAGAACTTTGCAGAACCTAAGTTATGGCCCAGTAACAGCACGCTCCCTCATACGTTATTTAACAAAATCCACAACAACGCAAATTTTAAGCATGCTCATTATAAACCTGCGTTAGTTCCGGCTAAAATACGGCTAGGTTGCGTTTTCCAACTCAAGAAATTACTTAATAGTTGCCATTGGAAAGGTACAACCATCTTTCATCAAAAACCTTCTGAGTCACTTCAATCTCAAGTATCTTGTTTGGCGCATCGAACTCTAGCTAAACAGTCTATGATTGTGAAGACTGAAAACCAACATCACCTTTCAATACCGGATTCTTAACAGTCTCCGTGCAAGCTCACTGCCAACTTTACTGCCATCCGCCAACATTAGATATCCTCGTCGTAACAGGTTACACACCATTAGCCTGTCGAATGCCCACAGTAGTGTGAGTGCAAACGTCTGGCTCTACAGGTATGGGTATTTGTGGGACATGCTTTGACACGCTGTACGGGCATAGAATAACGCAACCCAATTCCATTCATTATTTAATAGGTGCCACCGTCCGTAATATTTCTATACTTTTAAACCGCCTTGAAGGTGCGCTGTAAGATAACGGACCTGTCGACGTATACGCGTCTTCCCCATTCAAAATCACCCAATCCCAAGGAAAATGCTTGTCTTTAGCTCGTCGTTGCAACGTTTGTCTCCCTGAATCTCTCCTTTGCATTGCATGGCTTGCATCAGGCCTATGCGGCCCTACTTTAACGCATTAGCCTCACATAGCAGCTCTTCTGTCCTGGTCTCTATCCTGACTAGGCTTTCCAAGTTTTGCAAAACACCAGCTTCCGCGTGACATATAGATTTCCATCCTACTAACAAGCTATCCAAGTTCATTTGTTGCTTGCTACTTTAACCTAAACAACTGCCTTCATTTAAAACGTCAGTAAATAGACATTCGTTGCTTGATTGTGCGTGGTATGCTACTAAGGCACGCTTAGTTAGAAAGCTGAAAACTAATCCATCAAACATCTTTAGCTATCCCCTAGCAATCAATCATGTTGCGTTTGAACGTTCACTGTTACTTCATATCTACGACTTACGGGATGTTTTTATACCTTACCCGATGCAGCGTCTTCGACACTTGCTCACGCTGGAGCCCAGGTAGCTCACTTTATTTTTCTGGCTCTCTCTGCCGTTATTTTCTCTAAGCGGATATGCTAGCTTGATTGTCATCGCGCCCCAACGCTTAGCCTTACCTGCTCAGATGTCTTCATCAACCTTAATGTATACTTGTATTCTGACCGTGCGCTACCCTTTCTTCAATACAACTTTCTTACTTCACTTCCTGCGATCAATCATTTCTAAACTGCACTGCACAGATCCGCTACTTAGCTTTACTTTTCGAAGGGAATGGACTATCATGCTCTTGCTCCAAAGTATTTAAGCGTTTGCTCATGTAGGACTCAAGCACCTTCAAATGCTTTTCATGGCTCCATCCACTTTAGCAGTCTAGCGTGACAAGAGTATCAGCACGCCAGTGCGCATTAGCTTTAGTTGCAAGATGCCTCCAGCAAAATTCCTAAATGTTTGCATTTCGCCCGTTGCGTGTCCTTTCATGCATTAACATTTCTTAGCTCTATTCTACTAAACAATCTTATTCTACCTGGTCAGCACACAGCTTCACAGTGGCCTCTCCTTCCTTGGTATTCAGGAATAGCTCTAATTCTGCAAGGTCTTTGACACATGTTCATGCAGACGTCTAAATCCCTCACTAGATAGTCCTGGCTTAGTCTACCACTTTAAAATTAGCTTAGTACCATAGCATGACTAGCTAATACGCGCGCTGCACTTTAACATAAATTCTAACGTCTACAGCAATCTCAATGTATACTTCCATTCCGCCTTTTCGCCATTCTTTGATCAACTACCCTATCTTAGCTCGCCGCTAGCAAACAAACTTATCTCATCCGACCAGCCCCTGACACACCATAGGCCCTTCTTTTTATATGTTTAGTTACCATTTTCGCGCTGCAACTTCAGACCTTCCTTCTGCAAGTGTCCGGATCACTGACTGCCATGTACCGGCTCAGTCTACCTACGTACCCAGCTCTGCACCCTAGTAGATTTTAATTAGCTGCGTGCAGCTGTGCATTTTGCTCATATGCTCTGACGTCCTCAGCAACCTTAATCTATATGTGAGTTCCACCCATTCGCATCCTCTTATCAAGTTTATTTTCGAATATCACATCTAGCGAGCAACGAAATCTCCTCAGGTCGGCATACCGCCGCCACTTTGTCTCACCATGTTAGGTAACCCGCTGGCGTTGAAACATCTTCGGCACCAGCGCATATCGCAGTCCAGCTTCCTATCTGGTTTTTACGGGTTCAACATAGTGTAGCATCTTAGCTTATTCAAAGAACCATGGTTATAATACGCTTTTGCCTCGTATGTTTTGACGTAATCAGCAACATTAATGTACTATTGTATTCCGCCCATCCGCTAACCTTTCCTTCTGGAAACCTACATAGCTCATTTCTAGAAAGTTTCTTGTCTCACTTGCTCAACACACAGCCCCAACTTAGCCTAAAGGTTGGTGGTATTCAGCTATCCCTCTCGCTGCAACGTCTGCGACACGTGCTCATATATAGTCTAGCTCCCTCATAGGTTTCCCTGGCTCAGTAAACTTTAGCACCCTAGCATGACTAAATTAACTGCGGGTCACTACGCTTTAGCAGCGTATGCGCTGACGTCTTCATCAACTTAGAGTATGCTTGTATTCCGCTCGTCTGCTGTTCTTCGATCAATAAAACTTTCTTAGCTCATAGCCAGTTGGCAATCTTTTCTCAACTGGTATGCGCACAGCCGCCGCTTCCTGGGTGTCCAGATGGCACTCTCGCCACTACAGCTTCGATACTTGCTCAGGTATGTGTCCTGCTTGCTCGACTTCTCATGCATATATTTTAAACAGGACCTAATTATAAGCAATGGAACAAAAGCAAAATCTAAATAAACATACATAATAAAGCAACTAAAAGCTAAAGCGCTCTTGCAGACCAATAAAAATTAATAAATGACGCAGTATCGGAAAAAACGAGGAACAGCCATGAAGGCGCGATCAAGTATGCATACAGCCATAGCTTCTCTGGAATCGTAAAACATTTTGTTTTAACGAAAGATATAACTGAAAAAGGTAGTCCATAAGATTGAGTATTTTGCCAGATAATAGTCTGACCAAGAAACATGATGGCACCGGGGAGCGTAAAAATCAGTCAAAACTGTTGTGTCATGATGCAATTTGGGCGTGAAGTTGCCAAGTAATAGTCCGCGAGCATAGTAGTCCAGACAGTTTTGGTGCGATCAATGAGCATTAAGAAATCGGAATGTTCTGTGCTCCATTAAAGCATAATTCAAAGTAAAATCAGTTGCACAGTTTGTATGCAGAAATGAGGACTGCAAGAGTGTGAAATGTTCAGCTGTGACCTTATTCAGTGGCGAATCACATACGTCACGTTTCAATGTTGTTTGGCAGACATTTGTGGCTTTTATAGGGAGAACGCTTGCTAGGCGTAAACCCACCACGTCCTGGAACACTGCCGTAGCTTCCGTTGAACAGTAGCGCTAACCGGCTATACATTGTAATGACAGATTTTGCACTGTAATATTCGCAGTCAGTTGTCAGTCAAAATTCTTCCTTGGTTGACCGCTTGGCTTGGTAGTGTACCGGCAGTAACCGGGCAGTACTGCGAAAGAGTCGCAGAGTCGAATGATAAAGGGTGCAGGTGAGTAAATTAGTGCTAATATAGGCTGGCTTTTGCCGTTACATACTTGTCTGTCTTGCAAACCGTGTCCAGCTATCCAAGCTGAACGTGCCATGTGGATGGTGGTTGCAGCTGTTTCTTGTGGCTAACTTCGTCCATCACAGCTCAAAATGCCGTTACATTGTGCAGTGCGGGATCGGTACGGGTGGCTAACTGCAAAATGGAATCGGAATTCCTTCAGCTGTAACTGAGTGTGTCTCCATGATCAAGTATAAACTCCATGAAAGGCCATCAGAAAGCCCTTTATACGAGAGTAAAACTGGCCGTAGTATGACATTCGAAAAACTCCAGGTGAAAGGAGAATCGGTGTGTTCTTTCGGAAATGTATGGCACCGAAAACAATTTTTTAAATGCAGGTGAGAATGAGCAAAGCTAACCGAGGAAACCACGTTAGCATTGTTTGGCTTCCGTTGTAAAACAAGGGATCCATGTAAATATTTCTGGTTAGTGAATTGTGCTACTGTGAGTACGAGGCGAGCTAAACCCACTTGTTTAACCCCGTGAAAGTAGCGTCTCCAGAATGGTGGAAAGAGCTCCATTTGGAACGATGAGTGGGTTCTTTATCTCCTGGAGGAAGGATCAAGTGTTTACGCTAGCTGGTTATTGAAAAGCAGTCGGCAAGTCCCAGTGGGTAACCCTACTTGTTTTGGCCGATGTACCTGGAAATCTCAGGAAGAAACGGGCAACTGACAAGGGGCATCCAAACAGACAGGCAGCAATGAATGAAAAAGCAGTACCGGAAGACTAGTGGCGCGCAACTGTGCCTATGATACAATAAAACCTATGTAATTATGCTTAGTAAAATTTAAATAATAGGCAGGTAAGAATGAATAAACGTACGTTAGTTTGTAAGAAAGTATGTTGCACATGCAAGGAAACGCCCTACCGAATATGGAAAATAAATCCGCTTAGTTCATTTTGAAAATAGGAATTTGTACCATAAACATTTTAATGCTTCTGCCGCAAAGTGTCTTGGGGCGCTAAATGTAGCTAAAACCGCAGTGGATAAAGAAAGTATAAAGTAATGGAAAATTTTATTCTCCTTATTTGCACTATAACTCGAGAACCTGATATACTACATTATTCTTCCTCTGTTCTATTTTCATTTTTACCTGGCGGTTCCCGGGTTTCATGATTAGAGCAAGGCAAAGGTTGGAGAAAACTGCAAGTTGACTTTGGACAAGACAACCTGTTTTTGGAAGAAGTTATAAAATTCCGAACAAAGATTTTGTAGAGGAGAGGAAACATGCCACGTGGTTTCGATGTTCGCATACCAAACTACTAGGTGTTGGCTGCCGACTTGTAATCACGTAAAATTTCACTTGAGTTCAGTTCCTGCAATGTTTAGGTGACCTTAATGGCTAGCGAACAATGACTTTCACCCCAAATAAGTGACGTGTGTAACCTTGGTTTTGTCCTAGGTCTTGTCCGCCTTACATCTATGACTGTATTATAAAATTTTGCAAGTGTACTTTGCATATTTGTGATCGTAGGTCTGTCCTTTTGTGCTTTGACATTTGAGAAATTTGCCGTTTATTTTTGTAATCAGCTGCTTTTCCAGGCTACGTAAACCTTAGTACCCTAAAATGGCTAGATAATCAGCGCGCCAATGCTCTAGCACCACATATGCCCTGACGACATCAACAACCTTATTGTATTCTTGCATTTGCCAGTAGCCGCCCTTTAATACTTATCCTGCCTTAGCTCTCTTCTAGCGACCAATAACTTCTTGTAAGCTCTGCACACATCTAGTCTTTAGCTCCGCATTTCTAGGCTTTAGGTGTTACCACTCCTTGCTAATTCTTCAACACCTGTTTAAGTATGATTTCTTATACCCCTTGTACTTTTGCTAGGGCAAAACCCCTTAGTACCTTAACAAGGATAAATAAATAATTTACTTATTTATTTCTAGCCATCCTTGATCTTATGCCCGCATAGGATCAGATCAAGGTTTACACAAATTTACTGCTCTTGTATGAGCAGTAAAAATAGTGAGAGTATATGTTGTACAATTGTAAGCTTTTTCGTCGATATACTGCCTCGCATTTTTGTATGTTGGTTCTGCTGAACATGCTGGATCACCGATTGTTTCGCGCAGGGTTACGTAGACTAATTGGGGTAAATAAGGTTACTTTAGATTTATTTTATCAAAGTTTATTCATTTCACATATAAAAATGTCCTTGTGTATTAAAGTCTTACAATTAATTTTACTTTTATTGTAAAAGGTTTCCATGAAGTTAACTTATTGCTCTACGTTATAATTTGCAGTTGCTCCATTCAGCCGAGCCCGCCATTGTGCATGCAAACGGTTCTGGCAAGCGCAGTCGTCACACTAACTGGGGCACACATGTTAATGAATAACAGCTGCTACGTTAAACAGAATAAGCAAAGGTTTAACAATAGTTGCTAGGAAAGCCAATAGAAAGAAACTGGCTTTTTAAGCGACATACTGAAGCAGCGTCCGTAACCAGAAAAATAGAACAGCGAAAAATATAACCAAACTTTTGCACTGACTCTGAGCACTGGTGCCGAAGTCTATAATGCTAATGTTAGAAAGCAAAGCAAACCTTTCCTAACATATAAGCTACGCTGAACAAGTTTTAATCACTGTGTACTTTAAATGTAAATTTATGCGATAGGTGCCACATTAAGCAAGTTATTCGGGATCGAACTACAGTCAATGATTAACGCCGCTAGCTTTCCGCTCAGAACACTTTTTGATTGCAAACAGTTATCAGGCAAAAGGTTGCTAAAAGTGTCGAAGCAGTTTAAGTTCTAAATACCCATCCCTACGAAAGAATGCTTGATGTAGCCTAAACTTCCCCGCAGTAGCTAGGTATGACGTAATTGGCCGAAAATCCCACCATTCAGGTATAGGTAGCAATTATAGGCAGATATGTGATAACGTTTTGCGGAAACGCTAGGAATCTATTAACTACTGTTATATAAGGAAGCGGCTACAGGACAACCTCCATTTAGCTCACTGCCAGAAGGCCCCGGTGTGCCATTTTTAGATCATACTAAGCTACATAATAAACCAATGTGAATAAAGCGTACGGCATATTTAGATCTGTAGATGATTGCAAATGTTATACCAAGGCTGTGTGAGCCAAGTTAATTTGGTCAATACAGGAGCACTTAAAAATCGCTTGACACGTTCAACCTTAACAACGCACCTGTTAGTCAAAAAATGTCTCAGGTCTCAGCTGTCAGAGCATATCTTCTATAGCACAAGGCCGTATCACCAACGCCGGTGAGTTGGGGAATCCACTGACTGATAATGTAGTAATGAATTTAGAAAATATAAAAAAGTGCCATGAGGCTCGAAATCCATTTGGGTCTTCGCTGGTGTGGTACTCACAACTCTGCTTCGGGGGTTGTGGTAGCTCCAGCGTGTAGGCTTATTTTACCTCACGTGTTTATAAAAAATATTATCACCTTTGCTAAAGTTCGAGCTCTTTCTCCCCAACGTTAAGTTTTAAAGCTTGCCAGTGATTTGCTTCCACGTGGCATCGTTAACTAGTACCGAGAGATCGCAACAGCCATTACTTTGTTGGTTTTTCTGATAAGTGCCGTCCCACAGCTCTTTATAAACAGCGTACAGGTAAATAAAGGGTAGGAAACTAGGTAAAACTACATGGGAGCTGTCTTTACCTACTCCTGCACATAAAGCGTGGCAGGCCTTGAAGCCAAACAAAAGTGAAAATTACGCAGGGAAAACCGAGATAAGGCGGTGGTGATCGAAATTTTCTGAATATGCCGACAGCCAGTGTAACAGAGGCTCCACTGTTGTTGGTTTGCTTTCGTGGCAGTAAAATTGCATCTGAAAATGCGGAGTTTTTACTAGCGTGCGTGGTTGTAGAAGGTATCCGGTTTCCTATATGCCTGTTTACTATTGATTAAAGCTACGATCGTCACATGAAAAGCCGACAGAACTAACTATTTGAAGCCAAACTGGGAAAGTGTACGGTAAACTGCCTTGATTCTTGGGCACCTGGCTTGCATAAGGTACACTTTATCAAGCAGACGATATATATATATATATATTAATTTGCCGTATGCATGCCGGTTATAGTTGGAAATGGTGGAGTGTAGTAGCGGGCACTCAGACTTAATGAAAACGCACCAAATAAGGCCAACTAGCAACCGACAAAAACGAAAGTTCCTAGAAGTAAATCCAAAGCTGGTATTTAGATGACGTTTTGGATAATTCTAATGCTACCTTTGGAGCATAATGTTTATCGAGAGCAGTAATTAATTTTGCCCTCTTGTACAGTATTTAAGCCTGGTAGCAATCCTTTACTAGGTTCGCAACTCAAATGTTTTGAGCTTAATATTTTTTCGGACCCAGTTTTCTATGAATTTGGAAAGAGAAAAAGGTAAAGGTTAAACCTAAGCATTATGGGTGTAGATAAGCTGAAAGGACTGAAGTTTTCTTGCTTGTATAAATTAGTAATTGCCCTGCCTTGTCCTATAGGAAGAATACCTACGACTTTGCGATCCAGCCAAGCCGTAAGCTAGGGTGTACACTTGGTTGGGACTATTAAACTTCGACATAGCTGCCATTAAAAATAAGAAGTCGAAGCGTTGTAGGTACTGTTTTGTCCTTGCAGCCTTGTAGCCTGAATCCTAGCCTTATCACTTGTAAGATGTGCGGGACTGATCCAGCTGGGACCTTCTGGGTAATTTGATTCCAATAATGGTGTAGCTAAGAGGAAGTGTGGCTATTGTTGGAGACAATTTATGGCGGTTTACCTACCAATTAACCACTACAGGATTGCTGGCATGCTAAGGTTTGCATACCGACCAGCGGACTTATGCTCAATTACTAGCAAATAAATAATAACTAAGCGATGTACTCTCGATGGGGAGACACGCCTTGAAAAGGGCGAGCAGGGTAAGACAATGGCGTAAAATCGCCAACGGTAGAGTAATGTTACGGTTTAATTAGTACATACTGGATAGCTGTGTACGAATGTTAACCATGTACGTGGGTGCGTGTGTAAGTAATCTTGTTGTGTTAACTTTTGCCAGTACTGTGAATTTTAGAATTTGTTCGGTGAATGCGCCAACGTAGGAACCGGTCATCTTAAATCATTGAAGTGCTTGACGTTCGCGAATCGTGTAAGCTCATCGGGTATGGCAAGGCGGTGAGATTATTTAGTGACGAGTCAAGTGCGCTGGGTAACAGTATTGTTAAACGGACATTTGTGAATGCTGATAAGGTAAAACGTGCCAGATGAATACCCGCCGCGTTCATCAAAACTGCCGTCGAACATTTATCTGGACCGGGCTGAAACTGGACCACTCATCTGGCACCATGTACAGGTTGTTAGGTCAGCCCTCGATGTTAAAGAACAACATTATGTAATGCGGAGTATAAATAGCCAATAATTATGGAGCGACGTGACTACGCGAGCAAGCAGAGTTTCGAAAGTGGTGAAGCCTGCGATCTAAGGCTCGTGAGGTAGCCAACCATGAATAAAGCCTTTATAAGCACGGTCGAGAGTTTGGCCAAATTCGATGAAACTATATCGATGATGTACCGAAGCAAAAGTACCCAAGTGTAGGGAAACAAGTCAAGGCATGATTTACATAACGGTTGTCACATACAGGGTGAAGCCAAGTAAGGTAGCTTTAGAAATGATTATCTTAGGCGAGAATAGCAAAGTTATGATCGGTGCAGATAAGCATTGGCTCTGGGGAGACCAGGAGGAGTCGGTCGTCTGCGATTTAGCGTGATCGGTGAGCTGAACGTGCTTATATGTCACACGGCCGTTCGCAACACCTCGAGATTTTTGTAGGCCTTTCCAATTCGCCTTAATAGTCTTCTCCTTCCCGTCCACATTCTTTCATTTTTGCGCTTTCTGTTTGCATTCATTTATCGATTGGACGCCTAACTTCGGGCCTGACTCTACTCTAGCCTCACCTGACGAGTCTCCTACTTTCTGACTGTTTCCAGACGTCCGAGACGCAAACCCTCTAGGCTATGCAGTCACAACACACCCTGTCCCACAGTCTGAGAGCTTCGTTTGACATGCTAACTGGCTTTTATATAACCACTGTCGACCAGAAATGTTTCTTTACTAATGACACTCACTACGGTTATTCCCACTTTAATTTGGCGGTCTAGCTTCATCATGCTGGCTTATCCGGTCTCGTCTAAACGGTCACTTGCTTTTTGACCCCTCTCGGACGTCTGAGAGCTAAAGGATCTAGGCTCTGCCGAAGTACCGCTCTGTGACTCTAATCTCATGAGCACTGCTGGTCGTGATTTATCTTTTTGTTCCATTCCCGTTACAAGGTTAACCTGTCTATTTCTGCCCGACTCTTTCTATTCACATTCTGGCAATAATAATATTGCTTTCTCTCTATGAGCCGGCCTTCTAATCTTGTGTCAATTGTCTCCTTTCTGACTGCTGAGGCCTTATCTATGAATCATCGACAGGTCAAAGGGTCTGTCCACAACACCTCGAGACCATTGTACGCTTTTCCACTTCTCTCCAATGGATACCTTTTCTTCCAGATTTCATTCCTTCTTATTCGCCTCCTGTACATTCCTTTTCAATTGGACGAAGAACTTTTCGGGCTTGGCTCTAATCCATCTTCGTCTTACCCGTCTTTTGCGTTCTGCTTGCTTCCAGACGTCCGAGACATAAACGGTTTAGGCTCTGTAGTCCCAACACTCTGTGCCACTCCGCCTTTGTGCTTGGCTCGCCATGCTATCTTCCTATTCTGGCGCAACGCTCTGTCACATTTACCTTAATTACGTCACTGGGCCTTATTCATCCTTCTTTTTAGTAAAAAGGGATGAATCATCACCTGAAGTTGGGCGACGGCTTTTCCACTTCCCCTCAGTAGAACCTGCTTTACCGATCCATTTCCTTCCTTCCTTGCTTCCTGTTGCATTCCCTCTTCATTCGACGCTAACTTACATGCATTTGTCTTCACTGACTTCTTACTTTCCTACCAATTTAAGGTTGAGGCAAGGCGTCCCCGTCCTTTAATCCGAGTGCTATTACTCCTCATAATCTGCACACCAGATTCTCCTCCCTGTTTCCCACCGATTGCGCATATGCGCATTAGGACTCCTCAAACCCTCTTTGCTTCATCTTTGTTCCTATTTGAGAACAACCTTTCATTCTATACTGATCCATGTTCTGCTCACTTCTCCTCGTATTTTGTCACTTAAGGTGCACTGTGTTGTGCCGGAACCACACGACTGCTTCCACCCACTAACGGTAGTGAGAACACGAACGACTGGGTAGCAACAATGCTCACGCCGCACACCAAATTGGCCACCAAGCGTCTGTGTGTACCACTCAATGCATGATTCAAATTATGGCATATACACAGGCTATGCAGGAAGGCTGACAAGCGATCAATCAAAGCTAGTCATTCCAGGAGCGAAGGATCGATACGATGTCTCACAAACGAGCGAAAGGTACAGAGTAAGGGAAAAACCCAAGCTGGTCACAAATGTGAGGAAACAGAAAGCGTATGTGGGGAACCGTAAAAGAGGACGGGATGAATAGGGGTGAACGGAATAAAACTCACATAACCACGGGGAGTGGTGGAGTATTCTTACCTCCGCTATCACACACTGTGTATGCAATATTTAAATAACCGTTACATGTATAAGAGTACAATATTTTAGTCATCGCCGCAATTGATCAACCGCATTCCAGATGCATTCCTTTCTTCTGTTTGCGTGGCTGTCACTGTTCGTTGCTTTTTCCCAGTGTGTCAAAGGTACGGCAACACGAACCCAAAAAATTGTCCATCGTTGAGACAACAACACAAGACACACAGTTACTTTATCTGGACATAAGCGGAAGGTTAACAACCCTTTTTACAAATAACTTGCCGGACAAAGCATTCGCTAGCTGCGCCCTGTGAGTACTACGCGGTAACTCAATTTTTGGCTTGCCATACTGATCGAGCTTTTTAGCTGAAATAACGTGGAAAACAGTGTTTGAATAAACACTTGAAACGAAATTTGACTTTTGTCAAATTTTCTCTGATCCAAGCTATCTTGGATCGATTAAATTGGTACTGGCCAAAGCGTCTTTGGCGCTTATTGGTGGGGTAAACACTCCCCGTCGTGCCGACTCTTTCACGGATAGTAGCGTTATATACCGTAACGTTACTGAATCTGAGGTCGTTCTTCCAAGGAAACGCATCTTGGATGACATCAAGTGGCTGAAACTATGTTTCAGCAAGCTGCTTCCACCTGGTTTCCCTGGTGTCACTGTCAGAAAGCTGACCAGATTGGGAAACGTTCATATCGCTACGCCAAATCCACGACCTCGACTACTTCGCGTAGTCCTTTCTACCCCGGAGGAACGCAAATCGTTACTGCGATTTGCATTCAAACTTAAGGGTAGTGGTGTCAGCGTGCAGCCGGACCTACCACTGGCAGATAGGTTGAAGTTAAAGGAGGCTATCAAAGACCTCAAAACTAGACGGGCGGCTGGTGAGCAAGGCCTCCGTCTGGTGGGTTTTCAGGTGGTCAGCCGGAAGTTACTTTCCGCCCCATCAGAACCAATCCTGATGGCGCACGACCCAGGGATGGTCGTGCCGACTTCCTTGAGGTAGTGCTTAGCAACGTGCATAGCCTAAGGAACAAGGTGCACGAGTTGGGTCTACTTGTAGACAAACCTCGTCCCGACATACTTGCTTTTACTGAGACGTCGTTGTCTCCGGATATCACGGACGGTGAGGTATATTTACCTGGCTACGCGCCGCTTAGAACTGATCGCTCCGTTGGTCGCCAAGGCGGAGGCGTTTTAATGTATGTGAGCTGTAACTTAGATGTGTTGAGGACCTGCACATTCCAGTCGTCGGATCAGACTGTTGAAGCTCTACCGGCTGTTTTGTGCACTTTCTCTACCTAGTTTACAGTTATCGTGATATACAGAAGTCCTGGAAATTCTTCCAGTCCGGAATAAGTGTTTAGTTCCAGGGGATTCCAACCTCCCGAAAGTCTGTTGGGCCTATCTTTCTTGCAATTCGGCGTTAGGAACCTTCGGTGCAGAGTTCCTTGAACTGACTCTCCAAGTGCCTTTGCACCCGTTCGTTGACTTTCCAACTGGGTATATGGACAACCAAATACCATCTATTTGAATTTGGTTTTCGCTAAGTCCCTGAACTTCGTGACGGACGTTTCACGCGGTGCACCTCTAGGGTTCAGCGATCACGCATGCATATCCTTTCAATGTGCTCTTTCAAGGCACCAAGAGACCGCTGTTGAATTACTTCCGAATATTTGGCGGGCGGACTTTAGTGCAATGCGAACTAAGGCTTCAGTTCTGAACTGTGAGGTCTCGATGGCTGACTCTGTCCAGTTAGCCTGGGATAAATTTAAGGCATACCTTACGGAGGTTTCCACTCCCTATATTATACTCATTAGGAAAAGAGGGTTAAGGGCAAGCCTCCATGGATAGATGCCATAGGCAAGTATCTACTCAAGAAACGGGCTAGATGCTGGCGAACCTACATTCAGCCAGTACCTATAATAGTAATTAAAGGAATGGAAATAAATGTAAGCAACATCTCAGAACTGCTCGTCTCCAATACGAGCAGGTTTTAGGATTCGGCCGCAACTAATCCCAAGGAGTATTTTGCTTACGTTAAAAGACGCAGCGGGGCAAAACTGTCTATACCAGCTTGATTGCGAGCAGACGGGTCCCGTGCGCAAGCTGACTATGAAAAGGCTTGTATACTGAGTGAACGGTATACTGCGGTCTTTGCTCGGGAGACCTCTTTACCACAGGTTGAATTGGTTTCAACTTCCAGAGGATTCTTGCTTAGCTGAATTTAGCATAACGGAGACTCAGGTCTTCGAGCTACTGCAAGGCATTAACCCCTTTAAAGCTTCCGACCCTGATTCAATTCCTCCGAAGCTGTTGCATGAACTGAACAGTGAGCTGAGTAGTTCGCTCACGTGCGTGTTTTTAATATCTCTGGACAGCTGCAGCCTACCTTTGAAATGGAAGGAGGCAATCATCTGTCCGATTTTTACGGGCGGTGACAGCGCTCTACCCGCGAACTACCGGCCGGTCAGCTTGACAAGCGTAGTAGTCAAGTTGTTCTAGAAGCTGATAAGGGATTCAGTGGAGAACCACCTGAATCGATTCAACCTTCTCAGTGTTTCACAACATGGATTCCGAAAAGGATTTTTATGTCAGACTAATTTACTTGGAGCTCGTGAAAGCTGGGCCGAAGCGGTAGACAGTGGCCACGCTGTAGACGTGCTATTCGTAGATTATTCTAAAGCTTTTGACACTGTTCCTCATCTTCGGCTCTAAGTAAAGTGGAGATATTATGGGATATCTTGTTGCTCCCTTCAATGGGTACCCGCCTTCCTTGAGGGAAGGAACAGTGCGTACGGATGGGGCGTAGCCTTTCGCTCAGGCAAGCCGTCCTTGGTGGCGTTCCGCAGGGCTCGGTATTGGGGTCATTGTTGTTCGCTATCTATGTAAATGACTTGCCGGGAGAGCTAGGGGTGTCATCATTAATGTTTGCTAACGAGCTTAAGCTTTGGAATATTGTGGATATCCCGGGGGTCCTGAGGCAATTCAGCGTGGCTTGGATAGGCTTTGGGAATGGTCTATCTTATGGTTGATGCCCATAATTAAAGCAAAGTGCTCTGTTCTCAGAATCGGAGCTACTAATCCTCCCACCCGATATGTTGTCGGCGGTTATGAACACCCTGTTGTCACTCAGCAGGTTGATTTAGGAGTCGTACACTCATCAGCACTTCATTCTGGAGACAACTGGAAGAAGGCTGCTTGTCGATGGTTTCGGATGATGTGGTTTATCCGCCGCTCTTTCGGAATCTTAACGGCCAAGTTGTTGGTGAAGCTATTTTCGGCATTCATCCGACCCCACCTGGAATATTGTATTCAGGTTTGTCCACCATGTCTTAACCGAGACACAATGGACTTGGAGAGGGCGTTACGAGTGGGCACCCGGTTAGTGCAGGGTCTACGGGAGCAGACGTATCCTGAACGCTTGTTCAGTTTGGGTATGTACTCCATGCACTACCGAAGGATAAGAGGGGACCTGATTCTTACTTATCGTATTTTGACGGTACGATTGGCCTGGACTTGTCAGGGCTTTTTAGTCCCGCTACGTTACCTAGTCTCCGCGGTCACCCACTGAAACTGCATAAACCACGGACTGATAGGATTAGGACGGAAACTCGTCTATCGCACCGAGTAATAGATCGCTGAAATTCGCTTCCAGACCACGTGGTTAGGGAACCTACGGTTAAGGGTTTTGCGCGCCAGCTCGTTGCTCTTGGGGGCAACCGCAAACCTTTCCTTTTTCTTAGCTGACTCACCTTCAACTTTCAGTGCTTTTTTATTGACTCAAATATCTTGGTATACCATTTGCTTAGCTCTTACCACTTCCACTTTTGCCTTTTTCTTTTACTTTTTTCTCTTTCTTACTTCGCGCAACCGACCCAGCAGGGACTGCTAAGGCAGGATACGTGGGCATTAATTGGTTGGACAGGGTGTGATGCGGTCTTTGTTTAAGGTCCCTGTGTATTTCCAAGTTCGCCAACTCCTGGTTCAACGACCCGCCGAAGAAGGAACATTCACGGGATAATCCTATCGTTCCAGTCCCGCTTGAACTTGAACTTGAACTTGGTACGGATGCAATTTTTCCGGAGCTTGAGCCATTGGGTCCAGTCTGCCTAACCCTATCTCTTCCACATACCTCTAGCCTGGATAAATCCTTTTGACTCTGGAAGGCAATCCTGCTGCCGATAAAAAGCCAGCAAAATTGGACATTCTGAGTTCTTCATTCTGCTTTGACCGCTCCATTGGCCTTGGTTTCTTACCTTTCTACTAAAATGTAATACATACCCCCGAGATCTGCGGTTATTTCTCAGGAACCATAATCTATCCATCAAGGCTTCAACAACAATTCAACATATTTCATTGGTTATCCCTCGATGACTTCACGTGGTTCTGCAAATGATCAACACATCATATCCAAATAGCATGTTTAGCTCCTGACTTGGCAATCAAGCACAGCCATTCGTCCAAAACAGGACAGGACCCAGGAGCGCATTAGGCATACGCCCGACGCATCCGCCAGCAGAAAAATGTGTCGCGACTTAACTGCGGCTAACCGAGAAAACAAACGTTCAACAAGAATTATAGCCAATTACAACTTGCCATTCAATGAATTGGCGGTAGTGTTTCAGGACGTGGTGGAATTTTGTCCGGCAAGTGTTTTCCCTTTAAAAGCTCCAAGTGTAATTTTAACAACACTGCAACGTGGCGAATGTGACTTGCCACCGAATAAAGCCACAGCCCATAACTTCACACTGACAGGTCAACTAACATCACCATTCTAGATAGGTTCGTTACACTAGAACTTCCACATCTGCATATACGCACGCCTCCTCTTTCTACGATTTCACCCATATACTCTCGTCTTTTTGCTTTCTACGACCTCACCGTTGACCTCTGAGTTACTTTGCACGAACTCACTGTATTGTCACATCTCACTCAAGCGTGCTCTTCCATTAGCTTCCAACGGTTCACTTAGGATTCTCAATCTATTATTAGCCGATGTATAACTGCAATATATGGCGGACAGATTACGTTCTATCAAACAGGACCCGATCTCACGACAGCCAAAGTATTGGTGCACACTTTCACTATTGTACAATTCCAAGCAAATCCATATGAACAATTTTCTACTGTCACTGTTACAGTTGCCATAAAATGTCTGTACAGTTGCACACACCTGATCATGCCTCCATGGGCGTGCCCCGCCTAGTCAAGGATCAACATTTAGTTATTTATAAAATAATGTTGCAGGGCAGCCCTAGACGCCGTCAATGCTCCAGCTGTGCCAGTGTCCAAATGATGATCCTTCGAACCGCGGACATTGGAAAGGCCTTTTGTATAATCTATGCACATGAACTTTTCTACTTCCTTGTTGAAAGTCTGCGGATTTGGAATCCATCGCAGCCGTATTGGTAATTACTTTTAGTCATTTACCTAGACAACTAAGATAATTGTGAACAAAGTTTCGTCCGCGCCGGTAGCCGAGCAGTAGAGCAGCACCTAGCTCTGAGGTGAAGTTCCAATGCTGTTCCCAGTGCCGTTTGGGTAGGTCACCGTGCACCGCTTGGTGTATGAGTTGAGGAAATGCGCCGCAACCATAGAGGCTAGAGTTTGAGCTGATGACACCTTTGTAGGTAAGTAAGCGGTAGACTTTGTGAGGTTAGCACCCTGTGGAACCGCAGCTGCGCCTTTCCAAGCAGTACGCAATGGGACTTTTGCAAATTGCTTCAAATTTGGATGCAATATTCTAGGTGTGGGCACAGATGACTCCGGTAAAGTTCCGGTCGTGCCTCGGCCGTGATAATATGATGGCTTATATGGAAGACTACTTGTCAGGCTTGTGCAACGATATTGCACATTCTCGGAGAAGTAGAAGCTCGCAGAATACCTATACCTAAATCCATAGCCAAATTCTAGAGTTCATTAGATGTACTATTAATGTCAATGCGCCATAAAATATGGGACGTTTGTGGATCATGAATCTTCATTTATCAGAGGAAAACCTCATGTAACACTGTTCGCACCATGCGTCTAAGGCCTTCATGTCTTTACGGAAGTTTTCTAGTGTAGAAACCTTTGCACTTTTAATAAGCTACATATCACCTTTATATAATCAGCGAAGAGGAAGGGGCGTCTATTTCGTAGTCTGTTACAGAGGTCGTTCACATAAATAAAATACAGGGTTCGCCTAACCATGCTTCCTTGTACTACACAACTGGAAACGGTGATAGCGTTTATATTCATTCCGCTCCATTTTCACAGACCGAGTGCGCTCGGTTAGGCAGTACTCCAGGCAATCAAGTAAATTCTTGCCTACTCCGTGTGCCATTGGAGTAAATGGGGGACACTAGCGAACGATGGTCGCATATGTAGGTATAGTGTAATTACTGCTATATTTGAAGCATCCGCACTGGTGGCAACTTTAAAGGAAGCAAACTGGCAGGTTGCACAAAAGCGAGTGCTTAGTAAACCATGCCGTTATATGCCAACCCGCTCTCCTGCTGCAGAAAGTCAAGCGGTGCCAGCTTGAGCAATTTTTCTATCGCTTATGAGATAAGGGATATATGGTTTAGGGTTCGGTAGTTGTTGACTTCCTGTACGGAGCCAATTTTGTGGCTCCTTTTGATGACTGTGTGGTTGCAAGCCGAAGTGTATTGTACCCTCTCCATAAAAAGTGTGAACAGTGTTAAAAGTGATGTGGGAAGTCAGCGCCCCGCTCTTAATAAAATTGGTGGAACTCCGTCAGGGCCAAGGTCCGTGGATGGCTTAATCGCTGCGCGAGCTGAACGAAAACCAATTACCTCAAACTGAACCGTACGGAGTGACTGGTTGGTAGACAACTGAAGCTTAGTAGTGACCGGGAGCAATTCTAGGCATGGGGACACTTTGTATTAAAAGTTGAATGTATTGCGTATAATAAGTGCGTCCTCAATTGCCGCTTTGAGGCAAACAGGTATGGATGTGATCTTTGCCTCCAATGCGGTTGCAAAAGTGGCAGCCGGCTGAGTTGCTCGACTGTGTTCAGCTCAGCCTTGCCCCGCACTCCTTGGTAATTTCGGTTGGTATAGATCTGGCTGAGGCCTACCGTCCAATGTAGTTGACTCTCACGACCTGTGCAAAGTTGAACATCTTGTGGTAGGAGTGTCTTAATTGGCGCATCCTGGCATGCAGCTTAGTTTGCCTCATATTTTTGGGTGAGATTTTATATACATGTGATAAGGGAGCCATGTGTTCCTAATCTTAGTGTACTGTAGTGTGCAATCTTGTAGTTGCCCACACCAGGAATTCAGACAGAACGAATTCGTCCCAGTTCCTGTATCTAATAATCATGAAAAACGTAGGCACGTTTATGGAACTGAACTGGTAGTATACCGCAGTGTAACTTGTTTCAGCAGGATAGCTGGTTTGGCTTCCTAAGTACATTGAGCTGTATACCACTGCGTGGTGCTCCCCGTAAACGCTTGGGTTAGAGCTAAACTTACTTTGAGTAAATCTAGGATCTACTAAATGATGTGACCCGGTTGGCTGAGTAACATGTTGCACCCAGCCTCCCCTGTTTGATACAAGCTACGGAGCCACTGTGCGTTGTTGGGTGGTAGGCGAAAACCATTGCTTAGCAGGTAGGTTGAAATACACCGCAACTAGTTTACATTCATACGGATGGCCCGTTACATAAAAGTAGAGTCATTGGCCTTAGCAATCACACGAAACGTAGCAGGTGCACTGGAAATGCGTGCAAGCAACAATGCTGATCCTACAATCTCGGCTGCTATCCGTGGTAGGTTGCCGCCTAGCAGGCGTTCTCCCTATAATAAGCCAGAAATGTCCGTTTAACAACACTGCAACGAGGCGGATGTTACTGGCCACTGAATAAAGTAACCGCTCACAAGTAAATACTGGCAAGTCGATTATATTCATACTTCCATCTTTTCTTTGACAAGTACAAGGATAGGATACGCTCTGCCTAAATATAAGGTTTTCTCTACACTTTCATTGCCACGACTGTTTGCACTACGCGCAATTGAACCCAAAGTACCGTCACCCATTGACGACTTTATTTCTTATGCTTACTTTCACAGTCTTCGCAGCTTGTACAACTTACGGCCACTGCCTATTAGATGTACAGCAAAGTAGCTGTTTCGAAACATAACTGCCCGTAAATGTTGATCACACCTGGTTAGGTGTGCCTTGATAAATCCAAGAATATGCCAGTTATTTATTTCTTTATTTATATAGTGTCCATTGTTTGCGTTGTGTATGATTTTGCTTCGCGCAGGTTGGCTTTGCTTAAAGTAAATGGCACTTCAGCTAACACGCTTGTTCGTACGAGCTTGTGTATACAGATGATGGCCGTAACTTACCTAGTACTCGTCTATGTAAATTGCTCCAAACCATGTTTCAGTTATAAAGATTGCATCAGATGCGACAAGAATAAACCGGAACAAAGTATTTGTATCTTGCTGATCAGTGACCTTGCATTTATTGATGTGATTAAAAATACTATATTGGTGTTTTTAGCTTTAGCACTGACGCAACTGGATCCCAGTGAGCTACAGAGCGATTTTTTGAAGTAAGCGTTAAGTCAGCGGATGTAACCGCGTGCAGTTCCTTAGTGAAATGTTGAGTGTCGGTATGAGCTTGCCACGGTTTTCCCTATTCGATATAAAATATGTGCCTGATAAATAACTAAATAAAGGAAAAATTTGTTCCTGTATACATCGAGGAAGACCAAATCAGATATGTGGTGGACTTATGCTTAAAACCCTCCCGGTAGAGACCTACAAGACGTTATCTATCCATGAGTTAAGGCAAGTGATCGACAGTCTAAATGTCACATACTTTATGATGAACGTGTTGAGTAATATCAGCTGGAGTACCAGCCGCACGTGCTTCGTCTACAAATAGACGGCATGTATTTGTTACTCTTTTTCTGGCGGGAGTTACTGTATTGGTAATTTCGCGGTATACAAAAAGGTTGCCCTATCATGGTGGGGTCGCGTAGTTAATCACAGCTTGTCAAAAAGTTGTTAAAGTAGTTTTTCTTAAAACTTAGTTTACTGAAAACAGCAAGGGGCCGTACCATTTATGAAATCCCTCCGCCTCTACAATGTTTGCTGCTAAATTATGGACTGCATGAGTCCCGTGCTTAAGTGCTTCCACCGAAATATCATCTGCAATTTTGAACACTAGTGCGCTACACGGTTAAATATCCCGTCCGAAAAGCTACTGCAGTGAGACAAAAGTCTACCCAGTTGCTGGGCAGGTGAGGGATGTATAAGTGTTTCGAGAGCGCTTAACAACGCCGCAGTTGCTCCAACACCTTGGTTATAAGTGCAGAAAATGTATCAGGTAAAATCTCGGGTACCTATGAGTAGCAGGATGTTTTATAGTGTTTTCGTTCGTGGCAATCAGCCGACAATTCAGATAAGTCGACTACCTATCCGAAAAAGCACCAGACGGTCGTTTCGTCTTATTGGGGCTCCTCAGTGCTGCGCTTCCTTCAGTCCCTTGGGATGATCAAACCCATCGCTGATAGTTGCTTTGCCAACTAGCCCGCTACTTATGCAACTAAGCCATGGAGGACGGTGGTCGGCCAGCCAGAATTGTTAGTTAACAGCGATATAGCCAGACCCATCATCCACTTCTACGCAGTCACCTGCTGTGCAAATGACAGCGGTTGACCTTTCGGCGTCAGGACTTCCCGGTTAAGGCAGCTGTGAATCGACGTAGCATCTATGGAATCCGTTAGGGCAAATTTGTATTACTTATGCGCAGAAGGAATTTGGCTAGTACATTTTCCTCGCAATCAGCCGACAATGCAGATAAGTCAACTATATATCCGGAAAAGCACGAGACGGCCATTTCGCCTTACTGGGGCGCGACAGTGGTGAACATCCTTTGTTTCCCTAAGGGGATCGAACCCATGACTGCTAGTGGCTTGCGCCAACTTGCCAGCTGCTTATGCTACCGAGCCATGGAGGACGGTAGCAGACCATCACGATTTGTTATCTAACTGCGACATAGCCCGGCTAATCCTCCACTGTCATGGAGGCGCCTGCTGTGCAGGTGACAGATGTTGACCTTCTAGCGTCAGGATTTCCCGGTTAAGGAAGCTATGAATAGACATAGCATTTATGAAATCTGTAAGGGCGAATTTGTGTTACTTATGTATATAAGAATTTTGGCGAGTATTTTGTTCGTCGCAATCAATCGACAATTCAGGTATGTCAAGTATCTCTCCGAAAAAGCACTAGACGGCCGTTTCGCCCTATTGGGGCTCAAGAGTGGTGCGCATAATTGGTCCCTAAGGAGCTTCGAACACTTGTCTGCTACTGGCTTGTGCAAAGTAGCCCGCTACTTATGCAAATGAACCATGGAGGACGGTAGCCGAGCATCGCGAATTGTTGTCCAACTGCGGTAAAGCCCGGCACAATCTCCACTGGTATGCACGCAGCTGCCATGCAGATAAACTCGGTTGGTAATTCGGCGTCAGGACTTCTCGGTTAAAGCAGTTATGAAGTGATGTGCCATTTATGGAATCCGTAATGGTGAATTTTTATTACTAAGGAGTAGGAAGATTTAAGCGCGTATTTTTGGCCGTCGAAATCATCCGACAAATCAGCTAAGGCAACTACCTATCCGCAAAAGCACCAGACGGCTGTTTCGTACTATTGGGGATCTTCAGTGGTGTGCATCTTTCGGACCCTAAGGGGATCGATCGCGTGACTGCTAGTGGCTTGTGCCAACTAGCCCGTTGCTTATGCAATTGAGCCATGGAGAAAGGTAGTCGACCAGCACTAATTGTTAGCTAACTGCTGTATAACCCGGCCCATTCACCACCGCCGTGCAGGCACCTGCCATGCAGCTAACCTCGGTTGGCCTTCCGGCCTCAGGACACTACGGTTACGGCAGCTATGAAACGACATAGCATTTATGGAATCCGTAAGGGAGAAATGGTATTACTAATGAATAAAATGATTTTGTCGAGTATTTTTGGTCACAATTAGCCGACAATTCAGCTAAGTCGGCTGTCTATCCGGAAAGGCACAAGACGGTAGTTTTACTTTGTTACAGCTCCTTAGTTTTGCATATTCTTCTGTCGCTTAAGAAAGATCGAACCGTGACTGCTAGTGGCTTTGACAAATATCACGCTGCTTATGCAATTGAGCCATGGAGGATTTTAATCGACAAGTTCCAGTTGTTAGCTAACTGCGATATAGCCCGACCCATCTTCCACTGCCATACAGGCATCTGCCATGCAAATGACAGCGGTTGGCTGCCGGCGTCAGGACTTCTCGGTTACGGCAGCTATGAATCGACACAACATTTATGGAATCTGTATGGGCCTTAGCGCGTTAACTAACCATTCATGATGGTTGTCTACCGTCCTCCATGGCTCAGTTGCGGAAGCGGCTGGCTAGTTGTCACTAGGTGCTAGCATTCGTGGGGATCCTTTTTAGGGTCCAAAGTATGCGCACCACTGCCGAGCCTTATTATGGCGATACGGCCGTATGGTGCTTTTCCGGATTAGTAGTTGACTTTTCTGATTTGTCTTATGATCGCGAGGAACATACATACTCGCTAAAATCCTTCTACCACCAATTAATACAAAGTCGCCCTTTCGGATTCCATAAATGCTATGTCGTCCCATAGCTGCCGTAACCGAAAAGTCCTGACGCCGGATTGCCAACCGATTGCATCTGCATGGCGGGTGCCTGCATGGCAGTGGATTATGGGTCTGGCTATATCGCAGTTAGCTAACAATTCGTGCTGGTCGGCTACAATCCTCCCTGGCGCAGTTGTATAAGCAGCGGGCAGGTTGGCACAAGTCACTAGCAGTTATGGGTTCGATCCCCTTAGGGGACTGAAGGAGGCGCACCAATGACGAGCCCCAATACTACGCAACGGCCGTCTGGTGACTTTACGTAGAGGGAGTTGTCTTATCTGTACTGTGGGTGATAAGCTAATCTCTTGCCAATCGTGCCAGTGTTCATTTGATACCTTTTTGGCTGACTTCGTTTTTCATGTGTGCAGATGTTATTTCTTCGAGTTGCTCCCATAATCTATTGTCATCCAAGATGCCACTTACTTTCCACAGACTTTTGGTGCCCTGGGTCTTCTTAATCTTCAAACACAGCATATTTGACACCAAGCAGTGGGCTTCCGCCTTCTGCCTGATTTCAAATTGACTTAAATTTTCTGAAAAATCTAACTCAACTGTGTCAGAGGCGGCTAGGGTGATAACAGTCGGTAGAGTCAGATCTTTATGAGTCCCTTATTAGCTCCGGACACAACCAGTTTGTCGTGATGGCGCTTCAATGCTGTCTTTACGGTGGCTAGCTTTAATTTGACGAACGTTGTGGGCAACCGGATAGCGTTTTCGCAAAAGGAACTTGCAAGCCAAACTGCTTATATGAAGTTACATAGTAGTGCGCAATAACATTTAACGGCACTTTTTTTCACTCTGGTGCAACTGATTTGATTATGTTCCAGGTCACACATGCCTTCTAATAATTTTTAATCGTGTAGACTTTTAGACGGTCTGGTACATTCTAAGCGGCTTCCTCCGGTAAGCATTGCATACGGATCAGAACCTTGGTACAAGTTGTAGTGAGGTACCAGTCGGCAGTCTCTGCGCACTTGACTTTCAGTACGTTCGCAGGTTAACCTAAGTTTAAAGTAAAACTTAAGCTTTTGGGGATTAGCAGTACGGTGTTGTAAGTTATTTTCATCTTCTCTATTTCCTGTTGCAGTACCGCAACTGCATTGCCCACGGAAGAAAATACGTTTGGCACATTAACGGAGCACAGCATAGTTGCGCCAGTCGCTGGTTTGCCCGCTTTGCGTGGTTCAGCAAATAAAAATACGGCCTATCTCAGCCTAATGAGTCTTGGAGGCAGATTGGTAGCAAATTCTATAAACTGCAAACTTTCCACATAAAGCCGTATAATACATCGGACTGCAATATCCAAAATATTAGACGATCGCCGATACCAATCCTTTCCTAGCACTAAAATCCGCTACCAGCCACCCTACCTAAATATACTTCTGATAAGCTGTGCACTATAGACTTCTTTATGCGCAATATCAGCGGCCATAAATGCACTCAAACTATCCTCCTATCTTTGCCCATTTGGCCTACTATCCACTCTGATTCGCATAGTGGATCAGCCTTACTTACCCTCCGCACCATGTTTACCCTTGCCGTGAAGCTCAGCACATTCACAATACGTTTCTGTTCCATGTTTGATTTTACGTGTTAATACCATCTACCTTAAACATCCCAGCTGACCTTTCTGCTACGTCAACTAGGCGACGGAATGAATACAAGCCCTTCAAAACTTCTATAACACTAAATGCTGCCCAATCAATGAACTTCGAAAAGCGAATCGCTAAAGCACCAGTTCCCTGTGTCGTCTAACATAGCCAGCTCAAAATACTCGCCGTCGACTCTGACGAAGTCAGCCGCACGGCCAACGGAAATAATGTAGCGAAATATGCCGACGAGAAACCGCGGGAGGATTTGGTCGTGATGCAGCCTCACCAATGTCATAGCACCCGTCAAACCGTAATCACCGGCGGTGGTCCCTAATAACCGTTCTATCTAAAAAGCTACAAATGTCTGTGTAGCAAAATCGACACATGGCGGATACGACCCAACATCCAATGAATTCACTCCCGTACCACGCATGGGCAAATTGACCAAAGACACATTTCACAAGTACTGTACACATAACCTCACCCAAGCATCTACAAGTGCGTGTTGCTAAACAGTGACTTGCAAACTGAAAACGTTTTACTGCTTGGTCCTTACACTTTATGCACGTGCTCCGAACTGTGAACGCGTCGGACCAATTCCTCAAAAACCCATACTCCACAGCAACGATTTGCGCACCAGGTACGTTTACATCCTCACCATTTAACAACAATATAGTATGCTTGCGCTTAATCCGTTCGCTGTCCTCTCTTCAGTAAACCTTTCGTAATTCTCTTCTGTGAAGCAAATATAATTCTTGTGACCTGCGCACAGTTGCACCATTGCCTCTCCTTTCTAAACTCCATTTATCCATGGCTTGCTGAAACGTCTGTGACGCCTGCTCATGTAGGATTCCAAAGCTTGCACTGGCACTTTCCAACCCAGTCTACCCTAGTGCTAGAAGCTTAGCACCATAACAGGACTCAGTATCTGCGCTCCTCTGACTCATTTGCTGCGATGTCCTCAGCAGACTTAATTTACGCATGCACTCCGACTGTTTGATGCCCTTCCATATAAACTTTTCAGCTTTCACTAGCACTCTCTAAGTCGGTGCTCAGCGGCTCCTTAGCCTCTCTATACTAGACGTACTCGTATCTCTTAGTTGTTGTAACGTCTTCGACCTTTTTAACTGTAAGCGTCCATCTGTGAGACTAGCTTTTCCAGACTCCTTCCGAAGTAGTAATATCCCAGCACCATAGCATGAATTGTGAACTTATACACCGCCGTGGTTCAGAATATATATGATATGACTCTCTCAATCAACTCACTGTACACTTGCATTCCTCATGTCCACTGTTCTTCTTTATTCGACCTTCTTAGCTCTCGTCTGGCGACCTTCTTTACCTCATCCGGTCAGTGCACAGCTGTTCCTTGCCAGATGCACGGCTGTCACTCGTCTATGACAACTAGTTAATAGTATTTCAGCATTCTCATCGGCTTCTCCCGGCTCAGTCTTCTCTAGTTTTATTCTTTTAGCACCACAGCATGATGTTATTATTTGCGCATCTCTGCGTCGCCTATTTTTCTTAAACTAGTTAAGAGCATTAACGTGTGCCTAGGATTCATCCGTTCTTTGTCCTTTCTTTATGAATACCTTCTTTGCTTTCTTCTGTCGTGCAGGCGTATCCATGTATTCAGAGCAAGCCGCTGTTCATTTATCCCTTACTTGATGTATTTTCTTAAACCTTATTACATGCAATCAAACAACTCTCGGACTAGCATTCGCAGGCACTATCCACCTTGTTACTATTATCTTAGCACCCTAGCTGCTGCGGTTAGGCCTCACTGCTCTGATACGCCAAGCAACCTTACTCTACGCTTGCATTTCGGCTATTCTCTGCCCTTCCGTCAAGTAATGTTTCTTAGCCTCATAGTTCTTCCTTCCTCTCACTTGGTCAGCACACAGACGCCCATTAGCTTCACATTTCCAGGTGTTCATTTCTCACCATTTCCTTAGTACCCTAGTATGACTTGTCTTTCTGCGCGATGCTACATATACATTTGTTCCGGACGTTCGCTTTCCTTTAACAGATCTTTAAACTTATTTCTATCAATCAATCCTTTTTCACCTAGTAATCTGGGTCCGCTTTTGCAGCAAAGGTTTCGACACTTACCTTTGTAGTAGGTTGGCTCTCATAGGCTTTTCCTATTTCATTAGGCCACAGAAATATACACCTAGTACCCTCGTGTCGTCTTTCTGTCTTGATCACCCGATAATTTTTACTCAGCGCTTGAGTCCTATCTATCCGCTGACTTACCATTTCTTTCGATGTAGGCTGGCCACCAGCCGTCGATCCACCGTTCAAACGACGCTGGTCCCTGAACTCTGCTTTCTGTCTTTCCAAGCAATAGTCAAATCATAGTAACCTGATACTGCGTCTGTGCTTAATGGCGCAACGCTCTGTATTCCTTGTAGATGGTAGCAAACAACTTATAGGGCCACTGCTTCCGAAAAACATGCAAAAGACACTTTTAGCACAATCATTGCTGCCCATTGTACATCATTTGTCTTCACTCTAGATGTTATAACATAGGAGTATAACAATGTTTGTTTCCACGCCTGTTTGTTGCGGCCTTGGTTGCCTCTCACCTTCCCTTTTCTCCGAGGTTCAGAACTTCTTGGGGATCTAGGATTGGACCGAGAAACCGCTTTTGTCCGGGACAGCACAACCAATATAGACCTATGGAGCACATGGCAGTACAACAAAAGGATGCAACTGCATTCATTACCATGACTGTTGTCCAATTATGATAGCTGGACTCGATAACTTCACACTCCTGAAAAGAATACATACTCCTGAAAAATCCAGACGCAAGAAACTGACTTTTCGCCCACCTAGACACCCACAAAGAGAATTCTTCGTTAAGCCCACATCCTCGATTCGCCTTAGCCAGTATGGCGGCCTTGCCCAAGATACCTGCTCAACTAACAGAGAAAATTGAAGGTCATTTGACTGCGGATATCTGAGTGTGAAATCAGTCGACAACCTGGTCTGCCATTTGTATATTAGTGCACCAACAAATTTCTGACAGTGCTCCAGGACGTGGTGGGTATTCGCCTGGCAAGCGTCCTCCCTATAAAAAGCCACAAATGTCCGCGTAACAACACTGCGACATGGCGGATGTGACTCGCCACCGAATAAAGTCACTGCCCAGAACTACCTACTTGCAAGTCGACCAGAATCCTTATTCAATATTGCCCTGACACTTTCAATAATAATTTACACCATGTCTATATGTATCGTTTTCATTACACATGTAGTGCCCTGACTGGTTACACTACGCACTACAGAATTTAACGTTTCGTCAGTCATTGAAGACTATCCCCCATGAATACTTACACAATTTCCGCAGACTGTACAACCTTCGGCTTACTGCCGACAACACTCATAGCAACGTGTTTGTTGCGAAACAATATTGCACGTAAATATTGATCATGCCTTGCTTGGTGTGTCTCGACAAATTCGAGAATAAACCATTTATTTATTTATTTATTTCGCAACTGCAAGGTTGATTAAGCCTGCCGAGGTAACTTTCGACGTACCCTAGGATAAAGTTCAGTCATTCTTTGGGCTATGTGTGACCACCTAATTTCCTACCTGTAATCCACCTGCTTTTACGTCTGCTCATTATATTGGTATATTCATCACTGTAGAACTCTGGACATATCGCAAAGACGTGCCTTGTTTTGTGGCGAACAAAAATTTATTTATTCATTTTAATAGCTCCACGGCACAAACAGGTCCACCGCTAAAATGTGGAGCACTATCAATCCAGCAGCCACATACCAGTAGTATCAGGCGTTACAGAAATCTCGTCAAGTAAGGGCTGCCCGGGTTCCCTTTGCACGGCAACCTCCTCAACCAATGGCAGCACTGATTCCTGTGGGCACAACCGTGCGGTACGTACTAAATTCCAAATAACGTGACACATATCATAGACTTGGACGAGCATTATTAGTAATCCTTCTTGTCCTGAAAAATGCGTTCGACTACGTCCATTGTGCGAGACTCGGCGAAGATAGCAACGTATGGTATCGCAAGCCAGCTACTTTTGTCGCATTCTGCTTATCTTCCTCTTTGGACACATTTCGTTAGAGTTGTTACCATTAAATCGGAACGGTCATCTGTACCTAGTAGCGCCTTTCAAACTGGTGTCCCAGCCCCAGCAATATTCCTAGTCTTCGTAAGTGAGGTAAATTAAGCTTCATGCACGGCAAGCTTGTTCTTCTCTGGCTAGCCGAACAACCTTCGCGTAGCGTCAGCTAGGTGGTTTGGGTTTACCCCGTTCCCGTGAATGCTTCGTCGGCAGAGCTCCAGGGGTAGTGGGTTGTTGTCTGGCAAGCGTCCTTTATACAAACTTTACAGATACCTGCTTGCCAATACTGTGACTTGACGGTTGTGACACGCCACCCACCATAGTCACCATGCCTATCAGGACAAATGCTTCAAGTCCACAAAATCAAACGTCTGGTTGGTACTGGCGGCACTCAAAAGTGCAGGATAGGATGTACAAAGCTACAGACACAGCTACGCAAGCCTACATGCAAACATACATACATTTATATATCAAGGTTTGACAACTTTATTATTCCATTATACATTAGCTAAGCACATTTTGTACCTTTAGCATTATCCTGCCTGTGCAGACGTGCATGGCGTACGCAAAATTAAACCTTCTATTTATTTACTTTATTAACTTCAGCTTCCTACGGTAGTCGTCGGACCCACTGAACCGTATCTAACGTACCAGGAAAGCCCCAAATGGCTTAGAGTGCTGGTGCAGATTTGGAAGCTAGAATCCTCCACTGCAACCTGCAAGGTCTTTCATCACTGCTGCAGCTTACCGACCAATGCAGTAATCCTCGGCAGTACCATCTTGTGTAACCGTTTTGTAATAAGAAACTTAACTGCGGACTATTGCACCGCATGCAGTTAAAGTGGCACGGTTGTTTGCTGGCCTGTTGGCTTATCTAGCAGCTCCACAAGTCCGTGTGGATAACTTTACTAGATAAAACTAAACACTCACAAGCCCTTGCTCATTGAGATACTTGTTTAACTAATCTCCACGCTAGTTTATTGATCTACCAGCCATTTTCTGTTTAGGTATAAGTTGTAGGCTGGCCGTAGAAACCCTCATATACAACTGGACAATTTGGCCGATCAGTGTTTTGACTTTTAGGTACTCAGCTTTTTGTTTCATTGCCGCTACCCTTCCAACTGACTCACACTATTACCCAACGCATATTCCCTCACGTTTGTCTGTCATCGGTGCTTTTTAGTCTCCCTCATTTTCTTTTTATTTTGTTGGTTTTTATGTCTCGAAACGGCATCACTATTCTTGCTCACCATTCAACGCTTCGAAACCTGCAGCTATATAAGACGGCATGATCGCAACAACATTTCCCACCGAACCAGTTTCTCTCCTATCGGTCGCACAATCTTCATTCTATTGCCCACTTCTGTATAACGTCTCTGTCTTTCATACACAAATATCGCTACACCATTCGCATCATACAAGACGATTTACCCAAATGGAACACTTGCCGCCTTCTTATACACTTTAGCACTTCGTTTTATTCGCTGGTAATCGCACCACCAACTCTGGGTTATGCTGTCGTATATGTCACATTCCGTGACTTACCGCCTTTGAGATTTTAAACATGCCACTCATAATGCCGCTATGATATTCGAGGTTTTACGCAGCTGAGCTATATATTACTTACGTTCGCTGGTCTATTCTGTTTCTAATTGCCTCTACTTTACTATTCGGGATGTTGCTGTATGAGCTGGTTCTTCCTTATTTTAATCTCACTTTACGAATGGTGTCGTCGCACGAAGTTTCCCATTTCTTTATTATGAGTTGGCCCGCAGCGCTTAATTTCTGGCTGACCCGCATCATTACTTTTAAGGTGTTAGGAACTTAATCTTTCATTACCACACTCCATCTACCTCCCTCTCTTGTTTCTGTTCTTCACCTTGTGTTCACTTTGGCGTTATTTGCTGAGGGTTGCAGCATGGGATCCCTTATATCCTTAGTAACCCAACTTAATCAAATACAACGACTTTCGAAAGAGGGCACGGGTTTGGTCTGCTACGTCCCGTCTCGCTCTTTTCTGACGGACTACAGGCTACCTTAGCATGCGCGGTTGCATGCATCCCTCCCACATGGAGAATTTTGATTTGATTTTCCTCTTTACTAAATGAATACATTCTTTTAGCTCGGACAGCGCTGCCATACAAACTGACTGATCCCTGTTCTTAATCTGAAGCTCGTTGTCCTAAGCTAAAAATAAGATGCCACTGGCATTGTAGTGGTCCTACTCTCGGCATATTTAGCCCATGGTTTATAATCTTATGCACGCCCCACTCTAATGCCCGGACTTTTGGCTAGAGATTTTAAACACGGTTATTGCAATTTAGTCCGTGCCCTACGCAGAATTTTCACCCCATGCAGTAGGTATAGGCAATGTTTTTACACAAAGCATGATGGAAGTACCTCCCAGTAATGTATGACTAGAAACAAAAGTACCTAGGTCAAAGAGTAGCTAATAGTTAGGCACCGCTGCATGCTATCATTTTCCTTATGGTGCTTATCGCTACCTTCACGCACGTATGTGTTATTTGGCAGCCTCTTGTTGGTTGCGCTTGTTTTCCAAGTTTTGCACAGCTGCGTCGTCAGACACATGGCATTTCAACAACTTGCATCGGCCGATCCCTCTGCAACGGCCAGATGCTTTGAAACACTTGATTCTGTCATCTGGATTTCAAGGGCCAAGCATTCTTTTGCCAGTTCCACTGAACTTTCTATCTGGCGTATTGCCTCACCAGCTTGGAAAGCTGTCGCTTTTAACGTGTGTAAAAAACCAGTTAAGCTGGCCCGGCAATGTTATTGCTATAAGTAACTCTCTCGAATTATATATTTACATGGATCCGTTGTA
Source organism: Dicrocoelium dendriticum (assembly GCA_944474145.2). Lineage (NCBI taxonomy): Eukaryota > Metazoa > Platyhelminthes > Trematoda > Plagiorchiida > Dicrocoeliidae > Dicrocoelium > Dicrocoelium dendriticum. The sequence continues at coordinate 81,534,260 of OX104063.1, forward strand.
CCAATATCTAGGCCCGGTATTTCTGTCGCCATCAATTTGCATTGTTATGGACAGCTGTACTGGCACCACTGGCGTTTTTACAAGTGGGTTCGGCAACTTTTATTGCTGCAAGCACTTTAATGTTTCTTTTACATTAAGCTTTCCTGATAGCATATCACAGGGCCATCACTTCCCCTGATGACTGGTTCCCTTGACCATAACTTGTGTGTGTTGGAATTGTGATCCCTTTCTGTGGACAAAACTATTCTTTCACGTGGCCTGAACACGGGGTTAAATAAAGCGGTTAAGCTCTATAAGGCAAGGCATGGCTTTACAAGCATGAGTATTATCACAATACTACCTAGGTTCCGGGAAGCGTGTGTGGAAACATTCATGGATCCCGCATTAGCCTAATAGAATCGCACCAACCCGTGAGGTAAGAGGAACATAGCCACAAGGAGCAACTCGACGCACCACCCGACAGGTCTCGGGTGGATGGCTGGAAACGTAGCCCTGACACCTGGTGTAGTATAGCACACCGAAAAGCCAAACTTTATTAATTTAAAAAAAATTTCTACACTACACAGTGCTACTCCCACCTCACCGCCATTATTCTCTTAGACAATTTTTAGCAAGTAATAGAGGAAAATGACTGCCACATTCGTCCAGCATGCATAGACAGTTGTGCCTCAAATGACTGCAAATATTTAAGAGTAACCTGTTCTATATGTTTACGTACACAAATAAGCAGAAACCAGCTCACAGTATCTTCTTTGCCTTTAGAGGGGTGTTGGATTGGCTTTTGTTTCGGAGTTTAGCTTCAGTTGTGCTTCTTAGTTTAAGACAAGTGATGTAACTGTGCAGCTTTCTATGAATTATCTTAGGTATAGAGCACAGGTTAAGGATGATGCGCCTTTGCCATAGGGTTGCATTTTAAGGTGTTCGCGCCTTTGTCGGTAACTCAGCACCTGCTGTGATGGAGTCAACCTCTTCGTAAAGTGTCGCTGAGCTTTCTCAATCAGAATCCGGTTCGACTTCCCTAGATTACTGCATATAATTGAGCAATATTCCAGATGTGGTCTGACGCGGCTCTTATAAAGCTCTAGCCTCGCATCTGCTGTATTATGTATTGGCGTATGTGGGACGATGATCCCCTTACTTTAGCCTCTTGACAAGTACCTTGCTCTGCAAACTTGAGGCTCATGGATTAGCGCAAACACAGACTTGCTGTCATGGCATTCTGTTTTATAGTGATGCCGTTTATTGTTAGAGACCCAGCGGGTATAGAAAACGTTTGGGTCTTGACATTATATTTTTGAGCGGAGGGATCATTTGACAGTGTGTGCAAGACTTTTCAATTGCATTAACATCCTCACAGATAACAGTACTTGCGGATACGTCATTATCAGGAGGAAGACGCAGACAACTTTTACGTTGTTAGCAACAATAAAAGAGCGACCGTGCTGCAACTTCCTGCAGAGGTCACTGATACAAACCAAAATAAGGTAAGACCAAGGACGCTCCCTCTGCATTAAGCCATTGAGGACGGCGGTCAAGGTGGATACAGTTTACTCAAGCTTAACAGGTTGCATACGTCCTATTATGTAGGAACTCAGCCAGTGTAATGGAGGACTGTCTACCCCGTAAGCCTTTATCTTATGCACCAGGCGCATGTGTGGTACCCTACCAAATGCCTTCTGCGTATCAAGACAAAGAGTGGCAACTGAAAGATTAGAGTCAATGGTCTCGGTGACTAAATTAAGTAGGCCCAGCTGATAGGTTGCACTAGACCGAGCAATAAGAAACCCGCGCTGAGATTCATTTATTGCTTGGCTGCATAAAGGTGATTCATGATGGCTTTTTAACCAACTTCGCCATCAGGCGCGAGATAATATAAGTACGGTTACTAAGGTGATAGTTACCAAATTCCTGAAGGCTTCCGCCCTTGTGTCTTAGCATACTAATGGAAGGTGTCCAAGCGGTCAGGCGTTGACCTTCCTGCATTGATAAGGTAAGGAGTATTAAAAGAAGAATAGGGATAGCTTTACCACCATTCTTAAGTAGAATGGGCGACATTCCGTCTGAACCAAGATTCCAGGATGACTTGGTAGTTAAAACCGCGGAACGGATACTATTTATGTCAAACTTCACCGAGGACAGCGACTGGCTACCGGGTACTTGCAAGGCCTGAAATGCTGAACCTATTTCTAAACACTGCCATTCTTTAAAAGGTGAGTTGAAGACTTAACCTTAACTTCATGCGTCACTAGAATTGCCATTGGGACTAAGGTTTAGAGTACAGATCTGTCGTACATAGTTAGGGTTTCGACAGCGCAGTAGCCAGCTGTGGTTCTCAGCTTTGTTTACACTGACTGTTGTCTGAATGCACTGCGGATAGCGACCTCCGGCGCTTTCTGTTTCTTGAGACAGGTAGTCCACTACGTTTATTTGCAGATATTTGTGTCATGTGTACGTAATCTGTTTGACCATGCTGATCATTTCGGTCTCGCCCACTACGCCAATGCGGCTACTGAACACCTGCTCCATCTGCACTCAGCGTGTAGGACCACGTTCCAAAGCCATCACCTGCTCGATCTCTCTTCACCGTGTTCACGCTCCTTGTGACAATTCGCTCCATGCAGCTGACATCGAATTCTGTCGCTCGCATCCACAGACGGTCCTGCGGTACCTTTGCCCGGTTTGCATTCCCAGAATCGCGAACTACGTGCGGGATATTTCTTGCGACCATCCCTCAACGACTTGCCCTATGGTTGATTCTGTAATCTTGTCTCCCACTAACCCGTCCTCCACACCGCGTAACAAGCATTCACAGACGCAGTCGCCCCGGTCACCACGATTCGCTGAGCCGCCTAGCAACAATGCTCGCTCAGAAGTGCGCTTGCTTAATCTGGAAGAACAGCTACAGAATCTATTGCGGAAAGTCGACGGTCTAACCAAACGACGACAACAACCTCTCAACCGTCCTGAAACACGTACCGTCTCATCGTTACCAACTGCTGGTCTGCCCAACACTTGCCGACGACCAACGCTTCCGACGGAGGCCCTCCCACCAAGTAAGCTTGCTACCGCTTTACATCCGCGTTCGTCTAGGCGAATAACGAGTAGCCCTGCTCCTAATTCTGTCATATGTACAAACGTGCCCGAGTCCAACGACCCACAACTTCAGAATCGACGCTCTCATTATTCCACTATGTGGAGCTCAATCTGTACCGCGTTAAACTTCCCTGGAACGAAACCCATTAGTCTCACAAGACTGACTCGCCACACTTCATCTCCGAACGCCGGTAAGCCAAGACTTCTGCGTGTTGACTTGCAGCCAGGCCCGGCTATGGAGGATGTCCTGTTGTCAGCACACCTACTCCGAAACAATGCGTCTCTCGGCATTTACCAAATTTGTATCTTGCTCGACATCCCTTGGACTAAGCGCGCTGCGCGCAGAGAGCAACTGACGCCACCCACTCAACCATGCTCCATCATTGTGCATGGCGTCCCAGAACTGCATGCCCTTGATGCAACCTTACAACAACGACAACAGCATGACTGTAATCAATGGCGGTTCCTTCAGCAGACACTAAATATTGTCACCGTAATCACAACGGACGTTCATCGCCTACCTCGTCCAGCAACGTATACAGGAACAGCCCCCGTCTTCTGAAAGCGACATTCCTCACCGCTAGCATGGCAACCGATGCACTCACCATCTGGTATGCTAATAAAAGACGAGCACCACCGGATATCCATCTGCGTCCAGATGGGCACCCGGTGCCGAGGCGCACAGCTTCCCACAGACCCCTGGTAGCAGCAGCAGCAAACTCGGTACCGACACACTCTGACCAGATCGTCCTCAGTCGGTCCACCACCGAACCACCTGCCTCACTGCCTGGAGTACTTTACTCACCTACACATTCCAACCTTCAGACTATCCACGACCCAGCCGCCAGCACCTATCTGGGCTCCGACGACCCACACCTTGTTTCCCCAACTACAAGCCTTAGCCGCTCCACCCCCTAAACCAAAAAACGGTGCACTGCCGGTCATCTGCTGACCGGCAGCACCCTAGTTACTCCCGCGCTCATCACCCAAACGGGCCTCACCTGTATCTACACGAACGCACAGGGCCTCATGTCCAAACTTCCGGAGCTCCAATTCTGACTTCCATCAACACCAGCGGACCTAATAGCCATAACGGAAACGTGGCTCTCCGGCGACAAAACCGACGGTGAAATCCAACTTCCTCACATGTCAATTCTCCGCTCTGACCGCACAACCCCAGGTGGCAGTGTTGCACTGTACTATGACATCTCCCTCAGCTGCAGCATGTTAACAAACACCTCCCTCCAGTCTCCAGACACCATGTGGTGCGAGGTCGTCCTAACCGCCAAACACTCCAGCTGTCTTGGTATCATTTACCGCCCCCAAGCAACTCTCCCGAGAAGGATGCACGACTACTGCACGACGTCCACCTTATGTTATCCCACAAGCGCACACACTTTCTTATCGTGGGTGATTTCAACCTGCCCCGTCTATTTCACTCTGTCCCGTCTACTAACTTCTTTGCATCAGGCCTCATTGATCTTCTTCACACGGCCCAGTTGTACAACCACACGCATCAGCCGACCAGATTCCGATCCAACAACCAACCGTCCTTGCTGGATCTCGTCCTCACTAACGAAGAACTGATGGTTGAGCACGTTATGATGCCCCTTTGGGGTTTAGCGACCACTGCGTCCTCCGTTTCGATTTTATATGCTTCGCGGAAAACTCGTTAGCACGCCAACTTATACCAAAAGCTAGATTGATTACGGAAACTTGAACCTTCTCATTTCCGCTAACAACTGGTCACCCGAGCCCCAATCGAGAGCCGACAGTGTGTGGTCAAGCTTTTGCCTTACCCTACGTGAACTCTGCTCCCCACGACGACGCGCAAAGAAGTTTCCATAGGGAAGAGACGCCCATCACTCATCCGAAGTCGTACAGGGAAATGGATTGCCTCCAGGAACACGGCATGGAGAAACTATCGCTCCCATCCAACGGCCACTCATTGGGAATATTACCGATCCATCCGTAACCAATGCGTCCATCTTGTACGAGAAGATAAGAGTGAGCACCAGCGTCAACTTATGCGTAAATTTTCATCCAATCCCAAAGCCTTGTGTAGACACGACAATAGTCTTCGACAAGTCAAACACGGTGTCACCGCATTGACGACCCCCACAGGGCTCACGACATCAGCTACCGAGGCAGCAGAAGTCCTGTACAAGCAGTGCGCATCCACATTCTCCGTTCCATCACTGCACACAACGGCGGTACCTTCTTCTGTTGCACTCTCAACTTCCCTGACGACTGTTCATTTCAATCCGGAGAAGGTCCTGGCGAAACTCAAATTCCTGCGGCTAACGGCCTCTCCTGGCGCTGATGGTTTTCACCCACGGCTCTTGCGAGCGTGCGCTGCAGCTCTAGCTTCACCCCTAGCGGAGCTGTTCACCCACTTCATTTTGCAAAGCAAAGTTCCCTGTGATTGGAAATGTGGGACTATTACACCAATCTACAAAGGCGGTACTCGCAATGATCCGGCCAATTACCGGCCGATAACTCTCCTATCTACGATCTCCAAAGTGATGGAATCGATCGTCGCAGACGCTCTAACGGACCACATGGAGGCCCAGAAACTGCTCTCTGATTGCCAGCACGGTTTCTGGCGTCAACGGTCTTGCCTGAGTAACCTGCTACTTGCCAGGGACAGCTGGACGACTGCAGCCGACTCTGGCCAAGAAACGCATGTTATCTTCCTGGATTTCGCCAAAGCCTTCGACAAGGATGATTACAAGATTCTGCTTCGGTAACTGTCATCTTACGGCGTTTCAGGGGACTTGCTGGACTGGATCCAGCACTGCCTCCAAAACCGTGCCTTCCAAGTACGCGTCGACGGAGCGTTGTCTCCTGCATCCTTGCCACAAGCGGAGTTCCACAGGGGTCTGTTCTCGGACCGCACCTCTTCCTAGCCTTCACTGACGACGTCACATCGCAAGTGGAGTCTTCGCTGCTACTATACGCGGATGACGCCATGCTGTGGCGCACAATTAACCTTCCGGACGATGCCCACGCACTTCAGATGGACCTCGACCGTCTACATCAGTGGTCCATAGAAAATAACCTTCAATTTAACGCTTCGAAATGTCGCGTCGTTTCTACCCGCCCTTCCGCTTTTTCTTTTGTATATCACCTGGGAGCGTCTATCCTCCAGATCTCTTCAGCCGAAAGAGATTTGGGTAGCAGTACCCAGACGAGTCTTTCCGTATCCGCTTCCTGTCGGAAAGCAGGTGCTGCTGCTAACCGCACAGTGGGATTGCTGAAACGAGCCTTCGGTCAAATTGACCCCAGCAATTTCCGCCTCCTCCTTAACGCTTTTCTCCGACCTCACTTGGAGTTCGCTATTCAGGCTTGGAGCCCTTGGTTGTTGAAGGAACAACGCGTACTTCAAGCCCCACAACGTCGAGCAACCAAACTGGTCCGAGGTCTCAAGCACCTAGATTATCCACAACGACTTCAGTGCCTGGGCCTCTACTCGTTTAAGTACCGACGTCTACGGGGTGACCTGATCCTTGTATTCATGATCTTATTCAACCCTGGACATCCCTGTCGCCACGTACTCACACTGCACCAATCGGGCTCCCACCTACGTGGCCACCCACCGAGGCTCACACATCAGCACAGTCGGCTGAACTGCAGACGACACTACTTCTCTTTGCGAATCTGCCGACCGTGGAATGCTCTGCCGGCCGATTTAGTCTTGGCACCCACTGTGGCGGACCTTAAGGCCCGCTTGGACTGTCATCTGGCCGAGCTACACCGCGATATTCCCTAATTTAACTACATTCTACTGGATGGAATTTCTTTCTTTTTTTCTTACCTACTTCCTTTCCAAAGCCGTTTCAGAGGGCGTGGTGGGATGTCTCGCTTTGTGCCGGCGTGCATTCTGTTTAAGTACCACATAAGCCCGATGAAGATACGGCTAACAAGCGAGTCCAACCCGCTATAAGGTTGCATGGCCTTTCATTAAACCCGACCCGTACTCTTTTTACCCTATGGGTCATGTAAAGCTCCAGCTTTTATTGCCATTAAATACAATGTTCCAATGTTCCAATGTATGTTACACTATTTAGTGCGGCCATTTCTTGATTGGTTTGCTGCTCCTTAGATCTGGCATACAGCTGAGGTGCAATCTTGTTCGCTCTCATGACGTGGGCAAACTTGAAGGTAATTTTTATAGGAGCCACTAAGTTGACACATTATGGTATGCATTCTGGTTTGGGTCACACTTTTAGATCATTGCCTTATTAAATGTGCCGCGGGAGCTAGAGCCACGACAGTGAATTAGTTCCTCAGTAAACAGCTCAGCTGAGCCATCCACAGAAGCAGACATAAACGCTTCATTTCAATTACTATCTCGGACGCGTACCTCAAAGCTTGTCCAGTTAACGGGTTGCATCAGGCGGTATACTACGACTGCGTCTGTTTCTCTGGGTTGCACATTATTGTGTTTTTAAGTAAACCGAGCAAAGCACCAACCTGTGATCACTGCTTGGAAACTTCCGGCCGACTGCCACTTGCGTTGATGGGATGACTAGAGTAAATATTAGGTCAGGAATATGTTTCGCCCTGGTCGGAGCAGATACACGTTGCGTACAGTCACCTAAATCGATACATGCTAGTAGGTCATTATATTGGTTGTTGCCGCAAGTGAGAACCAGTTTAACCCAGGCAGGTTGAAAGCTACTGCAACAAGTTTGTATCCGCAGAAAGCATTTGATGCTTGTGTAAAAGTCGCCATAAGTGCGTCGTCACCCTTAAATATGAACCTGTCCTATAAACATACCCAAATAATACCGCCGATCCCAGGATATTAGCCGTTATCCATACTAGATCCATTGCCTCAGCCGCGTTCATGCTTTCGGACATTTTTGCTTGGTAATTATTTTCTACATAGAAGGCGCACCTGCCCCCTCGTTTGAGCACACGAGATTGCATAAACAGCTGATAGTCAGGAAGTGAGTAATCCTCCTCTGAAGCATAAGGGGAACCAGGTTTTCACAACAAATATGGCATCAGGGCCGGCCAGGACGGACATAGGACTCAGATGTCCGTCCTGGCCGACCCTGATGCCATATTTGTTGTGGAAACCTGGTTCCCCTTATTCTTCAGAGGAGGATTACTCACTTCCTGACTATAACACCGCTTCAACATTCCTTTTCGATTTCAAAGGCCTTCTATGTTCAGCCTTCTAGGGGGGAGCTCTGTAGCGCCCAAAAAGATAACTCTTATCTTTCATGTACAATTTACTAGTTGACCGATTGTACATTACTCCTTCTTGTTTTAATCTTGCAAACGGCTCGACACACAACTGCCTTGTAAGTTCACGCGCTCACGTGTACGCTCTTGCCTCGCTTCATCCGTCCGTTTCTCGTTGTAGCCCATCGAATACAGTCCGCTGTGTCCGACTCCAGTTGCTTCTGTTATTCGCACTTAATTCCGCGCATCGTCTCGGACTAGTATTTACTAGTCCTACATACCCGGAGCTCCCTAGGAGCTGCTCATTTCTTACAATGTTCATACTCTTGGAAGGTTTGCATCACAGCTCAGCTGATTTGTTGACTATCCTGTGCCACCGTAGGATCCACTTGTACCTGAAGCCTTAATCCGAATTCTATGGCTGGCCACTTATCACACTCCTAGCGCGCCGTTCTCCTAAGTCGCGTCAATCTTCTTGACAGTAACTAGTCATTGCTGGCCCCATGTAACCTGCAAAGAGCAACTATTCGACACTCCAGCTTTCATTTTCCTCTGACGTCTATCTCCTTATTCGGCGATCGTCTGTTGACCTATCTATTGAAACTGTAGGTATCCAGTGGCGGCCAAACTTCTTAAGCATATGGCTTCACCAGCTACTGTTACATCTTTTCCTAGAGCCACTATCTCTGCTTAGCAGCAGCTAGTCGCCGTAGGCTTAATTCAACTTTGCTGATACCCGGAGCTCTCTAGGAGCTGCTCATTTTTTACAATGTTCATTCTCTTTGATTGTTTGCGTCAGCTCAGCTGATTTGTTGACTTATTCTGTGCCACCGTGGGATCCACTAGTAACTGATGCCTGCATCCGAATTCCATGGCTGCCATTCATCGCTCTCCTAGCGCGCCGTTATCGGTTGTTCGTCTTACTCTAGTGCAATTTTCTTATTGGCATTAGCTAGTCGTTGTTGGCCTCATGTAGCCTGGAAGGAGCCACAACTTGACACTCCAGCCTTCATTTTCCTCTGACGTCTGTCTCCTTATTCGGCGCTCGTCTGTTGACTTATTCATTGAAAATGTAGGTATCCAGTAGTGGTCAAACTTCTTAATCATATGGCTTCACCAGCCACTGTTACATCCTTTTTATTGCCACCATCTCTGCTTATAGCAGCTAGTCGCCGTAGCCTCAATTCAACTACGCTGATACCCGGAGCTTCCTAGGAGCTGCGCATTTCTTACAATGTTCGTTCTCTTGGATTGTTTACGTCACAGCTCAGCTGATTTGTTGACCTATTCTGTGCCACCGTAGAATTCACTAGTAACTGAAGCCTTAATCCAAATTCTATGGCTGGCCACTTATCTCACTCCTAGCGCGCCGTTATGCGCCGTTTTTCTTAGTCGCTTCACTCTTTTTGGCAGTAGTTAGTCATTGTTGGCCCCATGTAACCTGCAAAGAGCCACTACTTGACAATCCAGCCTTCATTTTCTGCTGACGCGTCTTTTTAATCGGCGCTCGTCTGTTGATTTATTTACTGAAACTGTAGGCATCCAGTAGTGGTCAAACGTCTTAATCATATGGCTACACCAGCCTCTGATACATACGTTTCTAGATCCACTAACTAGCTAGTCGCCATGGCTTCTATTTAACTTTGCGGATACCCGGAGCTCGCTCCGTTCTTACCATGTTCATTTCTTTGATTGTGTGCGTCACAGCGCAGCTGTTTGTTGACTTATTCTGTGCCACCGTAGGATCCGCTATTAGCTGAAGCCATATTCCGAACTCTATTGCTGGCCATTCATCTTTTCTAACGCGCCGTTATCCGTCGTCTGTCTTACCAGCGTTTACTATACATGTGGTCAAAAGTCTTAATTATATGGTTGAATCAACCACTGATACATCCCTTCCTTTAGCCACTATCTCTGCTCTGCGGCAGCTGTTCGCTGTGGGCTCTATTCAACTTTGAGAATACCCCTTGGCTCGCTAGGCGTCAGTCCTTCTGTAGAATGTCTATTCTCCTGGTATAGTTTTTTCACAGCTCAGCTGGTTTGCTGTCCGATCCTTTGACACGGTAGTTATTCATTAGCACCTCGAATGATTAACCCAACAGGCACCTTTGGCCACTGAAACCAGGTCCATTATCGATATCTTCTGATCGTCTTACCTTCAACACTTAGTCTTCCTTTGATATCCATTTAATCTTAGCCTGCTTCTAATATGTTCAGCTTCCTATCTTCAAATACTTATGTACATTGTAGTTATGGTGTCTTAGGTAACCCTTATCCTGTTTAGCATATACAAATACGGCCACATCGTCACTGTCTTTTGGTTTCCGATAACAACCAATCATGACTACACACCCACTTTCTAGTCTCAGGTAGAATTCGAACATTGTCAGATACACCTCATGAATATCTTACCGGAATCCCGCTCTTCATCCCTATGCACATGAAAGTATTCTACCCATCAGACCATGCCTTCCGCATAAGTAAAAACATCTTTAGCGTAATATCTGTTACACCTTGTACACTAGTTGTCTCAAATAAATGTCTTAAGGTAGGATTTTGATCAAACGCTAGGTACATTGGCTGTTCCTTTTCGATCTTCTCCCGGCTTGTTCCTCTCTCCCTTTTTTCTGAGGTCGTGAACATCGGAGAGCTTCGGGATTGAACTGAGGAACTGCCTCCGGCTGGGATGGGACGAAATAACCAACAAGTACTTACCTGGACCATGGCCTCACTTCCACTCTAACTATTTGCACTTAACTACCGATGTCCAGTGAGGGTAGCTGGACACGAATTCTTCGCTCCCCGGCAAATATACATAATCAGAGAAGACTTCATGTGGTTCTGCGAAGGATCAACACATCATATTCAATAAGAATGTTTAGTACCCGACCTACCAATGGACAGGACCCAGGAACGCAATAGGCAACCAGTTATTGAATCAACCAGCGGAAAAAAATGGGACGCAACCTGACTGCGAATAACCGAGCAAACAGACTTTCAACAAGAAACATAGCCAGTTACGATTTGCCGTTCAATGGATTGGTGGCAGTGTTCCAGGACGTGGTGGGTTTTCGCCTGGCAAGCGTTCTCCCTACAAAAAGCCACAAATGTCCGTTTAACAACACTGCAACGTGGCGTATGTGACTCGCCACCGAATAAAGTCACAGCCCATAACTTTACACTGGCAGGTCAACTAGCGTCACAATTCTACATAGGATCGTTACACTGGGACTTCTATATCTGTATATACTGTTGTCGTTTTACATCCTACGACACGTTGCCCTTTTCCTTCCTTGTGTGCGGGCTCTTCCATTACCTTTCAATGGATCATTCAGGATTCTCAATCTCTTATTAGCTGAGGTCCCGTATCTCACGACAACCAACTTATTGTTTCGCATTTTCAACATTGTAGAGTTCCAATTATGGATATATGAACAATTTTCTACGTTACTGTTACAATTGCATTAAAATGTTTGTAACGTTGTACATATCTGATCATGCCCCCACCAGCGTGCCTCGCATAGTCGAGAATAAAATATTTATTTATTTATTTATGTATGGATAATGGCTAATATCCTGGGATCGGCGGTATTATTTGGGTATGTTTATAGGACAGGTTCAAATTTAAGGGTGACGACGCACTTATGGCGACTTTTACACAAGCATCAAATGCTTTCTGCGGATACAAACTTGTTGCAGTAGCTTTCAACCTGCCTGGGTTAAACTGGTTCTCACTTGCGGCAACAACCAATATAATGACCTACTAGCATGTATCGATTTAGGTGACTGTACGCAACGTGTATCTGCTCCGACCAGAGCGAAACATATTCCTGACCTAATATTTACTCTAGTCATCCCATCAACGCAAGTGGCAGTCGGCCGGAAGTTTCCAAGCAGTGATCACAGGTTGGTGCTTTGCTCGGTTTACTTAAAAACACAATAATGTGCAACCCAGAGAAACAGACGCAGTCGTAGTATACCGCCTGATGCAACCCGTTAACTGGACAAGCTTTGAGGTACGCGTCCGAGATAGTAATTGAAATGAAGCGTTTATGTCTGCTTCTGTGGATGGCTCAGCTGAGCTGTTTACTGAGGAACTAATTCACTGTCGCGGCTCTAGCTCCCGCGGCACATTTAATAAGGCAATGATCTAAAAGTGTGACCCAAACCAGAATGCATACCATAATGTGTCAACTTAGTGGCTCCTATAAAAATTACCTTCAAGTTTGCCCACGTCATGAGAGCGAACAAGATTGCACCTCAGCTGTATGCCAGATCTAAGGAGCAGCAAACCAATCAAGAAATGGCCGCACTAAATAGTGTAAACCAGGCTGAGAACCACAGCTGGCTGCTGCGCTGTCGAAACCCTAACTATGTACGACAGATCTCTACTCTAAAGCTTAGTCCCAATGGCAATTCTAGTGACGCATGAAGTTAATGTTAAGTCTTCAACTCACCTTTTAAAGAATGGCAGTGTTTAGAAATAGGTTCAGCATTTCAGGCCTTGCAAGTACCCGGTAGCCAGTCGCTGTCCTCGGTGAAGTTTGACATAAATAGTATCCTTTCCGCGATTTTAACTACCAAGTCATCCTGGAATCTTGGTTCAGACGGAATGTCGCCCATTCTACTTAAGAATGGTGGTAAAGCTATCCCTATTCTTCTTTTAATACTCCTTACCTTATCAATGCAGGAAGGTCAACGCCTGACCGCTTGGACACCTTCCATTAGTATGCTAAGACACAAGGGCGGAAGCCTTCAGGAATTTGGTAACTATCACCTTAGTAACCGTACTTATATTATCTCGCGCCTGATGGCGAAGTTGGTTAAAAAGCCATCATGAATCACCTTTATGCAGCCAAGCAATAAATGAATCTCAGCGCGGGTTTCTTATTGCTCGGTCTAGTGCAACCTATCAGCTCTGCCTACTTAATTTAGTCACCGAGACCATTGACTCTAATCTTTCAGTTGCCACTCTTTGTCTTGATATGCAGAAGGCATTTGGCAGGGTACCACACATGCGCTTGATGCATAAGATAAAGGCTTACGGGGTAGACAGTCCTCCATTACACTAACTGAGTTCCTACATAATAGGACGTATGCAGCCTGTTAAGCCTGAGTAAACTGTATCCACCTTGACCGCCGTCCTCAATGGCTTAATGCAGAGGGAGCGTCCTTGGTCTTACCCTATTTTGATTTGTATCAGTGACCTCTGCAGGAAGTTGCAGCACGGTCGCTCCTTTATTGTTGCTAACAACGTAAAAGTTGTCTGCGTCTTCCTCCTGATAATGACGTATCCGCAAGTACTATTATCTGTGAGGAGCTTAATGCAATTGAAAAGTCTTGCAAGCACTGTCAAATGATCCCTCCGCTCAAAAATATAATGTCAAGACCCAAACGTTTTCTATACCCGCTGGGTACCCAACAATAAACGGCATCACTATAAAACAGAATGCCATGACAGCAGATCTGTGTTTGCGCTAATCCATGAGCCTCAAGTTTGCAGAGCAAGGTACTTATCAAGAGGATAAAGTAAGGGGATCATCGTCCCGCATACGCCAATACATAATACAGCAGATGCGAAGCTAGAGCTTTATAAGAGCCGCGTCGGACCACATCTGGAATATTGCTCAATTATATGCAGTAATCTACGGAAGTCGGACCGGATTCTGATTGAGAAAGCTCAGCGACACTCTACGAAGAGGTTGACTCCATCACAGCAGGTGCTGAGTTGCCGACAAAGGCGCAAACACCTTAAAATGCAACCCTATGGCAAAGGCGCATCATCCTTAACCTGTGCTCTATACCTAAGATAATTCATAGAAAGCTGCACAGTTACATCACTTGTCTTAAACTAAGAAGCACAACTGAAGCTTAACTCCGAAACAAAAGCCAATCCATTACCCCTCTAAAGGCAAAGAAGATACTTTGAGCTGGTTTCTTCTTATTTGTGTACGTAAACATATAGAACAGGTTACCTTCAAGACTAAGGAAAATCCAAATCTTGCATGTATTCAGGAAGGAAATACAAAGATCCTGTGATTTGACAATATAAAAGCAACTTCTATACATGCAATATGCAAGACTTTTTTTTGAAAACCGGCCCTGATATAGCTTGAGATTGCTGAAGATCTGGTGCATGACATCCATGCACCTTGAGCTCACAACTCTTGCACACCCCTTGTTTTTTCCGGCTTATCAAATAAGAGACTTAACGGTATTCTCCGCACTTATTATCATGGTCTTAAGGATAGCATTCCGAATACAAGGTGATTTTCTCCGTTAATGATCCCTTCTTGACCTATTTGAGTTCTAGATGGATAAATACGCCTTATGTTTGCACTATGGAAAGGTTACATGCCACCACAAAAGCATCTTGTAATGGATAATAAGGGATAACCCTATGAATGTTCTCCATGAATGACCATTTGTTTTTCTCATATACATTACCGCAATCATAACACCCAGAAAGTCACAGCCGGTTCAATCGCACGCATGTTACATGTGCTAACCTTAGAATTTTGAATGCAAGTGGCACTTAGCCATTACCGATTACTTCCTGAAGTGTTTCGGTTCACTCACCGAGAGCTTCGTCCAAAGGCTGCATGGACCAGTTGGTATCCACATCCCGCCGGCTTCTCCTTTTCACTGGTCACTTCAACAATGTTTAAAAGTTTCAACAAAAAATACAGTCTAACCAACGGACTGGTAGATTGGCAAACCAGTAGTTATTCCTCATATAGGCTATTGCTGGGTAACAACGAAGCCAACCGAGCAGCGAACTTCAATCCTTACATCTTATCTACATCTTCATTCCTAGTCTTCAGCTTTACATTTATCACTTTCCAACTTCTTAGACCACAAGGTCCGTGGAAAAATATTAGGGTTAGGGCCTTTGATGTCCGCCTAGTAAAAGCATGCTACCAGAACTAAGCATGTATAAGAAATTGGAAGCGATTGTTGCTGCTGGTACACCTAAGGTTAGCAATAGAAGTGTCAAAAACTGTCTAAATACAGGCTTTAGATGATCCTTTATGTGCCTTCATAGATGTCGTTTGCTAGCTGGCCCTAATTGATTAAGGTCATTAAGCCTGAGCACTAGGTACGGTGTTCCGCCGTTTCCAACTACTATCAGTACGTATACAGCAAAATACTGTATATATCTTCCTCTTGTAGAACACATGAGCACTTTAAAAGTATAGGCCCAAGAAGCAAACATTTTTCTCTCTACGTATCCTCTCTTGGTCCCATATACTTAGTTTTACCTGGTATACATATGCCTATCAATATTAGCAACACTAGTGGACAGGCATAATGAAAATCAGATTCATTTCTTTAACTGCTTTTGATATTAAAACACTCGCATTTCCAGATTTCATTTCACTGGCATGAAAGCTAACCAACGACATCGAGGCGCCTGACACACTGGATAGCTGGGCCACCAGACACTTGCCATCACCACTTTTCTTATCTTGACCACCTTTTGTTATTTATCTTTTAGCTGACTCCAAAGCCTATCATGTGTTATGCGTAACGGTTGGTGAACAACCAGCTCCCACATTTTTGTTACTATCCTACTCATGATTTATCTTATCACTCTTTGCTTGGAGTGCTATAACAGCTCTTCGCAGGAATACCACAAAGGAAATAGCTGGTGCGACAGCATAGTACCAATTAACATTGCCACCTGGATGAACACCGCCGGCACTTGATGCAGGACTTAATAGTGGAGAGAATTAATGCGGAGTTAATCAAAGAGCTGCCTGATAGTGTGCAGCAACATATGAGGCATAATAATCCCTCATGTTCGAGCAAGCGCAATCCACAGCAGTACAGTTGCTAATGCCCCACCGACGCAGACCCAAATGGATTTCACGCCCCAAAGTATTTTGTTAAATTTTACTACATTTTCCTATACTCATTTCGTTATTATTAGTGACAGACTCCACTAACTCACTGGTGTTGGAAACATAGCACCATGAATATAGTAACTCGGCAGTAAGAGATAAAACTTGCGATGTTTAGCTAAAAAATATGTGTATGTTCTAGGCCAAAACGTGTCAACTGGTCCGAAAGGTTTCCTGTGTTATACAGGCAGATCTGGCTTTGCAGCCTTAATATACCCTTTAGAACCACTTAAAGGCTTATAAATTATCAAAGCCTATATTCCTACTTGTTTATGTGGCTCAGTGTCCACTAAAAATTGTATACTTAGGACTTCTGACCTTGGGTAAATCATAAGTTCCACTGAATTCCCATGCATACAGAATATTCATTACTGGCTTTCTAATGATTTCTTGCAAAATTATAGCTTATTTGCCTACACTTGCTATGTATGCCAGCAAACTGTGCTTTACGGACACCTACGATATCCATAGTTGTTGCAGGTTATTACGGGCTATATAGAGCAGTTCTTGATAGCTCTGCCTATTTGGAATGTTTACAGCTACGCCACTTTTTACATGCACCTTTTTCTGCCATCTGCTTGCAAAGCAGAAAGTCTTTTTAGCGGAAAAGGATAATATTTCATTGTTTTCACTTGTAACGTAATCAGCCGTTGAAGCATATGCTGCGCAGCCCCCTTTTGTGCTGCTTTATGCAATATTCTAGCCTTAGATAAGGCTTTTCATTTGGATTGATTCAGGTTAAAATTTGGCGCCCGATCAACCACATCAAAGAAACGGTTGGCTGTATATTTTGTTAAACTGGATTATTATAATTAAGCGCGCCACCGCAGTGTCTTTTAACAAATGCTTTTTATTCTTATCTGCATTTCTCGAAATTAGTTTTTAAAATTTCGTATCTCTTATAATTCCGCCACTCTTAATTATTCCAGTTGCGCACAAATAATTGTGGCTACTGTGCGGGCCAAACAAGTCAAATGCATTTAAAGTGTAGTTCTGGTGAAGTGGCTCTTGTTCCAAGGAAAAGCGGTACAACTACGGTCCTGCGCAACTTTCACAACCAAAGTAACCAAGGAGCTCGATATCGACCGAAAGAAAAGAAAAATTTCAAGGTGGGCATTTACGACTTCATCAGCTGTACAATAAATAATGCCAATTAATTGGTACTTGCTACCCAGGAGCTTACACTCGTATTTTACCTACTTCCATGGAAGAGCATAGGATTAATAGAAAGATTGATCTGAACCCTTAAGGGTGCAGACTCTAGCCAGTCCACAAATATACCTATTTATTTGTTAGTTACTTATTTCTTTAGTGGCTCCTGCCAACTAGCCCGCAGAATAAGCCGCTGCGCCGGAAAAACGGTAACCGACCACCACGAATTGTTAGCCAACGGTGGTATAGCCCGACCCGTCCTCCACGGCCAGGCGGGTACCAACCTTGCAGATAACAGCAGTTAGCCTTTCGGCAGCAGGACTTTCCGGTTACGACAGTTATCAATCGACATAGCATTGATGGAATGCGTAATGGCGTATTTGTATTATATTTGCGTAGTAAAATAAGTTGAATGTTTTGTGTCCGTTGCAATTAGCCGATAATTTAGCTAACAGAAATAGTCCTTCGGCAAGCACAGACGGTCGTGTTCCCTATTCGGGCTCTTCGGGGAGGGCTACCTGCAGTCCACCACGGAGGATCGCATATATGAGTTCTGGTAGCCTGTACCAACAATCCTGCAGATTATGCCTCTGAGCCGTGGGGGAAGAAAGCCGACCATCACCAATGGTTAACTAACAGCAAATACCTCGATACAGCCTTCACAGAAATGTCTGCGCCTTGATACAAATGTCAGTGGTTGGTAAACTGGAGTCAGGAAATTATATCTACTAAAAGTCCGTCTTACAACTTTCATACATGCTGTGTCAAGTTATAGTTGTCGTAACCTGGAAGTCCTGAAGCCGGAAGGCCAACCGCTGTCAGCTGCTTGGCAGGTGCCTGCACGACAGATGGAGATGGGTCAGGCTATATAGCAGTTAGCTAATAAGTCGGGATGGCTGACCACCGTCCTCCACTGCTCAGTTGATTAATCCGCCGTCTAATGCGCGAAGGTACCAGCATTCGGGTTCAATCCTCTGTAGGTGACCGAAGGATACGCAACAACGACAAGCCCAAATAAGGAAGAAACGGACAGCTGGTGCTTCTCCGGAGAGGTCGGCTACTCATCGGAATTGTCGAATATCAAAGGATTCGCCACGCTGCTTCGCTCAGCAGGACAAACGGCCGCCTTAGGCTTTTCCGGATAGGTAATCGACTTGTTTAACTCGTCGGCTGTTATCGACGCATAAATATACACGCAAGAATCCTTCTACTCATAAGTAATACAAATTCGCCCTTACGCATTTTATCAATGTTTATCGCTTCATAATTACCCTAACCGTGATGTCCTGATGCCGGAATTCCAACCAATCACCTGCACGGCTGGTGCCTGCCTGACAGTGGAGGATGGGTTGGGCTATATCGCAGTTAGCTAACAATTTGTGATGGTCGGCTATCTTCTCCGTGGTTCAGTTGCATAAGCTGCAGGCTAGTTGGCACAGACCACTATCGGTTATGGGTTCGCTTCTCTTTAAGGATCGAAGGATGCGCACAACTGACTTGGCCCAATTGGATGATACGTTTGTCTAGTGCAATTCCCGAGAGGTAGTAAACTTATCATAATTGTTGGTTGATGCTGACGAACAAAAAATACCCGCCGAAATCCATCTGCTCATAAGTACCATAAATTCGACCCTACGGATTTCGTTAATGCTATGTCGATTCATAGCTGTCGTACCTAGGCAGTCCTGACGTCGGAAGGCCAACCGCTGTAATTTGCATGACAAGTGCCTGCATGGCAATGGAGGAAGGGGCGTCCTACATCGCCGTTAGCTTGCAATTCGGGAGATTTGGCTTCTGTCTCCCATGGCTCAGTGGAATAAGCTGCGAGCAAGTTAACCCAAGCTACTAGCAATTATGGTTTCGATCCTCCTTTGAGGACCGCATGCGGTGCTCCACCGACAAATTCCAATAGTGCAAAACGGCTGTCGGGTTCTGTTCCGGAGAGGTTATCAATGTAGCATAATTATCGGCTAGTGGCTGGGAACAAAAATATTCGGCAAATGGTTCTAGCGTTACTTACTAGAAACGCGCCCTTACGGAGTTACTAAATGAAACGTCGGTTCATAGCCGTGGTAACCGGGATGTCCTGGCGTCGGAAGGCCAACCGCTGTAATTTGCATGGCATGTGCCTGCATGACAGTGGAGGATGGGTCTGGCTATACCGTAGGTTACTAACCATTCGTGATGGTCGGCGACCGTCCGTCATGGCTTAGTGGCATAAGATGCATACTAGGTGGCACTAGACACTGGCTCTCATAGGTTTACTCCTTCACGGAATACTGTAAGCTGCACTTTACTGACAGGCCAAAGCAGGGTGAAACAAGAGTCTGGTACTTTTTCGGAGAAGTAGTCAACTTAGCTGAAATGTCCGCCGTCTTCGACGAAGGCATAGTACACGCCGAAATCCTACTACTCATAAATAATGCAAGTTCACTCGTAACGAATTCATAAGCGCCAGGTCGATGC
This sequence comes from Dicrocoelium dendriticum, assembly GCA_944474145.2. Classification (NCBI taxonomy): domain Eukaryota; kingdom Metazoa; phylum Platyhelminthes; class Trematoda; order Plagiorchiida; family Dicrocoeliidae; genus Dicrocoelium; species Dicrocoelium dendriticum. Next base: position 81,554,071 of record OX104063.1, read on the forward strand.
ACAGCTGCAGTAACGGGATGTCCTGACGACGGAAGGCCAACCGCTTTAACCTGTTTGGCATGCATGGTGCATGCATGGCAGTGGAGGATGGGTCTGGCTATATCGCAAGTGGCTGCCAATTCGTGATGGTCTGTTACCGTCCTCCATGTCTCAGCGGCATAAGCTGCGGGCTATTTGGCACAAGCCACTATCAGCATGGCATTGATCCGCCGTGGAAACCCGAAGGATGCGCACCACTGACAAGCCCAAACAAGGCAAAACGGCCCTCTGGTTTATTTTCGGAGTGGTAGTCGACGGCTGAATGGTCGGTTGATTGTGAGGAACATAAAAACTCGCCAAAATCCTCCTACACACATAAAGTGCGTTTAAGGTGAATAGCCAGCAGTATGAATATTTAGGAGGTCAGTTGGTTGTGCATTGCTTCTGCTACATCCCGACGCCTTCTATTGCTGATGCTGTTATACATTCAAGGTGTGTTTTTACTATGCTATGCCCCTATGTTTTGAAACAGGGCGTGAGCATGGTGTCATACTCGCAGCGCTGCTAAGACGACTAGAGGAAGTCCGTCAAAACTAAGTCGCAAGGACTCGCAGCTAGTCACAGATTCCCTCGCTTGCTTTAGTTACATTGTGGGGGTGACCAAGTACCACAACTATGTGAGAAACGTGAGCCAATCCAGAATTTTACCGTTCTTAAATTCAACAGTCAGCTCCGTTCATATCTGGGTGTGGTGGAATATGATTCGAATCTCACGCCACCAGTTGCAGAACTGATCAGCCCGTAACCTAAGCTGATCTACTAGGACGAATCGCTCATTTGAACATCCCAGAAGGAGCAGGCCTTCAGCCACCTAAAGTCTTGTGTAGCGACGGGTCCTGCCTTTTTACGCATACACAATCGGAGTGAGTGGTTCACTGTAGCGCTCGATGCAAGTAACGTTACAATCGAAGCAGTTCTGTCCCAACCAGCCAGCTTGATTGAATATGCCGGTAGAGGGCTAACGGGGGCGGAGCAAAAGTATTCTACACCCGAGAAGGAAGGCCCTGCTACCTTGTGGGCCTTGAAGAAATCGAGGACGTACCACTTAGTCAAGGAGTTTCTTGTCATTACTGACAACAAAAGACTATCATTGCTGATGACGAGGAAAGAGCCTAGAGAGGTCTGGTTCGATGGGCCCACTGGCTTCAAGAATTTACTTTTACAATTGAGCACATTGACGGAACGGAGAACGTACGACCAGACATGCTGTGGATTCTGAATTTGGACGAACTCATGCCAGGCAATGCCATAACAGCTTGCGCTGTTACAGTGGAAGATAGGAACCTACTGGAAAAGTGGAGGAAGGATGGTTTGGTAAACTTAGTGCGTACTCATTTACGATCGAAAACCAAGCAGGAAGCAACATCAGGAGAGCTGAAGAGACTCCATCGTATCTGGGACAGGATTCACCTAGCAACCGGTAATTTGGTGGTGGCGACAAACAGGACAAAACTACCGTTTCTTTCGGCAAGCCAACATGCAGGGGTGATTCAGGTGGCTCATAAGAGCGTCAGTATGGACTTACCACTAGTTTGCCGGGCTGAATTCGGCGGGTGAGCGCTGGTAAGGAGTCTCAATCGGATGAAATGCTGTCTGGCGCTCGCCTTGATGTGTGGTGGCTTTCTGCTTGAGTGTAACTGTGACGAATGGATGGAACTGTTATTTTCCATGACCAGGTGGTATTCACAGCCAACCTTCCTAGTCAGCGCATGCTGGATTTGTTTCAGTGGTAGTGGACATGTGCGTCGTCGCTCCTCCCACAAAGTTATCCCGGCGTTACCTTTAGGAAGTGGATATAGTGAGTGCATCCAAGTTGGCGTACCAAATCCAGAACCTCGCCTGTTGCACTCAGTTCTCTCTTCCGCGGTGGAACGCAACGCGACACTGCGGGTTGCACCTTTACTAAAGCATAGTGCTCTCAGGTACAAACAGAGCACCAGTTTGCGGATGGAACGAAAATCAAGGAAGTCAGAATGCAACTTAGAAATAGAGGAGTGGCCAGAGAACTGGGTCCCAGGTAAGAAGGTATTCTTGTGGTCAGCCAGCGACCTAGTTCTTCTACTTTTCTAGCTCTGGTAGCGAACGATTTAACAATATACATACCGATTTCCTACAGGTTATGTACTGTAACTTTGTACTTGAAGGAACAAGGTCTAGTTAGACATGCAGGTAGACGGATCTCAGCTTTACAAACTTGCATTCACTGAAAATGGGTTGTCGCAGGACATCGCGGTCGGTGGATTTATCTGTCCCTATATGCCGAAATTACGTCGGATGGTGCAGTTTTTCGGAAAAGCTAAGGCGTCCTACATTAACTAAATAAATAAGTAAACTTGATTTTCGACAAAGCGAGACACGCCTCTGGCGTGAGCTGTAATATTTCTGCCTTGAGAGCGTGCTTGCTCCAGTCGATGCACGATACTGTCTATGTCACGTCGGCGGTCGCCAGCATTTCCACCGCTAATATTACAGTTTTAGTTCTCTAAAAAAAGCCCTGGTGGTACAACCAATGCCTTACTTAAAGTTATGCGCCTTCATACTGCACACAAACAGTTGGAGTTGGGCGTCTTCAAACCCTCGAAGGTTTGCTGGCTTGAGTTGTCATGTAGCTCAACATAGGTGCATTCGGTTCAGACCTTTTGAGGTACGCCAAGATTCCACCGCACCCGTTTGTTGACCACCGTACTAGGTGCATGGACGCCCTAGTACCGTCTATTTTAAACCTAGCATTGGTGAGAACACACAAGGCTCTCCATTAGGTGCTACCGCGCATGTCTGTTTATTCTTCATCCGTGTCCTAACCAGAGGTCACTAGGGCAGCCCTGAGCCATGGCTAGACATACAGCTTGCGAACTAGCAGGTTAGAAGTACAAACGCACCCGGCTTACGTTGCAAGGCGTCGGCTGCCGATCGCATTCACCCCGCCGGGAGTATACTTAAGTCCTACCTCTCAGTGGTGCCTGCTCCCTACGACCGGCTTGCGAGGTGAAAAGAAATAATAGCGCGACACCAATAGAGAGGTATCACCTGCAAGTACTGCTCAAGAAGCGTACAAAGCGCCGGTGGATCTGCCATACCGCGCGGCTAGAAATAGATGTAAACAACCCTTGAAGCAAGCTCCGCTGTTGTTTGAAAAAGCATTGGCTGTTGGTGCTTCGGAAAGTCGGAGGAAGTTCTTTGCTCATTAGGAGGCATTGTGGTGGATATTCGGTTATTCTAAGTTTGCAGTGCGCCGGTGGAACTTCTGCGTATGCGGACACAAACAAAGCTTGCCTACTTAGATAAATAAATAAATAAATAGTATATTCTCTGTAAAACGAGACACACCTCTAAAAGGCATGATCAAATATGCACACAATACGCAGGAGCTTTTGTAAGTCGTGATGCTGTAACCAGCGTTTAACTTGTCCTCAGCTACACAGAGAGGTTTTGTGTAATTGACTTTAGTGCGGTGGAGACGAAAGTCTTTTGGATATCACATGCATTGAACCCTTTTAAAGCAACTGGGAGTTATTCTTTTCACCTGAAACTTTAGCATGCCATGGCGACCGAACTGAGCGGAGCACTGCCCGAGGTACTTCGTAAGCCAACTGGGAGCTGCACATTACCTACTAGATGGAAGGAGGTTATCCTCAGTTCTAGCTTTTGTAGAAGCGGCAGCAAACTGTCTACAAACTTCTGATTGCTTAGTCTCACTATGATCTTAGTCAAACTGCTTGAAAACCAGTTGGGAGAGTTGTTAGTGGCTCACCTGAATAAAATTATTCTAAACAGTAGTGCACTACACCGGTTACGGGGGGTTCCGTAGCAAACTAATTTGTCGGTAGCTCGTGAAAGCTGTGCGGAGGCAGTAAACGATGGGTACGTTTTGGAAGGGTATTTTTTCGGCTTCGCAAAAGCACTTGACTAGGTAGCTCACTTGTGGCTATCACGAAAGCTGAGCTTTGTGCAGTGTACCTGATCCAATTCTGCCTTTTTGCGGGGAAGGGCATAGTGTGCATGCGCGCGCAAGCTGCTTGCTTAGTCAAGCTTTCCAAAGCTGTGTGCCACTTTGTTCGTTCCTTGGCCGATGGTTTCCTCAGCTACATATACGACCTCCCTGGGGAGCTAGGGTATCAGCACTATTGATTGCTGGTGACCTAGAGCTGTGGAACGTTGCATATGTCCCTCAGGGTCCCGCGGCAATGCAGAAGGTCTCAGGTGAGCGAGTTGACTTGCATGCTTTCTAGCTGCTGTCTGTTATTCAGGCTGCTTTTCGTCCTCCGCATAGGAGCAACCATCTTATCTACGAGAAACGTGCACGGTAGTGCCGAACGCTCAATTGTCACATACTAATCGGACCGAGTCGCCGTCCATTCCTAATCTGTACATTCTGGTGACAACAGGAAGAAAGCCGCAAGTATAGGGTTTAGAATGTGGTGGGTAATCCGCCAGTATAAATAAATATATACGTAAAGTTAATTCTCGCGTTCCTCCATGCCCACCAAATCAAGCTTGATCAAATTTGTACAGACGAGTATGTTTGGCAACAGGCAAGTTGCCTTATGTGGAAGGGCTGATGGCGCAATGGGAAGAGGGTACGGAAATGGGAGGTATACTTACTGGTCAGGAACAGTATCCTTAGAGATGCGCCTATAGTTTGGGTTCAGGGGTGTGTTATCCAGCTCTGCAAATGGCGAACTAACTTTAGTGTGCGTACCGAAATGATACACAAATGTAGTGATACGGCGCTCTGGTCAACTTGCTAGTATGCATTGGTTGGTTTCGAATTTTCAGTGTAGAGTCATATCTGCCACGACGCAGCGTTGCTAGACGGGCACTTATGGCATTTTATATGGAGACCACTTGCCAGGCAAAAACCCACCATGTTCTGGAACACTGCAGTTGATCCGTTTGAATTGTACTATGTAACAGTCAAGGCATTGTACAGGCCGAATTTTTACTACACTTTTCGCAACCATACGACTTAGGATTTTCTGCGTTGAACGGCCGGCTCGTTTAGTAAGGGTTCGCCGTTAGTTATTGAGTCCGGCTGAAAAAGGAAATGTCCAGAAGAATCTGGTTAAGGGCAATAAGCACCAGTTAGTGGTTTCGGAATGTTGTGGTGAACGTGTTGTCCTTCCGTGCCTATACAGCCGACATCTGTGTTATGGTTTTCTTAGCTTTCTTTCGGTCTCGTTCGGACACTGTGCCCAGGCATACCCGCCTTGGGTCGTTCTGGACAAAATGGAGCTCGAGACCGTTTTTAGAGTAGATACCATGTTGTTAGAGGGGATATTGGGTCAAACGTACCTTGCGCGTCCTACTTAGCTTCGGTAGGTGTTCAACGACATGCAGACGACCTGAAGCAGCACTAATCACTACTCATCGTAAACGGTTGGAAAGGTAGTCGGGATTGAGCTGCCTAGTTGGCCAAAAATTTTCTGGTCCCTGTCTCCAATGAAACTACACCAGCCGCTTTCCGACAGTATCACTTCGGAATGCAGATGTCGTATTTTTATCAACCGTCCAAAAGCAATAGCCGGTACAACTAATATAAGGGTTTTGAACCTCAATCAGAACCACTTGAGAAACACGATAAGTTCCCTTCTCCTGATCTCATCCACCTTCCGACAGTGGTACCATAATTTGTGCTTATTCCCAAGCTTAGGTATAACTCATTATTTAACGTAGGTCCGCCCACCTTTAACATGAGTTTGCATCTTAAATTTTCCTACTTATTTCGACCGCACGGTATGGAATGCTAGTGCGAGAAACGTGGCCAGTATTTGGTTGACCACTGAGTCTTCCGATATTTCGTTTTAGATTCATCATGGCCTTGGAGCACGAAGTGCTTCCCTTCATTAACAATCCGTCTGAAAAGGATGCTCAGGATATTTTGTTTAGAGTGCCAGCCGCACTTGAACTTAGGTTGGAAATTTTTCCTTCTGTCTGGAGTTCGTTCCAAATAAATCCAACTAAAACAGTTGGGAGCATAATATTCGGTCGCGTAGGACGCGCCATCGGTCACTTTAGCTACGCAATTACACAATGGTTTTGAAATCTGACGTTCCGGTCGCAAGTTGCAACTATACCTAAGTCCTCCTCCAAGTCCCCAATGTGACGGTACCCATGACGCGCTGTTTTAGGAACAGAAGTTAGATCATCCGACACAGTGCCAATTGATCGAATATATCTATACTATTTAGAGCACACGCAAAGCACCATCTACAAGGCCGTATGGTTGGCGGCATTCAGTTTCGCATTTGCATGTCACTGTGGCGAGCCAAAGGACGCCTGCGCCTACAAAGGGACTATGGGTGCCTTGCGTTGCACCACCCACAGCTCTATCCACACACCCCTTATCTAGTGTAAACCCGAAGGAATAAGACCAGGAAGCATGTGGATAGGAGCCACGTTTCATCAACCTGGCCGGTCCAAACCACTTTCTGGGCAACCACAAGCACGCTGTATTTGGGAAGCAAGCGCACACATGGTGGTGGCTGGACCGTAGTCCGGGCCACACTGAGTGCACGGAACCACTCTTTAATCCTAACACGGCCACAAGGACCGGGACAACGTCTTACACGATCCAGAATACTTGTTTAGAATAGCACCTTGCATTAAGCGCTTGTGAATCTTCCCCACGTACCACAAAAAGCGAGGTAAGATCAATAATAGCTAACGTACTTGAGCAGATAATTGATTTATGGCATTAATAAGCTCCTTGGATTAGACGCACCTTGTTTGTGAAAGGCCCAGAATGCTCAGATCTTCTCTGTCAGAAGAAAGTATAAGCCAATTGCAAGTTGTCGGCTTCCGTATCTGATTGTTCGCTGTCGGATGTCAGTTTAGCTGTTGGCGGCTATCCTGTTGATATCGAACCGTCAGACAGTGTGTTTGATTCGGCTGTTGGCGAAGGAGAGTAGCAGGCTTCTGCTGTGGTCAGAAGAAGCCGAAAGAGAGTAAAAAAGCTGCGATACCCAAGGCAGACATGAGAGGTCCTTCTGGTGCCCATTCCTCTCCACAAATCCTTCTACTACGGAATCGTAGTAGCTGGAGATATCTACGACATTAGAGCCAATAAAAACGTACGCTAAACTGAAGCCACCGACATCCATGGAGCGTTCGGCAAATATTCCGCGTCGCGGAGACTCGTATACCGACGGCGGTGTTATTTTCAGAAACGCCATTAAGTCAGCTACTGTTTTCCCAAACGACCGTATGCTAGGCGACTTTAAGTGGTTTAGAATATGCGTTACCATACTCCTGCCTCCCGGCTTCCCTGGCGTGACTGTGCGCAAAATAACCAGACTCCGTAACTTGCCAGCTGATCAGTCTCACCCTCGCTTGTTGTGGGTTATGCTATCCACTCCGGAGGAGCGCCAAACACTTCTGCGTTTCGCCTCTAAGCTCAGGGGCACTGGTGTCATTGTGCACCCAGACCTCCCTTTGGCGGATAGACTGAGATTGAGGGAAGCTGTGAAGGATCTTAAAGCCCGCCATGAAGCGGGAGCAAAGGGTCTCTGCTTGGTGGGTTTTCGGGGGGTGAGCCGGCATTCCAATTCCGCCCTACCAGAGCCGGTTCTGGTGGCGCACAATCCCGTACTCACAATGGGAAATCCCATCAGGTGATTTTAAGCAATGTGCGTAGCCTGCGAAACAACCTGTGTGAGGTCGGCGCCCTTGTCGATGACTGCCTTCCAGATGTTCTCTCCCTCACCGAAACGTTGTTGCCCACCGACGACACGGACAGCGAAGTGTGCGTGCCAGGCTACGCAATGTTGGGATGTGACCGCACCCCTGCTCGACGCAGAGGTGGCGTTGCTTTGTACGTTAACTCCACACTTAAAGTCTCTAAGACGTATAGTTTCAGATCAGCAGAGAGCAATGTTGAGGCACTCGCAGTTAACCTGTGTATTGCCTCGGCGCAACTTGAAGTTGTGCTGTCCTATAGAAGCCCCGGCAGCGCTGCTAAGGGGGTTGCTGATTTCATCCGCGAGTATTCGGCAATAAGTGTTTGGTGCTGGGGGATTTCAATCTTCCCGACTTTGACTGGCAGAATTTTCCCTGCGACACTTTTACAAGGTGTTTGGTTACCGAGCTCCCCTAGCTAGCTTTTCATGCTTCTCTGCACCGATTTGTCGATCAGCCTACTAGATTCATGATGAGACAAAACACGTCCTTCTTGGACTTGATCTTCGCTAAATCCATTGATGCTGTCACTTATACTGTATACAACCCACCTGTCGTTGCTTGCGACCAAGCACGTCTCTCATTTAAGTGCGCCCTTAATCCTCAGACTGATGAGCAGACCGACCGAGTTCCAAATATATGGCGAGCTGACTTCCAGAAAATGAACTCCAGGGCCGCAGCATCGCCATGTGTCATTTTGGAAAGTGACTGCATTCAAACGGCATGGGCCAGACTTCAATCATACTTGCGTGAGCTCTCTCCCCCATATACCACTATCTGGCAGGAATAAAACTGGAGCAAAGCCACCCGGGCTTGATTCTGCTGTACGCAAACAACTTAACAGACGTGCCAGACGTTGGCGTACTTACCTATGTGCTCCTTGGTTATGCAACTTCAGACGATATCGCGAAGGTCAAAATGCCTGCAGGCAGAGTCTAAGAGGTGCTCGTCTACAGCATGAAGTAGAGTTTGCTCGTATGGCCTCATCAACCCCGAAAAGCTTCCTCGCTTATGTCAGAAGGCAAAGCAAAATGAACTCGTGCATCCCAGTGTTGTTTGACCCTGTCAGCACTGCTGTTGGCACGGATCGCGAAAAAGCTAGTTTGCTCGGAGAACAGGGTGCCAGGGTTTATGTTATTGTCATAGCCTACGCATATCAGTCTCCAGCCAAAGTTCCTGAGGGCTTTCAATTAGCGGTGGTTTCTATAACGGAGGCTCAATTGTCCCTGTTTCTGAGGTAATTAAATCCCAGTAAAGCGGCCGGTGGGGATGCTATTCATGCCAAACCGTTGTACGAGTTAGCTGAAGAATATTGCCGTCCGCATACGCAACGTTTTGTGACGTCTCCACGAGGCGGCTCTCTACCCAAGAACTGGAAGGAGGCTATTGTTTGTCCCATTTTAAAAAGGTGATAAGCACCTCCTTGATAAATATAGGCCGGCCAGTTTAAAGAGCGCGCTGGACAACTTATTGGAAATGCTCGTGAGGGACCCTCTCGAAGGACACCTGAAAGCGTTTGCGTTGCTTAATCCTTCTCAGCATTGCTTCCGTAAGTGGGATTCTTGACTTACTAACTTGTTAACCGCTCCTGAACACTGGGCCGAAGCCGTTGATTGCGGTAAGACAGTGGACGTGCGGTTCATTTACTTTTCCAAAGCTTTTGACACCGTTCCTCATTCGCGGCTTTTGTACTTGCTGAAAGCATACGGCATTTCTGAACCAGTATTAGGATGGATGTCAGCTTTCCTAATCGTGAGGGAAATGTGTGCGTGTGTGTTCAAGCCTGACCTTCAGCCAATGTGTTCTTAGTGGCATTCCGCAACGTTCGATGCTCGGCGCACTTCTCTTCACTTTATACGTTAATGACCTATCTGATGAATTGGGTGTGCCATCCCTAATGTTTGCGGCCGACTTAAAAGTCTGGTTCACGATAGGCGACCCAATTGGTTCACTGGATAGACATCGGGACTGGTCAATTTTATGACAGTTGCCCGTTGCTTTAGCGAAAAGTTTCGTTTTACGCTTTGGTCCGGATGACCCGCCGATGCGTTATTTGCTTGGCGGAAACGTGGCGCCGCTAGTTCAACTGCAATCTGACCTCGAATTTTTGCTGTCATCAGACTTTAGGTCCAGTGAACGCTGGACGACAGCTGCTCGCAAAGCTTTCAACATGTTGTGGATGATCCGTAGATCATTCGGGATAATGACCAGCGAAATGTTCATTGGACTATTATCGGCTTTTGTAAGGCCGCACTTGGAATACTGCGTTCACGCTTGTCCTCCATGCCTGCTTCGTGATAAGATGGCAGTTGAACGAGTCCTGCGGTCCGGGACGAAAATGGTGCACGGATTAAAGAAGCTGACGTACCCGGAGAGGCTACGTAAGTTGGATATGTTTTCAATGTATCACAGGCGGCTTCGGGGCGACTTGATCCTCAAATATCTTATACGGATGGGTCGCCTTGGTCCTGATTGACTGAACTGTTTCGCCCAACTCGTGTGTCAACCCTTCGTGGTCACCCGTTAAAGTTGCACAACCCCGGTCTGATCTGGTTTGGGCAGATTTTCGTATATCGCGTAGCGTCATAACTTATTGGAACGCCTTGTCTGCAGACGTGACGGCACCGACGGTGAAAGAGTTCGAGCATCGACTTGACGCTATCGGCCTGCAGTTTAAAGTCTTCCCCTTCACGTCTTAAACGTTTCTTCGTCTACTACGACCTGCGCCTCTTTAACTCATTTAAAGTAGCATCTTAATTTCGCCTGTGATATTCGATAACCATGTGTACTCTGTTTCCCTTCCTTTACTGACTCATAATATTGCCTACGATATTAGATAAGCTTGTCTTCTCCTCTGTCTCCTTTTCTTTACTGACCTTACTGTTTTCTTTTATTCTTCACTTGGCCGGCACAGCGGGGACTGCTAGTGCAGGGCACGTGGGCATTGTTTGGTTGACCATGTGAATCGTGTGTGTTGATTTGGCCCTCTTTTGGCACATCAAGGCACCGATTTCTCCGTTGGATCAATGAGGTTTTCCAAGGTGGAACATGCTCGGGATTTTCCTACAGTTCCGGTTCCACTTGAACTTGAACTACTTCGCTTATATGTCATCTCAAGGTTGCGTCGCGGCCTTGTACGGTGTGCAGGTTTCATTGAGTACCGAGGTGTGGTATGTTTGTCAGGTTGTCTTGCGCTTTGTGGTCTGTTGTCGTCATGAAGCACACTTTGTCTGTTATAATGGATTTCGTCTACATTGTAGTTTATTTTGCTTGTAAGCAGTTTCCACAACCGATAGAAATTTTTTTTGGGACGGTCGTTCTCAGCCCACATGTCGCACATTCTTGATCTAGTGCTCTCTCCGATGCGGTCAAATGTCATCGACCTAGGTGTTATGAAACCTATTGGTAAAAATGATCGCGATGCTATTTTCTTCCAATGGGCACGTCAGTTTTCCATTCATGACCAAGGTGATTTCCTGCGTAACTTCTGGCGAGCCTCTCCGCAGCGACTGCAGGAGGCTGCTTCTAACATGGAAAAGACTATTCCTCATTTTTAGTTTTGACGATGTTTAGACTCACTTTTACTCCAAAAGGATGTCTCTAACCAACCAGGTTGTTCCCATTTCTGAAATATGAGGTTCAACATGAGGTCCTCCTTGGATCGACAAACAGTTGAGATCTCTGATGAACAAAAGACGCAGATTATGGGGCTGCTTAGTAATTTAAATTACGAGCCTTGCTTGGCTGTGTAGTGCAGGTGCTCCCTCCAAAGGTTCTGATATTGAAAAGGGACACCAAAAGTGGTAATTGCATTCCATCTCTGTATTCCCGTAAACACGCTGCCTTACTTCACAAGGATGCTGCGAAAGCGGATCTCAGCCTAACAGTGTTTATCCGTTGATACAAATGAAACCGTTTTTGACGCCACACTCTCTTGCTTATCTTTGCTTTATCATCTTGAGATCAGTACGGAAACTGTTACTCAGTTCCTTCTCCAGTTAGATCCGAACACCTCGTCTGGTCCTAACGACCTGCACCCTCTATTTCTCAAGACTGTGGCTAAGTACATTTCAGCTCCACCTTGTCATGTTTCGTTGCTCTATTGAATCCGGAAGCTTTCCACCAACCTGGAAGCTGGGCATTGTCAAACCCATATATAAAGCGGCGAATCGCCAAAACCAAGCAAACTACCGTCCCTTTTGCCTAACATCAATAATGCGTAAAATCGTGGAACGGATTCTCAAGTGAGCTTAGCCATTTCTTCGACGACCAGTGTGTTTTCTACTGCTCAGCATGGTTTTCGTAGGTTACGCTCGTGTAGCACCAATTTTCTAATTGCCAGAGAGAAATGGGCGATCTCACTGGATGCAGGCAAACGTATGGACGTTATCTACGTTGATTTCATCAAAGCTTATGACAGTTCTTCATAAGCGGCTTTTGTTCGAACTTCAAAGAATTGATGTCTCTAGGAAGATTCTCTCATGCATTTCTTATTTCCTTACAGACCGAGTTATGCGAGTTAAGGTCAGGGATACGTATCCAGTCCCCGTCCTTATGAGAAGTGGTGTCTCTCGGAGCTCTGTTCTTGGACCAGAGTTGTTCAAATTCTTTATTAACGGCCTTCCTTCAACTCTCCGGACCGAATGTTTGATCTATGCTGACTATTTGAAGTTATGGATGGAGGTATCCAGCGCTGGTGATGCTGACCGACTCCAAAATGCACTTGATAGGTTGCACGATTGGTCAATTAAATGGCATTTGCCTATAGATCGCGATAAATGTCCTGTACTCCCCATTTGTGCTACTGAACCATTCGGTGTTTACCACCTTAGCGGTTCTTCGATTAATAATGTAAAACAGGAACGAGACCTTGGGGTTATTGTATGCTCTGATCTAAAAACCACCCAATATACTTTGAGGAGGGTGCGGCGGCTAATAGACTACTGTGCTCTATCCGAAGAGCCTTCTCACAATTGACTCCGGAGATTTCCAGACTTTTGTTTTCCTCCCATCTGCATCCACTTCTCAAATATGAATTACCCGCAGTTCATCCGCTTACAAACTTTGCACACGGCTTGCTTGAGAAAGTTCAGCGGCACGGCCCTAACTGCATCCTTAAGCTCCGACACCTGCCGTATCACATTCGTCCCCAGCACTTGGATATGCTGTCTATGGAATATCGTCGCCGAGGCGAGCTGATCTACGCCAGGCGCATTCTGCGAGATGAGATGGGAATCAAGCCCCAAGGTTTCCTGCAGATTAATACTAAGTGTTCGACTCGGGGCCACCGCTGGAAATTGTTTAGACCTAGGAGACTCAGGCTTCGCTCTGATATTACCCTATCGACTCGTGTGGAGAACGACTGGAACTCCTTGCCTGAGTCCGTCGTCAATGCTCATACTGAGGAATGTTTAAACGATTGTTGGATTTGCACTTGTAGAGTTTACAAGGATCTTGTTGTTTATTGTGCAACTGTGACAACCCAACTTGTTAATTGCTGTTGCGCAAACACCTGCTATGATTGGGAGGGGATAGAGCTGACAAAGGACTTTGTTTCTACTTTCTGCATTCCAATGATTCCAATGAATGTTTCTTATAAGTTCCAAGACTCCTATAGGAGTCGTCACGATAGATAACTTCAGGCCTTCGGCGCATTGTCAACATATTGCCAACAGGGCTCGTCAGGAGCTGTTTCGTCTCAGGTGAGCCCGAGATCTTCCTCCGTATAAAGATTGCTCAGTTCATTCTTGGACAAATTCTTTTCGAAATTATGTCCCTGCATAGTATGAGTTACCGTAAAATGTCCACGGGAGTGACCGTTGGAGGGCCTTTGGTGACTGCTTTTGTGCACCTGGCCGTCCAGGCTGGACACATTTGGATTTACGGTCACTCATTGAATTCATTGATTTGTAGAGGACAAGCGGCGTCCCATTTTTGCCGCGTCGCCTCCAGATCAGCACGAGATGCAAGTGCATTTTACGACGCAACAGTTCTCAAGTAACAAGGGAACTCCCAGAGGAACAGTGCTGTCCAGACATCTTACGCAGATGCGAATGCCAAATCCGCTTGAAACTTTGCTCAATCTATGCGCTGACGACGGTTTCTGGGAGGCTGTTCCAGTCGCTTGCCACAAGCAAAAAGAGCGACAGCGCAGCAGACTCGGCGGGACCTTGGTTTATATTTACTGTCCTATTGTGACCTCTGGTTGGACTTCCTACGTTGAATTGGGAAATCTGTCACAGTTCATTTCCGAGTTCGCCTCTTAGTTTGCGCCTGGTAAACATGAAGTCACCACCCTAGCGGCGGTAGTCCAGTGAGAAGGTTTATTTGGCGTCGAAGTGGGTAGGGGAAATGCCGAAGTCCGAAGACAAACTTTGAGCGTCGTCTCTGGACCATTTCTATTAGGGTACATTTTAGCTTTGAAAGCGGAAACGTAGCCGGTAGACCGTACACAAGAGTAGGTCGTACGTGAGAGGCGAATAGTAGTCTGAAGATCTCTGGTGTCATCCGCGAAAATGATCTTATGGCACCCCACATCCTGTTAGCGACGATCACTCCTTAGTTTCCTGGGTGGTTTTTAGGTGGATAGAATTAATACACCTAGGTCTTTTATCCGGGCGGCATTTTTGAGTCGATACGTGCCAAGTGGATCAGACGCACCAATCGGGATGACACAACATTCGGCATAGTTGATAAGTGGACCACACTTGGTGGACTAGTCGTGTAGTAGATCCAGCTTGGCCTATAGTTTATCAGCAGTATCAACTACCGAAATCTCCGATCAAAGCTTGAGGTTCTCACCATCAATCAGACATTCGGGTTGAAGCTTTTCGGGAAGGTCGTCGATGAACAGCTTGAAAAGTTCAGGTCCGAGGACATATCCTTGTGGGACCCCGCTGGTCATTAACACTGGCTGAGTTTCATTCACCCCCACCTGCATGGTTATGTCTCCCAAAAGTCGGTGATTCACGAGTATGGACGTCCACTGACACCAATTTCCCGGAGCTAGTGCAACAATCGTTGATTTGGGACCTTATTAAACGCTTTACTGAAGTCAACGAAGACAATATTTGGAAGTTTGGCGGCATCTATTGATCCTGCCCATTTTCCCTCGCCACCAGTAGGTTGATAGTGCAAGAGCGTCCATTCTGGAAGCCGTGCTGTGTAGTGGAGCTGATGTTCAGATCAGAACAGTACTTCTGTAAAGCGCGTTTGTTAATATTCTCCATGACCTTGGACTTTATCTATGTCAGACAGATTGGACGATAGCTTTTGGGGTCAACAGGATTTCCACTTTTGTGCTTTGGCTTCGCTATTTCCAGTTTTCAGCCGGGGTGCAGGAGCCCAGCTCCTAAATAGTGCTGAAACAAATGGCGCATAGGTGTGACAATATACTGTTACTGTCTTGAGAAGGTGAGGTTGCAACCCGTCAGGACCAGGTGACGAATTAGGACCTAGCTCGAGCCACCTTTTCGCAACAGTTTCCGCGTTAAATTCGATGTTCTTAAGATGGTTGAGATCCAACACATCGCGGTTGTTGAGCGGTGAGTCCTCAAATGCGTAAACGGATAAGTACTGCCGGGCTAGGAGATCCGCTTTCTCACCGTCTTCGGACACGACAGAATCTGTTGTACAGGATAACAAGACTGTTATGCCACGGTCGGTTTTGGTCCTTTTAATATAAGCGTAAAGTTTTTTAGGTCTGGACACAAATTGTTCTACCAGACTCTGCTCCTATTGTTGCCTCTTCTCCAGCTTTTTCGTAGTACATAAGTTCTGTCATCATCATCATTACACATTAGCTGGAGGTGGAAAACACCTCAGCTATTGTGTGCAATACAAAAGACAAGAAAAGGAAAACAAACGGTGGCACGCCCACTGAGTCCCCACTAACGGATGGGCATCGTTCCTGAGAGCTAACAGCTGGCTGCCGTAAAAGAGTCATATTATGCCTAATAAGTGAGATCGTGATTGGAGGGGGATGCTAAGCAGGAGGGGGCTGGACAAAGGAACTTACAACACAAACGCCATTGAGGCCGGCTCCCAGCCATATCAGCGAGTGTGTCCAACCAAACGTGTTCACCGTCCCTAGGACCCCAGCCAGGCAGTCGGGATGCACCGACCGACGCCAACTTCGAAGTGAGGGTTTTCATTTCTCTCGACCAAGTCATCACGGCCTCCCCTCCTTTTTTTCCAACCGCGCTCACAATGCGCAAACAATGCACGTCGCGGGAGTCGATGTGCTGGCATGCGCAACACGTGACCCAGCCATCGGAGCCTGGTGCGTGATATAATGGTGCTGGGTGGTTCACTCGCTCTTCTTGCATCAAATACGCGACGTCGAACACGCTCATTGGTCACGCGGTGCTCCCATTAGACATGAGCTAAGCAGCGAGGATAAAGTGTGACGAGCCTCTTTATGTCTGTCGACCTGATGGGCAAGGTTTCACAGCGATATAAGAGAGTTGAACGGACGGTTGCGTTGTAAACTTTGCCCTTGAGGGCGAGAGTAATGTCGCGTCTGCGCCACAGGTGGTGGAGATTGGCAAAAGCACCCGGAGCTTTGCTAGATGGTTCGTAACTTCATCTTCCATCCCACTGGTGCTAATATAGCTGCCCAGGTACTTGAATTCTTGAACGATTTCTAGCAGATCACCACCAAGCGTTGGCGATGGGCTGAGTCCCTGCTAATCTTGGAGAAGTACTTTGCATTTCGACGGAGCAGAGCGTAGCCCAAAACGATTGACAACCAGTGCTAATCGGTCCAGTGCTGTTTGGCATGTTTGGGAGCTGTCACAGATTAGGGCAATATCGTCTGTATACTCCAAGTCAAGAAGTCGCTCATCAGGAAGTAGCTTCACACCTTCTAGGTCGTGTCCGGCGAACGCTGTTTCTGACTTCATCAATAACGAAGTTGAAGAGGAAAAGTGACAGCGGGCATCCTTGTCTCACACCGCTGGTGATACTGAAGGGTGGCGACAGTTTGCCACAAACTCTCACCCTGCCCGAACTATGTGCGTACAGCGCTTTGATAATGTTTACATATTTATCAGGCACACCTTTCCTCAACAGACAGTCCCAAAGGGCACATCGGTCGACTGAGTCGAAACTTTTATGTAAAGAAACACGACAACGGTGGGTCGCCAGTAAACATGGCGGTGCTCCAACACTTGACGCAAGGTGAAGATGTGGTCGATGCAGCCTCGACCTCGACGAAATCCAGCTTGCTCTTCACGCATCTGGCTTTCACGAGTACCAATCAGTCTGTGGAGAATGACAGAGGCAAGCAATTTAGAGGCAATTGAAATCAGACTGATCCCTGTATTATTGCTGGATTCCAAACAGGAGTCTCTATTGCCAATTGGGACAATGACGGAGCGGTTCCAGTCTGTCGGGACTGTCTCCTGCTCCCAAAGTTTTACTAGCAACTCGTGTAAGTCATCTACTAGAGCAGGTCCCCCGAATTTGAAGAGGGCTGGGGGAATTCTATCTGCCCCTGCGGCCTTATGCAATTTCAACAGCCTGATCTCACGTTCGACTTCTGCGCGTGACGGCGAATTTAAGGAGGGCCCAGGCTGAAGGACGCTCAATGCCTGAAGAAGAAAGCGATAACTCAGGTTGGGTAAATTGCCTTGCAAAGTGTTCAGCCCAACGCTCCAAGCGTTTTGACAGGCAGTGGATCGGCTATCCACTCTTGTCGCGTGTGGTCTCGCTAACACCAGGTTTCCTGCTTCCTGTTTCCCGTATCAGACGGATGATTACCAACGGCAGCGGCTGTTTCCATTTCCGATGCACGATGAGACCACCAGGTTTCGCGGTCCTTCTTCAGGCTAGCACGTAGTTTTGCCCTGAGATTTTTGCGAACCTCATTGTATTCACTTCCATCTGGAATACGTCGGCGAGCATCCATAAGTTCCAGAGACTGTGTAGAGACCCAATGTCCGGTTTGGCAATTTGCTTTGTCACATGAAGACATGCCTGCTAACAGCAACGCTTGACGAATATGCGACCAGTGATCTTCAACGGTGTCTAGTGGGCACTTACTCAGCCCAGATGTCAGTGCACTTTCAGTACACATTCAGAACATCTGGCTTCGCCAGCTGGCTGGTGTGAATCCGTTCACCTCGACGTCGCGGACGTCCACCGAAACGCACCGGGAGGTCGGCAAAGACAAGTGCGTGGTCAAAGTTCACGCTCATGCTCCAAATCGAGCGACAGTTTTGGACACGGCCTCTCCAGCGGTAACTGATCGCGATATGATCGAATTGCGTCCATGGCTGGCTCGAGGCTGGTGGCCACCAAGTCACGCTTCTGCGCGTGCTGTGTCGAAAGTTAATGCTCGCGCGTAAGAGGCGAGCATCTTCACACAGCTGTAGCAATCGCTCACTGTTACCATTACGGGAGCCTACACCATGTTGGCCGCCCAGATGAAGCTCATCAGAGGACAATTTTCCGACTTGGACGTTTAGATCGCCAGCCAACACTACAGTATCCGTGCTTCTTCTGCAACAAAGGAGCTCGTGAAGTTGCTGATAGATATCATCTTTTACCGAATCAGTGCTACAGTTTGTAGGGGCATAGGCCAAAATGACAAACTGGCACCGTTTGTACCCGCGCGACTTCGTAGCACGGAACGAACCAGCTAATTTAACGGCGCACATTCTACTTTTTACTGGGATCCAATCAATCAGGGCAGCTTCAACCCGGGGACTCCAAACAATGCCGAAGCCAGCTTGACCGGCATTTGAAGCTACATCATCGCCAGACAGGCACACTGAGAATGTGCCGCTAGTGTCGCATGTGGAGAATCTCATGGTAAGCACGGAGATTGAATCTTGCAGGCGGGTTTCTGATAAACAGCAAATATCGATCGATAGGGTCTCTAGTGTGCGGGCAAATGCTGCCTGTTAGCTAATCTGCAGCAAAGTGCGCACGTTGAGGCATGCCAGTCTTAGCGAGACACGAAGACTCCAAAAGGAAACGGATGAACTGACGTTGTCCGCTTGGTTGAACATGGACTTGTCGACTGGATTGGAGCGATGCTATACGACTGTGTGTGATTTGAAACTAGAAGACAAGCGACTATCGAAGCAAGGTAGGGGAGGGCCAAGAATCGGGGATTGAAAATGGGAGCGGGACGATAAGGATGAAGAAGCGCAAGATGGGGTATAAGAAGACGGGAAGGCCTGAGCAGTAGCATCCATACCCCTATCCACCCTGCTCGATGCAGCAGATAGGGCGCCGTTGATTATCCTCTGCGACGGCCAGAGCATCAAGAAGTTGTTGTAGGAAAGGTTCATTGTATTGCGTGTGCAGAATACTGTCAGGTTGCCCAGGCCTAGACAGGAGAACAATTAGGGTTTTCAACCAAAGCCTTTGGTTCAAAAACCTTACCGCAAGGAAACGGCTTTTGGCACTGGACTACAGAGCCCGTATTATGAAATGAAGAGCCACCCCCGTTCCAACCCTCAACCTGGAGGACCGGGAGGCTGAGTTTATCTGGCCTCTGACCATTGACCATTCTGGTATGAGTGGCTCTGAGTGGCTCCGTCGCAACGAGACTGGACCTTAACGTGGTGCGACGGTTTACATACCTCATTGACCCATTGAGCTATACTGGGTGATGTCTCCAAGCATCTTGAGAGCTACTCCTACCAGGTTGGTCAATGGTGAGAGGTCAGACAAACTGTCTCCTGGTCCTCCAGGTTGGGGGTTTGAAATGTGTTGGTGTCCATTTCTGTAAAATTAAATCACTGCCACCCCGCTGCCTTGCGGACAGGCTTTTGAGCCAAAGGCTTTGGATGAGGACCTTAATCGTCCTCCTGTCTAGGTCTGGGCGCCCTGGCAGTATCCCAGTCCACATACAACCATGACATTTTCTTCAAACATAAACTTCATCCTGCATCGGCCGTCGCGCAGATTATCAAGGGTCGCCTTATCTGCTGCATACAGCAGGGCGGATAAGCGAAAGCATGCTACTGCTGGCGCCTCCCTTCTTTCTTTTCCACCTTTTTTCTCTTACTCCCATCCCAGCCCCCATTACTAAGCTTCCTTCTATAATTCCCAGCTTAATTGACAGCAATCGAAGTGCTACTGGAGTAGTACCATCTGCAGCCACCATCCCACAGCACCCATCGGACGCCTATCGGCAAAAGTCCCTTATAAGGCCACGCTGTCCCGTTTCCATGGCGACATTCAACGTCTGCACTCTAAGACAAACAGGTCAGCAGGCTGCACTCGCACGCACCTTGGACACACTGGGTATTGATGTGTTGTGTGTCCGAAACTAGGATTGATGACCCTAACGGGGTTATTAAATTGACTGCACCCGGCTTATCCTCTCGTTATTGGTTGCACGCATCCGGAGACGCCGATGCGGCACTCACGGGTCAAGCTGGTGTAGGTATCATTCTAAGCTCCAAGGCTGAGTCATCGTTGATTGATTGGATTCCGGTGAACAGCCGTTTATGTGCAGCCCGTTTGACGACATCAGCTAAGGTGAATTCGCGAAGTAAAACAAAACGCTGTTTGTTTGTGATTTCCGTTTATGCTCCCACCGACTGCAGTTCTAATGCAGTCAAGGACACTTTCTATCACGAACTGAACGCGCTACTACGCAGTGCTACTAGTTCCGACATTATAGTACTTGCAGGGGATATGAACGCACAAGTAGGGCGTCTGAGCTCTTCAGAAGCTCAGCTGGGTGGTAAGTATGGATTTAACTCTGAACGGACTGACAACGGTGAGCGTCTGCTGCAACTGTGTACGGAGCACCAGTTGTTTCTTACTAGCACTGCTTTTAGACACAGTGGGCGCCGAAGTGTCACTTGGCGTCCACCTGTAGCTGGCCAGCGATGGACCCAAATTGACCACATAGCCATAAGTTACAGGTGGCGCGGTTCCATTCTGGATTGCCGCTCGTACTGGAGTACCTGTGTCGTCTCTGATCATGCCTTGGTGCGCTGTCGTTTCTCCATGAACTTTACCGGAAGGCGCACAAAGCGTCTCCCCCGATTGGCAACGGAGAAATTGTCCCAGCCCTCTGTCAGGCAAGCCTATCAAGAAGCACTGCATAGCGAACTCTCGCTGTCTTGTCCTACTGACACTGAACTTCAGTGGAATAGGATCTCGGCCACTATGCGCGACGCAGGAGCATCTGTTTGTGGCACTATCAGTCGTCACCGCACCAGTCACTGGATATCCGAGAGGTCCGTGAACCTGTTGGAAGCTAGAAGACACCTCCCGGCTTGTTCTGAACACAATGTGACCAGACGGGCTATTAGGCGCGAACTAAAGCGGAGCCTACATGCTTACAAGGAAGCCTGGTGGACCAGTCGGGCTCAAGAAATGGAGGAGGCAGGAGCAGTAGGCAATTACCGCAAGCTCTTCCAGCTAATCCGCACCACTGGTCCCAGAAAACCAGGCGTCAGTGAGACAATCAGGGACAGCGCGGGTGCGCTGATACACAATAAGGAGCGCCATATGGCTCGTTGGGCGGAACACTTTGAAGATCAGTTCAGCTGCCCTCCTGCTCCTGGACCTCTCCCTACTCAGGTGATGCAGGACGAGCCATGGACGGTTAGTTTAGAGCCTCTGTCGGAGGCCGAGGTCCGAAGCGCGATCACAGCCCTTAATCGTTTTCGTGCCACTGGCCCGGATTCCCTACCACCTGCACTATTTAAGGATGGAGGTGCGGTCCTTTGCAGGGCACTGACCTCCCTATTCGAAAGTATCTGGAACGAAGAGAGTGTGCCGGCTAATTGGAGCGAATCGATTATAGTGGCGATATACAAAAAGGGCAGTCGAACAGACTGTGCGAACCACAGGGGTATTAGCCTAACGCCAGTTGTGACAAAATTACTGGCCTCGATTATCGTTCGTCGCCTCACTGCAGAACGGGAATCTCGGTTTAGAGAAGAGCAGGCCGGTTTTCGCCCAGGACGTGGCTGTATAGACCATATATTTACTTTGCGACAGGTGCTAGAGCAGGGCCACGCATACCGCAGACCGACAATAGCTGTGTTCCTCGATTTCAAGAGTGCGTTCGATTCAGTCGATCGATCGATTCTGTTCGAAATACTTGCGCGGGAAGGTGTTCCCACGAAATATGTGAACATCCTTCGTGCTCTATACTCGAACACTAGAGGCCGCGTCAGGGTCTATGGTGCCCTATCGGATAGCTTTTCGACTACAAGTGGCGTTCGACAGGGTTGCCCGATTTCCCCATTTTTGTTCAATTTCGTCGTGGATTCTATCATGGAGTGTTCCCTTGCGGAATCTCACGATGTAGGTGTTGAAGTGCTGCCTGGTGAACGGTTAGTTGATCTAGATTATGCGGACGATATCGTCTTGCTTTTCGACAATGTTGAGGCGGCACAATCAACCCTGAATAGCCTATCCAGAGTGGTCCCATTATTTGGTATGCACTTCGCACCTTCAAAGTGCAAAGTGTTACTGCAGGACCACCAGCCACTTGATGACCACTTGACACGTGCTAACGAGGAACTCGAGGTGGTTGAGCATTTCACTTATTTTGGCAGCTACATCAGCAATGATGGGCGCATAGAAACTGACGTTAGCTCACTCATTGCTAAAGCCAGAGCTACCTTCTTGAACCTGCGGCATCTTTGGCGACAGAAGGGAGTTTCCCTTCATCAGAAAGGCCGTGTATACAAGGCCACAGTGAGGGCCGTGGTAGTGAAACTTGGCCCCTTCGGTCTGAAGATCTGAGGCGCCTCCAAGTCTTTGATCATCGTTGTTTGCGAAGCATTGCTGGTGTCGGATGGCACCAGCGTGTCCGCAACGATGATGTGCGTAGGCGAGTACTACGTAGTGATGATCATGCTAGCTCCCTAGAACAACAGATAGCACTGAATAAATTGCGTTGGCTCGGGCACGTGCTACGCATGCCTGGTCACCGCTTACCTCGGAGCGCCTTGTTCAGTCTGCCAGGTGTCGGATGGCGCAAGACTCGAGGTGGACAGAAGTTGACTTGGCAGCGGGAAATGAAGTCACTGACGACCAAACTGGGTGCCGTTGGTCCGTCTCGCCTTCCGGGTTGGAGTCCACGTGACTCACCTTATGCTTGGCTCGAGACTTTACAGGACATGGCTCGCAGTAGACACCAGTGGCGCGTCTGCTGCCGTCTCCTAATCGGATTGTCTGTTTAAAGTGTGTTTGGTGCTGAGTTATCTGCGGGGTAATGGCTGATTATGACGCGTGGCAGTGAAAGCCGCAAGGAAGCTGTCTCGCCGATGCCGCCTTATCTTTGCACGATAGCCAGCTGTTTGTGACGGTATGTTGTTAACACAAGGTGTAGGCGCCTTGACCCAGAATGTTTGCTTAGGGCATTAAGGTTTTCAGGTATGTCTCCCTTCTCTCCCTCTTCTTATTTTTTCTTTCGTAGGTCCTCATGGTTGTATGGCAGCGAAGCATCAGTTCAAATGGCTGGTGTAAATAAATAAATAAATAAATAATTTATTCTCAGTTTCATAGAGACACACCAGCGCAGGCATGATGATGATGATAGCTCTGAAAGTGCGAAAAAAGCAACACCCAGCATAGTTCAATGGATCTCGGAGGCACGCAAACCATCGGATCACGGTAAGGTCCAGCCTCATTGCGATGGCATAAGTTCCTGTGCCTTTGGTAGTTTGAATAGTCCGGGGCCACTAGTAGATTTGGAATGGTTCCATAGTTTCGCTGATTCATTAGGAGCCGTATTTCCCGATAAATCCAAGCAGGACCTCTTATATGGGGCTTTTTTCTTGAGTTTGGGACCATTTGTTCAATGAGCTGGTTTATTTGGAGCGCAATAGTGTCGTGCCTCTCCTAAGCAGGTAGGATTGTTACACTAGGCTTCGAGCTTGACTGACATCGTTGCGTCCACGTAAAGAGGAGAGTATAGTGATCACTGTGACCTATCGGTGGGAGAGTGACCAATCCAGATATATCCGAAGGTACAGGTGAGAACACTAAATCAAGATTGTGGGGTGTCTGGCTTTGGAATTTTCAGCTGGACGTGGAGACGGGCTGAAATCGGTTGGCAACAAGAACTGCTCCAAGCTCTCACCCCATCCCCCTTAGCGTCCTCCAACCACGATCTCACTATTTAGCCTTATATACTTTGCATAGTAAATTTTTGCTGCCTAGTAGCCGGCTGCTAGCTATCCGGAAAGAGGCCCATCCGTTGCCGGTAGCTCAGCTGGCTTGCACCTATTGCATTTTTCTGTCGGCCGGTGGCCGAGTGGTCTGCACGTTTGCTTTGCAACCATAAGGTCACCGGTTCGAATCCGCGTAGGGGTGGGCGTCCTCGCGGTATTATCAGCCCGCGCGCGACTGGTGGTGGTCGCGCGGCAGCGAAGCGCCGTTACGACGTATAAGCTGACACATTGCATTTTTCTCTTTTTTGTGTAAAGCGGCAGAGTAGCTGAGGTGTTTCCCACCTCTAGCTAACGTGTCTAATGATAATGATGATTGCTCCAAGAAGACCAGCATCAAATGACTGCAGAGCCCGCAGTGGAGATCCCAGTCAATACCAGGCGCATTGAAGCCACCCAATATTAGGCAGTCCTTGCCACACCCATAGGTTTTGAGTGAATCTAAAATGCGCTTTCCTTTACTCTATGGGGTTTTGTACACCACCCCAATGGTAAGAGGTTTACATCTGTCGTGGATCCGACACCAGAGCATTTTTATACCTTTGTCACTGATAGTCTCAATGGTGTGCACATTGAGTTCAGATCTCCAGTACAGTATTACACCAGCCGCTGCCTTGCGGGTAGGCTATAACCGCTGTTTTGCTGGTTAGCTATGACCGCTGTCTTGCAGGTAAGCTATGACCGCTGCCTTGCGAGTAGGCTATTTAGCCAAAGCCTCGGGGTGGTGTCTCCTCAGTCAACACGCTACTTCGACTTGGGAAACTGGGTACTATCTGGCCCTCGGACGAAACCATGGATTGCGTTACGTTGTGTCCGGTTTTGTCTTTGTGAAAACTGTACCTTTGATTTTCATGTTTTTTGATGGCTGTCTATTCGTAGACCGATGCATATATATAAATACATTATATATATATACCTTATATATATATACAATTACACTGCCCCCGGTCCTTGCCCTATTGCGATCCGCCCGTAAGAGCTGATATCCTGGGGTATGTATTTCTCCATCCGGTATATCCGAAGGTAACCTTGCCTCTATACAGGCAAGCAGGTCGGCATAGCTCCGAAGTGATACAGTGGATTTCGTTCAGTTTGTTCCTAATGCTCCGGATGTTGACAGACATCACCCGAAGTCCAAATGTTGTCCTTTATCTTACGACTGGGCAGGACTAGAATTGGTCTCCAGCGAGCTCTCTGGGTTCTCTCCACAACACGAAAATCCACAATGTGTTGATTGGTTTCACTGTTGGTTATTCGGGTTCTAACTTCATCAGCGGCCATTTTCATTTTGACCCCGCCCTCTGGACTGAGATCTCTCAGAACAAAGAATATTTGTCCCTTGAGGGGTGAGGTCCGCTTAGGAACGCGGCAACATTCAGCTTCATCTTGGCAGACTATTTTAAGTGTGAGACTTTTAGAGGTGTCGTCCTGCTTTCTACCGAGTCGCAAAGCAGAGCTAATGTTGATCCCAGCTTCTCCATCATCGAAAAGTATAGAGACCGTACTCTATAAAAATGCTTTATCGCCTAGTATTCTCTCTGCTGGCGTTGGTTTGTCTGACTGCGGAGTGTTGACGATAATCAAACATCGTTCACGAACAGGGGGACTGATTCTCTCGGGAGTTTCGGGGTTGTGATCAGGTTCTCCAGCTCGCGCATTCTGTCCAGGGCGTGTTTCAACTGCGAGCGTGAAGAGTCCTTCTGGGTCTTAGACTTTGTTATCCCCTTTATTTTATTCTTCCAGGCGGCTGTGCTTGAGGTGGCAGTCGCTGATGTCGCACTTTGTTGTACTACGGAGGCAGACGCCTTCGTTTGAACACTAAGTTCAACAGGAATCAACTGCTCCGTCGATGACGAGGAATGATGTCGACCGATTAGCATTCGGGGTCGTTGCGCCCGACATAACTGGTGTCGGGGGTGTGATGGGTGTAGTTACTACTGTGTGAACCGTAGGAAGTGCAGAATCGAGTGGAGTTGAACAAATGTTTTGATCCTTATCCTTCTCAGCGGGTTGACAACGGTCGCAGATGAAGCAAACAACAGAGGAGGAAGTTTGTTTAAGGAGTTCATACAAGTTGACTTCGATACCGTAACAGATGTGCAGCCAACCATTGCAGCTTCCTCATTGGACGGCTCTAGAACGGGTCGTGAGCCCTTTACAGCTCATTTTATCTGAGAAGAAAAATCCGCTCGGACAAAACGCACGGGGTTTGCTAAACTAACCATGAGAGTAGGGAGCGAACCGGATCCGAAATTACTCAAAAACCTTTTTTCCATTGCACCCTTAACATATACCCTGAGTGCATTTCTTCTAGTTGCGAATACCGTCAACAATAAGGGAGGATAAATTACTAAGTTGTAATTAGAAAACACTATGGCGGTAAGGCTGAACCGAACTTTCTCTCGAATGATCGAACTTCCTTCCAAATATGTCTAACTTGGACAGCGTGACGTAGAACGGTCACTTAGTGTGCTCAAACGGTCACTCGTGTTGATTAAAATTACACTTTTGCTGTAAAGTAGTCTTGTAGGCAAAGAAGGGTGGCGTTAAAGGAATATTATTGCTTAACATCTGCACATATTACGCCATTTTTTCATATGCCATTTTTTGCTTTTGCGCGTGATCCCAACCAGGGAACCACTCCTTCACTGACCCTTGGTGGTGACCATCTAGAGGTCGTAGACACATTCAACTATCTAAGCAGCTGTATCAGCGCCATTTGAACGGAAGGTGCGCTCACGAACCGTATAGCAAAAGCTCGATGCGATTTTGCTAATCGCCATCTGTGGCGTTCTGAAGCGCAGAGTTTATAATTCAGCCGTGCGTTCAACTCCTGTACGGTTGCGAAACCTGTCCCATCGAGTCGGTAAACATATAGAGACTAGCTACGTTCCACTACCGGTGCTTTCGCAATTAAGCTTATGTCTGGTGGGAGCACCGCGTGTGCAGTAAGTATAGCAGGTCCGAGCGTGATCCCTAAGGTAAGAATTTCGTTGTAACTTGGTCTGATGGCATAGCAAATTGCTGCTTACTCTACTTTTCACCTTCACGCTTCGCTTAGTGTGGTCTCTTACTACGCGATTGTGCTATAAGCATCCAGCAACCTACGAGATATTTGCCTTTCATTGCAGCTCTCCAAGTCTATTACGAATTGCGTTCACACTGGACACGGAAGCCCTCGGAATCTACGACGAGATGTATACTGCAGTGAGCATGTTCGGCACCGCGTATTTTATGCAGGAAGAGCGAGTGAATCTCTCAGCACCGTTATATCACCCACGAGCCTCTGATTGCTAAGCCAGATGTTTCGCAGGCCAGCCCACCGACTCCCTCGACGTGCGTTGTTTACACGCCGGGGGTGTGGGTGGAAAAAGAGGCCAAGCGATGACTTTGTCAGGAGAAATGAAGTCCCTCACTTCGAAGTTGGCGTTGCTTTGGGTTTCCTGACTGCTTGGCTAGGGATCGAAGGATGTTAAACATGTTTGGTTGAATACGCAGGCCCGAAGCCTGAAGGTAACGAGCTTGTCTTGTAATCTGACTGCCCGAGTTCCAACCTGCGTAGGGGCATGGCGGCCCTCTCAGTGTTCTTAGCCCACATGCGACCGGTGGGGGTTGCGCGGCAGCGTAGCGTCGGTACTGCGTACCGGCCTACTGCTGGTGTCTTTTTTAGTTGGATACACTCGCCGACTTATCGAAGAGTCGGCTTCACTGATGTTCATGTTCTGAGTCTCTTTGTCCCTCTTCTTCCGTTTAGCTTCCCCTCCAACAACGATCACAGCTGTGATATTGACGTATTATTACTCTTTTATAGCTTTTAAGTCCACATTGCTTAATGTCTTAACTTTTGTATTTCGGCATATTAGCTGGGGTGTGTTTCCCACTCTCGGCTAACGTATACTGCTGATGGTGATGCGATCAAAAACAAGCCCAAATTGGACAGCTGGCCGTCCAACTATGTAGACAGATTGGCTTGTTTAAAGGTATGAAATTGGCCACTAGTGTGATCCCAATCCAGCGTTAAAAGTCGTTTGTTGACCGACTATCTTGTTTATGCTTGTTCTCATCAGAACGCCGCTGATTAAGGGGGCCCCTGATAGAAACGTCAAGATTATGAAGAGTTTCAATGGCATTTAGCCTGCCAATCTCTTTGGACAAACTACGTAGAACTACCTACGGGGACACTATCTGAATCCCATGCAGCAGAGGCCCAGATCGGATAACCGGGCGAACTGGTTCACAAACCGCGTAGTAAATAGTTGGAATTTGCTTCCTCTGCACTATTGGAAAAGCTATCTTGATATGACTTGGTCGACCCAGTTTCCCAAAACTGCACTGAGACTAGTGGGTGTGATACCAAATAGCTCGTGGTCGATAGGGCAGTTTCACAGACTGGCGAGAGTTTAATGCAATTGCGCGGAGCACCGCCTGTTTCTTAGTAGTACCGCTTTTAGCCCTGTTGGGTGCCGAAATGCCACTTGACGTCCCCCTATAGCTGGCCAGTGATGAACCCAACTAGATCACGTTGCCTTAAATGACAGATGGCGTGCTTCCATCCTGGGTTGTCGCTCGTTCTGCAATACTTGCGTCTGCTCTGATCATTGCCTTGGTACGCTGTCGTTTTTCCACGTACTTGAACACGAAGCGTACCAAGCGTCTCCCTCGATTGGCAACTGAGAACTTGTCAGCTAAAGAACGGAGTGCCCGAGAAATATACCGCCATCTTACGTGCACTTTACCTTCATACATCCGGCAGAGTGGGGGTCTACGACAAGCTTCCCTCGCAATTCGCTGTCAATAGCGGTGTGCGACAGGGCTGCCCTATGTCCCCCTTCCTCTTCAACTTCGCAATCGAAGACGTTTTGTCGAATGCTCTAGAAGGTTTCCAACATTTTGGCCTAGAGCTTCTACCGGGTGAGTGCGCGACCGACTTAGATGATGCTGATGATATCGCCTTACTTGCTGACGATCCTCAGGGTATGCAACTCATTCTGGATCGTTTGGTGGTTGAAGCATCTAAGTATGGCGTGATCTTCGCCCCATCGAAGTATAAAGTACTGATCAAGAATTGGCTTTCACCTGCTCCCGTGCTCACTCTCGAAGGTGCATAACTTGAACAGCTAGATAGTTTCGTCTACCTTGTGAGCTGTTTCTGCTGACGGCACTATCAACAAAGAAGTTTCTCTTCGTATTGCTAAAGCTCGAGCAGCATTTGTCAATCTGATGCACTTGTGGCCTAACGCCAGTTGTGACAAAATTACTGGCATCGATTATCGTTCGTCGCCTCACTGCAGAACGGGAATCTCGGATTAGAGAAGAGCAGGCCGCTTTTCGCCCAGGACGTGGCTGTATAGACCATATATTTACTTTGCGACAGGTGCTAGAGCAGGGCCACGCATACCGCAGACCGACAATAGCTATGTTCCTCGATTTCAAGAGTGCGTTCGATTCAGTCGATCGATCGATTCTGTTCGAAATACTTGCGCGGAAAGGTGTTCCCACGAAATATGTGAACATCCTTCGTGCTCTATACTCGAACACTAGAGGCCGCGTCAGGGTCTATGGTGCCCTATCGGATAGCTTTTCGACTACAAGTGGCGTTCGACAGGGTTGCCCGATTTCCCCATTTTTGTTCAATTTCGTCGTGGATTCTATCATGGAGTGTTCCCTTGCGGAATCTCACGATGTAGGTGTTGAAGTGCTGCCTGGTGAACGGTTAGTTGATCTAGATTATGCGGACGATATCGTCTTGCTTTTCGACAATGTTGAGGCGGCACAATCAACCCTGAATAGCCTATCCAGAGTGGTCCCATTATTTGGTATGCACTTCGCACCTTCAAAGTGCAAAGTGTTACTGCAGGACCACCAGCCACTTGATGACCACTTGACACGTGCTAACGAGGAACTCGAGGTGGTTGATCAATTCACTTATTTTGGCAGCTGCATCAGCAATGATGGGCGCATAGAAACTGACGTTAGCTCACGCATTGCAAAGGCCAGAGCTGCCTTCTTGAACCTGCGGCATCTTTGGCGACAGAAGGGAGTTTCCCTCCGTCTGAAAGGCCGTGTATACAAGGCCACAGTGAGGGCCGTGGTAGTGAAACTTGGCCCCTTCGGTCTGAAGATCTGAGGCGCCTTCAAGTCTTTGATCATCGTTGTTTGCGAAGCATTGCTGGTGTCGGATGGCACCAGCGTGTCCGCAACGATGATGTGCGTAGGCGAGTACTACGTAGTGATGATCATGCTAGCTCCCTAGAACAACAGATAGCACTGAATAAATTGCGTTGGCTCGGGCACGTGCTACGCATGCCTGGTCACCGCTTACCTCGGAGCGCCTTGTTCAGTCTACCAGGTGTCGGATGGCGCAAGACTCGAGGTGGACAGAAGTTGACTTGGCAGCGGGAAATGAAGTCACTGACGACCAAACTGGGTGCCGTTGGTCCGTCTCGCCTTCCGGGTTGGAGTCCACGTGACTCACCTTGTGCTTGGTTCGAGACTTTACAGGACATGGCTCGCAGTAGACACCAGTGGCACGTCTGCTGCCGTCTCCTAATCGGATTGTCTGTTTAAAGTGTGTTTGGTGCTGAGTTATCTGCGGGGTAATGGCTGATTATAACGCGTGGCAGTGAAAGCCGCAAGGAAGCTGTCTCGCCGATGCCGCCTTATCTTTGCACGATAGCCAGCTGTTTGTGACGGTATGTTGTTAACACAAGGTGTAGGCGCCTTGACCCAGAATGTTTGCTTAGGGCATTAAGGTTTTCAGGTATGTCTCCCTTCTCTCCCTCTTATTATTCTTTATTTCATAGGTCCTCATGGTTGTATGGCAGCGAAGCATCAGTTCAAATGGCTGATGTACTGCTGTTGCTGCTGCTGCTGATGATGATGCACTCGTGGCGTCGTCGCGACGTCGCATTCGCACTAAAGGGCCGCGTTTACAATGCATCAGTTCGCTCAGTATTGTTGTATGGGTAAGAGTCCTGGCCGATTCGCGTGGAAGACATGCGTCGTCTTTCTGCCTTCGATAACGATTGCTTAAGGAGGATCGCTCGTGTTTGATGGCAATATCGAGTTAGTAGTAATGACGTTCGACGTCGCATCTTGGGGAATGCGAGTATTCCCTTCAACAAACTGGTTTTGTTGCGCCAGTTAATATGGCTTGGTCACTTCCTGGGCATGGCACCTAAGCGTCTACCGCGTCGCGCTCTATTCGCTCGTCAATGACCTGGCTGGAGGCGACGGCGTGGTGATCAGCCTTCCACTTGGCGGCAGCACATGAAATCGCTGACGTCGTGTCTAGGCGCTATTGGATCCGTACATCTTCCAGAATGGGGACCCAAAGATAAGGAGTGCCAATGGCTTGGCACTGTTGGAGACATGGTCCGCAACCGGAATCTGTGGAAGAATTGTGTACTGTATTGTATTGGTTCGCATGTTTAATACTACAAACATTGAAAATGACAGAGAAGAGAAAAATCGGCATGTAAAAAACAAATTGAAAATGTTTTGTTCTACTTTTTGTCAAAATGTTCCGTTCTTCCTGCGGCATATTAGCTGAAGTGTGTTGTTCACCTTCAACTACCATACCACGATGATTATGAAGCGATGACTCTTCCTTATCCGCTGATCTCCATGGTATTCTGTTGGCTCTTTGTCTAGTTGTTAGACTGCTGAGATAAAAAAGAATGTCCTCGGTCAGACAAGCGTACCAGGATGCCCTACGTACCGCACTTCCGCTCTCTTGTCCTAATGACACTGAGCTTCACTGGAATAGAATCTCTGTCACCATGCACAACGCGGGAGCCTATGCTTGGGGCACTATTTATCGTCACTGCACTAGTCACTGGATATCTCAGAGTTCGTTGAACCTGTTGGAATTCAGAAGAAAACTTTCGGCTGACTTTAGGCACAATACTACCAGATGGACTATTGGGCACGATCTAAAGCGGGGCATGCTTGCCGACAAGGAAGACTGATCGACTAGTAGGGCTCATGAAACGGAGACTGTAGCAGTGGGTAATTATTGTAAGATCTTCC
The DNA here is from genome assembly GCA_944474145.2 of Dicrocoelium dendriticum. Taxonomy (NCBI): domain Eukaryota; kingdom Metazoa; phylum Platyhelminthes; class Trematoda; order Plagiorchiida; family Dicrocoeliidae; genus Dicrocoelium; species Dicrocoelium dendriticum. Next base: position 81,585,975 of record OX104063.1, read on the forward strand.
AATTAATTTACACCACTGGTTCCAGGAAACCAAATGACAGTAAGACAATCAGAGGCAACGCGTGTGCCATGATTCACAATAAGGAACACCAAACGTGTTATGTGTTTTTGATTTTGTAAAAAGTGTACAAAGAAAGGCCATTTCCAGAGCGTTTGCAAATCCAGGCCAAGCACAAATCACGGCTCGAACGTTTCTATGTCGGTTTTATCTTCTGTGACGTCTGCTGCCGCGCCCGGCAGCGTTTGCAGTGCCGTTACTAACATCTTTGTGAATGACATACCGCTGCAAGCCCTTGTCGATACTGGGAGCTCTGAAAACTACATTTCCGCTTCAGTTGTAAGACTTAACAAATTTCATATCGAAACCTCTCGGGAGCACATCGTTATGGCCTCCACTACTCATTCTAGTTTCACCCAAAGACATATTATTTGCTCCATTCGACACAAAGACACCTGTTATTCCAATGTGAAACTATCCGTTTTATCTAACCTTTGCTCTGACGTATTACTTAGTCACAACTTCCTCAAATATCATCGTAAAATTGAGATATCGTTTCATGGATCCAGACCTCCTTTTACTATTTGTGGCCTAATGGCGGCCCGTGTGGAACCGTTCCCCCTGTTTGAGCACCTTGCTCCAAATTGCCAGCCGATTGTTACAAAATCTAGACGCCATAACGAATCCGATGAAACTTTCATTCAATCTGAAATCAAAAGACTTCTGGCAGATGGCATTATCCAGCCTTCGAGGTCGCCGTGGCGAGCGCAAGTGTTAGTAACTACGAGCGGACATAAGAAGCGTATGGTTGTGGATTATAGCCAAACTATCAATCGATTTACCTATCTTGATGCCTACCCGCTTTCAAGGATCGATGACCTCATCGATAAAATCGCTCGTTTCGATGTGTACAGTACTCTAGATTTGAAGAGTGCTTACCATCAAATACCAATCAACGAGGGAGAACGTAAATACACTGCCTTTGAAGCTGGTGGAAAACTGTACGAGTTTTGCCGTATTCCCTTCGGTGTTACCAACGGCGTCGCCTGCTTTCAACGAGCCATCGACAGTTTTCTGAAACGGAAAGGAGTTGCAGATACCTTTGCATATGTTGACAACGTTACGGTGTGCGGCAAAAGCAAAGAGGAACATGACGCAAATCTTAACCACTTCCTGACGGTAGCCAAAAATTGCGGCATCACTTTTAACGACACAAAAAGCATTTTTGCTGTTAATAAAATCACCTTGCTCGGTTACGAAATATCCAAGGGCATTATCAAACCTGACCCAGAGCGACTACGACCTTTGGCCGAGTTGATGACACCGCATGATTCCAAGTCACAACAGCGCCTAGTAGGAATGTTTGCATATTATTCGAAATGGATTCCAAAATTTTCAGATAAAATCTATCCATTGATTCACAATGAAACTTTCCCGCTGCCCGAGCCGGTAATGAACTGTTTCGAACAACTCAAAAAGAATTAGAACGATCTACAGTCGTGACTATCACACCCGGTGTACCATTGGTAGTCGAAACAGATGCATCTGACATTGCAATCGCCGCTACCTTGAATCAAAATGGCAGACCAGTAGCATTCTTCTCCCGAACGCTATCTCACAGCGAAAAACACCACTCCGCCGTCGAAAAAGAGGCCTGCGCTATAGTCGAAGCAGTGCGAAAATGGCGTCATTTCCTCCTTGGCAATCCATTTACCATAGTAACTGACCAGCGATCAGTGACATTCATGCACGGTGGCAATAACAAAGGAAAAATTAAGAATGATAAAATCCAACGTTGGCGTTTAGAACTATCAAGTTATCGGTTCGATATAATGTATAAACCGGGAAGCGGAAATAAAGCAGCCGACACGCTCTCCAGAATTCATTGTTCAGCGTCTCTGAGTGGTACGGAACTTAACGAACTACACAAGTCAATGTGCCACCCTGGTGTTTCTCGTATGATGCATTTTATCCGTTCTCGTAACCTTCCATTTTCCTTGGACGATGACCTCACAATGCAAAGCTTGCGCCGAAATCAAACCTAGGTTCTATAGACCCCCTGTTGGTCGATTCGTTAAAGCTGCACAACCGTTTGAACGGTTGAGCATTGATTTCAAAGGACCACTTCCATCTACGTCAAGAAACAAGTATCTCCTGACTGTGATTGACGAGTACTCTCGGTTTCCCTTCGCGTTTGCCTACTCTGATATGACTTCTGCAACAGTGATCGGATGCCTCACTCAGCTGTTTGCTCTGTTCGGAATGCCATCTTATATACACTCCGACAGCGGTCCTTCTTTTGTGTCCGAAGAAGTAAGAAAGTTTCTGCACGATAAAGGAATATCCACCAGTAGGACTACCGCTTATACTCCGCAAGGCAATGGGCAGGTTGAGCGTCTCAATGGAACTTTATGGCGCGCTATTACGCTTTCACTATCTTCAAAAAACCTGGATATCGGACAGTGGGAGTCGGTCCTCTTAGATGCTCTTCACTCTATCCGATCGTTGCTGTGCACAGCCACCAACGAAACTCCACACGAGCGCTTATTTCGATTCAACCGAAAGTCAACTACTGGCACATCCCTTCCTACTTGGCTATCCGAGCCTGGTCGGGTACTCATGAACCGTGCTTCACATCAATCGAAATATGAACCATTGGTTGAAGTTGAGCTACTTGATTGCAACCCAGATTACGCTTTTGTCCGACTTTCCGATGGCAGAGAGGAGACGGTTTCTACTCGCCACTTGGCTCCTGCTGCTGGCAGGATTCCCGATGACAGCGATGTCCCTCTGACGCCCCACGTGCTAAATGCACCGGATGCTATGTTTCCTATTACTACTCTGCCAGCAACTCCCGACCCATATCCTGATGATACTACTACTAGGAGAGAGACTACTCTGCTACAACAACCACAACGAACCCGACCGTACGATCTAAGAAATCGTGAAGCTTGTTCCTACTCTTCATTTATTATACGTCGCTTTTTTGGACAGCTCTTTCATTCGCATCCCGCATGTTATTCTTATCCAATTTCCCTTCCTAACACGGACCGCTCTGCGCCGAACTCATCTTTACAAACGTCATCAACTACTCGGCAACGATTTCCTAGCGAGGGAGAATGTTATGTGTTTTTGATTTTGCCGTATTCCATGCTTTGGCATATTTACCGTTCTAATACATGTTTCTGTTTTTATAGCTCATACGTCCGAATTATTAATGGAGTAAAGCCTCCTTATCGACTTTTGTCTTCTTCCTTCCTTCCTGGAATAATCCGTGTTCATTACAATACGGCTCATTCAATGGAGCATTTTCGAGATCGGTTTAGTTGGCTCCATGCCACCGACCCGTTCCCTACTCAGGTGCTGCAGGCTGAGCCATGGACGGTTAATAAATAAATCAGCAGCTGTACGCCGTAACGGCGCCTCACTGCCGCGCGACCATGACCAGCATCGCATGAGTTGAGTATACCGCGAGGACGCCCGCTCCTACACGGATTCGAACCGGCGACCTCATGGTTGCACGCCAGGCGCGCAGACCACTCGGCCACCGGACGACGTTTAGTTTAGGGTCTACATCAGAGGCTGAGATCTGAAGCGCGATCACAGCTCTTAATCGTCATCGTGCTGCTGACTCGGATTCGCTTCACCTTGACACTATTTAAGGATAGTAGTGAGGTCTGCAAAACACTGACCTCCAATTTCTAACAGGTCTGGAATGACGAGACCATTCCAGCCAGCTAAAGTGAATCGATTATATTAAGTGTACAAGAAGTGGAGTCGCACCGACTGTACCAACCTAACGCCAGTGGGAACCAGATTACTAGCCTCATTTCTCGTTCGTCACTTCACTGTGGAATGAGTATCCTGAATTATTAAGAGCATCATCATCATCATTACACCTTGACTGGAGGTGAGAACCACACTTCAACTGCAATAAATCCTTCATTCATTCCTTATTCATTTTAGAGATGGAAAACACCTCAGCTACTGTCCCGCAGTACACAAGAAAAAAGAGAAAAGTAACCTACAACTGGTGCACCCCAGCTGAGCTACCAGTAACGGATGGGCATCGTTCCGGAAAACTACCAGCCGCCTACTACACAGTAAAAATTATTATGCAAGATTTGTATTATGCTAAAACAATGACATCGCAATTGGAGGAGAGGCTAAGAGGGATGGGTAAAGACAAAGAAACACAACGCGAACGCCACAGAAGTCAGCTCCTAGCTATGTCAGCAAGTTTATCCAGCCAAACGTGTTCATCGTCCTTGGGACCCAACTAGAAAACCGAAAGGCTCCAGCCGAGGTCAACATCGAAGTAAGGGCCTTCATTGCTCTCGACCAAGTCATCGCTTGGCCATCCCTCCTTTTCTTACGTCCACAGCCCCGAAATACATAAAAATAAGACATGCGAAAAGCGATACTGAAAATAATCGAATACGATAAAGGAAACACACTATTTGATAACATATGTGTCGAGTGAGAGATCGTCGTTAAAGGGGTAGGATAAGCGGGATAGGAAGAGACAAAGAAATCACAACAGAAATGCCGTCGAGGTCGGCTCCCTGCCAGGCTAACTAGTGTATCCAACCAGAGGTATTCATCGTCCTTTGGACCTCAGCCAGGCAGTCGGGACACACCAACCCACGCCAACTTCACAGTGACCGATGACATTCCTCTTGACCAGGTCATCGTTTGGCCGCCTCTCTTCTTCAATCTATACCCCCTGTGCGCAAACAACGCACGAAGCGGGAGTAGGTGGGCTGGCATGCACAACACGTGCTCAAGCCATCGAACTCGGGTGCGTGATATAATATTGCTGAGCGGTTCACTCGCTCTTCTTGCACCAGATACGCGGCGCCGGACACGCTCATTGCTCACGTGGTTCTCCCATGAGACATGAGATAAGCTGCCGTTCAGTATGAGAGTGATGTCACACCAGTGTCACTGGTGACGGAGATTGGCAAAAGCTCGCCGAACTTTTGCTGTGCGATTTGTGAGCTTGTCTTCCATTGCACTGGTGCTGATATAGCTGTCTAGATACTTGAATTTCTCGACAACTTCAAGTTGATCCCGCCAAGGGTCATCGTAGGGACGAGTCACTGCTAATCTTATGGAAGGCCTTTCCACTTCGAGTGTGCAAATCACAGCCCAAAACGACTGACAGCCATTGCTAGTTTGTTCAGGGCTGCTTGGCACGTTTGAAGGCTGTCACGGATAAGTTCTACGTCGCCAGGGTACTTCAAGTGAAGAACTCGTTCATCTCCTCATTCATTACCATTATACACGTTAGCTAGGGGCACAGCTGAGGTGTTCCCCACCTCCAGCTAACGTATATGATGATGAGGAGGAGGAGGAGTGGGAAACACCTAAGCTACTGTGCAGCAATAAATAGAAGAAAAAGGGAGTAAACGCAACGGGTACAAGCCAACTGAGATACCGGTAACGGATGGGCATCGGTCCGGTAAGCTACCAGCCGGAAACTTAGCGGCAAAATATTACTACGCAACAATATATAAGGCTAAATAGTGATGTCGTGGTTAGAGGGGGAGGCTAAGAGGGATGGGATGGGACCAAAAAACACAGCACGAACGCCAATGAGGGCGGCTCCTAGCCATATCAACAAGTTTATCCAGCCAAAAGTGTTCATCGTCTTTCGGACTCCAACAAAGGAGCCGAGACGCTCCAACCGAAGGCAGTTTCGAAGTGAGGGCCTTCATTTCTCTCGACCAAGTCATCGCTTGGCCACCCTTTTTCTTCTTCCATCCGCACCCCCGGCGCGCAAACAATGCACGTCACGGGAGTCGGTGGGTTGGCATGCGTAACACGTAACCGAGTCATCGGAGCCTGGTATGTGAAAAAAAACGATACTGAGCGCTCATTTCCTTTCCTTGTTCCGTAAACAAGGCGTTGCTCATACGTGTTCCCACCCCATGTGAGCCAAATTGCTAAGGCACCGGTAGTCGAACGTAACTAGCCTCTTTATGTCCGTTTCTTTAAGGGGCCAGATTTCACAACCGTACAGCAGGGTCGAACGTACCGCTGCATTGTACACTCTACTCTACAGGGTGAGAGGGATGTCGCGCCGGCGCCATAAGTGGCGTAGGTTAGCAAAAGCGCCTTGGGGTTCTGCTATTCGCTTCGTAATCTCATCTTCGATCCCAAGGGCGCTGATACAACTTCCCAGGTAGTTCAATTTTGGAACGACTTCTAGCTGAGCCCCACCAAGGGTCAGCGTAGGAGGCGGTCCAGGCCAATCTTTGAGGAACGCTGTACACTTGATGGTGCAAAGCAAACCCGAAGTGACGGACAGCCAGCGCTAAGCCGTCCAGTGCCGCTTGGCACGTTTGTTGGCTGTCGCAGATTCGGGAAATGTCGCCAGCATACTCCAACTCAAGAAGTCGTTCTCCTGGAAGCAGACCCACACTTTCTAAGTCTTATCCTGTGAACACGATTTCCATTACTTCGGCAATAGCGCAGTTGAAGAGGAAAGGTGACGGCGGGCATCCTTGTCTCACATCGCTGGAGATATTAGGGAGGGACGACAGCTTGCCGTAATCCCTCACTCTGCCTGAGCTACGCACGTATAATGCTCAGATAAGATTTACATATTTCTCGGGTGCATCTTTCCTTAGTAGACAGTCCCAAAGTGCATGTCTATCCACCAAATCGAATGCACCTTTGATATCGTGGAACACGACAAGGGTGGGCCGCCAATATATGTGACGGTGCTCCAACAACTGACGCAAGGTGAAGTTGTGGTCAATGCAGCCACGACCTCGACGAAATCCGGCTTGCTTTTCACGAATTTGGCTTTCACGTGTGCCAGTCAGTCTGTGAAGGATGACAGAGGCAATCAATTTGGAGGCAATGGAGATCAGACTGATTGCTATATGGCTGCCGCATTCCGATCGTAAGCCTCCCTTGAAAATCGGGATTATGACGGAGCGGCTCCAGTCGGATGGGACAGTTTCTTGTTCCCACAGTTTCACCAGTAACTTGTATAAATCATTCTTAAGAGCGGGTCCCCCGAATTTGAAGAGGGATGGAGGAAGATCATCTGGTTCCGCGGCTTTGTTTAACTTCAACAGTTCGATCTCACCTTCGACGTCTGAGCGTGAGGGTGGATCCTAAAGGTCAGCTCACGGAGCGGGATGATCAGTGACCGACGAGAAATCTTACCATTCCGACCAGTTAAATTGCCTTTCAAATAGCTCAGCCCATCGCTCCAAGCGTTTTGACAAGTTGTGGCTAGGCTGTCCACTCTCGTCACGTACAGTTTCACTAACACCAGGTCTCCTGTTGCTCTTTTCCCTTATCAGCAAGAATAACTTCCGATGGTTACCAAGGGCAGCGGCCATTTCCATCTCTGAAACACGAAGAGACCACCAGGATTCGCGGTCTCTTTTCAGGCTAGCACGGAGTTTTGCTCAGTGCTCTTTGTGAGTTTCATTGTGTTCGCTTTTAGCCGGAATAAGCCGGCGAGCATCGTAAATTCCAGAGACTGCGAAGGGACGCGATGTCCATGTTGGGTATTAGACTTAATACATGAGGATTTTCCTGCTGCTAGTAAAGTCTGGGGAATATGAGACCAGTGACCTTCAATTGCATCCAGTGTGCGTTTATCAGACTCGCATGACAGCGTACTTTGGTAGGCATTCAGCACAGCTAGCTTCGCCAGTTGGCTGGTGTCAATGCGCTCACAACTTCGTCGTGGGCGTCCGCCAAAACGCATCCGCAGATCAACACATACAAGTGCATGGTCGGTGTCCACACATGTGCTCCAACTCCAGCGACAGTTCTGCACGCATCATCTCCATCGGTAAGTTATCGCAATGTGATCGATTTGCGTCCATAGTTGCTTCGAGGCTGGTGGGCGCCAAGTCACTTTCCGCTGAGTGCTGTGTCGGCAATTAGTGCTCGCAAGAAATAAGCGAGCATCTTCACACAAATGGAGTAACCGCTCACCGTTATTATTACGCCAGCCTACACCTTGTTGGCCGCAATCGTTCCTCTGGGGGCAGCTTTACGGCTTGTAGGTCGTATCCAGTGCACGCTGTTTCCATGACTTTGTCAATGGAGAAGTTTTTAAAGGAAAGCCAGCAGCGAACATCCTTGTCTCACACCGCTGGAGATATTGAAACGAGGTGACGGTTTGCCGTAAACCCTTACTCTGCCCACACTATGCGAGTAAAGCGCTGTGATAATGTTTACATGTTTTTCGAGCACACCTTCCCTAATTGGACAGTTCCAAAAGGCACGTCGCTTAACCAATTCGAAGACGCGTTTGACGTCGTAGAACACGACTACGGTGGCTCACCGATGAATATGGCGGTGCTCCAATAATCGACGTAATGTGAAGATGTGATCAATACAGCCACGATTGCGACAAAACTTGGTTTGCTCCTTGCGAATCTGGCTTTCACGTGTGCCAGTACGTCTATGACGAATGACAGGCATGTATCTTATTGGCAAGTGAGATCACACTGGTCCCTCCATGGTTGCCGCATTCGGAACGTGAGCTTCCCTAGAAAATTTCGAGCGGCGCCACTCTACTGGGACAGTTTTTTGCTCCCACAGCTTCGAAGTAACTTGTGCGGGTCATCTACAATAGCATGTCACCTGCATTTGAAGAGAAATAGAGGGGTTCTATCCGCTCCCGCAGCTTTATTTACTTTTAATAGTCTAATCTCACGTTCGGCTTATGCATATGTACGCAGGTCCAGGAAGCCGGTCAAGGGAGGATGATCAATGGTCGATGAAGAAGCTGGTAATTCTAGTTAATTAGGTTGCTTTTCAAAGTAATCGGCCTAATGCTGCAAGCGTTTTGGCATACTGGATCGGCCGTCCATCCTCGTCACGTATGGTCTCGCTAACACCAGCTGTCTTTCTGCCTGTTTCGCATATCAGACGGAATAACTTCCGATGGTTACCAGAAGCAGCGAGTCTCCATCTCCAATGCACGACGAGAGTACAACACTTCGCGGTCTCCAGGCTAATACGTACCTTCTTCCTGAGGTCTTTGCGAGTCTTATTGTGGTCACTGCCAACCGGAATGTCGATACGAACCCAAAAGTTCTAGAGACTGCAGTGACCCAATGTCCAGCTTGGCAATTTAATTTACAACCTGAAGACGTTCTTGTTGCTAATATCGTCTTGTAGTTATACGACTGGTGGCCCTCGACTGTGTTCAGATAGCGCTTACTCAGTTCGGATGTCAGCGTACTTTGATACACATACAGGACAACTGATTTCCCCAGCTGACATGTATCTATGCACTCAGCGACGCCGCGTGCACCCACTGAAGCGAACTATAAGATTGGCACAAACGAGTGCGTGGGCATAGTCCACGCTCGTACTCCAAATTGAAAGACACTTTTGGACACAGCCTCGTCATCGGTAACTAATCCCGTTGTGGTCGATTTACGTACATAGCTAGTTTGAGGCGGGTGGCGCTGTGTCATCAATCTTTGGTTGCTGTGTCGGAAGTTAGTTCTTGCGAGGAATAGATGATTATCTTCACACTGGTGTAGCAACCGCTCACACTGTTCTGGCTGCCGAGATGAAGCTCATCAGTAACCAGTTTTCCAATTTGGGCGTTCAGTTCGCCAGCCGGCATCACAGTATCCGTACCTTTTCTGTGACGAAGGGGCTCGTTCAGTAGCGGATGGAATTCCTCTTTCACCGAATCAGCATCACACTTTGTAAGCCGCATTGACAAACAGGCACCGTTTGTCCACGCGCGATTTCGAAGCTCAGGATGGGCCAGACAATCTGACGGCGCAAAATGTCAAGTCATCAGCAATACGCCGGCACACTGTACCGACGCTTCGCTTTCACGCGACCACCAACGGTCGCGCGCGGGCTGAGTATACCGCGAGGACGTCAGCCCGTACGCGGGTTCGTACTGGTGACATAAGGATTGCAAGCCAGGATTGCAATCCTTCCGGCCACGGGCCGACGACGCACATCCGGCTGTTCATTGGGATCTAATCAACCAGGGAAGCTTCTGTCCATGGACTCAGTGCAGTGCTCACACCGACTGTACCAGTATTTGAAGCTGCGTGATCTCCAGATAAACACCATGAGAACACGCCGCCAGTGTCGCTTGTGGGTGATTGCAGGGTAATCACGGAACTCGCATATTATAGGCGGGTTTCCTATATGCAACGGTGGTCAATCTTTAGGGTATCTAGTGTTCGGGCAACTGCTGCCTCTTGGCCAATCTGCAACCAACTTCGCACGTTGAGGCATTTCAGTCTTAACGAGGATCGGGGGCCGCAAAGAGAAATGGATGAACTTACATTGTCCATTTGGTTGAACATGGACTTGTCGACTGGACCGGAGCGCGCCATGCGATTGCATGTGTCGAAACTAGAAGACAAGCGGCCGTTGAAGCAAGTGGGGGAAGGGCCAAGAATTGCAAGGTTAAAAACAGGGGGAGGATAAAAGTGAAGTTAGCGGGGGATGATAACCGTGCTTCCCGCATCACCGAAAACCAGGCGAAACTACGGTGCCTTGACACTTATATACTCCATCGTTCCTGAGTCTAAGGCAAACTCCTTAAATGGTAAACGGCTGGATTATTTAAAGCAGTGGAATTTCCTTTGTGATAGAATCGGAGTTCAAACAAGGCAGACTAATTTAATGCTATCACTAGACATTCGACCTCGATTCATTACGAGGAGTCCTGACTAATGCGTGCAACATGGGGATCAACAGATGATGTTGCGACGGTGCTTTTGTCGGCATACCGTCTGCGGATTGGAAACACTGGGATACGCGTATTTTCGGATGACCTAGCGGGACAAAAATAATCCAAACGACCACCACACGGAGGGTAACGAAAGAATTATTTGCCTTCTTGGCGTGCCTGAGTTACCGACAACCTGAAACGAAGAAGCCCACGCTCATGACGAAGAACGGCGTTATATCCGTCAAGTTTTCTGTGCAGGCGACGTCATACTTCAGTCGATTACATGGTTACCCGTGTCGCACAACTACGAAGGCAGTATCCCGAGGATACTGAAACTGACGGTACAGTCACGACGTATGGCCATGAACTTAATCCGGAGCTGACAGTTGCTATGTAACACACTTCCTTCGGAATTACGACTGAAAACAGATTTATACAGCGGCAGCCACTCGCTGTTCTCGCGGAAACGACACCACTCGTGACTTAATATAACCACAACAGCTATTTAGGAACTGCACTACAACCCTTAGCTATCGAAAAGCTGCCAATGAACTACATACCATAGGTGCAAGTGAGACCAAAACCAGATTGCATTCCTATCGATATTTGTCGATTCACCAAAAACGATTAGGTGCCGGCCTCCCATCGGTCGGCACAAATCCACATCATTCATGTGCTCCTAGTCAACAGCATTTGACATCCAAGAAGCTTTCCTGTATGTACACCAACGCTCAAGGCTTACTGAGTAATCTTTCCGAAATGCGGCTGCGACAAAAATCAAAAGCTTGCGACCTCATCACTATAACGGAGACATGGTTACGCCCTGACATAAGTGACATGGAAATCGCAGTGCCATGCGTGTCCACCGTTCGGCACAATAGACCCAGCAAAGGTAAAGGTGGCTCTGTACTTCCGCAGTGATCTCCAATCTGAGCTCATAGGAGATCCAGTCAGCACGAAACAAGATTCCCTTTGGTGTCGTCTACGTTTAAAAGGTAACACTTGCTCGCTCATTTACAGCACTCCTTCCTCCATGCCCGAGATGGACTCCCATTTGGCATCTCCACTAAGAAGGGTGGTGAACACAACTTACAGTCGCATTCTCAGTACTGGCGATTTCAACCTCCACGCTCTGAAATCCCAAGCATCTTTCGGAGAACAGTTTAAGGCCGATCTACAACAGTTTGTCTCCAGTTACCCGCTGTGTAGCCACATCAACATTCCCACCCGATTCCGAGGGAAAGATAAGCCGTCAATACTGGCTCGGATATTCACCAACGAAGGACTAATGGTCAAGTGGGTGATTGTCGCCGTCCACTTGGGCCGCAGCGATCATGTAGTCCTACTCTTCGAATACATTTACTATGCAGAATATCCCGTGAACATTGCCGACGCAACAAAAGTGATCATGCGCTACGACATAGCTCGACTATGTGAGACAGCTAACTGCACCTTTCTGGCAGCCGGGACACTAGCTGGTGCATGGAAACATTTCATTAGCCAGTTTAACCTTCTGGTTGCTGAAGCATCAGCGACTAAGACCCTCCGCCAAAGAAACGTGGTCTCGTTTCTGGGAAGCAGGACACGCAAATTTATGGCGGTGCGAATCTCAGCCTGGCAGGTCTACAAACTCTCTCCAAACACCGAAAACTGGAAGGCTTGTTCGCGAGAATAAAATAGCGTACCAGCAGAAGTTGGTAGTGTGTATAGCATCAAATCACAAGCTTCTGTATGAAGATGTCAACAATCTACGTAAGATGAAATGGGGAATTCCTCCTCTCCAAACAGCGAACGGACCCACACGGACACCGGAGTAGGCGGCGAATACCCTGCGCATACAATATGCTGCAACATTTCAATGCAACCATTGGCCACATAACCCTATGACGATGGTTGTTTTACACCCAAAACTCACATATCCTTCACAGTAGAAGCTGTATTAAAACAGCTGTTGAGTATGAGCAAGCACAGCTCTCCTGGAGTTGATAATATACACACGAAATCGCTAGCGACAGTAGAAGAGAGTTTAGCTGAGCCTTTGGCTCGATCCTTCCAACAGTTGACGAACTGTACGTGCCTGACATTTGGATACACGGGATGATTACTCCTATTCGCAAGTGAGGTAGTCGTTTCTCACCAGCCAGTTACCGTCCCATACTTTTACTACGGGTTCTTTCAAAGGTCATGGAAGTCAGCATTTTTGACGCGCTAACGGCCTACTTGAAAGAATTTAACTGCCTTGCACCGGAACACCATGGCTTCCGCCGAAATTGATCGCTCACTACAAATCTACTAGCACGATCCTGCTGGACTGAAGCAATAGACTCTGGCACAGAAGTTAATGTAGTTTTTCTCTTCTCAAAGGCATTCGACTGGTTAGACCATAACATTCTGCTCTTCAAACTCCAGATCTTTGGTATTGATGATCCTCTCCTAGGTTGGATCAGAAGCTCTCTTCTACACCAGCACCTGGAAGTACGTGTGTGTGAATCGCTGTCAGATCCCATCCGAGTTGAATGCGAAGTACCGCAGAGTTCGGTACTAGGACGGCGGTTATTTCTGACATATATTAACGATATCACATGCCTCATAAGCTCGAACTACCTGCTTCATGCCGATGACCTCAAGGTGTGAAGGGCGATCAATACATCAGATAGTATCACAGTATTAAAAGACAACCTGGATAGAGTATACGCGTGGTCAATTTAGAATTTACTTTGATTTAATCTGGACAAACGTAGAGTGCTGCAATTACGGCACAAGTTGGTACAGTTTTAAAAACTCAGCACCCAGGAGCTTCAAACGTCTTCTGGCGAGAAGGATCTTGGAGTTTTGGTCCAGGTCAACATTGGATGTTTGAATCAGGCTGAAACGACATCATGAAGTGGCATCCAACACGTGGGCCTTCTGGAGCATACATTCGGACGATTCGACCGTACGATTTTTCCACAACTTCTCGGCTCATATATACGCCCGCATGTGGAATACGCAATGCGGGCCTGACAGCCCTGGTTGAGGAGAGATCACACCGCCCTAGACATACCCCAACGCTGGGTAACCAAAAATGCAAAGGATTTGTATGATTTACCGTAAGAACGAAGGCTTCAAGTGCTCCGGGTCTTCAGCGCACAGTACCGGCGATTGCGCGGGGACTTCATTTTGACTTACCAGATTTGAGAAATCCCAACCACCCGTGCCGCTGCTTGCTAGAGCTCAGTCAGAACAGCATTTTGAGAGGCCACCATCTCAAGCTGGCGGAGCAGCACAGTCCTTTGGAATGCCATCGGAATTTCTTTTCCGTACGCGTTTGCTGAACGTACTATGCCTTACCGGAATCCGTCACGTGCTCCCACGCTGACAGAGTTCAAAGCCCTTGTTGGTCATACACTTATTTCGCTGTACCATCTTACCTGACTCATTACCCGTGGATAAATACAATTATCTGTGAGATTTCACTGGCGATCCCAGATTTCGTTCCATTATTTCACCAGGAGGCGACATAAATTTTACCAATATCCCATTTGCCGTCATTCCTTGTGGATTTACTTTGGATTTACAGTTTACACTACGTACAACTCAGTGATTTCACCGGCGTAAACCAACTTTGGCTAACGATAGTTTCACCATAACCATCCTACGGGACCTGTTGAGCATTAACTTTTTCACCTGTATATAACCATTGTTCAATTGATGAGGACAAAAAGCGCAAGAGTTAGAAAAAGAAGCGAAGGCTTAAGCAGTAACATTCTTACCCCTATCCACCCTACTCGATGTGGCAGATAACGCGCCGTTTGTTATCCTCTGCGATGGCTAGAGCATCAGACAGTATACTGTCAGGTTGCCGAGACCTATACAGGAGAACGATTAGAATTCTCAACGAATACCTTTGATTAAAAAAACCTTAACGCAAAGTAGCGATTGTGGCACTGGGCTACAGAGCGTCCGTTTGATAGATTAAGGAGCCACCCTCATTCCAACCACCAATTTGAAGGGCCAGGTGATTGAGTTGGTCTGACCACTGACCAATCTGATACGAGTGGCTCTGAAGGTGCAAAATGCACTTCCCAGCATAGCTCAGTGGATTACTGGGGCACGCAAACCAGCGCACCACGTTAAGGTCCCGTCTCGTCGTGTTGGAAGAGCAGGAAAGTTTCCACCCACGACGGGTCTGTATAGAACATATATTCACACTGTGGCAGGTGCTAGTGCAGCACCACGCATGTCACAGACCGACGATAGCTGTGTTCCTCGACTTCAAGAGTGCGTTCAACTCAGTCGATTGATGCATTCTGTTTAATATACTTGCGCGGAAATATGTTCCCTTGCAATATGTGAACGTTTTACGTGCACTACATCCGGACGCCCCAGGCCTCGTTCGAGTCTACGGTAACTCGTCGGATGTCTTTCTGACAGCAAGGGGCTTTTGTCAGAGTTGCCCAATTGTTAGTGCAACGGGGTGCGGTTGGAAGAGAAAGAGGGATTCCAAGCGATGACTTGGTCGGGGGAAATGCAAACCCTCACTTCGAAGCTGGCGTCGGTTGGTGCATTCCGACTGCCTGGCTGGGGTTGTAAGGTCGATAAAGACGTTTGCTTGGACACTTGCAGATATGACTGAGCCGGCCCCAATGGCTTTTGTGTTGTCAGTTTCTTTGTCCACCCCTCCCCTTTAGATTCCCCCTCCAATTCCGATCTCATACGAAACGCGTAATATAATATTTAACATCATATTGCTTGCTTTGGAATCTTTTATGTAGTGTTTTTGTATCATCGTTTGTATTGCAGCACATTAGCTGAGGTGTGCTCCCTTCGGCTAATGTGTATTGATGATGATGATTGTATTGCGACGCAGTATGTTTCTCATCCTCAGCTATCGTGCATTCATGATGTTGACTCATTTGGCGCGAGTTACTGATATGTGTGCTTCTAAATGTTCCGGTGATATACTTTTGGTTCACATGTCCATCACTAAAAATAATTTTCAATTGACTTACGTACTTAATGCTGCCTTTCGACTCTCTAGGGGTCGATTCCCGCTGAGTACCGGAGGTAATTTTTACCCAGAAAAATGCACCCACACCAAATATCAAGTTTACACCGAAAATTTTCATTGAATTACCGTTTGTTGACCGAATGGTCTCACGTAAACGACCAGAAACAAATCGGGCTGTCAAGTCTGCCCAACATACACCAATCGGTCACTCGTGCTGAGTGGGTAGCGGCCTGAAGATTTTTTCACTCATCTGTTTTACGACAGCGAAATCCATCGTGAATATTTAGGACATGAGGTGTCCGCATATAATTCGCCCCTATGTTACTGGTCGGATAGCTGGGCTCGCTTCCATTGCTGCCCATTCGACTACGCTCCCATGAGCTCAATGGTACGTCGTTGTCGACATAGCCTTTACTTTGCCCTCAATTATACTATCATGTGCACTATCAGGTGAACTATCATGCAATCACCTCTCTTGTTCTTACTCACCGGTGGAGTTTTCGTTGCCTGGTAGTTTTTAGTGATATCCCGACTCCTTACATCCATATCGTCTAGCCTTGCCGTACTGAAAACAGCTGTGGAAGCATGACATTTCCCTTGATGCTTGTTCTGCGCCGCATCTGACAAACCCCAGTAACGCTGATATAGACGATAAAGTGTCCCTCACCATCCTGGTTAGTCTTCCTCTCCAACCACGATTTCAATCTCGATGTATAGCACAGACAAAGCATATCATGCTTTTCTGAGTTTTTATTTATTTTCTACGACTATGGACTTGTATTGGATCGCGGCACAATAGATGAAGCGTTTCTACCCCCCTGGTTGACGTGTAACCATATTGTTGATAATGGTGATAATTTTTATTCGCATGGATTTCTGATAAAGGTTCCGCAGTGTTACACTATCATTTATTTCCACACGAACCAGGTAACTTTCCTTCATGTTTACTGAAGATGGGGTGGCTCATCAGTGACTGGTCCATCCGCTCTATTAAACGATGCTGTGTGCGCATTCAGACTGGGGGGTTGACAGCCCTCCACTCCATCTTCACGAATTGTCACTTGATTGTGCAAGAACCATAGTAGCGTTACTATCATTTCTATTACCTATCCTCTGGCGAATAGCTGTTCCTCGTAGGAGCCAGGTCCGTGACAGCTAGCCTGCCTTCCACGCTCCATGCAGCTACATTATCGCATCCATCGCAATGAGAATGGATCTTGTCATGATGCGATGGTTTACATGACAGTAGCAGTGCTTTGCTTGGTGGTGTTTATTACACCTTCAGTCACTCATACCAGGAAATTCAATGGTTAGAAACCCGACAAAATATCCCTTGGTGCTCCAGGTTAGGGATTGGAGTGACAGTAACATTATTTTTCGTCTTCCCGCTCTCTCCTCTCAAGGCTTTTAGTTCTTATCCTTCTATTCAGACAACTTTTATCCCGTCAGTTTTTAACCCTCACTTCTCACTGCCCCCCAAATCACTTTAATGGTCGTCTAGCTTCTAATTTCAACATGGACAATCGCGGTGCGTCACTTCAGCCTTGCGGTAAGTCCATATCCAACCGTATGGACAACCTAGGCTCACCCGTTTCTATTTACAGTCCTTGATCCTCGCAACGACTGACATACTTCAACATACGCACTTTGTTACAGATCGGTCAAAGGGCAGCAATAGTCTAAATATTGGGGACTCAAGCGACAAATATTTGCTGCGTATCGGAAACTAGCTACAACACCTGAACTCACTCTGCTATCCGCTTTATGAGATTCTAGAGGTACTTTTCACCACGTTTGTCCGGCGATAACGTACCCTGGAATGCCGGTCAAGCTGACGTGGATATTGATTTGCGCTTTTGGCTGAAACTAACTGTTAAGGTGAGCACCTCCTAAGCAATTGATCAGCGAACCCTACACGCATCAAACTCCAACCTTTTTCCAGAAATCAATTAGAATAATCACATTGGTCGATCGAAACAATGTTCTCGGACAAACTAACACTTTTATTGGTAAGTCAAGAATAAACGAAATCAGAGAACGTTCAAAAAAGTCACCAATAATGCATAAAATCGGTACTTTGCGCCATTTCTCGTATCTTGCCGGTGCCGTCTTCCTGGATGTGGGCCTCGAGACGCTCTACACCAATGGTTGGGGACCGTGTCTGACATGGCACGGTCACATAGTCAGTGACGTTTCTGCATTCGGCTTCTTTCATCTGGTTGTTAATTTTCGTTTTGGAAATTATAGAGAATACTTGTAGCTCGGGGTGTGGATGAGAGGATTGTCCTGTTCTCCGAGCTGGGCATTTCGGTTGCAGACGTTTCGTTGCCAAACTAGGCAACATCTTCAGTGCGGCTATTCAGTCCTGATTCGCGGTCTCGCAAACCAATGTCAGATCCGAGTGACTATTGATTGTTGCCTGCTTCGAATGTCAGCCTTCGATCTGTTCACGTGAGTTGGTCGAGTGGGCACCTCTTCTCCTTGTCGATCTGGTGCCTAATGCTGGCTTAACCTGCAGAGCTTCATAGACACCCTCCAGCTCCAGGTGTTTGTTGATTGAGTTCCGGCCAGAATGCCAGGCCTCGAGGAACTCACGCGCTCTGCGGTTTCTTGCTCTTCCAACTATTTCAACGTTCTCCAGATCGAACTGATGGTTCTCGGCATCCATGTGTACTGACATTAAGGATTTCTCATCGTGGCGGCGGATGGCCAGACTATGTTCGTTCAGTCTTGTGCCAAGTTTTCTTCCAGTCTGGCCTACATAGTACTTATCACAGTTCTTGCAGTAAATTTTGTAAACTACACCCGATGTTTCTTTCTTAGTGAGTTTGTCCTTCACCTTAAATAGTTTACTTCGTATGGTTTCCGTTGCTTCGTGTGCAACAGTTATCCCGTGAGGCATTAGAAGTCTCGCTGCCATTTCAGAAATCCCATGGATGTAAGGTAGGATAATCGTTCTTCTTTCTGTTGCACATGTGGATGCGGGTTGTGACTGGCTCTTCGACATCAGGCAGCGTAGAATAAAGCTTCTAGGGTACGAATTTCGCTGAAACATGCTAAATAGGTGGTCTTCCTCCGCCTTCCTCAGTTGCGGCGTGCTACAATGTGTCTGGGCCCGTTTGAAAAGCGTCCTCACGCAAATTCGCTTGTATATGGTCGGATGGTTACTGCGATAGTTTAAGATCTGATCATTGTGGGTCGCTTTCCGATAAACTGTTGTTTCCAGTGACCCAGAAACATGTCTTCTCACGAGCACGTCCAAGAATGGCAACTGATCATTGTTCTCTTCCTCTTTGGTGAAATGGATGCCGGAAAATATATTGTTGATTAGTTGATGTGTTTCTTGTAGTCTGGAGCGTTTGAGGATGACAAAAGTATCGTCTACGTAACGTACCCAAAGTTTGGGCTCCACTATTGGCAATGCCTTCTGTTCCAAGCTTTGCACCACCGCTTCCGCTACCAGTCCAGAGATTGGCGATCCCATTGGCGTACCCGTTATCTGTTTGTACATTTGACCATTGAAAGTGAAATGTGTGGTGAGACAGAAGTCAAGCAACTCCATCATTTGTGTGGCTTCAATTCGGTTGCTGGTATTTACCGCTCCTTGTTGTTCAAGCAGAGTCCTCATTGTTTGCCTCGCCAGCGTCGTGTCAATTGATGTGAACAAAGCTGTAACGTCAAAGGAGACCATTATCTCGTCTCTTTCTATTGTTATTCCCTTAAGTTTTTCAAGGAATTGTTCTGCTGATTGGATTGAGTGCTCTGAGCCTGCGATTAGGTGTTTCAACCGTTTCCAAAGTTCCTTAGACAGCTTGTAATTTGGCGCCCCGGGTAATGACACGATAGGGCGAAGCGGTACCCCATTTTTGTTTACTTTAGGTAGGCATGGAAGCGTGGCCGCACTAAATCCTGGGATTTCCTCTAGCTGTGTTTTAACTTCGTGATCTGTCCAATTTGTTTCAGTCTTTAAAGAGTTTTGTTGATCTTGCTTTCCAGACGTTTTGTAGGGTCTTCACTTATCGGCTGGTAGGTGTTCGCATCTCCGAGCATTCCTTGTGCTTTCTTCATGCACTCAGATTTGTCCATTACTACAATAAGACGTCCCTTGTCAGCCGGTAATGTAACAATAGTTTTGTCTTTTATAAGGTTTGTTGGTGCCTTTCGTTCGCTTACACTGAATATGTTGGTTTCCACTTTGTGACTCAGAGCGGCGATGATGCTGTGTCTAATTGCATGTTGGGCCTCAGTCGTGATGTTTTATGTGGTCAGCGTTGATTCAAGTGCAGCAAGGAAATCAATGGGATTGGAATCTTTGTAATTGATCTGCAACCCTCCACAATAACTGCTCTTTCTGTATCTGATAGGGTTCGTTTGGATAGATTCTTAATCCATGCGTCCTCTTCGTTTGCTGGTTTTTGTTGCGAGATTCTGTCCAACTTCTCTTTTACTTTCTGCTTTGTTTGGAATTTGGTCTTATGGGTACTAATGGCGATCGCTTTCTCAAGCTCTCTGGTTAATTGTTCCCCGAGGTTGGATAAGCAAATGGCCTTTTGTTGATCGATTACTCGTTGATACTTTTGTCATCGTTCTATACTGATTAGTGTAACACATTTCCTTCTTGTTTTCACTTCATCTACATTCTGTTTGCACCCAACCCCATTATCTTACCTGGGTTATTTATTGTTATTGTGAATCGTGGCATCTGGATCCACCGCACTTCGGTGCTCGTATCATAGTTGATCAACAACTTGTATCTGGCGGCCATTAAACTGGTCCTTGCAATCTTGCCTTCTTGTTCTATCAATTTGCCTGGACACCATTTCGAACGGCAAATGAGAGCGACCCGGCGCAACTCTGGTGACCATAACACTATCTTGCTCGACTAGATCCTAACCAGTAGCCGGTTGTGTGGTATCTACCTAGCTGACTCTTTCCAAACCTCAACGTCATGCCGTGCAAATAAGTGCATGCATGTCATTCATACAAACACCCCCACAAACCATATTACTGACTCGATGAAAGATGGCTTCTAACACCAACTGATCGACCTTCGTAACGGTAGAAGTACAGACACCGTATTTCTGGCTGGTGATCTGAACGCTAAGGTTGGAAACGGTCCACTGATAAACTGCATCGGGTGCATAACGCGGTGTAGGCTCACGTAATGATACTTGTGGGCGGTTGTTGCGCCTATGTGAAGACGGCTGTCTGTTCATCGCGATCACTAACTTCCGACACGGCACCAACCGGAGATGAGCATGATACCCAGCGCCCGCGAATCATTCGTGGACGAAAATCAATCATATCGCGATTTGTTACCGTTGTAACGATTTCATTCTTGATTTGGAGCACAAACAGGGACCTCGACCATGCAATTGCATGTGCCAATGCCCAAGTTCGCTTCAGTCGAAGCTTGTGGCGACGCTGTGATTGCATACACCAGCCAAATGGTGAAGCCATATCTTCTGAATACGTATCAAAGTATGGTAGCATACGGGTTGAACACGCACTCACTGAACACAGTTGGTCACTAACCACGTGTTCATCAGATCTTGTTGACAGCAAGCATATCTTCGTAAAGCAAATTCCATCGTCAGCATGAATAATTGCTTTCTGCGAGGTCCCGGACAAATCTGGATGCTCGTCGACACACCCAAGTTAGAGCGAACTCGATGAAGCTTGTGGTGTCATCATGTGTTGGAAATTGACAAGGCCGCTGGTCTTGAAGCCATCGTAAATTATTTCGTCTCGGATGAGAAACGGGCAGCAGGAGACCTTGTGGTGACGAAACTGCAACAAGAGGGAGCAGCCCATCCACGACCTGATAGAACGCTGGAGGCGTTAGGCTGAGCACTTCGGCGTCGTGTATTTGGTACAGCAAGAGCGAGTGCACCGCGCAGCACTGGTATATCACGAAACAGTTTCCGATGGCTGGGGTACGTGTTGTGCATGCCAGCACACCAACTCCCGCGACGTGCGTTGTTTCCGCGACCGGAGTGTGGATGAAAAAGGAGGGGAGATCAAGCGATGACTTGATCAAGAGGAATAAAGTCCCTAACTTCAAACTTGGCCTCGGTTAGTGTCCTGACTGTCTGCCTAGAGTCCGAAGGACAATGAACATATTTGGTTGGATACACTAGTTGCCATGGCGACGAATCAACCTCAATGGCGTTTCTTTGCTCATCCATTTCCGGCTTAGCTTCCGTATCTAACAACTATGTCACATTGCATGGATACAATTACAACTAGCATTATGTCACTTGCTTTTTTAGTTGGTTATTCTGTAATGTTTAGTATCTCGCTTTCTGATATATCTCATCTTTTGTATTTCGGCATAGTTAGCTGAGGTGTTTTTTTCATCTACAGCTAATGTCTAATGATCATCACCATCATTATACGCGTTAGCTACAGGTGCAAAACACCTGTTATTGTGCCGCAATACTAAAGACAAGAAGAAAATACAACTGTGGCACGCCGACTAACGGATGGACATCGTTCCGGAGAGCTAACAGCCGGCTATCCTGCCGTGAAAAGAGTTATATTCTGTCTAGCGAATGAGATCGTGATTGGAGGGGGATGGACAAAGGAACTCACAACACAAACCTCATTGGGGCCGGCTCCTAGCCATATCTGCAAGTATGTCCAACCAAACGTGCTCATCGTCCTTAAGACCCCAGCCAGACAGTCGGAATGCATCAACCGACTCCAACTTCGAAGTAACGGTTTTCATTTCTCTCGACCAAGTCATCACTTGGCCTCCTCTCCTCTTCCAACCGCCCCCCCCCCGTTGCGCAAACAATGCACGTCGCGGGAGTCGGTATGCTGGCATGCGCAACACGTGCCCAGCCATCGAAGCCTGGTGCGTGATATAATGGTGCTGAGCGGTTCACTCGCTCTTCCTACACCAAATACGCGACACCGAACACGATCATTGCTCACGCGGTGCTCCTAGAAGACATGAGCTAAGCTACGAAGGTAGCGATGATCGAATGTGACGAGCCTCTTTATGTCTGTCGACCTGATGGGCCGGGTTTCACAACTGTACAGGAGAGTTGAACGGACGGCTACGTTCTGTCCTTCAGGCCAGGAGTAATGTCGCGTCTGCGCCACAGGTGGTAGAGATTGGCAAAATCACCTCGAGCTTTTGCTATACGGTTCGTAACCTCATCTTCGATCCCACGGGCGCTAATATAACTGCCCAGGTACTTGAATTCCTGCACGACTTCTAGCAGATCTCCACAAAGCGTTAGCGCGGAGGCGGGTCCCTGCCAATGATGAACACTTCGCAAAGCAATTTAGTAGGCAAGAATTGCCATCTTTTTCGCCCGCCATTGATCGTCTTACTCTCTAAGCCAGCCCTTTAAGTCCGCCTTTGCTCAATACTCAAGCGCCATATTGGACTATTTAAATTGAAAATGGGCTTTGGATTGTATGAAATGCGTCCAACTCTTCGTATTCGGAGGACCTAATCCTTTGGATGATTACCACTGTCTATTGGTGAAAATATGAGACCAGGAACTGCCCCAACCGACTGGTGATGCTCCCTTATGGTTTTGATTTTCAAGGGAGGCTCACTTTCGAAATATGACAATCATAAATGCATCAGTTTGATCTCATCTGTCTGTAAGTTTCTTGGATCTGTCATTCTTCATAAATTAACTGCCCCACATTGAAGATAGATCCGTAAAGAACAAGCTAGGTTTCATGGAAGTCGAGACTGCATTGCTCAGCTCTTAACCTTGCGCCAATTGCTGGAGCACCGCCACATATTTTGACTGCCCATCCTAGTCGTGTTCATCGACATTAACGATGCGATCGATTCGGTGGGTCAAGGTACCAGAAGAGAAAGACTTCAGCAGTACGTCGGTACGCCGTACCGGCACTTTGCTGTCACGCAACCGCCGCCGGTCGCGCTTGGACTAAGGATATTTCGAGGGTTGCCCAGTCCCCTACGTTAGGTCCAACCGGTAATCTACAGATTACAAGGCAAGTGTGTGATCCTGTTAGTCACCAGTCGGCGATGGGTTAGTGTGTCTTATTGGGACGTCTGATTAGGAAACCTGTACCCGAAAGTGGTGTTAATGCCATCAGAGCGCTTTACGCGCGTAGTCTCGGTGGAGTGAGAACTCAAGGCAGACTGTTTCTGTCCTTTAACGTTCAAGCCCTGTGTAACAAGGATGTCCTTTGTCACCTTTCCTTTTTAACTTCACCATCGAATAAGACACGAATTGGACGATGTGCAACTAATCCCCGAAGATGGACCTCATGACGTACATTGTGCCGAAAATAGTACCCTATTCTGTGACAGTTTACCAACCTATGACGCAGCGTTGGATAGCTTAGCACTAAATGTCAACTGTTTCACATTGTGCTTCGCACTCTCAAAACGCAATACGTTGTTACAACAGTAGTAGGGTGTGGATTAGCTATAAATCGTTAGATAGGTTGACTACCTGGGCAACTGTATCAGCATCTGTGGAATAGCAGAGGACACAAACCACACCCGATGGCTTATGTACATGGGGCTGTGGGTGGTGCAGCGTGAGCCACCTATGATCCCACTGTATGCGCAGGCGTTTTGGGGCTGTCCTATTGAGGCCGTGGTGACAGGCAAATCCGGAGCCGGTTGCCACCAACCCTATACAACCGCAGGTCAGCAAGTACAAGTGTATGGTCAACGTCCACACATGTGTGCTTCTAAGATACACGATTCTGTCGTTCTTCGTAGGCTTGCTGGCACACGTGAAAGCCAGATTTGCGAGGAGCAAGGCGGGTTTCGTCGTAGTTGTAAAGGTATTAACCACAGCTTCACACTACTTCAAATGCTGGAGCACCTTATTTACCGGTACGACACCGTAATCCTGTTCCTCGACATCAATGCTGCCTTCGATTGGTTTGATCGATGTGACCTTTGGGTCTGTCTACTGAGGAAACGTGTGCCCGAGAAATATGTCAATGTCATAAGAGTGGTGTGCGCGCATAGTTCGGGCAAAGTGAGGGCTTCCGATAAGCTGTCGCCGCCTTTCAATATCTCCAACAGTGTGAGACAAGGATGCCCGCTATCACCTTTCCTTTTTAACTTCTCCATTGACGAGATCCTAGAACTGCGACTGGACACGAGCTACAAGGCGTGGAGCTGCTCCCATATGAACGACTTCTTGATTTCGAGTACGCTGGCGACATTGCCCTCATCTGTAACAGCTTTCAAACGTTCCAAGTGGAATTGGACAAACTAGCACTGGGTGTCAGTCGTTTTGGGTTATGCTTTACGCCCTCGGAATGCAAAGTCCTTCAAGTTTGGTAGGAACCCACCCATATGCTGACACTTTTTTCGGGATCAGTTAGAAGTCATCGAGAAGTTCAAGTATCTAGGCAGCTATATCAGCGCTAGTGGAACGGAAGATGAGATCACAAATCGCGTAGCGAAAGCTAGACTCGCTTTTGCCAACCTCCGCCACCTGTGGCGCAGACGCGACATTACTCCTGGCCTGAAGGACAGAGTTTATAACGTACCCGTCCGTTCAACCCTCCTGAACGGCTGTGAAACCTGGCCCATCAGGTCGACAGACATAAAGTGGCTCGTCACATTCGATCATCGCTACCTTCGTAGCTTAGCTCATGTCTTCTATTAGCACCGCGTGACCAATGATC
The DNA here is from genome assembly GCA_944474145.2 of Dicrocoelium dendriticum. Lineage (NCBI taxonomy): Eukaryota > Metazoa > Platyhelminthes > Trematoda > Plagiorchiida > Dicrocoeliidae > Dicrocoelium > Dicrocoelium dendriticum. Next base: position 81,611,309 of record OX104063.1, read on the forward strand.
GTGTTCGGCGTCGCGTATTTGGTATAGGAAGAGCGAGTGAACCGCTCAGCAACATTATATCACGCACCAGGCTCCGATAGCTGGGCCAAATGTTGCGCATGCTAGCCCACCGACTCCAGCTTCGTGCGTTTATTGCGCGTCCCGGGTCTTGTTAGAAGAAGGGTTGGCCAAAAGATGACTTGGTCACGAGGAATGTCATTCCTCACTTCGAAATTGGCATCGGTTGGCCTGTCCCCCCTGCCGGACTGGGTTCCGAAGGACGATGAATACTTCTGGTTGGATGCACTAATTGACATGGCGAAGAGCCAATCTTAGTGGCGTTTGTGTTGTGAGTTTCTCTATCCCTCTCCATCCCGCTATCTTCCCCCATCCAACCTCGCTCTCCAACTTGACACATAATACTTTTCTAAGTAGTCTGTCGCCTGTTTTTTTGCGTTCTATAATTTTCAGCATCGCTTTTTCGTTTGTCTTATGTTTATCTATTGCTGCTCAATGGTTGAAGTATGTTTCTCACCTGCTTATGTGTACTAATAATAAAAATAAAATTAATGACATGTGCTTCAGATCGAGCGACAGTTTTGTCTACAGCCTTTCCAGCGTTAACTGTTCGTGATGTGATTGATTTGCGTCCATGTCTGGTCCAAGGGTTGTGGGCGATATGTCGTCCTTCTGTGGGTGCTATATCAGAAGTTAGTGCTCGCGAGCAATAGACGAGCATTTTCACACCGGTGTAGCAACCGCTCATCGTTATCATTACAAGAGTTTACACCATGTTGGCCACCCAGATAGGGTTCATCCGTTGACAATTTTCCAACTTGATTGCTTACCTCACCAGCCAGCACTACAGTATCCGTACCTTTTCTGTGACGAAGGAACTTGTTCAGTTTGTGGTAGAGGTCGTCTTTCACCGAGTCAGTTTGTGGGCGTGTAGGCAGCAATGACAAACAGCTCGTTTATCTTCGTGCGACTTCGAAGCTTTTAACGAGCCAGCCAGTCGGACAACACACATCCGGCTACTGATCAGGATCCATCCAACCAGAGCGGCTTGAGCCGGGGGCTCAAGGCAATACCCACATTGGCTGCGCCGGCACTCGAGACCGTATCATCTCCAGATAGACGCAGTGAGAAAGCACTGTTTGTTTCACCTGAAAGGGATCGCTATGTGCGCACAGAGCTCTAGTCCTGTAGGCGAGTTTCCCATAAGCAACAGTTATCGATAAAGAGGGTCTCTAATATTCGGGTACCATTCTGAAGATTGTCTTTGATCGTCGGAGCTGGTGAAATGTTGGTCATGTGTATGCACCGGGTGAACAATACTTAGCCTTCTAATTGGCGTTAGGGATGCAACTCTGGTGCCTCACTGGATTGTCAAGGGAACATGGACGCCTTACGTTGGTGTGATCATATCCTGAGTTAGACCCGTTGACGACTCCCTGGCATGTAATGAATGCTGTCGCAGCACATATTTGGGTGAAACTGCGAGTGGGCCAGTGGATGTCCTGATGCACAAGTATGACGAAGTCGATCCAGGATTTTTTCATGGTAGTACATGCTGACTTCTTGAGTGGAGGAGTCAGTGTTGGCCCCATCAATGATTGGATACGTTTTGTGACATGGTATCCTCGTTAACATTGTGCTGCTCCCGCATTCGATTTCTTTTATCCACTTGTCAATATTCCACTCCGATTAATTTCGCTCCCTTTCTCTTCTGTTTCTTTCTATTTCATTTTTCTTACCATTGTCGATTATAAGTGTTTTCTTCTCGACGCGTATCACTCAGGTGGCTCCACCGCACTTCTTTATCTGACTCGTACTTGTTTAACTAAACAGAGCTAAACATGCTACAGTGCACCTTATTATTTCTCATAAGTCAGATACGTTTGGTATTCCATTTTGAGTACTTTTAACTTTGAAGGGATGTAGGATGCAGACGATCTCTGATGCCGACAACAACTGGAACGCGCATATGAGCCGTTTGCTGCTCTACCTGACTCGAAGCAGCCAACCAGCCTACGTTGGTTTTGCTTCACTCTCATGTTCTCTCACTCGTCCTATTTGGGTGCGTTTTATTGGTTGAAACTTGATTTGGTTCAGTACCGCAGAGTCAATCTATTCTCACCTTACAGCGACTGTTATTTCCATCATGTCATCTTACTTCCGTGTGCTTTTCGTCGTAGTGATTTTTTTCTCAATCTGTCTCAACTAACGTCTCCACCGCATTTCAAGTTTGACACAATCCTCTTTTTACCAACTGGTCCTAATTTTTGCATTTGCATCAGTCGCTATTGTAATACGGCCATTTGCCTTTCAGAGCTTCCACCCTCTTTCAATTATCAAATGTTTGGACGTATACTCTGGCGAAGAAAAAGGGTGATCTACCTCGCGCTAGCGTTTTTTTGTGGATTTCTGCTAATGTCATTCCTTTACACCCCCTCCATTCTTGACGTCAAACACACAGTCAAAAATCCATCTGGCCAAAATCCCGTTGTTTTGCCCCATCAACCGAATCCTATTGCTGATGCGGGTCAGGGAGAGCTTGCCCCAGTTCATCAACCCGCCGCCCTCGAAAAAATGCGAGAAGAAGAACAAAAGCAACAGCCTGTACTGCAAGCACCCGTTCTACCCGCAGGGGAGCCAGCCGTTGTTAACATAAACCTTGTCCCGTCTTACCCGCCTCCGAAGAGTGACGAAACTTCCACCGGTCCAGGTACGTTTGATTTGCCCCACTACTGCGTGTCAGGTTGTTTAGTGTATCTCATTATATTTCAGCGGACAACTGCAATATTCTCATTTGTTTGCCAACTTCCAATCGTTCATCGCCATGCACACTGCACAGATTATATATATATATATATATATATATATATATATATATATATATATATATATATATATATATATATATATATATATATATATATATATATATATATATATATATATATATATATATATATATATATATATATATATATATGGTTGGCGGCATCCGGTTTCGGATTTGCCTGTCACTGTGGCAAGCCACAGGACGCCTGCACCTACAGACCGTGCACCCCGTCCCCTCCAGCAACGACCAACTGTCTCCTGGAGCCGGTATGGACGAGGTAGTGGGTAATGTACAGGTAGGCACCTTGTCAACATGCACATCAAGCGCAGCCACACCAGGGATATCAAACAACAGCCAAACACTTGAGAGAGAGAGAGAGGGGGGGAAAGAAAATAACTCGATTGATGTATACGGAAACGGTGACATAAACCTTAAGTTAATGAGCATATGAAATAAGTTGTTTACAAACGAATCCTAGATAAGTTCACAAGATGAGAAAGTATACTATACGGAAATGCCACGAATACAAAAATGTTATGGAAATCGAATACAATTGGCTTAAGCGAGGTGTGCAAGTTAATGGAATAGAGTACAGGTAGACATTTATATGAGAAAGAAAAGCATTAAGGTAAAATTGAAAACCCACCACCTGAAATAGACTTAGCATGCAAGCACGCGGTTAGTAAATCGAATGCAGCGTACCTACAAACGCTGCGCCGGTTCTGCCTATGTTCTCTGCAGAACCCGTCGTCGCTTCGGTAGTACTCCGGAGTGGCCTCACTCATGGCTCACTAAGCCTGCCTGACTAATGCACTCGCGGCCGCATGTTCTACAGCACCATGCGCTTGATGTCGATGGAGTACAATTCATCGGTGCTTGCCGCTTCCGCATCTGTCGCTTCTTCTCTGGATGCATGAGGGCTTTCTCCCGCACTTCAGCAACTGCCTTCGTGATTAGATCGTGCCATGCACCACGATCAACCGTCTTCGATTCCCATGATCTGCAATCAAGATTAGAACGTGTGAGGCTGACTTTGATCATGTCCTGGTAACGTAACTTTGGTTTCCCCACGTGCCGCTTCTCAATACTCAGCTGACCGTATAAGAGTTGTTTCGGTATCCGCGTCGAATCCATACGGCTCACATGACCGAGCCACCTCAGGTGTCACAATAAAAGTATGCAGTCCACTGCATACATCCCACTTCGGCGCAAAACTTCCGTGTCTGCAACCCTGTCGCCCCAGCCGATCCGCAGAATTCGTCGCAAGCACTGCTGATGGAACCGCTCGAGATATCGCACATCCCGACGGTACATCGCCCACGTTTCACTGCCGTATAGAAGAACGGACAGTACCATGGATTTGTACACCATCAGCTTCGTGCCAATGGTAAGCTGATGGTTGTTCCACACTCGGTACTCAAGCTTTCCGAATGCTGTCGCTGCCTTCGACACGCGAATACGCAGCTCACTGTGTAGCTGCTGATCAGTTGACATCACATTCCCAAGGTAGCTGAAACGGGAGGTGGTTTCCAATACTTCAGCACCAATACTGATTCGCGGCAATATTGAAGATTGCACCTCCGGTGAAGGCTGAAAGAGACAGACAGTTTTGCTTGTGTTGATGGTGAGCCCAACTTTGGCCGCTGTCGAAGCCAGAGCACTAGTCATGTGCTGCAACTCATCCGCACTGCGCGCGAACAACGCACAGTCGTCAGCAAACAGCAACATACGGATAGTTGTCTCACAGACTAGAGTTCTCGCACCGAAACGACGGATGTTCAGTAACCCACCATCAATACGGTGCTCCACACGAACACCGTAAGCACAAGCCGCATCAAAAGCACAAGACAACATTGCATGAAGATATATATTAGACAGGGCAGGAGCTAAGACACAGCCTTGCTTCACACCAGAGACAACTGTAAAGTTATCCGTGGTCTCTCCACTCAGCTGCACCCTCGCTCGCATACCACTGTGCAGACATTCAATTAAACTTACAAACTTACGCGGGCAACCAAACTTACCCAACACCAGCCACAATGCCTCGCGGTTCACCGTATCAAATGCCTTGGTGAAATCAACAAAAAGCGAGTACAATGGCTGGTGTCTTTCTCTGCACTTCTCTTGCATCTGACGAGCCGCAAACACCATATCTATAGTGCTGCGACCCGAACGGAATCCACACTGCTCCTCCGCCACGTTAGGTTCCACAACCTGACTGACGAGGCGGTTGAGCAGGATTCGGGCAATCACCTTGCCCACACAACTCAGCAAGTTGATGCCACGATAATTCGTGCAACATTGCTTGCTCCCTTTGCCCTTGTACAGTGGTAGCACAAGGGCATCCTTCAGCTCAGGAGGCACCTCCTCCTCAATCCACACGCGTTGCACCAAGTGGTGCAGCGCAGTCAACAACGCGGGTCCACCGTGTTTCAATACTTCAGGCGGGATCCCGTCGGCTCCGGCACACTTGCCGTTCCGCAGCTGAGCAAGTGCTCTCTGCGTCTCATCCAGTGTCGGCGTATCCGCCAGATCCGCCTTCACATCGTGCTGCTTCAGGCCGTTTAATGTGGGCCAGTCGATCTCTGAACGGTTGTTCAAGAGACGGTCAAAGTGTTTCCGCCAGATCTGCATTATGTCTGCAGTCTGGGTGCAGGTAGCGCCTGAACTACCATCGATCAGTGTCCTCAGCGGCTCCAATCTCGGTCCATTCACCGCCTTCAAGGAGTCAAGTCATTCTTGTTGGCGTCGTTCGGCGTAGCATTCCATCTGCTTCGCCTTCTCCGTCCACCATGCATTTTTAATGCGACGGAGCTCTCGGGTCAGTCGCCGTCGAAGTTTGCGAAATCGACTACTCTATCCCAAGTCACTGGGGTCTGCAGCATGTGCAGTAAATGCTGCATTCTTCTCCGACACCAATGCGCGGATCGTCACATTGTTGTCATCAAACCAATCAGGCCGTTTACAGTTTGCGCGCCCGATGATCTCCTCGGCAGCAGTTGTCACCTGATCGCGAATGTGGTGCCACAGGTCACCCACTGTGGCTATGCAGTCCACATCACACAGGCGTGCAGCCATCGCCTTCTCCAGCTCAGTACGTTTCGCCACAGTACCGAGGGAGAGAATGTTAAATTTATTCCGATTCACGACGGGAGTGCAATAGATAGATTTACGAAAATATACGTACAGCTTGGTCCGCACCAACTTGTGATCAGTGCCACACTCAGCTCCACGCAGTACACGTGTCGTGCGCACCACGCATATCATGCTGACGTACGATGATATAGTCGAGCAGCTGAGCGTGACCACTCCGTGGGTGCAACCAAGTTGCTATATCACTCGCGCTCAGTGCAAACCGAGTGTTCGTGATCGTCAGACCGTGAGTGGCACACAGTGGGAGCAGCCTGTCACCGTTCGCATTCGCTGAACCAATGCCATGCGTACCGATAACATCTGTCCACGCTGATGCATCACGCCCAATACGCGCGTTGAAATCACCCAGCAGAAATGGTCGCTCGCTCCTCGGCACAGACCGTATCACGGAGGATAGCTCAGTGTAGAACTAATCACGCGTGTCATCAGGATAACACATGGTCGGACCGTACGTGCTTACATAAGCAGCAAATTTACCTCTTCCGAGTCGTAGGCGAACAGTCATCAGTCGCGCGCTGATGCCCGTTGGTTCACCCACCAGCTGGCCATGGAGGCGATCGGATATTGCAAATCCGACCCCATGTTCACGTGGTGCTGTGGCGGCGTTGCCCACCCAGTAGAATGTGTAGCCAGCACCTGCTTCATGCAACTTACCTTGCTCAGCGAGCCGAGTTTCACTGAGCGCCGCAATATCGGTGTGGTAGCGCGCCAGCTCCATCACGACGAGTGCAGTGCGTCGCTCCGGGCGCTCGCTGGAGTTCCGGTCCAGTACTGTGCGCACGTTCCAGCACCCGATGCTGAGTGCTTTGAGCGCAGGCGTACGACTGCATTGGTGGGCAATCGTACGCGAGGTGGTCGTTGTGCTTCGGAGGTTTGCTTGAGGGACTCCACCCAGAGCCTTTGGCTCAATAGCCTGACCCACAAGACAGTGGGGAACAGATCCAGCTCGGGAATGTGATTGCAGAGACAGATAGGCATCTGCTTGGCGACCGGCACACGCAGCCTTTGAGGTACTGGAACAATTATCATATGTTTTGCGACCGTAATAGGATACGCACCTGCGACCACGGCCAGACGCAGGTGGGTTTTTGTCGGGTTTGCACCAATTTGACCAGGGGCTGCCTGGCTTGAGGCGGGCAGTAGCAAACCATTGAACACCTGGAGTTGTCTTCCCACCGTCAGAGACAATGCGTGGCACTCGTGCTCTACGCCAATCTAGCTGTGGGCTTATAACCCTTCAACCTGTTGTCTCCCATGGCTAGGTTTTACGGTAAGAGGGCCATCGACCACTTCCTAACCTCCGAAGAGGATGGGCTAGGATACTGGCAGGGCACCGACACCTGACAGGAGAACGACTCGGGTCCTCAGCCAAAGCCTTCGATTAAATGAACACCTGAAAGGCAGCGGGTCTAGCACATGGTCAGTTAGCCGACTCATGCGGATTGGTGTCCTGGATCTTAGCACGGAGAAGGGCGAAACCCAACTCCCACCCCGTGGTCGCCACGTGGAGGCGCCCAGGACATGAGACTATGGCGCAACAGTAGCAGCAATGGGTAGACCATCTGTCAGGATCTAGCCACCACCAGCCTCAGCGCACCATAGGCTCTCCCGCGATATATATACATATATATATATATATATATATATATATATATATATATATATATATATATATATATATATATATATATATATATATATATATATATAAACAGTGTGCCTCATGCTGGGGCTGATGTTGCATTCATGATGCTTCCCCGCAGTTGGGCTAAATTAACTTACCCTTAGACTAGGTCTATTTAAGCTGGATAAATTTCATTCTACTTTAATTGCTTTGTTCTGCCCACCTGAATAATATTATATTTACTTATATGCGTTGCTTACGCCAATTATAGTTATCTTCGTTAACTTTATTGCCTTTGAACCATTATTTGCATAACCTTTTGTGCTTATCGCGGTTTCGTTCCTAACCAACTTACATTATATGCTAATGTAGGGAAGAGTTATGCCTGCAACCGGGAAGATCTCTGCCCACACAACACAGCCTTCTAAACTTTCCATATCCTTTCACTGACTACCCCTTCCCCCCTTTTTGTTATTGGTAACTATGTGTTGTGGCACTACCAATTGTACATTGGTCAAGTGTTGAATACTAAGGTAATATATGTCTGCATACCCGTATACTTTATCAGATACATTTTAGTTTACAATGTCCTTTCAACTGAGTGGCCGTTGTTTGACATCCCCGGTATGGCTGCGCTTGATGTGCATGTTGACCAGGTGCCTACCTGTCTATTACCCACTGCCTCGTCCATACTGGCTCCAGGAGATCGTTGGTCGTTGCTGGAGGGGACGGGGTGCACGGTTCTTGTGGCCGTGTTAGGATCAGAGTGGTTCCATACACTCAGTGTGGAGCGGACTACGGTCCAGCCACCGCCTTGTATGCGTTTGATTCCCCAAGTACAGCGTGCTTATGTTTGCCTGTGAAGGAGTGTGGGCCAGCTCCGTCGATGGAACCTGGCTCCCATCTACATGCCTCCCGGTCTTATTCCTTCGGGTTTACACTGGATATGTGGTGTATGGTTGAAGCTGTATGTAGTGCAGCGCAAACGAACCATGGACCTTCTGTAGGTGCAGGTGTCCTGTGGCTCGCCACAGTGACAGGCAAATCCGAAACCGTCTGCCACCAACCATATATGTTTTGTCCAGGTCGTAGCAGGGTTTCGTCGAGGTCGTGGCTACATTGACCACAACTTCACTTTGCGTCAGTTGTTGGACCACCGTCACACATATTGGTGGCACACCGTTGTCGTGTTCCTCGACATGAAAGGTGCATTCGATTCGGCGGATAGACGTACACTTTGGGACTGTCTACTCAGGAAAGGCGTACCTGAGAATTATGTAAATCTTATCTGAGCATTATACGTACGTAGCTCAGGCAGAGTGATGGCTTACGGCGAGCTGTCGTCGCTCCCTAATATCTCCAGCGATGTGAGACAAGGATGCCCGCCGTCACCTTTCCTCTTCAACTGCGCTATTGCCGAAGTAATGGAAATCGTGTTCACAGGACAAGACTTAGAAGGTGTGGGTCTGCTTCCAGGAGAACGACTTCTTGAGTTGGAGTATGCTGGCGACATTTCCCGAATCTGCGACAGCCCACAAACGTGCCAAGCGGCACTGGACGGCTTAGCGCTGGCTGTCCGTCACTTCGGGTTTGCTTTGCACCATCAAGTGTACAGCGTTCCTCAAAGATTGGCCTGGACCGCCTCTTTCGCTGACCCTTGGTGGGGCTCAGCTAGAAGTCGTTCCAAAATTGAACTACCTGGGAAGTTGTATCAGTGCCCTTGGGATTGAAGATGCGATCACGAAGCGAATAGCAGAACCTCGAGGCGCTTTTGCTAACCTACGCCACTTATGGCGCCGGCGCGACATCACTCTCATCCTGTAGGGCAGAGTGTACAATGCAGCGGTACGTTCGACCCTGCTGTACGGTTGTGAAATCTGGCCCCTTAAAGAAACGGACATAAAGAGGCTAGTTACGTTCGACTACCGGTGCCTTATCAATTTGGCTCACATGTGGTGGGATCACCGTATGAGGAACGAGCGTGTTCGACTCCTTGTTTACGGAACAAGAAAAGGAATTGAACCGCTCAGCCTCGTCATTTTACGCACCAGGCTCCGATGGCTCGGCCAGGTGTTATACATTCTAGCCCACCGACTTCCGCGACTTGCGTTGTTTGCACGCCGGGGGTGTGGATGGAAGAAGAGAAAGGGTGGCCAAGCGATGACTTGGTCGAGAGAAATGAAGGCCCTCACTTCTGACTTGGCCTCGGTTGGGGCGTCTCAGCGCCTTGGTTGGAGTCCGAGAGACGATGCACACGTTTGGCTGGATAAACTTGTTGATATGGCTAGGAGCCGCCCTCATTGGCGTTCGTGCTGTGTTTTTTGGTCCCACCCCATCCCTCTTAGCCTCCCCCTCTAGCCACGATCTCATTTTTGCATTTTATAATTTTTCTTAATAAATTTTTTTCTGCTGCTTAGTAGCCGGCACATACCTTACCGGACCGATGCCCACCCCTTACCGGTATCTCAGTTTGCTTGCACCTGTTGCATCTTGTTACCTTTTTTGTTTCTTACCTCGAGCTAATGTATGAATATTTATTTATTTATTTATATAGGTTCTAAGCCTGATAAACTAACCGGTCGCAAACAGGAGATCGCTTTCGATTTGCACTTGAGTGAGGCTTTGAGGCAACTGAATGGTGTATTTGTCCCGCTGATTTGGTCGGTACAACAGATTGGCGTTGTGTTGGTAGTTGGCTATATCTTATTACATCTGGTTATGGCCTGTCGTTCCCAGGCCAATTGGTGTTTTACCGTTCCCGTAGGCGGATGAAGTTGTGACCGCGCCCTAGATGCCTCATGATAGATTCCGTCTAGTGCTTTGAAGTTGCCATTTCACTGATGTTCCGAACTTTTTGTTTGAAGGTTGCGCTATTCGGAATCGTGGTACATTTATTTCGAAGTTTGTAGACCTCAGTGCCATTTTATTCACTCTACTTCAGGCAATCTCGGAGGGAGCACGAAAATGATAAAAACACATGTGTCTGTTAAATGATGACTGGAAGCTTGGTGATGTCACTAAGCAGACCAACAATTTGCGACCGATTTGCGGTGCCGCGATGTGCTCGTTTGTTTAATGGGATTTCGCTGACTAGCTAAAGGCTATGTACTATACGCTCTTTAATCGATACATTGTCTTTGTAATATTCACTCCTACTTCTCTTCTTGGCGATTCCCATGTAAAGATTCCTGACTGCACAGATGCAGTGCGATTTTCATCGTCAGAACACTTCATGAAACTAATGTTCTCGCGACACTCCATCCATCAAAACACTATTCAAAATCAAGGGTACAATTTACGAGTTAAAAAGGGAGCAAGCAACCCAAGGCAACCCAATGTCTGAAGTTTAACGCCACTCTTGCGGATGCGAAGACCGATATCAGATTCACACGAGAAGGCTTACAGCGCAACCAATATTAGACGACATATTGTAAAGTACTTATGCGGTGTCACCTACTTCCTAGCACTAAAGCGCTTAAGCTCCACGCACACAACATACTCATCATCATCATCATCAACAACAACAACAGCAGTACATCAGCCATTATGTTTCGCTGCCGTACAACCATGAGGACCTATGAAATAAAGAATAAGAAGAGGGAGAGAAGTGAACTTACCTGAAAACCTTAATGCCCTAAGCAAACATTCATTGTCAAGGCGCCTACACCTTGTGTAGTCAACAGCTGGCTATCGCGCAAAGATAAGACGGCATCGGCGAGACAGCTTTTTTGCGGCTTTCACTGCCACGCGTCATAATCAGCCATTACCCCGCAGATGACTCAGCATCAAACACACTTTAAACAGGCAATTCCATTAGAAGACGGCAGCAGACGTGCCACTGGTGTCTACTGCGAGCCAGGTCCTATAAAGTCTCGAACCAAGCACAAGGTGAGTCACGTGGACTCCAACCCGGAAGGCGAGACGGACCAACGGCACCCAGTTTGGTCGTCAGTGACTTCATTTCCCGCTGTCAAGTCAACTTCTGTCCACCTCGAGCCCTGCGCCACCCCACACCTGGTAGACTGAACTAGTTCCTCCTAGGTAAGCGGTGACCAGGCATACGTAGCACGTTCCCGAGCCAACGAAACTTATTCAGTGCTATCTGTTGTTCTAGGGAGCTAGGATGATTATCACTACGTAGTACTCGCCTACGCACATCATCGTTGCGGACACGCTGGTGCCATCCGACACCAGCAATGCTTCGCAGACAACGATGACCAAAGGCTTGAAGGCGCCTCAGATCTTCAGACCGAAGGGGCCAAGTTTCACTACCACGGCCCTCACTGTGGCCTTGTCTACCCGGTCTTTCAAACGGAGGGTATCTCCCTTCTGTCGCCAAAGATGCCACAAGTTCAAGAAGACAGCTCTGGATTTTGCATTGCGTGAGCTGACGTCAGTTTCTATGCGCCCATTGTTGTTGTTGCAGCTGCCAAGATAAGTGAATTGATCAACCACCTCGAGTTCCTCGTTAGCAAGCGTCAAGGGGTCATCAAGTGGCTGGTGGTCCTGCAGTAACACTTTGCACTTTGAAGGTGCGCAGTGTATACGAAATAATGGGACCACTCTGGGCAGGCTATTCAGGGTTGATTGTGCCGCCTCAACATTGTCGAATAGCAAGACAATATCGTCCGCATAATCTAGATCAACTAACCGTTCACCAGGCAACACTTCAACGCCTACATCGTGAGATTCCGCAAGGAAACACTCCATGATAGAATCTGTGACGAAATTGAACCAAAATGGGGAAATCGGACAACCCTGACGAACGCCACTTGTGGTCGGAAAGCTATCAGATAGGACACCATAGACCCTGACGCGGCCTGTAGTGTTTGAGTATAGAGCACGAAGGATGTTCACATATTTCGTGGGAACACCTTTCCGCGCAAGTATTTCGAACAGAATTGCTCGATCGACTGAATCGAACGCACTCTTGAAATCGAGGAACACAGCTATTGTCGGTCTGCGGTATGCGTGGCGCTGCTGTAGCACTTGCCGCAATGGGAATATTTGGTCTATACAGCCATGTCCTGGGCGGGAACCGGCCTGCTCTGCCCTAATCCGAGATTCCCGTTCTGCAGTGAGGCGACGAACGACAATGGAGTCCAATATTTTTGTCACAACTGGCGTTAGGCTAATACCCCGGTGGTTAGAACAGTCTGTGCGACTGCCCTTCTTGTGTATTGCTACTATAATCGATTCGCTCCAATTAGCCGGGACACTTCCTTCCAGATACATTCGAATAGGGAGGTCAGTGCTTTGCAGAGGATCTCACCTCCATCTTTAAATAGTGAAGGTGGGAAGGAATCCGGGCCAGCGGCACAAAAACGATTGAGGGCTGTGATCGCGTTTCGGACTTCGGCCTCCGACGGAGGCTCTAAACTAACCGTCCATGGCTCGTCCTGCATCACCTGAGTAGAAAGAGGTCCGGGAGCAGGGGGCCAACTGAACGGATCTTGAAAGTGTTCCGCCCAACGAGCCATACGGCGCTCCTTATTGTGTATCGGCGCACCCGCGCTGTCTCTGATTGTCTCACTGACGCCTGGTTTCCTTGGACCAGTGGTGCGGATTAGCTGAAAGAGCTTGCGGTAATTGCCTACTGCTCCTGCCTCCTCCATTTCTTGAGCCCTACTGCTCCACCAGGCATCCTTGTCTGCAGCTAGGCTCTGCTGTAGTTCACGCCTAATAGCCTGTCTGGTCACATTGTGTTCAGAGCCAGCCGGGAGGTGTATTCTAGATTCCAACAGGTTCACCGACCTCTCGGATATCCAGTGACTGGTGTGGTGAGGATGGATAGTGCCACAATCAGATACTCGTGCACGGCGGTCGAGATCCTATTCCACTGAAGTTCAGTGGAATTAGGACAGGACAGCTGATGTTCCGTATACAGTGCTTCTTGATAGGCTTGCCAGACCGAAGACTGAGACAATTTCTCCGTTGCCAATCGTAGGGGACGCTTGGTGCGCCTCTCGGTAAAGTTCATGGAGAAACGACAGCGCACCAAGGCATGATCAGAGTCGACACCGGTACTCCAGTATGAGCGACAATCCTGGATGGAACCATGACATCTGTAACTTATGGCAATGTGGTCAATTTGGGTCCATCGCTGGCCAGCTGCAGGAAGACGCCAAGTGGCAATTCGGCGCCCACTGTGTTTAAAAGCAGTGCTACTAAGAAACAACTGGTGCTCCGCACACAGTTACAGCAGACGCTCACCGTTGTCAGTCCGTTCGGAGTTAAGTCCATACTTAGCACCCAGCTGAGCTTCTGAAGAGCTCAGACGCCCTACTTGTGCGCTCATATCCCCTGCAAGTACTATAATATCTGAACTAGTGGCACTGCGTAGTAGCGCGTTCAGTTCGTGATAGAATGTGTCCTTGACAGAATTAGAACTGCAGTCAGTGGGAGCATAAGCGAAAATCACAAACAAACAGCGTTTTATACTACTTCGTGAATCAATTTTATCTGATGTCGTCAAATGCGTTGCACATAAACGGCTGTTCACGGGAATCCAATCAACCAACGTTGGCACAGCCTCGGAGCTTAGAATGATACCTACACCAGCTTGACCCATGAGTGCTGCATCGGCGTCTCCGGATACGTGCAACCAATAACGAGAGGATAAGCCGGTTGCAGTTAATTCAATAACCCCGTTAGGGTCATTGATCCTAGTTTCGGACACACCACACACGTCAATACCCAGTGTGTCCAAGGTTCGTGCGAGTGCAGCTTGTTGGCCTGTTTGTCTTAGAGTGCGAACGTTGAACGTCGCCATGGAAACTGGAGAGCGTGGCCTTATAAGGGACTTTTGCCGATAGGCGTCCGGTAGGTTTGGTGGGATGATGGCTGAAGATGGTTTTACTCCAGTGGCACGTCGATTGCTGTCAATTAAGCTGGGAATTACGGTAGGAAGGTTAGTAATGGCTATCGGGATGGGAATAAGAGAAATTGTGGTAAAGAAAGAACGGAGTTGGTAGCAGCAGCATGTTTTCGCTTATCCGCCCTGCTGTATGCAGCAGATAAGGCGACCCTTGATAATCTGTGTGACGGCTGATGTAGGGTGAATTTTATGTTTGAAGAAAATGTCATGTTTGTATGTGGGCTGAGATGCTGCCAGGTCGCCCATACCGAGACTGGAGAACGACTAGGGTCCTCATCCAAAGCCTTTGGCTCAAAAGCCTGTCCGCAAGACAGCGAGGATGTGGCAATGATTTAGTTTTTCAGAAATGGACGCCATCCCGTTTCAAACCCTCAACCTGGAGGACCAGGAGATTGAGTTTGTCTAACCTCTCACCATTGACCAAGCTGATAGGAGTAGCTCTCAAGGTGCCCGGAGGCATCACTCAGTATAGGTCAATGGGTCAATGAGGTACGCAAACCGTCGCACCACGTTAAGGTCCAGGCTCGTTGTGACAGACACAACATACTGGAAAGTAGTGAATCACGGCTCTTTGAACTAGAACGACTATGTTCACTTTACAATTCAAGGACAGAAGAGCGCGATGCAGTCCAGCGCGATGCTTTTAAACAGTATGTCTAAGAAGTGTGTACTAAGATGGAATAGAAGAAGTACGCAAAACTGCTTAAACCTTTAGAATCAACTCCATTGGAACGTAAGTTACCACCACATCCAGTAATATATGCCCGCAATCTATTCAGCTTGGAGCTAAATCTGTTGCAACTTGAGGCATTGGCACTCGGACCAAGATTTTGCTTCTCTCAGCCACATTGTGGACCTACCAATCTGAAGATCCACTTTGAAAGTCTGATGCGACAATTAAACCAGCTGATACCCACATGGCTACTTGCCAAAGGTACTTTCAGAACAACCTTGGTTCATCTTTCACAGCATTAAATGTTATAAGATTAAACCTTCTTAAGTCTTGACTAAGAAACACAGAAGCCATCAAAGAATTAAGATCAAATCCTAATTTGCTAATTTCTAGACCCGATAAAAGACTCGGGATAGGTACTAATGGATAGATCCGACTACGTTTCCAAACTTCAGTCCATTTTGCAAGACAAGAGTATGTTCTTTCGTGAAACGATACAGGAAGATTAAACCGCGCAGGATGAGCTTACAGTCACACGTGTTGAATTAGCAAAAATGTATGAACCAACTACATATCGCAGTACTAGAACAGCTAACTCCAGTGGGTTTCCACCCTCCACATCTTTATGGATTACCCAAAGTACATAAACCACAAGTCCCTCTACGACCGATAATCGACATGTTAGCCTCAGCCACTCACTCACTTATGAAGTGACTTGTGGATTTGCTCGAATCAGTACGCAAAGTGATATGCAAATACACCGTGAGAGACATTTGCATTTGTAAAACGAGTGGAATGCATAAAGGTAAATGACAAACCAATGCTTTTTTAACGTTGAGTCGCTTTTTACAAATGTTCCATTGATGGAAACTGTCAATTTTATATATGATTACTTGGACGAAAAGAACATAGATGTGAGTATTCCGGTGAGGAAACTGAAGAAATTAATCATATGGTGCGTCTTCAGTAGAGTTTTTATTTGATAATGTTTTCTACAGACAAATCAACGGTGTTGCTGACATTTTCTTCGCTGTGATTGAACGTGAACCTATATAATCCATCATCGCTTCGTTTGATTTCTATTGTCCCTACACGTATGCTACGTTTATAATCTTTGATTCAAACACCTATGTTCCCAACCTGTTAAGCCAGTTAAACAATGCGCACTCATCGTTGAAGTTCACCATCGAAAGCGAAAAAGTTGGTAAACTGGCCTTCTTGGACGTGTTGTTCAGCCGGGAAATCATGGATCATTAAAAAGAAGTGTACTTCGGAAGACCACATGGGTAGGCTAAGCTACGCTTTTCCTGAGCTTTGTACCCTTGTGGTACAAACATAATCTTGTTCGCTGCTTGTATTTTCATGCTACGAAAATTTGCAGCCAAGAGACACTTAAGGTCGAAAAGATCCGTATTCTCCAAACGCTGCAAGATAACGATTACCCGGCACCACTCATCAAAAAGTATACAGTGATCCGCGTTAGCGTGAAGTGATTACAACCGTTCCTAAGATGGACGTGTTCCTATCAGTTCCATCCAAAGGTGATATTCCTTCGATCTGCTGGGCAGAAAAATTATGAACCTTCGCGGTCGCCTACTCACGCGCCCTTGCAGAACTGTTTCCTTTATGACCCAATGTCTCAAACACAGACTTCCGGTTCATTCTCAATCCTACATTATATAACAGTTTACTTGCACCTGTGGTGTGAGGTACGTTGGACACACAACTATGCGTCTGTCTAAACGCATAACGGAGCAGTGCCCAGAGGGTTTACGGAAAGGCATTGTCACTCGTATCAACAGTTCCATCCTGGAATATCTGGTCGAAAGCGGACACCAAATTAGGACCCCTGATGCCTTCAAAGCACTTTTTCGTTCCGAAATGGTCCCCCAAAGGCCTTAGGAAACAAATATTCCGGACCGCCGACGCGATCGTAATTAGGATAATACAACCGGAACTATGCAAACAGAAGACTTTGTTGCAGGGGTTTCTTCTACTTTGGCCTTAATTAATCTACCAACATTCATCACTTCGTGTGCTGACTGTGACCGAGTGATGCGCTTGGCATGTCACTGATCAACCAACACATGCTCTGTCACCTGAGATAGACGACTTTATCGGTCCAGACGTTTGAATTTCTTACTGTCGTGATTCTACTAATCCAGCTTTGCTTCCTCAGCTGTTTATACCCTAGCATCCCGTTTTAATTGTAAATACATAGAGATTTATCGAAAAGAGTGCTGTTCGCAAACTTACGTTTTTGCAAATCTGTTCAGTTTTCAAGTTTGTACTGAACCTAAATGTTTGTTGTTCTTGCTATGTTTGAGCTGATTACTTTAATAGATTTCAGCGCGTCTAGCTCCTACTCCACACACGTTGACCATTGATTCAATGTTTCCGAATTTCTCATATCCATCTTAAATAAATACATAAGTTGTTTATTCTCGACAGTGCGAGACACACCTGCATAGGCATGCTCATGGTAATACAAGAATGATCGGTAATTGTACACCTATGTTACAAGTTAACCATTTGCAAACTAGATTTATGTATGTGTATATGGGTTTGCCTGTGATGGAGTATGGGCCGGCTCCGTTGATGAAACGTGGCTTCCATCCACATGCTTCCTGGTCTTATTTCTTTGAGTTTGCACTGGATATGCGGTGTGTGAATGGAGCTGTGGGTGGTGGAGCACAAGCCACCTATGGTCCCTCAGTAGGCACAGGCGTCCTGTGGCTGTCCTGTGGAGGCCACAATGACAGGCGAATCCGGAACCAGATGCCGTCAACCATGTGGCCATGTCGAGTGAAGTTGCTTATGTCATCATCATCATTATACACGTCAGCTAGAGGTGGGAAAACACCTCTGCGATTGTGCCGCAAAGTTGCTAATGTAACGCTGCATGTGGGATTGTGTTTGATCTGCTTGTCACTGCAAGAAAGCATCACTGGCACCCTTCGAAGTAGGTGCGTAACGTCTGTGAACGGGGTAGGATTATCTTGATGGGCAAGAGGTGGCGACGTTATTTAATAACGAGTCACATCAGCCACGTGTCAGGGCTGTTAATGGGACACTTCTAGCTTTATCTAAGGAGAACGCTAGTCAGGCGGAAACCCATCATGTCCTGAAACACTGTCGGCAAACCATTCGCTGGAACGAAATTGACCCGGACCACCCAGTTGGTACCACGAGGAGGTTGTTCGGCAAACCAGCAGGGAATATGTAAATACGCTACGACGGTGCCGCATATATTTCTGTAAGGCTGTCTCATCTTCCAATCACAATATAACTGAAAGCTCACATTGTTGGTGCGTCTACTTTGTGCCGTAGGGGTTGGTAGCTGATATGTAGAGCTCAGCGTTCTGGAATGTTGATGTTATTGACATAGCTGGAAGCCACTTGCGGCTTGCTGATTAACCCGAATTTACTTGGCTTGCATCGCATACTAAGCGGAAGAGTTACGAAGATTAGTAGTACTAACTATCGTTGGTAAAAAGCCAGATTTCAACCCTGTTATAGTTTTCATCTCAGAAGAAAAATAGAGGAGGCTTGCGTTTGCTGTTGTAATCCATTAGACTGTACTTTTGTTGCCAACAAATCATCGATAACCATTCCGGTTAGAGCAGGCATCTCCTCATAGCGCTGGTGGAAATTTTGAATTATGTAGTGTCCTCAATTTTCTCTTAAGAGTGAACCTTTGTGTGTTCTAGACTCTCGCCTATTATACGGTATGCGCACTACGGACAATTTCCGAAAGGGTGAAGCGAATGTGTGTCGCTTTTCCACCCATGTAGCGGCTGCTTGACTGAGTGTAAGTTTAGTAACTCCCCTAGAACAGCCACTTTGCTTCGGATTTGTACCCAGTCACTATGCGATGGGTATGGTCCTCAACTGGCTTCCATTGGACAGCCGTTTGTGCGCTGGCTTGCCGAACAACCTCCTTGTGGTGCCAACTGGGTGGTTCAGGATTTTCCTGTTCCAGCAAATGGTTCGGCGACAGTGTTTCAGGACGTGGTGGGTTTTCGCCTTGCAAGCGTTCTCCCTGTAAACATCCAAAAATGTCTGTTTAACAACACTGCGACTTGGCGGGTGTGCCTCGCCACTAAATAAAGTCACTGTCCCTTGCCCTCCCTGAGAGGCATTGTGCTTCAAGGGTACGTTGGGCCCCTGGTCCTTTACGGACCGAAATGCGTATGAACCATCCATTTGCTCACCGGCTCCCAACGGGTTTCGACGCCCTCACATCGCCCTGCTGCCTTATAGGTTAGATCTTTGATCAAAGGCTCGGGGTAGGACCCCCCTAACACAACCCTCTACTTCGGCCTGGGCAACCGGGTAGTATCACGCCCACTGACCAATCATGGACCACACTTCCTACTACTGCTCCTGCTATGCCTATCTTTTATGCGAACTCAACCGCTCAACCTCCACTCACAGATCATCCCACCTCCCGTCCTTCACCTATATGTACTTTTATGTCTTCTTCGGTCACCGTCACAAACGACCCACTTCTCGCAACTGATGGAAGCAACAGCCAAACTCCCGGTTTTCATTGTCCTGCATGTCACTCCACCTAAGCTCCAGCTCTTCTTCGACCCGGTTCTGCATTCATCCTCGCAGCGTTTACTGTTCGAACTTTGATGCAGATCGGACGACAAGCATGTCTAGCCCGTACACTTGAAACGCTTTCGGTAGACATCTGTTACCTTTCAGGGACCAGATTACAAAGCTCTGGCGCCGTCATCAGAATGTCCTCTCCGGTAAACCCTGACGCCAAATACCACTTGCGGCTTTTCGGAGACCCAGAAGCTGCCGTCTTTGGAAAAGCTGGTGTTAGGGTTGCACTGAGTATCAGGGCTGAATCAGCTCTGCTTGACTAGATCCCAGTCTATAGTCGTGTATGTGCAGTCAGACTACGAGGTTCATGTAACGTAAGCAGGCGTCGAGATGTTAAGCGTGCCTTGTTTGTTGTCTCCGCCTACGCCCCTACAGACTGCAGCCCGGATGCTGTTAAAGATAGCTTTTACCAGCAGCTAATTGAACTTCTGCGTTCCTCCAAAACGACTGTTATAGTCATTCTTGCCGAAAACTTTAACGCACGGGTTGGCCGCCTTCCACCAATCGAACACCACCTTGGGGGTAGTTTTGGTCTCGGTGGCAGTCGATCAGACAATGGAGACAGACTGCTTACTCTTTCCTCTGATCATCGCTTGTATCTTTCGAGCACTAGTTTTCGGCGCTCGAGGAGACAAACTGCTACCTGCCGCCCGCCCTCACAAACGCAAGAGTGCTCCCAGCTTGACCACATAGCAATCAGCTACAGATGACTCGGAAGCGTAGCGGACTGCCGATCGTACTGGTCAACTTATCTAGACTCCGATCAGGCATTGGTTTATGCTAAGATTTGCATGCATTTCGGAGGATCACCTAAGCGCGCTCACTACCGACCGGACGTCGCAAATCTACAAAACCCTGCGGTTTTAGCCAGGTACCAAGCGTCACTGTCAACCTTGCTTGGCTATTGATGATGATCTCGATTCGCAGTAGGCGCATATCAAAGCTGCCTTACTTTCCGCCAGTATCGGCACTTGTGGAGTTGCTCGTCACCCACCGAAGCATTGGATTTCCGCCATCTCCTTGTCGCTGATGAACAAACGCCGATTGATCCCGTCGGATTCCAGACACAGTGAAGAACGCCAATCCCTTGGTCGAGAGTTGCGCAGGAGTCTGCAAATGGTCTGCGAAGCTTGGTGGTGTGAAGGTGCTAGGGAGATGGAGTTTGCTAGTCTCTCTGGTAATACCGGAAAACTTTTCCATCTCATTCGAGGCACCAAAGGTATTCGATTCGGTATAAGTGAAACAATATGCGAAGAGGATGGCACCTTAATTACCAATCTTTAACTGCGGTTAGAGCGATGGGCCGAACATTTTGGCTCGCAGTTTTATTGGCCCCAGCTCCATCTGCTACCTCTGGCGCTCACGCTGGGGCCGAGTGGTCTATCTCCACAGATCATCCCTCTTACCAGGAACTCGAGCAGGAGCTCCGATACATGAAGTGTTGTACAGCCCCCTGCCCTGATGGTCTTCCTCCGGCTCTATTTAAAGATGGTGGCGCTTCGTTGGTTCAAGAACTCTCCACTTTGTTCTCGAAAATTTGGTCGAAAGAGAAAGTTTCATCATTTTGGAGTAAATCGACAGTCATCCCCATCTTCAAAAAGGGCCTGCGCACAATCTGCTCCAACTACAGAGGAATAAGCTTAGTCCCCGTCGTTTACAAGCTGCTGGTGTCCATCATACTTCGCAGGCTATCCCCAACGCGCGAATCGTTGCAACGAGAAGAGCAAGCTGGGTTTCGTCCTGGTCGCGGCTGCATCGATCAAATCTCCGCCAGATCCTCGAGCTCCGTCATGCGTATCAGAGGCCAACGATTGCTGTGTTTCTGGATATTCGTGCAGCCTTCGCTTCTGTCGATCGTACAGTACTGTGGCACTGCCTACTGAGGAATGGTGTCCCCGAGAAATTCTCCATACTGCGCGCTCTATATAGTCTGACGTCGTGCAGGGTTAGGGCTTATGGCAAGCTTTCGCCTACCTTTGTGGTCTCCAGTGGAGTTCGACAAGGATGTCCTATCTCTCCGTTCCTATTCAACTTTGCTATTGAGGATGTCCTGAAGAATGCTCTGAGCGATTCGTTAAACGCTGGTGTTGAGCTCTTCCCAGGTAGTCGAGTTGTTGATTTGGATTATGCTGATGATATCGTCTTGCTGGGTGACGATCCACACGTCATCTAACTTGCACTAAACCGCTTGACGATTGAAGCATCACAGTATGATATGTGCTTTTCGCCATCCAAATGCAAGGCTCTCTTCCAAGACTGGCAGGTGCCTCTGCCTGCACTCACTTGGTGGCGAGACATTAGAGGTTGTGGAGAGTTTTGTCTACTTAGGAAGTTGCATCACTACTGGCGGGGCTGTTGGAGACGAGACTTCGATGCGCATCTCGAGAGCTTAGGCACTTGTGGCGTCGCCACGACATTCGTCTCTCCATCTGAGCGCAGGTCTATTGTGCAACCGTTCTTGCTGTACTGTTGTACGGATGCGAGACTTGGCCAATTCGTAATGATGGCTTGCACAGGCTATGCATCTTCGAGCACCGCGGTCTGCGGTCCATTGCCCGTGTGTGGTGGCAGCACCACATAAGCAATGTGGAAGTTAGACAGCGTGTCTTGGGACGTGGAAGCCACTCGCTCGAGGATCTCGTCTCACTGCATCAACTGCCGGGATTGGGACACGTATTGCATATGCCTGTCCAGCGTTACCCGCGTCGTGCGTTGTTTACGGTTGCTGGACAGGGCTGGAGGACAGTCTACAACATGGACAGCCTACAGCATGGAGAAGCCGCATGAAAAAGCTGACGAAACTGTTGGCCTCGGCCGGTTGTTGTTGACTAATTGGTTGAGGTCCGAGAGATGCGAATACTTGCTGATTGAAGACCTTGGAAGCCATGGCTCAAGATCGATGTCAGTGGCGAACGTGTGCGTTGGTGTGTTGCGGCGTCCTTTCTTCCTCCCCCTAGAAAATGAACAAACTGAAAAATAGATTTCAAAAACTGTGAGTGGTAAACTAGATAAAAAATGCCTCTGTTATTGTTGCTCTTTTCTTATTATTCATACTTTTTTCCTATTCAGCCATGTTTCCGATGGCACAAAATCTGTACCACAGATTGTGTATTTTATATATATATATATATATATATATATATATATATATATATATATGGTTGGCGGCATCCGGTTTCGGATTTGCCTCTCACTGTGGCAAGCCACAGGACGCCTGCGCCTACAGAGGGACCATGGGTGGCTTGCGCTGCACCACCTACAGCTCCAACCACATACCCCATATCCAGTGTAAACCCGAAGGAATAAGACCGGGAGGCATGCGGATGGGAACCACGTTTCATCAACGGAGCCGGCCCACACTCCTTCAGAGGCAAACACAAGCACGCTGTATTTGGGGAATCAAGCGCACACAAGGCGGTGGCTGGACCGTAGTCCGCTCCACACTGAGTGCATGGAACCGCTCTTTGAGCCTAGCACGGCCACAAGAACCGTGCACCCCGTCCCCTCCAGCAACGACCAACTGTCTCCTGGAGCCAGTATGAACGATGTAGTGGGTAATAGACAGGTAGGCACCTTGTCAACATGCACATCAAGCGCAGCCATACCGGGGATATCAAACAACAGCCATTCACTTTAAACGACAAGTTGAAATAAAATAAATCCAACAATGCATACAGATACGGTGGCATAACTCTTCGCTAATTTACCATATGAAGTAAGTGCGTTAACAACAAATCCGTGATAAGCAGGAAATGTCCACAAGTTACTTAAAAATGCTACAAAACGCAACAAAATTACCGAAGATAAGCGCAATTAGTGTAAGCAACGTGGCCAGTTAATGGAACATTATTCAGGGAGGCAGAACAAACCAAATAAAGCGGAATGAAATTTATCCAGCATAAAAAGACCTAGTTTAAGTGTAAGTTGGTTTAGCCCAACTGCGGTGAAGAAGCATCAAGAATGCAACAGTTCCCTTGAATCCCGTGAGGAATTTCTGAGTACACTTCGTCTACATTTTTCTGGGGGTAACTGGGCGCTTCCACAATGGTTTCTAGTATCTTCCGTCTCCGTGTCTGCAGCCAAGACAGTTATAAGGATTGTAAGTGATCTATTGGTATACTTCTTTGCTAGGCCCCACTCTCAACACCAACACCTCATCTGGCCAAGTAAACTCCTTTTTATGTTCCACTTTAATGGTCCGGAATTTGGATAGTATGATCGGTGTTTATGGTATGAACACTCAAGCAGCTCTCGTTGTTCACGTTTAGTTCAATCGTTGAATCCCCCCTGCCTCTGATTCCTTTATTTTAGCTCCACCTCATTCAGTTCATGGTTACATTGCAACAGCCGCATTGCATCGTACCACCTTGCTGCACTAACAATGATTTTTCGGATATAGAGGGTTTTTGCTTCTCATGAATCGTTCGTGTGTACTCCCGTGGTTGTCGCTGTACAATCTGCATCTTTTCGACAGTCATTAGGTTACGTCAGTCTGGACGGTTTGGCCTGACGGCCGCCTTTTTGTGATTTAGTAGATCGACTCGATTGATGCACGCACGACCCGATGCAGTGTAGAAAGTTTATGATGTGGCCCGTTTATCGTTAGTACGGCTATTTATCGAGCGTCGGATTGAGGTGCCTTGTTCAAATCAAAGTCCATCATTACAAGTCAGTTTCGTCGCCGTTTTTGTCCTCACCACTCCCTAAGGAAATAATGGTTCTGGAATATTCAGTGATTCGGCTCATCCCATCACTACCAACCCGGTTGTATGCTGTTGGGATTGGCTCCACTTTTCTTACGCCGTACTTGGCGTATCGACTGATTAGCTACTGGTTCCGCCTCTCTCTCACTACCTCGGTGTTTACGGTGCATTTTGTTCATTTCTGTCCCACTTCCTACCTTTCATTAAATCTACCAACAGCAGCACTTCGAATATCGCCATCGGTCCAATCCTTCCTAGTCATTTTTTCATGGCATCTATCTGTTTGTACGCAGGAGCTGACGGGCACACATCAAACGCGGATCGCATTAACATTTGCCTTCCTAACGCCTTATTTTACAATTCATTCAATTTAGTTGGTTAGGCTCTATGTCCTTGTGGTCACGAATTCAATCATCGACCACTACATCTGGGGTTCCACTCCCGGTTGGCAATTTCTGTCTGAAGAGCCAAGACGACTACGTAACCTGTGGTGGATTGCAACGCCGAAACTACGCATACCCGGAGAATAATTCTTTAGATTATGGTTTGTGTTTTGTTTCTCTTTGTCATGTGATGGTCATTCATCAGCGTATATTGACACGTTCACTGATCCTCCAAGTAGGATGACGTGACTGATAGCTGTCGTTGAGGCGTACTTAGGGATTCTAAATATGCCTATCTACTGGCAACGGGACACCCATTTATGGCTACTGTCCAACGATAAAGCTGATGCGTTGTACTGTTCGCATAATTCTCATGAGATCAGTGGTCAAGTTGAGCTCCAGTTCGACCATCTTATCAAATGCGTCCTACTGCTATCCGTATTGCGCTTTGTGTCTTCACCTTGATTGCATTGAACGGAATTGGTGTAGTTACGTTAATATTAAATACACGTGACTCTTCACTTCACTCTGACCCCGAACTTTTTCATCTGTTGAACTTGCATTTTCTGAATGGAACTCTAAACTAGAATGGATCACACTTATCTTCACCTGGTCCCTCATTTGTTTTAACCTAGCCGTCTGGGTACTCCGTGCATGTAATCATTGTGCGACCTACGTTTCAATTATCAACTCCGCTGTTTGTATCTGTCACCCAACGTTTGTCTATGGAATTGAATTACCGCAAACATCACTCAACACGGGCTTCAACATTTCTGAAACCACCTAAATATTCTCAAGCTTCTCCCAATATGTATGGCTTATTCTTCAGAAAACACATACCTTTGTCAAATCTCTTTAAAGTGAAACATAAAAAATTGTTGTTCACATTACTTTTCGATCAGGGACATACCACGAGGATATTGGCATAACCCTGTTAGTCACACTACTTCTCCCCACTTTCATCGTTGCTCCCTGTCGTCCGCGGAGTGGTTGTACTTTTTACATTACCTATCTGTCTCCCCACTCAGTATCCCCCATCTAAGAATTCGAATTCTCCCTTTGCTTTTTGCACTCGAGTCATATTTGATGAATAGTTTTCTGCTCCCTTTTGAAGCGAGCATCGCAAATATTTTGCGATAGCTGCATTGGCCTCTTGTTGTACTTCCAACCTAATCGAACCGCACGGTAAGTGGTACCGCGGCTCGCGGTGCCCCAGTGGGCACCGACGGCCGCTTCGCCATACCTCATTAAGAACGAACATTTCTCTGCCCTCTCGTTGCTCTTCTATCGATGTCATCAATGTCCTCCGCTTTTCATAAGCCTTGCCCGTAATTCTCACTCTTCTGTTTAGTACGTTAACCAGGGTGTACCGACAGCTGGTTTTGCCTAAGTCCTATTTCCCATCTTTTAGGAGAAGGAGGCGCTGGTCACGTAATTGACCGAAACTCCCTCAGCGTAGAAGAACAGAAGAAATATGATCAAGGTTGGCAGGATAATGCGTTTAACCAATACGCCAGCGATCAAATCAGCGTTCGCAGATACTTGCCTGACTACCGAGAGGGCACGTAAGTACTCAGTAGACTCCTTTTCCTTTTGATTGGTCGGCGGGTGGCCGAGTGGTTTGAGCGTCTGGTCAGCGGTTCGAATCCGCGTAGGGATGGGCATCCTCGCGGTATACTCAGGTCGCTCGCGACTGTTGGTGGTCGCGTGGCAGCGAAGCGCCGCTACTGTTTTTATCTGACACAATCATTATTTTTTCCTTTTGATCGCTGTGACCTCTATTGTTGATCATCATAACTCGCTTTCTAGTGTTTCCGTGTATTCCGTAAGAGTGCATGCGAGGACATTACTTTATCGTACATTCTACGCTCAAACAAACTGGTTTGATTGCACATTTGGGTTGCTATTATATGTTTAATGCTTCAATCGGGTAGCCTTTCTTCAACCTCGACTGTCTCTCTTCTACTTATGCCTTCACGATATGTCATTTTAACGTGGGGTTTCAAACACACTCGGCCTTCCGTTATCCATCTCTGGATTTGCTCGAGGCTCAGTATTTACCGCCAGGCTATTTACTACTATTACGCAGCGAAACTGCCACTTCGATTGATGCTGTTGAAGCGCCCGCTAACATAACTACCAGGCTTAGAGAACCAATCGACATTGCAGCGACAAGCTTGTCAACAAGCGGTTTCTGCCTATTTGACGATCGACCACTGGCACTCAGCATCTGCAGCTCAGAGGGATGCTCATGTAAGTGAAGCACAGCCAAGTGAACAGTGCAGAGACCACCAGGTTAATTTCCGGGTTTCTACGCAAGTGGGCACTATCTTGCAACACAAAGTACGCCTTTTGGTGGCAAATTTCGTCTTGATCGTACATTCAGCCATTCACACAGCTGCACCAACTTGTTCTCTCTCTCTCTCTCTCTCTCTCTGTATGTGTGTGTGTGTGATCTCAGCTGTTAAGTATGTCCTAATCCTGTTTCAATGTGTGAACATTCTAAGTGGATGAATAAATAACTACTTTACTCCCCAAGTGCATGAAACATGCCTAGACAGACACGACTAGCTAATTACTGGATTTTTCTTGAGGATAGAATTTCGCGTATATGTCAACTGGTCAGATAATATGGTGATAAATAATACTAATGTGTGGGTGCTCAGATTGAACAGGTTCGGTGAAGCCTACTTAAAGTGGTCGGGAAATATTTACAGTAGAAAAGTAAGATTAGCGCAGCACGATCGTGGGATCAAGAACGTACTTGAAAAAAGGACTGAATTGCCCGCAATCAATTAGGCGTCGTAGCAACAAATTCATCGACTGGATTGGTGTCTCGTTTACAATGAAACATGCGGTGGAGCGGGGAAAATTAATATGCTAATAGCAGGCCTGTCACAGACAGGGTATGCTAATCTTTCCACATGTAGCAGAGTAGGGAAAGTTTCAGCTCGCTGGAGTGTGGATAATAAGTTTTGATTTTCCGACTGAAGGACCTGCATGGTGTCATCGGGGTAACTCCTGGGAAATAGTATGTTAAAGTGTTTTGTGACAATGAGTAGAACCGAGTCCAATTGTTCAGACCACAAAGAAGGATAAGAATTCTATCCAAGATAGCATTGCTAATCCACCGGGTAAGGAAAGTGCTAATACCGACAAGAAAGTCTTTCATTCACAGCCAACTTGATGATCCGTAACGTAATAGTGAAAATGGCAAGTGTTAATCTTCCGGTTACGTACCGAAATCCTGTGTTATATCAACGGGTGGTTCCAAGTAAGCAACATGTGTGTGTTATTGCAGTAAGAAGAGGCGAACCCAATCGTTCAAGCCTCAAAGAGGAGAAGTGGTATTGTCTGAGATGGAAAATTTGTAATCTTACCGATGCGCTAAATTGTAACAATAGTAAGATACTCTGCTATTCAAAGGGCGTTGAAAGATCCATGGGCTTCGAAAGCGCAAGAGTTTGATTTGATGGCAAAAGTTGACTTTTGGATCAACCGGTTTGTCAGCACGACCTCTGTTTAAGTATCTTGTGAGGGCAGCGAACGAAGAAAAAGCAGAGATGCATTGGATACGTGCTTAAAAAATTGAATGCCTGATGCTTGAAACAATACTGATGATTCGCCATATTTTCTATGAGTTTGCTTACCACCTATATTAGATAAATGTACTTTTACGTAGCGCCTCATATCAGGAACATTCTTTACAAGATCTACATTACAGAAGGCTCTAGGAGCACGGCTGATGGATAATTACCCTACAATGTGCTCCTTATATATCTAGCGAGAGTAGTGGGCGGTGGAATGATGCAGGGATCATGATCACCATTGCGACAAAGCTATATAAGGATCATGTGATCTACAGAGAAAATTGAGAGGCAAATGGGCAAATAGACCATTAAGCGAAGGTTTAGACCCTATGAAACCTAAGGAAAAGTGGCATAAACGCTGTGTCGAGTTGTTGAGTTGTTTTGGTCCTAGACCGGGCCTTTAAGTCATTAATCGAAGCTGGCGGAATGAGACGCAGGGATGAAGATAGGTAAAGAAACCCAGAAGATCGGTATCCATGTATCTCTAAGCTAGCAATAGGTATATATGTAGTGAGTCCATGTTAGATTAGAAGCGGTCTGAAGCTCGTTCCCATAACTCATCTTCAGACTAGTCTTGGCCAAGAAATTCTCAAATAGGGATTTTCATGAGAAATCTCCGTAAAGTAGTGCGAAACATTGCAGCTGTTGAGATCGATCTGATTCTTATTGGTAACCTCTTCAATGCGAATCTCTGCCTGTAGAGGAAGTAACTAGAGCTGATGCTAATACGGGGCTTTGGCAAGCTAATCGAATGCGGTGTGGTTTGTACTTTCTCATTCTCGTTCCACCAAGCAAGGAACTCCGTATTCACACTAGGGTTGTTCAGCATATGGGAGGGAAAACAAGGTTGAGTCTGTGGATCTCGCTAGAGCGGTTTACATCTACCACAATAGTTAAATGTAGCTACTTCCAGTAGGCGCTGAGTAAATGAGCGTTGCATTCTCTCCATTGTTATTCTGTCACTTTTCTTCGAGTTAGTTTTCCCGGATCGGTTGAACACAAAACTTATACGGGGCAATTCTAGATTCCATTTATTTGCCAATGTTGCCGATGGCTGATCTGGCCTTAGCTATGCTACATCCATCGTGTTCGGCGAAGTTCAATGAACCAGAACAATGTACTCAGGTACTGTAAGGCAATTGGCTAGTGGTTCTCCGCTTATTGTCAGCGCATTGATGGGAAGACTACAGCGGTAGGAATTGGCGTTGCTTTTGCGTGCGGAACTTCCATTTTCCAACGGTCTCACCACCAGTCTGAAGCCTTAAGATCGTTCTGTATATGACACAATCCAGTGTCTATACCATTAGCATCAAGGGAGAAGACAATTTTGATATCATATGCGAATAAAAATGACCTTCTGAGGATGAAGCAATTCAGTACATCCTCGGCACACAGTATGAACAGCAGCGGAGCTAGAACGTCACCATGAAAAACGCCGCTACTTACAGGCCTGTGCCTCGATTCCGCACTGCCCACTCTTACCGATTCTGTTCGCTGTGTCAGGTATAATGGGAACCAAGACAGCAGCTGATACGATGTACCGAACTTAATCAATAGACTAACTTATAGTACACCGTCGAAAACTTTATTCATACTGAAGAATACCATAACAAACGCATAACTTGAGTCCATTTCTCGAGTTACAAGATCGAAAAGCTCAAATTGGCATGTTTAGCAGGACCTAGCCGGTAAAATGCCATGCTGCGACTTCTTGCTAAGGCTGCGTTGGAGCCGAAAGTTATGCCTTTGCTCTATACTTCTTTCCATAACCCTTGACGCTATAGGTGTGTAGTTGGTTGGGCGGTGGTTGTCCGTGTTCTGGTAACAGCTACTTTTGTATCTTACGAGAACAACTGCATGCTTCTTGGTGGCAGGTAAGGTACTGCTTCACATTGATAGCGTGGGATGTCTGAACCCCGTACTATCCAAAGCACGGAAGGTATGTCATCCGGCCCGGGACAGAATGACGACTCAAGGGAACTGATCGTCCTTTCGATAGTGTGCAGATCAAAGTCAATGCTGGATTTCTCATCTTCTGTACGTCTGTGTATGTGAATTTGCATAGTCGCACGGATCTATTTGGTCAGTAACCACTATTTTGTCTTGCAGCATTAGTGAGGCTATTATGTAACATCACTAATACTTCAGTGTTTCATTAAAGCAGTAAGTGCTTTAGACTGATTTGCGTTTCTGATTGCAATTTGCTCTTTTACTAACTTTGCCGAAGACCGCGAGCTTCTCCACTCTATTATGAGTTCATTGATGCGTATGAAAGGTTGGAAATTCTTAGTCTTATCACGCTTAGATCTCATTTCGCCTCGACTGCTTTTTCGAGCAAACTGTTCCAACATTTCGCCACTTGCTGATCGAAGCATAGGGAGTGAGCTATCCGCTTTAGGTCCGGTTCCACAAACTTGTGCCGGTGTCCGCGAGTTCAGCTTGATGGGCACGAGAAAGTTATCCAGCTGTAATATCCAGTGCGTCAAAGTGAGTTCAACTCGAAACCAAAGATTCGACTGGGTGTACAGCCCCAGACGATAGGCCGGCGGGCCGTACTGGAGCATCGGTCTTACGATGGAAGAGAAGTGGCGCGGGGAAATTGCTTCAGACCAAATGCAGAAGCTGCGTTTGAGCGCGCAGAGCATGCGCAGTCCGTTTCGATACATACAATTTTCACTAAGCTGGACGTTTTGCAAACCACATTGGACTTTTTGCAAACTACATTGAATGTTTTTCAAATCACCTTGGACGTTTTACATAACAAACCGGGTACATTGTTTTCTAAGCAAAAAATCAGTAAATTGTTAACAAGCAATGAAGAGTGAGGGGACTGGACGATGTTCATACCACATTGTAGTCGTGCCAGTGCAGCCGAATTGTGCAGGCCTTAGATGCCACTGCAAACTTTTCTCTTGATCGTGGAGCCCAATCACCTCGACCAAAAGCGGTGAATATTTTTTCCATCTCACCCCATCGGCCTTCATGTTGTTAGCATGCTTGTGACTGTACCCATGGACCTGTGTAGCTGTGCGAATATTGGGAAATCATACTCCCGTATCGCGTTACTTAGCTTTGGAGGGTCATTGTGAAACACATGTTTTATGTGTGGATTGCGCTGTGCAAAAGAACAAAGTTGTCCATTTTGAGCACTGTGCAGAGCTCCCCTGGGGCGCCCTGCAGATCCCCATTATCCAGCCATCCGAGGACTTCCGGCTACTTGGACTGCCATTCGACTTGGATGATAACCGCCGGTCGAACTCTCTAGACCAATTCAGAGCACAGCTGTAGGAAACATCTCAAGCTTCCATCACGCCCTACCAGCGCATGAGCCTTTTGCGCACCTATCTGTTACCACGTCATGTACATTGCCTCATTAGCGGTGGTGTATCAACGGACCATCAAATCGATGGATAGGCCGGTCCAGGAAAGTATAAAAAATGGCTATTACTCCCCGAGGACACCAACGTCGCTTTCTTTCACCCGTCAATTGAGGATTATGACCTAGGGGTTCCTTGCCTTTCTAGGTTGGTCCCGTTAATTCTAAAGGACCGCCTAGCACGTCATTTTTCACTCTCCTACCCAATTACCAGCTGGGAAATATGGGAACCTTCAACGGCTACCATCCAGCGCCTCGCCATGAAACCCGTAATAATTGGGAACCAAGTCGGCTTTGACGAAAATGACATGAAGGAAACATGGTAGAACTCACTGCTACAATCTGTAGGCGGACCCTTGCTTCGGGAGCTATTTACGACTGGATAACTGGATAAGAAACCCCGAGGGAATTTTTCCCAGACTCTACATCAGAGGAACCCAACTTCGAGCAACTGTGCTTTCGACTGAATCTCAATACTCCAGGAAACAACCATTCGCAAACCCAACTGATCCTCACTGCCAGGGCGCATGCGGACAAAACGAAGCATTTTCCCACGTCTTGAAGTCTTGTACACTAGCCCATGAGGCTCGCTGTAAGAGACACAACGATATGTTGAAGCAACAAACCAACACCATTCGTGGCAGAGGTTCAAATCATACCGGAGCCCCGCATCTCAACGGCATCCAACTGCATCGAGCCGGATTTAATCGCCATCAAGAACTTCACGGCACATGCAATGGACGTGACAATATGCGACACCTACGGAATGACTAGCAGCTATCAACTAAAAAAGATCAAATACAGGGTAGGTGCTCACACGGAAGCCGTAGCCCGCTTTGTGCTCTCGGAATTTCCTACAACAATAAATATCATGCATCATCCGATAATCACCAACAACCGGGGTCATATATCCCCAACCTCCACGAAGTACGTTCGGCACTGGGACACATCAAATTTGACCTATCCGACTTGTATGTATCTATTATGAGAAGATCTCTTACAGTGTACGACACCTACATGCGGGGTGTAATCTCATAAACCATCTCACACTGATAACGTACACTCACACATTCGCAAGTAGTTCCGACCAATTTTTGATGTTTCAATATTACGCCAGGACGCTTGTCCAATCACGGCGTTTTTATGCAATGTCCAAGTCTTGGGCCACACATGAATTTGCCGAAAGCATATGCTCATGATCCGCGATTCCCATTGAAGTAAATCTTGGCTAATTCGATTTCAGGGACCGTAATTGATGAAGCAGGTGACCAAGTTTTCCCATCTCTCTCTATAGGCCATCGCGTATTTTGAGTGGGCGAACCTATGCAGCTGCTGGACTATTGGATCAGTTTAGGCTGTCATGACTCCACCAAACCCAGTCCAGCTTTATTGGCCCACTGCTGCCATTGGTTGTCTAAAGAAGGGAAGTAAAGCGATTGGAGGATGTTCAGGCCACATTATGTTCACGCGAATGCAACCGAACTGTGCAAGCAGCGGGCGATTGTGCAACCCGATAACCCGGTCTTTCTCTGTCCCACTTTGAGCCTTCGCATGTTCCTGTGAACGTGTGGGCGAACTTATGCAACTGGACGACTACTGGGTCAGTGAACGTTATCACCACCAAACCTAGTATAGCTTTATTAGCCTTGTGCTACACGAAACGCTCAAAGTGAGCGACAAACGACGAGAGAACGTCTCTCCGAGGCTGCGGCGGTGCGGCCAAACGTCATCGCCACAAACTGGGATCTGCACCAAGCTTGTGTCCGTCGACGGAAAAACCGCCTACGAAGCTGCTGAAGTCGCCGATGCCACTGAGAACACGGCAAGAAACATCATCATTGCCTACAGAGGATAAGGCGCCAACACAGCGCAGATGTGGATGAAACAACAGAAAGCTGACTTCCGATATGTCGCAGCGCGTTGCAGATATCGCTGAACGGCATACCGAGGACACTTTGCAGCTGCAACAGCGGCTGAAAGAAGGGAATCCACCTATCCTTACCTATCGTTTTTAACGCCCTTAGGGGCAGAGTAAGACTGAATCACCGGCTTTGACCGAACTGGACGACACCGATGATCAAGAGAAGAGCTTGCACAATCGCGCGCTGCTTGCACAGTTCGGTTGCATTCGCATGAACACAATGTGCCCTGAACATCATCCAATCACCTTACTTCCCTTCATTTGATAACCAATTGCAGCAGTGGGCCAATAAAGCTAGTCTTGGTTTGGTCTAGTCACCATAGCCCACACTATTCCAATAATCCAGCAGCTACATAAGTTCCCCACACAAAATACGCGATGGTCTATAGAAAGATATGGGGAAAACTTGGTCACCGCCTATCTGCTTCATCAATTACGGTCCCTGTAATCGAATTGGCCGAGGTCTATTTCAATGGGATTCGTGGTCCACATTGAGATTGCGCATCGCAATCAATTCACAAAGCGTGTACTTCACAATGACCCTCCAAAGCTAAATAACGTTTGTTTGACTACGCGATACGGGAGTCTGACTTCCCAATAATCGCATAGCTACACGGGTTCATGCTTACAGTCACAGGCACACTAACAACACGAATGCCGATGGGGGGAGAGGGAAAAGATATTCACCGCTTTTGGTCGAGGTGATCGGGCTCCACAATCAAGAGGAAGGTTTGCAGTGGCATCTAGGGCCTGCACAATTCGGTTGCACTGGCACGACTACAATGTGGTCTGAACATCGTCCAGTCCCCTCACTCCCCTTTTTTGAACAATTTGCTGAAAGCAATATATCCAACTTGTTTTGCAAATTGTCCAATTTGTTATGCAGAACGTCTAAAGTGGTTTGCAAAACGCCCATTTTAAATTGAAACTAGTATAGGTTGTTCGTGTTCTCTATGGACTTCAAATCGCGGTATGAGGACGCACCGAAATCCTTCCTTGAAGGTGTGGGATGCAGCGGTTGACCGGCCAGAGTGTATTTCGGCTCATCACCACCCTTTGCCAAGTTCATATGAAACCATTTGACTGGGTTAAGTGGAAGATCGATCCATGCATACCACATGGACAGGCGGTCGAAGTCATGCTGACGTCGCAGTCCTCGGGAATATCGTTTATTTTCCAAATCTTCAGGTCATTTACAAATATGACACAAGGCGACCAAAGGAAGTGAGGCAGTTCCTTGATGTGGCTCATGAATAAAGGTAACCCCAGGAACCCATTGATAGAAAGGTACCAGTCCGTTAGATGGCCATCCACCTTTGCCCTCTGTTTTCGCTTTAATAGAAAGTCACTCATCCAGTGTTGCAGTGAGCCACCAATATCGCATCTCTTCGGCTTGTTGAAGAGGATTTCATCGTCGAACGCTTTACTGCCATTAATGTAGATCACATCCACCGACTTCCCCCGGTTCAGCGCTTGCAATCACTCATGCTGCGTCAACCTCAGGTAGCTTATACAGGAGCAGCTCTTCATGAAGCCGTGCGGTACGGGCGCGTCCAGCAACTGCAGTAGTCTCCTTTTCACGATCTTCTTGAGTACTGGCCAAAGTGGTGATCAGACTAATCGGTTGGTGATTGTCCACCTTACTTGGGTCACCGCTTTAGAAATCGGCTTCACTACCGAGCATTTCCAGTTGCTGGGCAGTACACCTTGAACAAATCAATCAAGAAGGGCGATATAATGGCCGACAACGACTTGGGAATCAGCGGTTGCACTGGTAGGCTTCATGCTGTCAAGTAGATTGCGGACATCTTCCACATCGCAATCCAGGTTCTCGAGTTCAGCATGGGCTGCACATGTCGATCTTGGTATAGACGCGTGTCCACTTACAAATACAGAGAGCACGGACGCATGTTCGGCACAGGAAATCAGGGGCCTTCTGTCAAGGCCCTCCAACATTGCTAAATCGTCTGTAGCTCTTAGGCGCTGCTTCGCGTAAGCGAAGATTCGTTTGGGCGCCATCTTTGCTGCGGTTACAAGCTTCTTTTCTAATTGTCAATGCTTCTGAACTTCCGTGCCGTAGCATAGATTCCGTTGCTTTTTGTACACCTTTTACTCGTCGGTGTAGTCAGACTGGAGGAATTTATTTCACTGTATGCGTCGCCGTCGAGTCAACTGGTCATACTCTCTGTCGAACCAGTGTGACTTCATTGGCCAAGCTTTGCGATACTTGGTGGATACAAATCGAGCGCACAGCTATTTTACACTCTAATTTATGGTGGGCGGACAGGCTTCAGCAGATGGATCTTGCGTCAGCAACCAGTCCACTTGACTAGCGGCTCGATGGAAACCACCGAAGTCAGCCTTCCATTAGTTATAGGATGGCTCCAGTGGACGTAGATGCCGTTCACAGCCATAACGTCAAGTCCAGGCACGAAGCATCTGTGTGCGGTGTAGTGCAGATAAGTTGTGCTTCCCCATCCTCAAACATCATCTCAGCAACCTTCGCCTCGACTTCACAATGCCCGGGGAGAATTCATACCTCAGGCTAGCATATTTGTGGGAAGCTAAAATCATTCATGCGCTGAAAGCGGGTACGACTCATCTGGTTTCGGACATGCGGCCAGCAATCTAAACAGCAACTTCACGGACTACGATAAGCTACACCCACCAACAGTACGCCACGCTTCAGCTGAATCGAGCACCACAATTACTTGCATAGACCATCCTCACTTCGGTAGGCGCAATGAGCACCGAATGCATAGCAGTAGCACCGCGGTCGTTCAGTTGTCTGTCTCACCATAATCACGAGTATCCCTCGATCTGCACTTTCTGGACGGTTAACTCAGAATTCAATCAGGACTCAGCGAGTTCTAGTACGTCCCGTCGACGAAATGCAACGGAGTGGTACAGATCGTCACGTTTGTTCCGTAAACTGCAAACATTAGTAAAGGCTACGCGCAATCCACGGTAGGTACTACTGACCGTGCATGGAGTGTCATAGACCTGTTAATGTGTTTTCGACGAACCCGGGGAACCACCCGAACATTTACAACCTTAAGACAATTTCCCCACTATTAACATGCGGCTTAGGCTCAACGATAGCGTACTTGAGTTTATTATGATTCGACGGATCCATAACTGGGCGAATACATATATACCGACTTTTTAGCCTACCGAGCGGGATAGTGTCAACCTCGGACAGGCTTTATCAACTCGCAGAGACCAGGTCCTCCTCTCATACTTTTCAAGACGGGCGATTTGCTTCACTGTTAACCCTTGTTCACCAATGTCGATTAGTCTGTCGATCAGACTCTGCAGAAAAGACGTGGTTATAGCCATCCTGAGCATCTACATCAGTTGACTCTGGCGTATGAAATATCATGAGGTTGCAATGCCGCTGGTCACCTTCAGTTGCCCTCTCATTTTTCCATTGCATTTTCCATTGGCATTCATCGCTTATGCTATCGCGCAGCGGGGCGTAAGTGCCTTGAGGACGCAACACAGGCATAGACACACCACCTGAGCCCCCATTAACGGACGGACATTGTTCTTTGGAGTTAGCCTCTAGGCATGTGGGCTCCTTCGAACACAAGGGTGACTGGGATTCCTACTGTTAAGAAGAACGCATGGAGCTCCTCGCTATGGCTTTCTAGGTTTCTTGAGTGGCGTTGGTTGCACTTTACCCTTGCACTACTTACATAATATTGGGACAAAGTCACGCTGAATTCCACGCAGAAGTTTATATAGATCTGTGGATAAACCACTGTAAGAGATGTGAAAATTCACATGAGAAATCAAGCATGTGATAGCAACTAGCTCTATGTCCAACAATTTTGCGGTGAGTGTCACAGAATGTCTGTTTCGTCATTACGAACGGCTTAGCAGGTCTTCCGGAAAAAGGGAATCAATGGAACCTCTAGAACATAACTTAAAACCAATATAATATCTGGTGAGATGCTTATGCACAACAAACTGATCGATAATCACCAAAGTGACTTAATTTGTCAGGAATTAAAGCCGAAAGACTGCAGTGTACAAGGTAATAAACGGCGCAAACCAACCTGGCAACAGAGCGAGGAAAGCCGACCGATGAGCGCTATCAACAGTCAATAAATGTTATGCTACGCTCACGGTGATCCGAATGTCTCTAAGGTATGTACTGTTATATTTATCTGTACTCACCAACCCCTGCTTATTCCATGGTTTGAGAATCGTGAGGTCGGTATCGAAGTAAGGATTTTGCGCACATTCATAGAGGCAGTAGGTGACATAGGTATCATCGATACACTAGTGGAAGACGTGTGATGCTTTGTATTGAGAACTTTTAGGACAGCCGCATGAGTAGATTACGCTGCATTGATGATATTAAAGTGCTCAGTAACATTGGGAGACTTGTCGTCTAATGTAGAATGGTTGGCAAGAGACAGTCAGGTGCTTGAGATCGGTAATTTGGCGGGAATCTGACACGGCTAGAAGCCTTGACGATATAGAGCTATTTCATTCTGCCTTTGAGACTAGTCTGGTAAGTACTGACTCACCATATTCCATAAACTGGGTTGTGTGTTGATTAGTGCGAGTTAGATGTCTCATGTTTCTATGGATATTATGTGCAATGGGACTGAAATACTGTTTTTCTTGGCTTTCATACAGTTCGACAGGGTAGCTAAGTCAACATGATATTGCTCAATGAGAGATGATGGTTGTACTTTGACAGAAGGGCACTGGTTGCGAGTTAGCACATTCAGATTTTCTAACAGGTACGGGTGTCTGCATGACTGCACAGCCTGAGAAGATATGCGCTGCGGAGTTTCCGGATGCGGAGTATTTCTGCAGACAAACAGGTCGAAAGGTTACCGGTATTTTTGTATCTTTCGCTTTTGGATATTTGGGACGGTTTTCGCCATGGTGGTGACGAACCTCATTTAATCCATATAGAGTAAGAAATATTTTGCGTCGTTTAGGCAATTTCTTTTCCTTTAGAGAACGGGCAGATGGGTGCTTGACACCTCTAGTACTATAAGAGCTATCAAGGACGGGAAGTAGGGCCCAATTACTCTCAGCTTCATTGTCTGTGTCCCGCATATCGGAGTCGCTGTGCTGTGCAACACATGTGGTCCTATTAGCAGTAGCACCATCAATGGAAGTTACAGTCGATGCAGTGTCAGTTTCGACATCCTCTGCCGTTCGAGTTGCGATTGATCTCGCCTTATTGTCGGGAATTTCTGCCTTAGAAGTGCGTTTGAGTCTACA
This sequence comes from Dicrocoelium dendriticum, assembly GCA_944474145.2. Taxonomy (NCBI): domain Eukaryota; kingdom Metazoa; phylum Platyhelminthes; class Trematoda; order Plagiorchiida; family Dicrocoeliidae; genus Dicrocoelium; species Dicrocoelium dendriticum. Next base: position 81,650,303 of record OX104063.1, read on the forward strand.
TTTTGCGTTAGGGTCGGGCTGGTGACATTCGTACTTTGCGGCACACTTTCTTTGCTCTACTTGAGTCACACCAGATGAAAGAAAGACTCTTTTTAGCGGCGTCATAACAGCGAAAATTGGCCTGAGGTCCCGTTAAATTTATGCTCTAAGAAAGTTTTGCTAAGCTCTTGGCTTTTAAAGGTAAAGGCAATGGGCAACATCGAACTGACCCAGTCTTTTTTGATCGTTTGTAGGTGCAGCGATTCGGGGTCATTTTGTACACATTTGACACTATGTGTTTTACTTTGTCGAATGCAAGGCGGCCAGATACGTTGAAAATTACTGCGTTGTGGGTACAATTAACGCTTTGCTTTACTTCGTTTGCAATAGATAAGAGTAGCTCATCTGCCGTTTTCAGGTCACTAGGGTCATCAGATTTATAAATATCCGATAACTGACCTAACAGCATAATTTTTGACAAAGTTCCATTAACAACAAGCCATGCGTTCTTAAATATTTTTACTTCGTTTTCATGGGAGTCAATTTTACTAAGCGCTTCGGTCAGTTGATTAGTGTGAACGTCTCCGCATCCCTTCAACAGATGAGCAATCTTCCGGTGTGGATGAATTATGCTTTCTGTCGGCTTCTTGGTCGCCAGACCAGAACTATTTTGTTTTGACCGCATAACAGATTACTTGGGGATAAGATGCTGTGGGTAAAAAAAACTTGGTAAAAGATAAACAAAACTGACCGGACTTAAAATTAATGTTGTATGAAAAAAGACGGATGGACTGAGATGCTGTACTTTATATCTCTAACTGCTAGACATTACATCTGTCCCACGTTATCGACGGATATTCTGTCAAGCACGCACAGCGTTGTGCGAACTCTATCTCACTTATACTGCATGTTCGAAGCAACGGCATTTAGATGGCTTTTATCCTCCCTCGAGACTTTTCACGCCGTAGCAATCGGGAGGACATCTAGTTATTATTATTTACCATTCACTTTTTTTGTCTTTCACCTTCCCAGCTGCAAGACTCAAACGTTCCCTAGTGACCTTCCTCAAACTTCGGTGGTTATATGTTTCCACAATGAGGCCTGGTCTGTTCTGCTTCGTTCCGTGCATTCTGTGATTGATAACTCGCCACCTACCTTGTTGAGGGAGATCATCCTCGTCGACGACTTTTCCGACCGAAGTGAGTCATGTGGAACGCACGTTCAACGATTACTCTCTAGTCACCTCGTCGACGAATTAGATATTTTTCCTATTGCACTTGAGTAAGGCTTTTGCGGAGCAGCACGCTCCATTAACGGCTTCGTCGATATTCTTTGATCCAGTTTGCTGATGTCATTTCTTCTTGTCGTAGCTTGATTTTGTTCTCCTGCAGATATATTCTTCTCAAGCTGCGACTGTTCCTACAACAGATTTTGTTAAGCCCCGATGCTCTCCATTATGTTATTCTACGATCATACAATCTCTCACCACCAGGTATTGGGGCTCAATTTCCCTGAAGTACAACTATCCTCCTAGTTCCGAAGTCTTTGAAGATACTTCGAACTGATCTAGGTCATGACTTCAGATATGTTTGGAAACAACAGCTACACTAACCGATTCTTTTCTAACTTCTCTGAACTTGTATCATCCTAGTTCTCTTTCTCATCAATGCCCACTGCAACCTCGGACTTGCACTTTACGCTGAAACAATCTGGAGAGCCACTGCAGCTCGTGCGTGTATCAAACCGATGACCACTTTCATTTTCATGTAACCAGTCTTAAACTAGTCCACTTTGTTTTGTTCCCTAACACCAGATACTGTCCGGATATTCTCTACTGAAATTTGCTGACCAATGGAAACGCATTCCACACATTGTACCGATGCCTAATAGTGGGTGGTAACTTGGCACTATGCATTGCCGTTTAGTGATGCATATACGACATTTTAATGTCCGCTGTGTACATTCCCGGCATCTTGGTTTCTTATTCCAATGGGATTGTGTGCATCGGGTCATGTGGAAACGAATTTCTCTCAGTTGCTCCTGTGCTGCAGGAGTCCGTTGCTGTGAATTACCCATTGCCATACCAGCTTCTAAGCGCATGTGCATACAGTTTACCTTAGTTCACCCACTTGTGACCCCAGCACCAAAAGATGTTTGATCCAGCTGTCATGACTTGCAACAGCATCACATCAATACTTTACGGCGGGGGCGTAATAAGGAAACCTGCAAAAATAACATAGAGATAGTGTTCGGATGAAAGTATTGACGGTTGGGTGCAAATGACCAGATGTGGGCGATCCGTTAATTTCACCGTGTTGGAGCAGCTCTCTGACTGTGGATGTGACCGACCCGGAGCCCCTGTTCAAGAAGGCTGCATGTACCCAACTATCGGGTCGCGTTACTTCTTAGCGCGAATACGCGTGCTATCATCACGCATTCGAAAGCCGCGGACCTTCACTGCCAGCGTAAGTGGACACTGTCAATTTACTGGTTTTCTTCTGTTATTGCCACTTTGTTCATTCACGGATCATCCGTATCAACATTGCGTCACTTTTCGTATGTACATGTATCGACTACAAAATAACCGTTTCTTTTTGCGTTCAGTGACTCGCTTCATAGCCACTTCCCTTCACAACAGACCATTCCAGAGTGTGCAGCTCGGTCAACTGAGTCAACCGCGACTCGTATGTCTAAAAAAATAACGATCGTTAGCCGGCCGAACTTTTGACAATGCTCGAGTATCCAGCGGATCATAAAGATTTGATCGATACAACCCCAACCAGAGCGGAATCGAACTTATTATTCGCATATGTTCTGTTCGCGAACTAGGCCGAACCCTCTTACAAAGCAGGGCTTTGAGCCCTTTTAGTGCAACACAGATTGGACAAGTCCCTCGATGATTACCGCAATCCGTCCGGGCACCATTTTTGGCAACTTGAATGATATCGGTTAGACGCCAATCGGATGCAGTTGTTTTACTGATCTCATTTTCTTGGATAAAGGTAGTTCCCATACAAGTAATAGGCCTCCATCTTTGAATAGAGCCGGTGGCCAAGGACTTTGTTGCTCATCAGGATGCGAGACTTATAGACTACCTTAGCCTCGGATTGTGGTGAAGCGTCTACATACAAGGGAGCACTGTGAATTTCTAACTGATAAATTATCGGTGCTTTAGGCCATTTACATTGCTGTTCGATGTGTTCAGCCCAACGCACAACTCGACGTTATTGACAGTAGTTTGGCTTTCTATTGCTTTCGCATAAAACCGCATTCAGTCGGGTTTTTTATTACCATTGTATAGGATCAGGGGGGAAAGCTTGCGAAAATTCACCAAGTTAGCAGCTTGCTTCATCCCGATGACCCACTGTATCCACCAAGCCTCTCGATTTTCACTGATAAGTTTCTTGAGCTTGGTGTTGGTAGCCCTGAGTAGTGAATGATACGCAACGCCAGCTAGAATTACTCGACGGGCTTCGAAATCTAGGGAAATTGTACGGTGACCCATGGAAATCACAGACCGTGGTCGAACAGTTGTGTGTCGTTGTGGATGTGCGCCCAATGCATCTCAACGTCTGAGCCCAAAGCATTATTGGGACTTGTAAGGCGCTCAGAACATTTGTCGCAGAAAGCTTAACCAATTCAAGTCGTTCCCGGTGACGCTTCCGTGTACCACCAAAACGTAGAGCTACCTTAGCTACCTTAGACTGCCGGTCAATTTGGAGCACATGTCTGGATTCCGAACACGCTCTAGTGCACGCACTCTTGGCGCTAACTCTTCCCGCTTCAAAAAACTGAGCACGTGTATCTTACATGCGCAAGCTGCAATCCAACGTTCTGCTTACGAACTGGTCAATCAATTGTCAGTGACAAATAAGGTTTGGAAGCGAAACGCTGACTGGAATCGTCCCAAGTGTGCCATGAAGAATGCCTTTGACACCTCACTGTACGCCAAATATGTAACGTCAGAAGTGTTCATAGATCTGAAACGTTGATCGGTTTGCTCGAAGCACCCACACGGGCTCCAATAGGTACTGCGTTTCAACATATCCACAGCACCATAAAATGACGGCAATCAATTAGCCTTCAAATTCATTAGGAACCTTGGTTGATGGCAGGGACCCATGGGATGGAGAAAACCAGTGCAGTCGGGAAGAGCCGAGAACTGTTCCCCCTCAGCTGGAACACGCGTCCAATAACACGGTTATTTAGATAATAGATGAGGTAAGTGGAGAGCTGACCGATTCTCAGCCGCGTCAATTAGCCTGTTGGGTGGACCATTTTAGAGAGCAGTTCAGCAAGCCTGCTGCGACATTGTCACTTGCTGACGCCTGAAGTTGTCTTCTCAGTTCCCCGTGACAACTGGGGTTCACCAGGGTTGTTGTTATCTACTTGCCTCTTCAACCTTGTGATCCAAACGATCACAAATGTCTCCGTTCTGTCAGCCTCCTCCGTAATGGAAGTTCTAGGTGACTTACTGACAAACCTGTAGCATACGGACGACATAGCGACTCTTGTGTCTGACGTGGTAGCTATACTAGCACTTCCGAACAGGCAGACACGTTGCGCTGCAACTTTCGGCATGGGCTTTGCACCTTCAAAGTCCAAAATATTGTTGCAGGACTGAATCGATACGCCACTGATTCTGGCTATCACTGAACAGCCGCTGGAAGTGGTGGATCGGTTCACCTACCTTGCTAATTGTGTCACCTCTGGTGGTCACATCATCGAGGAAATAACTTCTCGTAACACAAAGACCCTGTGTCTGTAGAGAGACTAAACCATGTATAACGACGGTGGGACATCAACCTGTCAGTGAAAGGTAGGGTGTATAACGTTGTGATAACGGTGGTGTTACTGTATGGATCGGAGACAACCTGCTCGCCTTGCGAATATGAAACGCTTGTCGTGTTTGACCATTGGTGCTTGCGGAGTACTGTTTACTTTTGGTGGGTACACCGGGTGAGCAATGCTGTGATCCGCCAGTTGGTTTTTTGAAGAACCCTTCTGGTGCCTGGTTTTTGCTAATTCATAACCCCTTACGTTCCCTAGGCTGTCTTTCGTGTGCCTATTGACCGGCATCCTCAGCGTGCGTTATACGCCGTGGCTGCACCAAGTTAGGTGTAAGCACGAGATGGCCAGTCTGTGGCGTGGCATACAAGCTTGCCAAAATGACTGAGAGGCCTGATCAGACTGGTGCGTATCATCATCTTGGTTAAGGATTGCCTACATCAGTTGTTGGCAACCCTATCAGACATGCCCCAGTCGTGTAGTCAGTGGCGTTCCTGTATTCGATTTCTTGCATCGGGTTGCTAATTCTCGTTTTATCCTGATTAGTTTAACGCACCTCCTTGGTTTCATTTTCTATGTGCTATATTGATGTTCAGCCACATCTTTTGCCTTATTTCTTGTTATTCTTGCGATGTGAGTCATGGTAGCTGGATCTAGTACACATCGGTGCTCAGATCATAGTTCTCCAAGCGAACTAAACTGAGCTGAACTGATAAACGGATATCATTCTGGCCATTAGATCTGCTCCATTCACGTTAGCTTTCTTCACAATCCGCTCAAATTATCTCTGCTTTTCTTTCATGCACTCCAAACGAAATCCCTTGTAAATCTTATGAGGCTCTCTTGTTGTTTCCGCTTTTTTGCTGAGTCGAGATGCCTGTTTCTACTGTGCGGTAACTATAAGCCCGTTATATGCGCAACTCCGGCACTGGACGTTAGCTCTTCCTTTTCGCTACTAGTCGACTTGTCTGAATAAATGCTTACTTTTGGTGCTATGCTTACCGACCTACTTCGTCTTCACTTTGACCTTACATTTTCGGGATCCACAACTCACTCATGTGCACGGCACCGATAGTTGATACTGAACCATGCGTCGCTGTTCAGAACACACTAGGATCATGGTGTAATGCTTTTTTGTTTCATCACTAGGCGAAATTTCAGCTTCAGTGCGTGTTCACTACTAGGTGCATCGGAACAGCTGGATGATATCCGTTCCCATGGCTGTTTTGCTGGCTGGGAAAAGAGCGCGTACCCAAGTTGAAGCGATTGTGGTGGACGTTTTGTTGCATGAATTTTGCAGTAAAATTCGTATTTGCTCTCAGGTTCTTTCATGTCTCTGATTTGTATCAGGCTTAGCACCGAGGACATTTTATATCATATGCTTCCGTCTACCCATAATAAATCAGATTAATTGGCAGTATATATGATTTGAGCGGACTCATTTACTGAGTCCGCATTGTTGAGGGCACTCGACTTCTCTTTTGGTCATACCGCCGTCAACGTATCTGTATTTGCACCGGCTTGTGCTCTTGAAGTCGTTATAACTTGGATCAAAAGCGATGAGTAATGTGAAGTTGCTCTCTCTTTTGTATTTGACTACGAAATAACCGTAGGTCGCTTTTATAGCCGTTTCTAGGACCATTTACGCACCAATGGAGTACATTACATTGCGTTGCTTCAGGCCACTGCTTCACGATGTTCCAGTCGGGCCAAAGGCGCTGTCAGATAAATTCGTCAGAAAAGGCCGGTAGGTACATAAGCTTTATCTGACCAGCTGTCTCCTTTTTCCTGTTCGCTGAGTGCTCGCTGGCCTATCGCGACACAGACGAGTATTTTCACTCATGTAATTTTTGTGGCAAACGTACAAATTACCTCATTTCTTTTGTCAGCCCCAAATTATACTTCTCTTGCTTGTGTTTTGTTGCCTCTGTCGCGGCAGCGATTTTGCTAACACTGTGTTTTGAAACTATTTTCGTTTTTCTTTGTCGTCACCTTCAGCCCAATTTGAGCTTTCTGCTTCAGTTCTCCCCATCATGATTTTGCCTCAGTGTACTGATCAAAATACCTCCTTGATAGAGCCTCTAGTTCTCTTAGTTCTCCATTCCTTTGCTCTGAATTCCCATTGAAAGCCTTGGCTTTTTAACGTGTCTTTTTCTTAATTACCCTTCTCCAGCTTATCTCAAGGCAGATTTGGATCTCTATATGAGTCGGTTGAAGATAGTGAAAATCGTACGATCGACCCGTCGGGAGGGGCTAATACGAGCGAGAATGCTCGGTGCACGCGCATCCACTGCGGAAGTAATCACCTTCCTTGATTCACACATCGAGTGTACGAAAGGTGAGTCGTATTGGTTCCCTTTCGCAGATATGGCTGCATAGTGTTATCCAAGGAAGCATACTTAGTCCTTCTCTTTTCCTACGCCACATACAACGATATCAGCATGTCAATCAAACATGGCATACCATTTTTACTTACGAATGACTATAAGATTGTTTTGTGGATATCGAGGAAATGAAATCCGGAGCACAATGTTGCTCATTCAAGAAGGCATCAATTCAGTCGAGAAATTGTATGACACGACCGATAACCTTCTCGGCTCATGAATCCAGTATCACGCACTACGAGTGTTCGATCCCTGAGGAGTCGTTATCTCATTGATGAACGCAGCTGTGTAAAGCTGTCTAGTTATGATTTAGTAATACGATCATTTTCCAATTTCAGCTTTTCAGAGCTGGTCGAATATCAAGTATTGTAGAACCGGCAATTCATACAGTCTATCGAAATTAAACTTTTCGAAATTCTTTTCCCATCCTTGAGTACTGTAGCATCAATCATAGAAATATGCACATAGGCGAGAGAAAATCCTTGGAAGGGAAGCAGTAATCATTCAAGGAGCATTTGTCTGTTAAAGCGTTCATTTTGGGCTATCAAGATGTTGACAGAAGCTTTACCTCGAGTCTCTTTGGTTGCAACCATTAAAGCACAATTAGACGCCGACGCACAGTATGGTAAACCAGAGCACATACTCAATTGCAACGTGACTAGTCAGAGGCTTCGGAACAAGCAAACTAATTGTACCAAGAACCAGGATAGCTGTCCACTCTAGCTTCTTCCTAGTCAGAAATAGCTTACCAGCTGCCATCAAATTTTGTACGCACGCAAGAACATTCCGCATTAAATATCGAAGTTTTCTAGACCAGAACTTCATCATGTTCATGTTTTCGTGAGAAAAATCGCCAAATGACCTGTTGCAGGATGGGCAAACTATATGTTACAGAAAACCGCAGCTCCAACAAGACACAGTATTTCGGAATAATAACAACCCAGGTACTGCTGAATACCTATCTCACGCATGCAGATGCATCTCCATAACTGTAACTAATGGCCTATCCTTCTTACAGGAATAGTTTCTCCCGCATCCGTGAAATATACATATTATTCTCGTTATCGCTCGTCTTATGTCTCTGCAGTTTGGAAGCGTGTGACTGAACTATGCACTTCTTCATAAATTCAGGCAATTTCCCTATTCGCTTTTCTGCTGGCCACCATGTCTTTCCTTGAAATGACCAGTCTCCCTGTCCGTGTTCCCTTGGGTACACAGCGTGACATTATACCAACAGAAGTTCGCTTTTTTTCTCTCGTAACACCTTGGATCTACTGCACAATTTTTAACTTTGCTAGTGTTTTATTTCCACCTAATATGATAGGCAACATCATTGAACTGCTTGACCTAATCGATTGAGTTTTAACGCCGTTCGTTTTCGGTAATGGTGTTTCTGAGATTATTTGTGCTGGTTTATCTGCATATTTGGATCCAGTGTTAGTAGGGTGGTCCGGACATCTCTCTCTCCACTATCTGATAATCTATGCACCTCGTGTGCATTTCATCCTCGCAGGTTGGTTAGAGCCCATGCTGTATCGCATCAAAGAAGATGAGACCAACGTTGTAGTGCCCATCATAGAGGTGATTAGTGACAAAAACTTACAATACCACTCAACAAAAGCAAAAAATGTACAAGTCGGCGGTTTTGACTGGAATTTGATTTTCCACTGGCATCCGGCACCGGAAGCGGACCGATTGAGACCCGGCGCACCGTACTCTCCTCTCAGGTTAGTCCACGCCGTGCATGCGTAGTGTTTCGTCTTCATCGTTTGTTCTTTTTCCATTTTCTAAGACATGTCTACGACTAACAATCTCATAGGACCTCTTTAGCTACCTTGCTCCAAATCTAGTGTCAATTATTATACTTTTGGCACCTCTGGTAGTGCGGAGCGAACGACACTTGGCGTTTCGCAGTCTTGGAGTTGACCTCTATCTAAATTCTAAGCGCAACCTGCCCGAAGGGTTTTCAGTTAGTGACCACTTGCGCGTGTTTCTACTTTGACTCCACACCCGCACCGGCAGGTAATGACTGAATATGCGATTCACTCGTTTTCACAGTGCAAACCACCAACACCGTGGCCTTTATCGTGTTGTTGACACGAAAATCATTGTTGAAGTTCGTTTTTGCATCTCTATACCTCGATTGATTACCTGACACTTCACCTCTGTGCAATCCACAACCATGGTAGCGTCACAACGTCAACGTTAGCATCGCGTCACTTGGTGCCCATTATGTAAACAATACTCCGTACACAAAACAGGGCGATAGTACCTGGACCGAATTGCATACATTGCCACCAATCACAACTGTTATATGCCAGTGTACGGGTTTCAGAAAATTACGAATGCGGTCAGACTTATCTTCATGTCTTGCCACTTCGCCTTCCATTAAATGTGGAGGGTAACAAGTGTCAAAAGAATAAGCGCTTTATCTGGCAAAAGTAACTACGCAAAAACAATGGCATGTTCGACCTTTAAAACCCCTCGATCTACATTCTACAAAGAACGACGATTTCGAGCCGATGACCCCAACCAATACAATGAACCGTTCTAAAAGCAATTTCTTGATACCTTTCAGGTCACGGACGATAACCAATGGTGCCTTGCCTGCTCCACCGATCGGTCTACATGCACATGTCCCTTTGTTACTCCTTGTAGTTTTTCATTCTTATCGCCCCGTTCCAACTTCACTATCATCACATCACTTTTCATTCCCCATATTGTTGACTTCTCATCCGCTTGCTTTCATAAACATTCAGTTTCTACTTCCGACTCACACAGTATTCGCACAGTCTCACTCCTGCCCTATCTACAACGTCATGTCCAACCAGGTGAAATACCTCAGTTCCTCCGCTTCTATTTGGAATCTTTCACTCTCGCTAAGAGGACATAATTTAACGTGCGCACTTCGTTGCAAATCAGTCGAAAGGCAACACTTACCCGAAAATCGAAGACCAAATCGATCGCCATCTGTTGCTTATCGGAAACCGCCCGTAAGGTTCGATCTCTGTGCTCGCTCTATGATCACCTTCAGGTGATACTAATGCTACATTCCGATTACGTTTGTCTGGAGATAATGACGCTTCAAATGCCGGTCAATCCGGTGTGGGACTGCACTGAGCCCCCGGTCTGCAGCTGTTCTGATGGACCAGATCTCAGTCAGTAGTCAGATATGTGATTGGATCTTTATCAACAGCAGGATGTACGCCGCTAGATTGGCTGGTTCGTTCAAACCTCCGAAGTCGCGCGTGGACAATAGGTGTCTATTTGTCATCGCTGTCTAGGCTTTCACAAACTACAACACACTCGTTGCAAGATGACTTCTATCGTCAACGGAACTAGCTCTCTCGGCACAGAAAAATTATGGATACTGTAGTGCTGACTGGTGATCTGAATGCTCGGGTTGGACAACTGTCCACTAATGAGCCGCATCTGAGCGATTAACAGAGTGTAGGTTCTCGTAATGATAACGATGAGCGGTTGTTACACCTGTGTGGAGATTGTTATTTATTCATCGTGATCACTAACTTTCGACACAGCACATGCTGTGTTATCGCTTTTTTGATTGTGTCACGTTAGCTGAGGTCGGCTAACGTGTATATATGATGGTGATGCAGGAGGTTGACATGGCGCCCATCAGCATTGGACCGGCCATGGGCGCAAATCAATCACCTCGCGATTAGTTACCGTTGGATATGCTGTGTTAAAAACTGTCGTTTTATTTGCAGTCCAAACACAGATCGTGCATTGGTATGTGAAGACTTGCGGGTGCGTTTCTGCGCATGTCCGCGATGACGCCGTGGACGCATAGACACCCACCAACTGTCGAGGTCATATGATATGCATGCGTATCAAATCATGCCGGTATTTGAATTGTGTAAAGGCTTGAGGAACACTGTTGTAGGTCGCATGTTCACCATACCCTATTGGCAGCAGGTATGTCTTCGTGGAGTACATTGAATTGACAAGGTGGACATTGGGTATCTGTTCAGTCTGTGATTGCTCTCTGACACATTCCAGCTGGGAGTGAAAACAACGAGATTCACAGAGATCACGGAGCCGAACTCTATGTAAGTCTGAAGGTAGATCACGATGCCTCTGGGTCTCACCATGCATCGGAGATGGAAATCGCTACTACCTTTTGTAACCACCGTTAGTTATTTCGTTTGAGACGGGAAACGAACAGAAAGAGACATGATGTTAGCCAAACTATATGCAATGAAAGTATACAGCCTATTGACAGCCTGTTAAAACGCTTGGGGCGTTAGTCCGAATGCTTTGAAATGCAATGTATTCGGCCAAATTTATTAGGTTTCTCGTCGGGTTGTGATCACACTGATCTGAGGACCGGCGCTTTGTATCCACACCCACTTGCTCAAAAGTCGAGCGTCAGATCAGACTACTGAAATTGACTAGGCCTCGGGAGCATGTCGACTTTTTGCAACTTTGCGCGGGATTTGCTCTTGATTGATTTATACCATTTATTTGTGCAACTCTGGGGACAGGAGATTGTTCCAACTTACTGGAACAGCTGTTATTATCCCGATTTTCACGATGACAATGTATCTCCGCCAATGTAAGGTAACCGGATGGAAGAACTGGAGAGGTTTTCATTTATCTCTTGTTTCCATATCTGTGTCATATTGGCACTGTTAGAATGGAACTGTCGATACTTCTTACTCGCCACATCTTAGTTTTTTCCAACCCTGATCGGAACGGATCAAAACCTTCTAACTTGTGATACGGCCCCCGCAGTGTAGCCAGTTGAATTCCGATCGGCAGGGCCTAAGTGACCTCATCATCATAATCATTACACGTTAGCTGAAAGGGAGAAACACACTTCAATTATTGCACGGTACTACGAAAAGATAACATATTTTCATAATCGAGACACTAAACGTTAGAGAATCAAAACAACAGGTAGCATGCTGCTTAGTAACATGTTGTGTTTCAAGACGAAGCTCGTGGTTGAAGGGTGAAGATAAGCAGCTTGGAGACGAACGCTCAAGTGACCCAGCCACATGGCGTTCGTACATGCAAGCTGAGACCGAAGACGAACGCGTTACCTCGCACAATTGCGCTGAGATACAGAAAAGATTAACTGGCTTATAGCTAGAGTTTGTTTACTACTCAGCCGAAGGCAAATCCTTCCTTCAATGAATCACGGGCAATGCTGATCGTCAGCAAAGCAAATAGTCCCATTTCATTAATATGAATCAATATCAGTGATCACTTCAGAATTCTTTTGGGTGAACTCTCATCAGACCCTAACATATGCATAACAATGATTGTAAGGAAAGTGTCAACTTGGGCTGGTATTGACTTCTGGGCTGTTTGAACAATCAAAATCGATAACAACACAGGGATACGGATGGTAAACCAAATAAACTAAAAAACATCCAAACACGAAACTCAGTAGTTCGAAGTAATTAAGTAGGTAGGATAACAACCAAATAACTGAGTAACAGTGTCAGTTGGCCAAGGTATGGGCCGTATGAATCGTTTTTGTACACATAGTTCCGGCTTCAGATGGTGGATGTTGATAGCCTCTGCGATGAATAAGGGCTGTTCAGATAGTGAGTAAGTTACTTTGAAGTTATTCTCGGAAGCTGTATGGCCACATTCAATTAGGTGCGACATGATTAAGCTGTCTGAGGACCTCATTCCGTCTTTGTAAAACCATGCCGGATTGTGCTCAAGAATCCTCTGAGATAAGCGCCTCGTAGTGCGACCCACAAATCGTGCACCACAGAAGCGCGAGTACTGCTAAACGATCATTGAACGGATCAACGACGGCAATCTATCTTTCAAGGGTTTTGTAAGCAAGGGCTTGTGATAAACAATTCTCAGGCGGGCCGCGAAATAAGTTTTCTCAACTGCATCTTCCACGCGTCCGGAAAACCTATGAGCTGCAGAATCGCCCTTAAGTGGCATATGTATGAAAAACTTCCTTAGGAGCAATGCTCCTAGGTGGCTTCCAATTGCGTTCCTTCAAATGCTTCATGATAAATTTATCAGGATAACCATTATCTGGTGTACAAATACTGCGCGCCGTGAAGGCGTAAGATCTGATTGAAGTCCTCTTATACTGTAGTGTTACTGCGCTGTGGAAGTTAGTGTACTGCCCAGTCCAGGTGTGGTTTCTGTGTACTTTTCTGCGGCATGATTCGTCCGAGTTACGGATAACTTCTACATCTAGGAAAGGTAACCGGTTTTCGAATTCCTGTTCACAGGTGAAGTGGAGGTTCTTGTGTGCGTCATTGAAAGCTTTCAGCAACTGTTCCACATGCTTTTTCGATTTACAAACTACGAAGGTATCATCAACATACCGCACGTACATTTCCGTTCCACCTATGTGCGTTGTAAGTGGGCCGTGTTCCACTTTCACCATGAAAATACTAGCCAGCAGCGGCCCCAAAGGAGATCTCATGGCCACTCCATCAAGCTGAAGGTAAATTTCACCACTGATGGCGAACTGAACATTCAACCTGCAAGGATATAGTACCTATTTTAGCAAATTCTCTGGAAAGATTGCGTATATGGGAAGCTGCCGAGCAAGCTCGCATACGTAATCCACGGTTTCGAGCAATGGAATGTTTGTGAACAGAGACTAGGCATCGAATGCTATCATCCTTTTGTTATCATGGTTGATTTCGGATATCCTCTCAATGAATTCGAACTTGTCTCTCACGTAGTAAGTGCAAATCAAATTCCGTAACGACTGCAGCTTCGTCACCATCCATTGGGCCAACAAATGCTGGGGAGAACCCACCAGATCCAAGATTGGGCGCATTGGGGCGCCTTTCTTGTAAACTTTAGGCAGGCCATATAATCTCTATAGGTGTCCACATGAAGACTTCTGCTTTTCGAATTCCTTTTTCGTGATGAATTTGGCATGCATCATTCGCCTGAGGCAACCCGTCAGCTGTTTCTCTAACTCTTCTGTGTTATCTTTTCCTGCCATTAGCCTATGGAACTTACTCTCCTCACTGAGGATGTGCTGCATTTTACAGATATAATCCACCCTATCCATTAGCACTGTGCCGGAACCCTTGTCTGGCTTAGAGATTATTAAGTCGTTGTTTGACCGCAGCTCCTTATTCGACTGACTTTGTTCCCCAGTGATAATACTATTGCTATTATTATTATTTTATATTAATGTCTTTCTTCTTTCTATTCTCTAATATTTATGGCTGAGTTGTATGACAGGGTAATGTGTGAACCATTGAGGAAGGTGGATGTTAGTAAGGCAATTTGAGTTGCCACGTTAATGGAAAAGAAGACAGCAGTTGTTGCCTGTGCACTTTAAATCTCCACTTGCTGTCAGTATTGCTAAGGTGAGCTCCGCTCAAGGTTCGCCGAGTTATGCGAGCGACTCAGCAAGTCCGCGACTTTTACAGATCTCCTTTTAGACCTTTCCGTTTATGATGGGAGAAATTCTTTAATCTTACTGTTTCTAAAAAGACTTCTCTGCTTGTACCTACACTTAACTGGTGTTTAACTGAGTGATGACTGCTTACTCAATAACATTATTTCAACCAGTCGGTCACGCCGGAACAGTGTTTTTTTCGCACTTCGTGTAAGCTATGCGACTCAACTTAACTCTCTTCGGTGCGTATTGTAATTTATTCGTCGGAAGACCGGGGTCAATCGGTGGCCGAAAGCATTGTTCTCCTGATTTGTACTTCCTGGTTCACCAGTTTGAATCCGCGTAAGGTCGACGTCCTCGCGGTATACTAAGCCCACGCGCGACCGTTGGTTGTCGCTTGGCAGCGGAGCGTTGGTACTGCTGCACGTACTGCTGACGACTTCTTTCGGCGTTTTATTGACAGATGTTAATGACACTCATAGTGGTCTCTGTGTTGTAATGTGGCACTTCTCTCACTCATTATATATATATATATATATATATATATTTTGCAACAGTCTATGAATAGACATTGCACCATCGGAAACCATGGAACTCAAAACAAGGTACAGAAATAGTAAAAGAAAACACAACACAACAATGTCCACGGTTTCGTCAGAGGGCGAAATACTACCCGGTTGCCCAAGCCGAAGTAGGGTGTTGACTTAGGGGACACCACCCCGAGCCTTTGGCTGAATAGCCTGTCCGCAAGGCAGCGGAGCGAATTCAGGGAATCGCGCCCATTGGGAGCTGGTGACTGATTGATCAGTTCATACGCCTTTCGTTTGTTCCTTTGCCAAACAGGGGCCCAATGCTCCCCGAAATTACAGCATCAATTTGCTGGAATACAATGCTTCGTCAGGATGAAGCAAGGGGCAGTGACTTTATTTAGTGGCGAGTCACGTCCGCCACGTCACAGTGTTGTTAAACGGACATATGTGGCTTTTTATAGGGAGAACGCTTGCCAGGCGAAAACCCACCACGTCCTGGAACACTGCCGCCGAACCATTTGCTGGAACGGGAAAATCCCGAACCACCCAGCTGGCACCACGAGGAGGTTGTTCGGCAAGCCAGCCTCACTCATTAAGCGATAGACGCGGCTGTCATCTGCTTATCTCTCCCTACGATTTGATGCGCTGTGGCCCACTTTTTTTCACCTTCATTGTGGCGATGTAGTTACACGATCACTGGACTTGAAAGTCAGTGTCTACCAGTGGGAGATAGACTATGGGTACGACGTAAACACAAAATCTTAGTGAAGGGTATTCGGAGGATCACACATCAACCAGGTAGATGACAACTATAAACCATGCAACTCGGAAACAAATTTGCAGTTAAGCATTTTTAACGAAGCTCATGATAATCTGCAATATTCCTATGAGCACGGGTCCACAGGCCGGCTACCGTTTCTAGGCGTATATATTATCAGATGCATCGTCACGCTATGCAGCAGAGAGCTGTACAGAAGGCACATTGAAATGGCAGTGCACCAACTTTTACTGCACGGTACCACTACCGTACAAACGGAATCTAGTCTGCCCACTTGCCTTCAGGGTGCGCAGTGTTGGCGCACTCGCTCAGTTACCGAGGAATTACAGAGGACCGGCTATACCCTAAGGACAACTAGCTACCCGTATTAGTTCCTCCTTAAAGATGAAAGAACGCAGGACAAACTTACGTGGGATAAATGTACCCCCGTGAGAGCTTTTGTTCATTAATCGCCTCTGTCGACTTGATCGGAACTTGTTTATCTCATAGTATTCGCGTATCAACATAAGGTGGTTTTACAATGGCTCCCTCATGTCGTGACCCCTCGAGTGGCTCGCGCAAGCACTCTATCCGCGAACGTTTCTCGTGCGGAGTTTTTTAAGCATCTATGTTTTTCTTAAACTGTCTGCGTTCGCCACCTCAAGCCTGAGTTGTGTGTACTAAATGGTTTGTGCACCCTACACTTCTGCCGTGGCCGACAACTAGCGTTGTGTATTATTCGCTTGTTAGGCCAGTTACTCTTTGTATCGTTGTGGTGCTGATGTGCCTAGCTCTCCTTCCTTCTATGCGATCTATTGCCTACAGTACCAGCGCAATTTATCTATTCTACTCTCGAATTGAGCATCGTAATCAATGTTCAGTCCAATTCGGCACATTTAGCCCGTTATCTCTTCTATGTTACCGCCTTGGTCTTGTACAAGTTTTACCTATATAACTTTTTACCCGCTCATTTGATTCTCTGTAATTTTGATCTTAAGCATCTATCCAGCGTAATGTCACGTCGCATGTTTTTTTTCGTTTCTACACCAAATCCAACTTGTCCTTTTTGTTTAACAGTAAAGTCTAGCTATTATGTTGATCGTGTTTGCATTGAGTTATTCCTGGTTGTTTGTTGCTTTTAACTCAACTTTCCCACAGTGGTCTAGCAGCTAGAGATGCTAACGATTCTGCCGCTCCCACTCTAATTCTTTGTGTGTTTCACAGAACTCCTACAATGGCTGGTGGCCTGTTCGCAATCTCACGTAACTACTTCGCTAAACTTGGTTACTACGACGAAGGTATGGAAGTCTGGGGCGGTGAGAACCTGGAACTTTCATTCAAAGTGAGCTTTCGTTTTGGAACACTACGATGGGTATTAAAAAAGAAACCGAACCTTCGCTGTAACTGTATTGCTCGTTTTCACGGTTCGTACGTGGTTACCAAGCTCGGTTCTTTTATTTTCACCACTCTTATGCCGTCATTCAAAGGGTCCTTATTTTAACTAACTGGATTAAATTGGTGGACAATTCTAACGTTGCTTTATCTTTATAATCTTTGTGATTACAATATTGGAGCTAACCAAACGGTCATTAAGGTGATTCCTTTAGTCGACGCAGGGTTTGATTACTTCAGTTGCTGTACGGTTTTCATCTTTGCATCTTGTTTTTGCGTTTATTTCAGACCGGTACTAGAAATTCCTCTTCTCCTATCTTCACTATACTAATGGTCGCTGTAAAGGAAGCCTAGCAGCCTGATTGGTGCTCTTGAGATGTATTGATCGTACTTACGAGTTCATATTCTCTAATTTTCTGCGATAGGGAAGTCGCATTCTGTTGCATCACAATGCTTTACATTTAACCTTAATAGGTTTATGTCGCGGCGCGCATCTTGCAAGCTCCTGGTCATCAGGCTAAGCAGTATCTTTAAAAAGTTTAAAGCTTTGCGGGATCCGCAGTTCAATATAAGCGTACCGATTTACTTATTAACTTCCTCTTCTGTACAACGCTGGCTTCATCTAGCACCCTTCATCATGATGTTTAAAAGCTCATTGTCTAGGTCTTGTGAGTTGTGCCTTATGTGCTCATGGGTCCTCACGCACAGCTTCAAGTCCCGACCCTTTGCATCACTCGCATGTTATGTGAAACTGCCTTCTACGGATTTTGCTCTTATTTATACTCTTCAGAATGATATAGCAAGAGGTGAGGTTCAACTCCGGGATTATAAAAACATTTCTACATTTCTTCACAAAAATATCGCCAGTATTACATAGATTCCATCGGGTTGGTTGAGTCTTGGTACCAAAACGTTATCTTGTTCGTTGCTTTGTGCACACCAACTGCCTTTTGTAAACCTTTCTGGACTCATGTCATTTTTGCTTCCATCCTTAATCATCATCATCAGCAGCAGCACAAGTTAGCTGAGGGTGAGAAACACAACTCAGCTAATGTGCTGCAATAGAAAAAAGATAGGAGACTAAAAATTTACACTACAAACTACAATACAAAAATATGACATTATTATATTATGCGTTTTGCGTGAGATCAGGATTGGAAGGGGAACCTAAAGGGCGGGAGATAGACAAAGGAACCCACAACACAAACGCCATTGGGGCCGGCTCCTAGCCTTATCAGCAAGTGTGTCCAACCAAACGTGTACATCATCCGTAGGACCCCAGCCAGGCAGTCGAGATGCACCAACCGACGCTAACTTCGAAGTAAGGGTTTTCATTTCTCTCGACCAAGTCATCGCTTGGCCTCCTCTCCTCCTCTTCCAACCACACCTACGGCGCGCAAACAATGCATCTCGCAGGAGTCAGTGTGCTGGCATGCGCAACACGTGGCCCAGCCATCGGAGCCTGGTGTGTGATATAATGGTGCTGAGCGGTTCTCTCGCTCTTCCTGCACCAAATAGGCGACGCCGAACATGATCATTGTTCACACGGTGCTCCCATTGGACATGAGCTAAGCTGCGAAGGCATCGATGATCGAACGTGGCTAGCCTCTTTATGTCTGTCGACCTGATGGGCCAGGTTTCACAACCATATATTTGAACGGACGACTGCGTTATAAACTCTGTCCTTCAGGGCAGGGTTTGTGTCTTCTACTCGTTTGTCATGTACATTGTCATTGGGCTTGTGATCGCGCGACACATGTCCTACCATCTACGCCTCCATCATCTGACGCAGCACTTGGTTCACCTACTGCGCTTTATTCCATCCGGCTCATCTTGTTTTCCTTTCTATCCTCTTTCTTTGCAGACGTGGATGTGTGGAGGCCGTGTGGAAACCATACTGTGCAGCCACGTGGGTCATATCTTTCGGTCACGTTCACCTTACAAGTGGGTGTCGAATTTCTCCTCACCACTTCGTCGAAACTCAGTCCGACTCGCAGAGGTTTGGCTGGACGATTACAAGCGTTTTTATTACGCACAAATCGGATTTCAGCTGGTGAGTTTTGGTCTACCCGGATTTGGGCGAATTAAGGGATCGTCCTTCTCGACAGTTTATCGTGGAAATCCCCTTACACCATTAACCGCTCACATTCAATCGATAATAAATGAACATTATCTACTCACTTTCGGCATTTTGGTTGCCTGCGGCTCTTCACTTGTCCAAAGGATACGCACATCGTGTTTATAATTGCACCAACCAGTAAGTAAGAGTATACTTCTCGGCTGTACCGGAAGTTGATCCATCCAAGCTTCAAGTCACTAAGTACAGGACATTAATGCTCACACAATTTCTTAATACTCTGGCTCTCACAGACTATGCTAAACGGCACCCTATTTTCTGCGTCGATAAGTGAGAACGTTATTACTTAGGATTTCTCGTCTTCTTACTCCCTTTCTTACGATTTTTCATCCTCACCGTCTAGTTTCAATTTCACTTTGATCCCCTTCCTTAACTCCTCTCCTCAATTCTCGAACCTCCCCCACTTGCTTCGACTGGGGCTTGTCCGTCCATCACTTTACTACTTCACTTACACTCCCTCATTCTTATCGCCCCCTTCCAACTTCGTTAACATCCAAATTCTTTTCATTCCCCACATTCTTGGCTTCTCATTCTCTTGCTTTGATAAACATTAAGTTTCTAGATTCGACTCACACAGAAATCGCGCAGCCTCACTACTGCGCCCTCCACAAGGTCAGGCCGAACTAGGCGGAATACCTCAGTTCCTCCACTTCTATTTGGAATCCTTCACTCTCGCTAAGAGGACATGCTTTAACGTACGCACTTCGTTACAAATCAGTCGAAAAACAACACTTACCCGAAAATTGAAGACCAAATCGATCGCCATCTGTTGCTTATCGGAAACCGCCCGTAAGCTTCCAGCTCTGTGCTCGCTCTACGATCACTTTCAGGTGATACTAATGCCACATTCCCATTGCGTTTGTCTGGGGATAATGACGCTTCAAATGCCGGTCAATCCGGTGTGGGATTGCACTGAGCCCCTGGTCTGCAGCTGTTCTGATGGACCAGATCTCAGTCAGCAGTCAGATATGTGATTGGATCTTTATTAACAGCAGGATGTACGCCGCTAGATTGGCTGGTTCGTTCAAACCTCCGAAGTCGCGCGTGGACAATAGGTGTCTATTTGTCATCGCTGCCTAAGCTTTCACAAACTATAACACACTCGTTGCAAGATGACTTCTATCGTCAACGGAACTAGCTCTCTCGGCACAGAAAAATTATGGATGCTGTAGTGCTGACTGGTGATCTGAATGCTCGGGTTGGACAACTGTCCACTAATGAGCTGCATCTGAGCGATTAACAGAGTGTAGGTTCTCGTAATGATAACGATGAGCGGTTGTTACACCTGTGTGGAGATTGTTATTTATTCATCGTGATCACTAACTTTCGACACAGCACATGCTGTGTTATCTCTTTTTTGATTGTGGTACATTAGCTGAGGTGTGTTTCTCGCGTCGGCTAACGTCTCACTGCCTTAGAGCAAGACAGCACTCACTGTAGTCTTGTAAACACGACCTTTCAGACGGAAGGAAAACCCAATTCTGTTGATACAGATACCACAGGTGCAAGAAGGCAGTTCTAGTGTTTACACTGCATGAGCTGACTTCAGTTTCTCTACGCCCATCGTTGCTTATACAACTGCCAAGGTGCGTGAATCGATCAACCACTTCGAGCTCCTCCTTATCAAGTATCATGGGTTCATCAAGTGGCTGGTGGTCTTGTAGCAATATTTTGCACTTTTAAAGGGCGAAGCGCATACCAAATATTGGGACCACTTTAGAGAGGCTGTACAGGGCTTATTCGGCCACCCCGACACCCATAAACATCAAGACAATATCGTCCGCATAATCTGGATTAACTAACTTTTCATCAGACAGCATCCTAACACCTGCATCGTGAGATCCCGCAAGGGAACCCTCGTGATGGAGTCCACGACGAAATCGAACCAAAATCGTGGAAACCTGTCAGCCCTGAAGAACGCTATTTGTTGTCGGAAATCTATCCGACAAGTCACCCTAGACCCTGACGCTGCCTGTAGTGTTCGAGTATAGAGCAAGTAAGATGTTCACATATTTCGTGGGGAAACCTTTCTGCGCAAGGATTTCGAACAGAATAGATCCATCGATTGAAGCGAACGTACTCTTGAAATCAAGGAGCACAGATATTGTCCGTCTGTATTATGCGTGGCGCTGCTCTAGCTCCTTCCGCAGAGTGACTATGTGGTATATACAGCCCCATTCTGAGCGGAAATCTGCCTCCTCTTCCCTAATCCGAGATTCTCGTTCCGCAGTGAGGCGAGGAATGAGAATTGAGGCCAGTAACTTTGTCACAGCTGTCTTTAGATTAATACCGCTGTGGTTAGCGCAGTCTGTACGACAGCCTTTCTTGCATAGTCCCACTATGATCGATTCACTTTAATTTGCTGGTATGGTCTCTACCTTCCAGATATGTTCGAATATTGTCATTGCTTTTTAGAGAAACTAACATACATCCTTAAATAGTGCAGCTGGTAAGGAATCCGGGCTCACAGCACGAAAATGATTGTGGGATGTGATCGCGTTTCGGACCTCGGCGTCCGACAGAGGCTCTAAAGTAACCGCCCATGGCTCGTCCTGCATCACCTGAGTAGGAAGAGGTCCGAGAGCAGTGGGCCAGCTGAACTGATCTTGAAAGTGTTCCGCCCACCTAGCCATGCAGCACTCCTTATTGTGAATCAGTGCACCCGCGCTGTCTCTGATTGTCTCACTGACACCTGGCTTCCTGGGACCAGTGGTGCGGATCAGCTGGAAGAGCTTGCGATAATTTCCTACTGCTCCTGCCTCATCCATCTTTTGAGCCCGAGTAGTCCACCAGGCTTCCTTGTCAGTACGCAGGCCGCTCTTTAGTTTGCACCTAAATAGTCCATGGTCATATTGTGCTCAGAGGCAGCCGGGAGTTTTCTTCTGGCTTCCAACAGATTCACCAACCGCTCGGATATCCAGTGACTGGTGCGGTGACGACTGATATCACCACAAGCAGATGCTCCTGCGTCGTGCATGGCGGCCGAGATCCTATTCCACCGATGCTCAGTGTCATTAGGACACAACGTGGAAATTCCGGTACACAGCGTGTTTTGTTAGGCCTGTCTGATAATTCCTCGGTTGCCAATCAGGGGTGAGGCTTAATTCATGGAGAAATTCATGTAGAAACGACAGCGTACCAAGGCATGATCAGTGTTGACGCAAATTCTCCAGAACGAGCACCAATCCGCCATGGAACAACGCCACCTGTAACTTATGGCAATGTGGTCAATTTGGGTCCGTCGCTGGCCAGCTGCAGGAGGACACCAAGTGACACTTCGGCACCCAGTGTCTAAGTACGGTGCTACTAAGAAACAACTGGTGCTGCGCACACAGTTGCAACATTCGCTCGCTGTCGTCAGTCCCTTCAGAGTTAAACTCATTATTACCGCCTGGTTGAGCTTTTGAAGAGCTCATACACCCTAGTTGTGCGTTCAGATCCCCTGCAAGTACTATAATATATGATCTGGTAGCACTTTGTTGTAGTGAGTTCAGCTTGGGATAGAATGTGTCCTTGATAGCATTAGAACTGCAGTCGGTGGGAGCATAAGCGGAAATCACAAACAAACAGCGTTTTGTATTACTTCGTGAATCAACCTTAGTTGATGTTGTCAAACGGGCTGCACGCAAACAGAAGTTCACCGGAATCCAATCAACCAACGATGACTCAGCCTTGGATCTGAGAATGATACCTACACCAGTTTGACCTGTGGTTGCTGCATCGCCGTCTCCGGATGCGTGCAACCAATAACGAGAGGATAAGCCGGGTGCAGTTAATTCAACAACCCCATTAGGGTCATTGACCCTAGTTTCGGCCACACAACACACATCAATACCCAGTGTGCCCAAGGTGCGTGCGAGTGCAGCCTATTGCCTTATTTGTTTTAAAGTGCGAACGTTGAACGTCGCCATAGAAACTTGGCAGCCTGGCCTTATAAAGGACTGTTGCCGATAGGGGTTCAGTGGGTGTTGCAGGAAGGTAGCTGCAGATGGTTCCACTCCAGTGGCACTTCGGTTGCTGTCAATTAACCTAGGGATTATAGAAGGAAGGTTAGTAGTGGCTGTCGGGATGGGAGTAAGAGAAACAGGTGGAACAGAATGAAGGTATGCACCAGCAGTAGCATGTTTTCCCTTGTCCGCTCTACTGTATGCAGCAGACAAGTCGATCCTTACTTATCTGCGTGACTGCTGATGCAAGATGTGGTTAGAGTTTGGCGAAATTTTGCTGGTTGTATGTGGGTTGAGATACTGTTAGGGCGCCCAGACCTAGACAGGAGGACGATTAGGGTCCTCAACGAAGGTCATCGGCTGGAAAACATGTCCACATGGCAGTTGGAAGGTGGCAATGATTTAGTTTTACATGAATGGACGCCATCCCATTTCAAACCCCCAACCTGGATGACCAGGAGACTGAGTTTGTCTGACCTCTAACCATTGATCAACCCGGTAGGAGTAGCTCTCAAGGGGCCCGGAGGCACTACCCAGTATAGCTCAATGGGTCAAGGAGGTACGCAACCCGTCGCACCGCGTTAAGGCCCAGTCTCTTTGTGTGCAGTTCCGACAAGGTGATGCCTTTTCATAGACTGTCAGTGCCCTTCAATATATCCAGTGATGTGGGACCGTGTTATCCGCTTTCGTATTCCCTTTTTTACTTTGCTTTGGACGAAGTTATGGAATCCCCGTTGTCTGAACTCCATTTGGAAGGCGTGTACTAGCCTCATGCTGAGGTTGATGTTTCATTCATGATGCCTCTTCACCTCAGTTGGACTAAACCGACTTACACTTAAAGCAGGTCTTTTTAATAATTCTTATTCTACTTTATTTGGTGTGTTCAGTACTGTTCTTTTGTTACATCTTTTATGTCCGTTCTGCATGTTTGCCTTCCCTCAAATTCGATGTTCGTTGTTTGATATCCCCGGTGTGGCTGCGTTTGATGTGATTGTTGACGAAGTGCCTACCTCTTTAACACCTTCCACCTCGATTGCTGTCTCCAGGAGACTGTGAATCGTTGCTGGGGGTACGAGGTGCTCGGTCCTCGTGGCCCTGTTAGGCTCAAAGAGGGGTTCCATCGGGTGTGGAGCGGACTACGGCTCAGCCACGTCTGGTACGCATGACTCCCTCATAGATTGACAGGAATGCTGCTGATATGCATGTTGAAGTAGTGTGGGCCGGCTGCGCTGATGGAACGTGACTTCCATCTACATGCCTCCCGACCTTATTCCTTCCGGTTTACTCTGGATATGCAGTGCAACGCAGGCCACCCATGGTCCCTCTTTAGGCGCAGGTGTCCTGTGGAGGCCGCATCGACAGGCAATTCCGGAACCGGATGCCGCCAACCGTGTCCTTAAGACGGAAACGTCGAAGTTGGCTGTTATTGCTCGTTCCCGACTCTTGGGTTGGGGACCAAAGGACTCCGAGCACATCCAGTTGCAGACGCTATGGGATATGGCCAAGGACTGTACGCAATAACGCACTTGCTGTGAGACTTTTTCTATAACAGTCGTTCCCTTCCAATCTTTTTTCTCTTTTATGTCTTGTGCCACTCAGCCGATTGTAATGTAAATGGGAAAATGTTGAATATATACATATACATATATATATATATATATAACCATTATTTGTGACATTTGTAAAATAGGCGAGGCGGAACTGGACCGATTAGCACTGGTTGTCATACGTTTTTATGCTGTGCCTTTATCCCTCAACGTGCAAGGCTATGCTCCATGATTGGTGGAGTCCAACCCCTACACTGACCCTTTGTGGGGATCGGTTAAAAATCATACAAAAGTTTAATTTCCTGAGTAATTGCCTCAGCATACGTGGAATGGAAGCCGCATTCACGAATTGTATGGCAAAGACTAGGTACACTTACTCATCTTCGCCAACTATTGCGCCTGCGCGATTTCACTACCCCTGTGGCGTAGTCTACAATGCAGATGTCTGTTGTACCCGGTTGTGATACCTAGCCTGTGGTCGCAACAGACATAAGATGGCTAGTTATCTTCGATGACCGGTGGCTTCGCAGCATTAATCACCTCTGGTTGGGACCGCGCGTGAGGAGTGAGCGCATTTGACGTCTCATATTTGGTGCGGTAAGAGAGAGTGAACCCCTCAGCACCGTTATGTTACGCACTAGGCTCCGATGGCTGGACCACGTGTGCATGCCAGCGCACCGACTCCCGCAACGTGCGTTTTTGGCGCAGCCCAGGTGTGGGTGGTAGAAAAGGAGTATTTCGATGTTATGGGGCGATTAAGGGTGATGGAGATAATCTTCGCCGTTGAAGTTAAATACGAGCTGGTTCATTATTCCCAAAGTGTATTTCAATGCTCCCACAAAAATAGTCTTCCCTTACACACCAAAGTTAAGGGAAAAAGCTATTGCCGTGTGTTTTATATTCAGAAAATATAGATGTCACTATGTGGCCACTAGGTCACATGCTTGCGGCATTGATTCCCTAACTGCGCTGATCTCGGTTTCAACTTGAGGTCGATTCTCCTCTTTGGCCAGCTAGGCGTTGAATCAATGCTTGGTGATCTATCTGGACAAAGAGTGTAGACAAAGTTGTTGTGTGTTGTACTGTGCGTACATGTACATGTGCACAACATAATATGTAAATATGACAACCTAATGAATGCATGAAGAACTATATTCCCTATAAGTCAACGATAATCGATGACTTGATCGAGAGGAATGAGGTTGGCTTCGTTCCAAGTCTCCTGTTCCCGTAATTGGAGTCCGAAAGATGATAATCACATTTGGTAGGATACACTTGTTGCCTTGGCGAAGTACGGACCTCAGTGGAAGCTGTGTTGTTTCTTTATGTAGCCCCCTCCCGCTTAGTCTCCTCTACCAACCACTACCTCGCCGCTAATGTAAACCAAAGTGTGGTGATGTTTTTTGTTTTGCTCTCACTGTTCTTTCTTATTCTCACAGTACTTGATTGAATTGTGTTACGGCATAATAACCGAGGTGTTTCCACCCCTAGCTAATGTGTCACGCGATTCAACATATCAGAAAGGAAGTCATCTATCATGATCATGAGAGGCAGACTATTTTACTCAAAACATATTTCGGCATAATCAACATCTGATGCCTCGTACTCATTATGTGAATGCCTCGAGTTGACTCGTTCTCCCATTGCATGAAACGCTGTTTAACCTTCTCTTGGGACAATTGGCAGTTGTGACGGTTCCAATCTTCGGCTGGTGCTCATGTCCTATCCATCGATACATTTCTGTACATTTGTGTGATGCAGTTCATGTTTGACCGGTAAGGGAAAAATATGATAGCCTCAGCAACGATAGAAACGAATTTTTGTACATTTATCCGCGCAAATTCATAAAACTGATAAATTTAGTAAAACAAACTACTGGTACAATTCACCGGCAATTTATTAGTGTTCGTGACCCTGAGCTTCTACGTGCACTTAAACTGTACTAACATCTTTTCCTGAGTGAGAAGTAGCCAAAAATGGAAAACGACATGTCAGCAGTAACCAATCTGTAATGATAAATCATTTTAACGTGTGCATTATCTTGCGAGTTTCAAACTGGAACAAACGACGATTTTTGGCATCTTCGCCATTTTTCAGTTTGGCTCACCATGAAAATATAAAGATGAAAACGAAAACGACACAGAGCGATACATTCTCAATGAAAATGAAACAAAGAGTACAAGATCTTGTGATACTATCAATACTTGCGACCTGCACCGATAGAGTGTTTTTTCAGGCAAACATGTTTGAAAATAAACGGCGAAAATATATCGCAGTATTTCGCGAAGATTCGTCACAGTTGGGCTCAGGCAGGCAGCCACAACGCATTCAGGAAAGCGCTAGACGACCGTTTCGTCCTATTGGGACTTCTCAGTATCACGCACCTGCCGAATTCGGACCCACGACCTTACTCTTGCAAGCCAGCGACTTATGTCACTGAGCCATGGGCGACGACAGCGGACCACCGTGACTGATATCTAACTGCGATATAGCGCGGCTCATCCTCCACTGTCTTGAATGTGATGCATGTGCAGAGGACAGGGCTGTCCCAGTTGTTGTGGGGAACTCAGGAGACAGTTTCCTATACACGGTCTCGGCAATCACGTTAGAGAAATTTCAAAACAGGAAGCTTTTCAGCTGGCATGCATTTCACGGATAGACAGTGCTATGAACAGTCCCGATCAACAGAGTCGAAGGTAGATTTCACGTCAAGGAAAACCTCTATAGTCGGTCATCTATAACACTTGTCGAAAAGTAAATCTGTGGTCGATGTGACTTCAACCTAGGCGGAAGCCAGCCTGTGGTTCAGTGATTCGGTTCTCACCCGGACCAGTAAGTTGCCGAAGTATGATACCCGTGATAAGTTTGGATGCAATGAAAATAAGGCTTATGCCTCGATGATTTTCGCACAAAATACGCGACCCTTCTTGAAGATGGGCACGACAGTTGAAAATTGCGAGTCTTAAGGTACCACTTTAGTGTTTAAATTCGTGTTAAGTAGAGCAGAAAGTCCAGTCAAGAAAAGTCACCATCATCTTTTATCAAAAATGGAGAAATGTCGTCGAGTTCAGGAGCCTTGTTTCGTTTCAACATGGAAAGCTTATGTCGAATCTCTTCAAAAATGGGCAATGTGACATCAACTTCCCAAGTCGGTTCGATTAATTCGGCAATCGGCAGTGTCGCAGCAGACATTTTGCACTGTTTTTCAAAATATTATGCCAAACAGGCTGATAAGGTATCAACCGTCCATCTTTCTCAGCTATTGTATTACTAACTGATTCTCTCGGGCCAATGTTCTAGATGAACTATAATAGCACTCGACTGTTCTTAGTAACACTGGCTTTCTCCATCTCACTGGCCCTTACCACTCACCAACATTCCCGTTCGATTCGAAGACTTCTTGTCAGACGTCGTTTCTAGGAGTTACTGACACGCAACAATGGTGCCCATGGAAACTTGTTTTCGTGCTTCGACCAAACTGATCGATGCCTCAGTGATTTATTCACAGTTACGACGCCTCAAGTTGGGTGTACAGCAATCGTCAAATGCACTTTTCGTGACAAGCTGGAGAAGCTGCTAGTCAGCCTTCGGCTTACCAGCCTCATTTATCCCTGACATTTGGTGGGCCAGTTTGTCATGATATTGTTGAATTGCTGAGTGTGAAGTCAAGTCACAGATAAGGTTAGAGGCGGTAAGAACGAGCGCTAAGTGTACGCGCACTAGAGCATGATCAACATCCAGACACATGCCATTTGTAGCTGATGGCATATGGTCAGTTTTTGCGTGTAGGTCAGCGAGGAAACTGGTGGGCGGTTGGTGTGAATGTTTGTGCTGCAAATCAGTGTTGCTAGTATAATGGCTGTGGTCGGCACACAGTTGCAGGAATCGATAACTCGGTGTGCGTCAACTTCGAAGCGTCCTCTTAAATGTTGTTCCGAATCAGGAAGATGAGACACTTCGACATACCGTCACAAGAAACAGTTACCATGTCAGTATTCTTTGCCATGTGGAGAAAAGACGAAAGATGATGGTGGAAATATTATTTGATACCTTCCGAGATGCAATCAGTGGAGGCAATGAAAAGACTCCTTGTCTTCAGGCGGTGCTTATTAACCCCGTTGGAGATTCAAAGGCGAATCCCACATATGCGGCTGTTCACCGGCATCCAGTCGATCAGATTGCCTTCAGCATGTTCGCTGAAAGTAATACCAACACCCTAAATACCCTGAGCTATTGACTCCCTATCATCAGAAACGCAGAGTGTACCCATCGTCGTCAGAGTCGGAACCTGGGAGTCGAAGGTTCTTGATGATGCTGTTATCTTGTATGCGTGTTGCGGTGACACATCACACGTCAATACCACTAGAGGGAAGAGTGAGAGTCAGTGCTGCCTGCTAGCCGATCTGACTTAGAGATCATATGTGAAATGAAACTAGGTTTGATGGAATAGCTCCATGTATCGATGGCAGCAGCTGCGAAGTCAGTGGCGGTCTCTTGCTCAACAGACGGGGGAGCAGAGAGCAAAATAAGAAGAAGTGGGAGTGTTGTCGACATGGTCTAGGGAGCAGATCTTACTATCCGGCTGCTCATTCCGAGAGTGGGATTTTGTTCGAGTTGCCATTCCTTCTAGCCTTTGATTAAACAGCCTCGCCCACAAGGGAGTGTGGAGCAAGTCGAGTTCGGGAGTGTGATTGCAGCGACCCGCTGAGATCTTATTAAAGCTTGTCACACACAGACCTTTAAAGGTTGGTACAACTCACATCTAATTTACGACCGTATTAAGTTACGCACCTGCAACCACAACGAGCCGCAGGTGGAAGTTGGTGGGGTCGCACCAATTTGACCAAGGGCTGCCTGGCTTGAAGCGGGCGGTAACAAGCTATTGAACACCTGGCGTTGCCTTCTTACAGTCAGAGTCAATGCGTGGCGCTCGTAACTACCCCAATCAAGCAGTGAGCCTATGACCCCTAAAGCTATTGTTTACTATGATTAGGTTTTAAAGCAAGTGGGCGATCGATCTCTCCCTAACCTCAGAAGTGGATTATAAGGCTCAGTTAGTCTGACTTCGAACCATTGACCTGTCTGGTATGAATGGCTTTGAAGACACGTTGTAGGTGCCACCCAGCATAGCTAAATGACTCACGGAAATACGCAATTCATCTCACCACGTTAAGGTCCAGTCTCGTCCCCATGGGTCTATCGGAGTTTCAGATGAAGGTAATAACTTCTGCGAATCCGTGAGTAAACGCCGAAGAATTATGGAATTCTCCGCTTTAATTGTAACAGCAGTACCATCAACGGTTGGAAGCATACTCGCGAGAAATATCGTCAATAATGTCATCAGACTTAAATTCTATAGGCTGAGTATAATGCTGACAAGTATACGGGATGTTGGCGATAACTCAGACGGCTTGTGAGTTTGCAGTGGAAGGTGGGGGATAGAGGGTTGGTCCCTTCATCCATGTGTGTAATGTTGGAGAGCATGAAGAGTGACGGGGTTTTGATGGAGTTGCCCACACACACTACACATGCCGTCGATGGAAGTAAATCTGGACGCCGTGGAAGATGGCGATTATTTCAGGATCTCACTCACCGGCGGCCGCAAAACAAGTTATCTCGCCGTAGAGTTGGCGTTTTCTCACTGCTTCTCTTTCGATGCTAGAGTGTGATTTTAGCACAGTAGGGATATTTACAGCTACATCCAAAGTTCTTTGTTCCTGCGCTCTGACTCTCCCCGTTTCGTCAAATCTTGCGCCTGGTACCACTGTTCTCAGTTATCTCACTTTTTACACGCTTTTTCTTTTCTCCAATCTCTAAGTGTGCACTTGTCTGTCCCGCATTATGTCGTACGTTGGTATTCACTCACCCAGCTGTTTTCGCCTCGTGATACCCTGTTTCCTCATTTTATATCCATTGTATGGATATAAGAGCGACAACCATTTGCCTACGATGCCAGCGGAACCGCCTCATTCTGGCGTGCCTCTGTTTTTTCCCAACAAACCGTGCTCTTGTATTCATTGATCATGGATTTTTTGGCCGCGTGAGCGCGCTCATTTTTTAGTTGTCGCGCCCCCTCTTTTACAACTACATTCTCCGAAATAGAAGACAACCGGGCTGAACAGTTTCTCCATAAAAATTTGCCTTGTTTACGCTTCATACTCATCCTGCAGCGAAACAGCAACCAACGCTCTCTTGCTTTCGCAATGTTAGCGGGAACGATTTTGTATCATTCGTAACACTGAGCCTCCTTTAACCTCTTCCTCAAAGCAGCGCGATCACAAACGTTGCGATATGTCATTTCATTGTTATCGACAGTCGCAACGCAGTACGTGCACACAAAACATACGCATTTGTTTGATGATATAAGGTACGCAGTATGCAAAACCGGTTCGCTGGCACACCAGATAGAATGTCGCTCTTTGCTCTTTTAAAACTTTTAACGTAACGCTTTTTTCTTTTCTTCTACCTGAATACTCATTAATGCAAACATCAAACTGCATATCTAGTCGGGTGATTCCTTTCTCCCCTAGTATTTATCGCTAGACGCTGTCACGTCCCGACTCAAGCCACAACCAATTTCCTAGATGCAACTAACAGAAACTATCTTCATTGACACGAATTCATTTGACTTAGATCACCAATCCAAACCACGTGACTAGTGCGAGGTCATCTCCGGCTACGTTTTTGACTCTGAGGACAATATGGGTTGTGAGGTCAACGTTAAAATGTTGTCCGCCGCTTAACGTATGAATCGCTCACGTTCTCTTTCTATCCGCACTTACACATACCAGCCACTCACATAGCTGACAGTGCAAAGCATTGAGTTAACGGAATGTGAGCCAGGAATCGGCGAA
This sequence comes from Dicrocoelium dendriticum, assembly GCA_944474145.2. Taxonomy (NCBI): domain Eukaryota; kingdom Metazoa; phylum Platyhelminthes; class Trematoda; order Plagiorchiida; family Dicrocoeliidae; genus Dicrocoelium; species Dicrocoelium dendriticum. The sequence continues at coordinate 81,681,987 of OX104063.1, forward strand.
TGCCTCCGTTGCTTGTGATGGAAGTAGTGCATCGGATGGAGCGGGCATACCAGCGAGACCTATGAGACAGCGAACCAGATGTGAACCGTGCGAGCTCAGCTATTTGGCAGTACCAAGCTCTGCTGATTTGATGACGGTTGCCGGCTACTGTTTAGCTGGAGTAAAGAGGAAGCCCTATTGGTGGAGCTTCGTGTTTAGTAATGTCACTGGTTGGACCATATGCATGATTGTGTTGTGTGAAAACGAGCTATGTTGTATTATTCCGCTGTTTGGGTTTCCACCGATACGCCGTTTGTTCTTGAAGGATCGAGTTTTCCGACAAACCCATCTCTTACCATCCGCGTGCACCATCTTGCAGTGCACTAGCTTGGTTTCAGACGCATACACGCTCTTGTCCATGCGATTGTGCACCAAGCGTTTTGGTGTGCCACATCCAACGATCACGGTCACTCATTCCCCAATCTGCGCGGTTCTATTTGTGTTGTTTTCTTCTATTATGAAGCCAGTTGTGTCTCTTTATCGTTATGAATTTGCAGTCTGTCCTTTCTGCCTCACGGTGAGCAGTTGCGCACTGGGTTCTTGTGTCTTTTAGTCAGCGGCTATCCGTCAGTCTCCTCGAATCACCAGCAGAAGTTTCAGTCTCACTATCTTTCTCATCATCATCGTAGCCGTATCCATTATCAACAACGGCAGCACTCTGTACTAGGTTTTTGCTTGTTTGCACTAAATAACCGAAGGAAGACTCTACTGATGTCGAATAATGAGATGAGAGAATAGAACTTAGTGTGGTATGCCAGTGCCCTAAAGAAACATTCAAGTTCACCTCGTCTACTTTGAGCTAACAACATACGATCGCAAACGGCTGATAACTCCGCGTTATTGACAAACAGTCCAAATATAAGTGGAAAGCAAGCACGCCATGGATAGCAGCTGTGGTCTATCGACTATACTGTCTCGACCTACTTGTTTGATGTATTGGCCACAATTTTGATAGTCCTTATGGACGAACAGCACCCATTCTAACGGTCACTGGCTTCACTGTCCGTGTATGCTTCCATCCCTCACGCTGCTATATGCCATCCTAGATCTAATGTGTAAATCGAGACGACCCTTGCCAAACGAACTCCAACCGTCGTAACTTATTCTGTCTCCGTCTTCGGTTTGATGAATCAAAATGATCCTCATCAACCAATACTTGCCTGTATCCCCTCTGCGGGTACGCTTTTACCACTCACGTGAGTCCTTTTAAACCATAGGTCCCATCTCTGGGATGGATCTTTTGTTAGCCAACCGCGGAACATGCTGAGAGTAAGTAAACGACATGGCCTTTGCTGCAGGCAAACTAGCAGTTTCCGTAGCCCTCGCAAGAGACTGGTGGTGGTCGCTTGACAACGCAGCGTCAGTACATTTTATCGGGAGCTTTCTGATCCCTTTTGTCCTTTCCCGGTTTGGATCAGGTCTCGCTATTTTGCGAACTTCGCTGTGTAGTCAATATCTAACCTCTGCTTTACATGCGGTCAATTGATTGATCTGACCGAGGTTCATTTCACTGAGCATCGCGGTGCACATTGAGACTCAGCGTCGCAGTTATGTAATAACAATAATCACAGTGTTGATAATAATAATAATAATAATATATTTTGTTTGAATTACGAGGAATAGTGATTTTTAGCAATCCAAAAATTCCCATTTCATAGAATGAATCAAGGTAGGCAGATTCTGAGTAGATAATTCATTTCGGTAATTCTCACCAGACTTAAACTTTACATGGTGACGGTTCTGTGCTAACTGTGTATTGATCAGCATGTTTAACTCCAATAGGAACGAATCAATAAATCACACGGTCACTGAAGGTGGTGGATTATGCACAAGGCAAATCACTTTTACAAACAGATTAACTGGGGCACAAAGCAGAGGAACGTACAACGGTGGTTGTAGGCCACGGTAGAAATACAGTTCGCACAAACTGTTTTTTGTGCCAAACCTTGTCTTCCGGGCACACAGAATTCGCACGCCGGAATTGCAGCGAATCAGTGATGCCGTAAGAGTGAATACGTTCCCAAATTAATTCATCCTCAACCATTTGAGAGAACGCAATATAGCGTCGACGAAGATGAGTGTACCCAAGAACGAATTGATTGCGCATTTTCCTTTCCAATGTGACAGTGCGGCTGATACCCTGTCCAAACGCCTGAAAGACGCTGTTGAAAAGACTTATTTCGCGGTTCACCTACGCATAGTATATTATGACAAACCTGTATTCGCAAAACCTTTGAAAGATAGGCTGCCTCCGTTGACTCGATCAACGCTTATTTATCAGTATTCGCTCTTCGATGGTGCACGATACGTGGATCGTACGAGGAGGCACCTATCACATAGAGTTCGCGAACGTCTTCATCATCAATACACGTTAGTTGAGGGTGAGAAACTAATGTGCCGCAATACAAACTTTAGAAAAACGTGTAATATGATGTTAGATATTATGTCGCATATTAGATATGAGATCGTGCGTGGAGTGGGGGTCTAAAGGAGTAAGGGATAGACGAAGAAACTCACAACACAAACGTTATTGGGGATGATCTTCGTCATATCAGCAAATGTGTCCAACCAGATGTGTACATCTTCTTTGGTACCCAACCCAGGCAGTCGCGATGCACCAACCGACGCCAACTACGACGTAAATATCTTCATTCCTCTCGATTAAGTCATCGCTTTGCTCCATCCCTCTTCTTACAACTGCACCCACGGCGCACAAATGACACAGGACTCCGGCGTCAGTGTGCTGGCAGGCGCGACACGTGGCCCAGCCATCGGAGCTTGGTGCATGATATAATGCTACTGAGCGGTTAAATCGCTTTTCCTGCACCAAATACGATTCCCCGAACACGTTCACTACTCACGCGATGCTCCCACCAGACAGTAGCTAAGCTGAAAAGGCAGCGATGGTCAAACGTAGTTAGTCTCTTTATGATTGAATAATACAATGAGAAGATGGGTGTTGCACGATGATATCATTCCGCGTTTTCTGATCACATGCAAACGAACGACATTTATTGATCACGAAAGGGAAAATCAATGATTTAAATGATGTCAGAATGGGTATGGAAGAAACATAAGGGCATAAACTCCAACCGAATTACAACGTTTGGGACTAGTGTCACTATCCGCAAGGAAGCTTGAGGATGACAGTCAATTATTTTTGCACACATGGGTCCGGACGGCTGTGATTAATTGCCACAGTCTCCGCGAGCTTGAATATCTTGGCGTTTTTATTACGGTAGATAACCGTAAACGGCAAGTTAGAATCAATTGGGTGCTCCGTTCCAAGTAGATGTCTGGCTATCGAAATGGCCGGCAATTTGCATCCTAAATCTTGTCCCTGCGATTGTTTTGCCACAATTGTAGTAACCCATTTCAGGATGTGCTCACCGATTTGCTTGCGCAGATACCGGTCTGTTCTGCCGATAGACTCAAGCAACTTAGAAACAATCAGACTGATCCCTCTGTGAGTGCTGCAATCCAAACGTGAATCTCTTTCGAATATTGAGACTAACGGATCGGCCCCAGCTTGCTGAGACGGACTCCTGCTTCTACTGTTCCACCAGTAAGTTGTGCTATTTATCTACATGTGGTCTCTCGAATTTGAGATTTGGGGCAAATCTACCTTCTTCTGCGGCTCCGTTCAATTTCAGGAGTCTGATTTCAGGTTCAACTTCTGAGAGTGAGGGCGGGTCCAAAGGGATGTCACAGAGAGTAAGGCGATCAGTGGCCGATAAGGAAGATGGCAACTCTGGTTGGATAAATTGTTTTTCAAAGTGTTCGACCCAACGTTCCAAGGAACCCCCTTGCTGGCACTGAGCGCAATGTAACCAGGCGGACTATTAGGCATGAACAAAAATGGAATGCTGACAACTTGATGGGCCCAAACGACTCAAGAAATGGAGGTGGAAGCGGTGAACGATTATCATAGCCTTATACAACATAACATATGCACAAGCGCGACAATCAGGAACAGGACAGATGCCCTAATCCACAATAAGGAACGCAGTTTCCTTCGTTGAGCAGAGCACTTTCGAGAGCGGACAGCGACAACTTAACAGGTCAACTGGTTAACATGCTGTCCTTTGTGGGGTAATTTGAGACCATAAGTAAGAGTTAGACAAGACAGATAAAATGACCGAAGAGAGATCATTGAGAACCAGGACGACTGCGCTCGCGTGCAGCATGACTTAGATCGACTGTCAACATGGTCCACTGAAATGCAACTCCCTCCTAACGCAAGCAAGTGGCGGAGTTCATCAGTATCGCCAGACGTCCTGCCACTCGATCATACACCTTGGACGGCCAGTCGCTTCACCCTAACAGATCTGTCAAAGACTTAGGAGTGCTCTCGCGACATGATATAAGATCGCTAGAAAATACTGAGAAATTGAACCGTGCGGGACTTCGTATGCTCTGGGCATTAAGACGCGGTTTCTCCACATGGTCCGCTCATTAGACCAGTCATTGAATACGTTGCCCCAGTTTACCATCCAATAACCCAGTGGCAAACTGAAAAGCTGGAGGAAATACAGCATATCGCAACTAGAATGATACCGAGTCTACGAAAGCTTCCGTATGAAAAACATTGAAAGGCTCGGACTCTACACATTATCCTACCGCCGAGTAAGAATTGACCTTATTCTGACCCATCGAGTACTACACTTGAAACACTTCCCCCTACTGTGGCCAATATTTCACCTGCGGGAACCCTGTAACACCCGGGGTCCCCTGCATTAACAAAGTATCACATAAGCTTTTTATAGAACAAAAAATCATAAACTTATGGAATACACTACCAGAAGGATTGATAGAGGCCGATTCTGTGAAGTGTTTTAAAACACGTATCGACGGTTATTACGGAAACCTGTGCATTTATAAAACCATGCGCATACAGTGCCAAAAGAAGACATCGTATACCCGAAAATAATGACAACTACGAATTACTAACCGAACAAGAAAAATCGATAGACGGATCAAACACTACCGCTGACGATTCGCAGCTATATGTATTTGATTTTTCATAATTCTACTTGCTCTTAACTACGCTCTCAGTCTGTCTCAGTGAACCCCGTACTTCAACTGTTTGTGTCTGTCGACCCGATGGGCCCGGTTTCACAACCGTACAAGAGGGTTGAACACGGAGGCAATGCTTCATCATGTCACACCTATTTGAGTGCGGTCACGCACGAACGGAAAGCGACTTCAGCGTTATTTACATTAGATTCCGAGAACATCTTCAATCTATTGCGGAAGCTATGTGTATGTGCTACCACAAGCCGGAGTTGTGCCTACAAAAACAGTTTGTACGCCCTGTACTTCTACCGTGGCCTACAACCACCGGTGTGCGTTTCTTTGATTTGTGCCCCACTTACTCGTTTCTTGTAACCGCGGGATTTATTGATTCGTTCCTATTGGAATTAAACATTCTGCTCAATACGCAGCCCAATCAGGCACATTTAGCACATAATCATCTGATGCGAATTACCGAAATGAATTATTTACTCAGCATCTGCCTCCCTTGATTCATTCCGTGAAATGGGAATTTTTACACTGCTGTAGGTTAGCATCCCCCGTGATTCAATCAAGCTGATGATCTGGAGTTCGGTGCTCAGTATGAAGAGGCTGAGCTTGAGTTGAGATCCTTCATTGAGTGCTTGCAGTCATGCCGGTATCCAAAACACTTTTGAAGATACTTACGCTGATGTGGTCTCTATCCGAATGTGCGCAATTGTTGGCGTCACACACTCAACCATGTGGATAACATTCGCACGAAACTATCGGAGCTGGAAAGGTTCATCTTACAACGGATGCATGCCGTCATATGCCTATCGGAAGAGTTACGAAGGCCTTTTAAACATACGTAGAACAAGTTGAAAAGCAAAGGGATGTACAGAGAAGAAAGATGTTGCTTATCTCATTAAGTAGCCAAGTGCCGCAACTGAACTATCCGAGTAACCCGGAGCCGTACGTGTTCAACTTTTCTAGTGTCGTGCTTAGCCCAACACAACTAAATGTTTTCACATTAGACCCTAAATTTTGCATTCCTTACAAGACTGGAGACCAGGCTACATTAGAGGTGTAGTTTAGGAGCTTAGTAGCACAGGTGCGAGACTCGTCACCATATTCGCCAGGGAACGTTAAGAACATGTTGTCCAGCTTAGTAAACACCTGTTATAGTTACTTTAAGGCCAGCCCAGCCAGTAGTGGTATTCTTACAAGTGAACAAATGCAGTTGTGGCGAGATGCTCGTGCGCTATATATTCGGCACGAGACTAGACGGCCAACCAAAGGCAATGGTAGAACACACAAAAGTAAGCTTGGGAGGAGCGTTAGCTAATGCTAAAAATAGGGCACCCGAAGAGAGCTAGCTAGGGAGAATGTAGTTGGTGTCGAGAGCGTAGACGGGGCGTTGTTCGCAGTCGAGTCGCGCGCCAAAGGCGGTGATCGTGTTCCTGTTTCCAAGCAACGGGAACAACGTTCCAACAAGCAAACCGCTTAATTCCCTAATACATAAGCAAGCTATGATTTGAATATATTTTAGAATAGTTTACACAGCCACACGGGGGGAATCTCCAGGTCACTACACAGCCCCCCTCCTAGAAGGGAAACCGTGGTTGACCCTTTGATCTACGTGAGGACTGTCCGTCGCGGGCCAGCCTTCTGTGAGACCAGGTAGTGAAACCTGCTGCAGCTGCTGGGGGAGAACCAGGCGATCGGACCCTAGCGGGCTCCCACCCGTGTCCTCCCTAACGGTGCTAAAAACACAAAATGGGGGAAGTTCTTAAGCGTCAAATGTTCGCGAGTTCGTGAAGGTCAAATGTTCGTTTCAGGCTCGTCATCTCCTCCGGAAAATGGAAACAAGAGCAGTGACGGTGGAGGCGAGGACAAAAGTAAGATTGGCACTTACCGGATGAGGCAGGCGTCAAGCGAAATGCAACTCCTTTTATGTTTTCAAAACGTTTTTTCTTTTTGGGTTTTCAAAACGTTTTGCGTTCTTTTGGGTTTTCAAAAAAACTTTTGTCGGTTTTTTTGGAGTTTTCAAAAGCTTTTGCCGAGTTTTTTGGGGCCAAAAGGAAAAAGCAAAGCAATACAAGAAAATTGAAAGGAACACTAATCCCTTAATCGCGCTGGCCAATGAACGCGTCTACCCGACCTAGTCGACTTGTACGAATCAGAGGAAGGTGTCGTCTTAGACGTCCTATCGGATCGCAAAATTGGAGGAACTGCTGAAGACGTGGCAGTTGGTTCGATGGGAAGCGGCTGAGCTGAAGTGGAAGGCTTGGATGTAGGGTGATGCTTAACACTAGAAAGACCGCTCCGCCGTTATACCTAGAACGCCCGGAACCGGTCAAAATGACCGCACTGCTATATTTTTTTATCCCAACTTTCAGTTAAGAATTTTTTCACGGCATTTATTAAAAACTAATGTATAGAACATACCTGTAACAGAAAAATGATTGTATTAAGGTTTAGTTTTTTTTTCAAAAATTGTAAACAATTCCGTATACCTACTCCAATTTGCACTTGAAGCAAGTGATAACTCGCTCAATCTGTCCACATTAGCCGCAAACTATTTTTTCACAAACAGAGCACTTGTTTTGTGATTTGTTACCTTTACGGGAACCAATCTGACACTGCCGACGTTTAATGTTCACACGACTTCCCGACTCCGCTGAGTTGTTCGTCGTAATTCCCGTTGTCACGTACCTTGTGTGATGTATACATGTAAACAGTTCTTCCGAAAGACCCACCAGATACGACCGGCGAGATATTTTAGTTCCGCAAACACTGTTATAAATTATCCAGAAATTTATGCCAGCCAAATCCAGTACGTTGAAAAAGACTTGGACTGTCTATCGTCGAGATGATGACTTCACAGTGAGTGCTCTTGTCATTTGGTCAAGTACATCCACATCATACTTTATGGAGTTGTAAAACAACACAGTCTCGGGTTTCTTCTTTCCAGAGTCTTGAACGGAAGAGTTACTATGCAGGGAACTGAAAACCAAAACATTCCTATTCCTTCTACACTGGTAGGATGTTAATGTGTGCTTATTTTCATTCCTCATCATAAGTGAACTGAACAGCTCTCTATTTCTTTGCTTCAAAATCGATGGTACTTCCTTTCTATTAGCTCGAAGTGTTCCCACCATACTTGTGTTTTTCTTGGCCAGCATTTCTCCTAATGCTGCCGATGTAAAGAAGTTGTCACATGTGACAAAATGGTGACACCAAGCGCAATACCACGCTCTCTGCAAGACTTTCTCCTCTTGACCGAGTTTCGTCCTTCCCGAGATATGGAAATCCATTAACGAGATACTTGCTGTCTACTTCTGCCAGCATCCAAAACTTGATACCGAACTTATCTGGTTTGTTGGGCATGTACTGTAGAAAACGACAACGGGTTTTGGAGGGAAACAATTGCTCATCAACTGTGAGATTCTGCGCAGGCACATAGCATTGTTGAGAGTTGCGAATGAATGCATTCCACAATTCAGATACCAAAGCAAACTTATCAGTTAGCAGTCTTTCACATCGGGTAGTTCGCATGTCAAAACGGAGGAACCTCATTATTTCTTTGAAGCTGTACTTGCCAGTTGTCTACCTGAAAATAGGCAGTCCATATCTATCGCACCACATCATATTCAACGGCATGTTCTTCAGACCCATGAAGCCTCTGATGTAAAGTATACCAATAAAGGCACGCAGCTCTGGAAGACTTACGCTCCACTGACAACTAACACCTAAAACTCTCTTGGCCTCAGCTTCAGTACATACTTGAATATGTTTCAGCATCTAGGGCGTGATTATGATGTCAAAAGTGCTCGACAGCTCACCATATTTCACACATTTCTTAGCATAGGGAGTTGGTCCTGGTCTAGCCTTAAACACATTCTGTGATGGAATCCAACCAACAGTAGATGTTTCGAACTCCACTGCGATCCACGTGCTACCATCTTTCGATACGTGAAGCTCACCGGGAGATACCGAATCGGTTGATACACTCTCTCTAGGGTTCTCATATGGAGTGTAATCATCAGACGTTTGACTATCAGACATGCTGTGATCTTCTACTGACTCATGGAAGATGGAGTCCTCATCAACATCATAATCGTTCTCGTCTTCAGACTCGTTGTCATCGATGGTTGTAAGTTCTCGTAAAACTTCAAAGGCTGTTTTCCTCAGAAGTGCCATTGTGTACAAAAATGTTACTGGAATTTATCTGACTGAACGCACAATATCACAGTAAAATCGTAATTCAGCTAGTTTTCTCTCCCGTTTTGACTGTTATAGTATATAACTGTCAGAAATGATATTGGTGGCTAAAAATAAAAAGAGGAACCGGATTAGAGAGAAGCGGTCATTTTGACCGCTAACGGGCTTTCTAGGTAGTATGAACACAGCTACCTCTTTTCTCGAAAACTACAACAGATATTAAAACGAAAATTCACAGTAATGAATAACGTCGAAAAATATTAAAAGTCACGAAATATCTTTGAAAGATGTCCATAAATGTAGAAAATATGCACATTTAAAAACGCTGAGCGGTTAAAATGACCGCTCCGGGCGTTCTAGTGTTAAAGTCAGGGATGTTGGAAGCAGGCGAGTCTTCCACCATAGGTTGGGTTGATTCGTCAGAAGACGCGCGAGGGTCTTCATCGAGCTCAGGTTCCAGGTGGGCAACTTTGAGACGGTCAATCGTAACGGCTTCTCGTTTACCTTGGCTGTGGATAATAAAGAAGCGGTCCTTACGCCGCAGAACCTTGAACGGAACTTGGTAAGGTCTCTCCAGTGGTCTGCGGAGACCATCAAGGCGAAGAAAAACGAACGGACAATGCTGCAGGTCTTGTGGAACAAAAGATTTACGTTGTTGTTCTCTAACGTCGGGAAGCTTGTACTGGCGCATACTCGTGGCTAGCTGACGTGCATAATTCGCGTCGTAATGGGGATTCTGGGACTAACGGAGAAGAAATCGCCAGGTAAACGCAGTGGTTGTCCATATACTAACTCGGATCCCAAGAAGGACCATAGGCAGCACCTCAGACCAACTCAGCGTATTGGTGGCGCTAAGTGACGCTTTCAACTGTCGGTGGAAACGTTCCACAATGCCGTTCGCCTGCGGATGATAGGCGACCCTGCGAATGCGTCGGCATCTAATGAGTTTAAGGAGATCGTTAAAGGTCGAAGATTCGAATTACGGACCGCGGTCTGTCGTCACTGTAGCTGGACAGCCGTGTGAAGCGACCCAGCGCTCGACGAAAGCGCTCGTTACGGTTTCCGCAGCTACGTCAGGGATGGGAACGGCTTCGGGCCAACGGGTGCAACGATCGATCATGGTCAAAATGTAGACCATTCCTTTGGACGGGGCCAAAGGTCCCACTATGTCGAGATGGACATGAGCAAATCGCGCTGAAACGAATGGAAAGCGACCAAGCGGAGCGGACATGTGCCGCTGAACCTTGGCTTGCTGACAGGTGAGACAGCTGCGTGCCCAACGCGTAGGATCGCGTTGCACCCCCGGCCAAACATATCTCTCGGAGACAAGCTTAGCAGTAGCTTTAATGCCGGGGTGGGCGATATTGTGGAAGGTGTCGAAAACAATACGGCGAAATGTTTCCGGAACTACGGGTCGAGGTCGTCCGGTAGATGTGTCGCATAAAATTGTAGCATCAGATGACGGCAAAGGGTACGGCGATATCTTCAAAGAAAAATCACGGAGTTGCGAAAAAGTTCGATCGTTTGATTGCGCGGCCGCCATAGCAGAAAAATCGATTGCTTGCCAGGCAGGGCCAATCGCAGCTACTCTGGAAAGAGCATCAGCAACGACGTTTTGTTGACCAGAAATGTGTCGGAAATCAGTCGAGAATTAGGAAATGAAATCCAGCTGACGAATCTCACGTGGTGAGCGACGAGCTGATTGATTACGGAATGCGTAGATAAGCGACTTGTGATCGGTGAAGATAATGAAGGTGTTACCTTCAAAAACTTGTCAGAAATGTCGAACAGTAGAGTAAATGGCTGGCAGTTCGCGACTGAACGTGCTGTACTTGACTTCGGCGGGTTGTAGGCGTCTAGAGTAGAATGCAAGAGGTTTTCAGTCTCCATTTGTATGTTGCTGTAGGACGGCGCCAATGGCGGTGTCCGATGCGTCAACAGCAACACTAAGCGGAGCGTTCGGATCGAAGTGATGAAGCATAACGGCTTTAGCTAAGGCTTCTTTGCTGGCCTTGAACGCTTCGGCAGCAGCAGCAGTCAATTCCACCTGGCCGTTTTTGCGTCCACGAAGTAGGTCGGTTAGTGGACTTAGCAAATTGGCACAGTGTGGAAGAAAACGTCGATAATAGTTGAGCATGCCGTTAAAACGGCGGATAGCGGCTAACGTAGTCGGGACCGGAAAGTCTCTGATGGCGCGGACTCTATCGTCTAGAGGCTGTATGCCATACTGATCAATATGGTGGCCAAGAAATTCGACCAAAGGCTGTTGAAATACGCATTTGTCAGGGGTGACAGTGATGCTATTAGCAGCCAGCCTATCGAAAAGAATTTCGAGATGTTCTGCGTGCTGTTCTTTAGAAGCGCTGGCAATTAGGATATCGTCAACGAATGGATAGACGAAATCTAGTCCTCTAGTGACTGAATCGTTAAAATGTCTGGGCTATGTTGCGATGACCGAATGGCATACGCAAAAATTCGAAGAGCCCAAACGGCGTGATTACGGCAGTCTTCGGTATGTCTTCCTCAGCGACTGGAATCTGATGATACGCGCGAACCAGATCAATTTTCGAGAACACACGGGTGCCGCGCAGGCTTGCCGTGATGTCCTGAATGTGAGGAATCGGATATCGGTCGGGAACAGTAACGTTATTGAGCGCGCGGTAATCACCACATGGACGCCAGTCTCCTGACTTTTTGGGCACCATGTGGAGCGGCGATGCACACGGGCTTTTAGGCGAGCGAACGATGCCTAATTCAAGCATGTGCTCGAATTCTGCGCGAGCAATTTTCAACTTGTCAGGAGTCATTCGCCTGGCTTTGGCAAAAACAGGCGGACCTTTGGTAACGATGTGATGTTTTGCAGCATCAGTGGCGCATGAAAACGGTGTCATTGCACGAAAGACTTGCGGGAACTTGGTATTAAGCATCTGAGCGATAGGTGAGCTTGACAGGTTGGCGTATACAGGACTGGTTGACTATGTCAGTCAAAGTACCTATAACTGCCAGGTTTGTTTGACGATCGATCAGACGGCGTTGCTTCGCGTCAACAAGCAAATCGAAGTGCTGCAGAAAGTCAAGGCCAAGAATTGGCGTCTGGGTATCTGCGACGAGAAAGATCCATTTAAAAGAACGTCGTAGGTTTAACTTAAGCGTGCGCGAGCGTTGACCATACCCGCGAATGGTGGTGCCGTTTGCTGCGCGCAATGAACTAGTCGCCTCTTCGATAACATCATTAGAATCACGTGGGATAACACTGACTTCTGCGCCGGTGTCAACGAGATAGCTTACTCCCGTACTGCGATCGGTGACGAAGAAAAGGCGACTGGGGCAGCCGGCAACGTCCGTCGCCCCTACGTGCTGGATGGCCCGTTCCCCTGCGTGTTGCGCTTGAAGGAACAAGGCGGGCGACACGATCTGGCCTGATGACCAAATCGCTCGTGGTACCAACAATAGCTTGACCTAGTGGGTGATTTCGAACGTGATCTAGGAGGAGTGCGGCTACTGGAACGATTTCGGCGGTTGGATCCGGACTGTGTTAGGTTCTCTAGTCGGTTGGTAAGTGCAGCTACTTGCGCTCTTAGTTCTGCTACCTCTGTACTGGAAGTAGACTGAACCTGAGATCTTTGGACGTTGGATTCCCAAATACGGTCTGCAATGTCGGCGAGCTGAGAAAGAGGCGCATCGTTTGCGTACAGGGGGTTACGCATGTCACGTGGCAGGCGACGAAGCCACATCTCTTTAAGGAATGAGTCACCAACAGAGAGGCTTAGCTAGAGCCTGCATCTTGTGCAGCAAATGAGAAGGCTTTCGATCACCTAGCTCGGTTTCGTTAAGAAGCTGCGTAACGCGAGCATGGTCTGATATGCCAAATCGCTTTAAGACTACGGCTTTAAGCTCATCGTAACTCTTCTGATATTCGGGAAGCTCCAATATGTCGTCGAGGTCATCGACGACTTGCGGAGGAAGCGCTGCGACAACGCAGTGAAATTTGACGCTGTCAGACTTAACGCCATGTAACGAAAAAATGGATTCTAGCTGATTAAACCAGGCCTTAGGGTTAGTCTCTCGGAAAGGCGGGATAGGGAAACGGAACCCACTAACCTGATCGTCAGAATCTGGGTGACTGACCTTCATGGTGAAATAATTCCGGAGCGTGTGAATGTGAACGCAAGTAGTAAAAAGTAAAAATAGCAGGGTCGACAGAATAAGTTACCGGATCTGAAAAGTAATATTAGTACCGAACTCACCAAAAATAGTTTTTTTTCGGGGTCACCAATTATAGCGCGATGATCGTGCGCTATATATTCGGCACGAGACTAGACGGCCAACCAAAGGCAATGGTAAAACACACAAAAGTAAGCTAGGGAGGAGCGTTAGCTAATGCTAAAAATAGGGCACCCGAAGAGAGCTAGCTAGGGAGAATGTAGTTGGCGTCGAGAGCGTAGACGGGGCGTCGTTCGCAGTCGAGTCGCGCGCCAAAGGCGGTGATCGTGTTCGTGTTTCCAAGCAACGGGAACAACGTTCCAACAAGCAAACCGCTTAATTCCCTAATACATAAGCAAGCTATGATTTGAATATATTTTAGAATAGTTTACACAGTCATACGGGGGGAATCTCCAGGTCACTACACAGTCACTTGGAGAGTTATGGTTAACCAGAGTTAATTATCTCAGTGCGGAATAGAGCTTCTGGTATAGTTCTAATAGATAGGACTGATTACGTCCGTTAGATACAACATATTCTTAGTGATGAAACTATGTTTCAAAAGCTAACAGTACAGAAGAGTTAGAAAGATAATTGACCGATTTGCTCCGACAAATGATACATGCAGATGTCTTCACAAAATGCATATTCGAAAAACTGAGATCTTCAGTCGGACATCTACCACGTTTGTACGGCTTTCCTTAAGTTCACAAGGTAGTTGCTTCAATTGGTCCTATCTGGCACATGCTTAATTCTCCGCAACATTTGACCGCTCAATGGATGACTGAGAAGTTGGAAGCGCTGCGTAAAACCATCTGCACTTACTGCATGAAAGGCACTTTCGATGTCATTGAGAAGATAAGGGATGTCATCACTTGACGCTTAGTCATTGTTTACGAATATTCCGTTATTGGAAACAATGGAATATTTTTGCAAACTAATGCGGCAACCGAATGTATCTATAAATCTCCCAGAAGTTTTCCAAGGAAATGCTACTCAGATGCACCTTAAACGTGCAGTTCACCTTCGATGGAGATGTATCGTCCAATTGATGGAGTTGCCATGGGATCACCATTGGGACCCCTTCTAGCATATGTCTTTATGACATAATTGGAGCATTACTCATTAAGAATGCACATTAATGAAGTCGAGCTGTATATACGTCTACGTGGATTCGCTTTTCACGAACTTGCCTCTACGTGAAACAGTCGACGAGCTATACAATTTTCTCTTGAGCCAGAACCTATCTTTGGGACTCCCTCCTGAGTACCTGAGCGATCTCATATTAATTTGCACAGAGAATGTTCGATTTGAGTTTGAGGGAACTGCGTACAGACAGGTCGAGGGGATGGCAATGGGAAGCCCTATGGGCCCGGTTCTGGCGGACATATTCCTTGGGCTGATTGAACGCAAAATCGTTAACACCATTGATGAAGCAAAGCTGTATAAACGTTATGTAGATGGCATCCTAACCTTCACCAGTGAGGAGCACGTTCGCCGAATTGTTGTCCTTTTGAATTTGATTCACCCCAGTCACTCTGTGTCGTATGAGATGGAACAGCAAGACAGCCTACCGTCCTTGGATATCCTCATCAAAAGACGACCCGGAGGTACACTCCAACGCACGGTTTATCGCAAAGCGACATGGAGCGGGCAATACCTGCATTTTACCAGCTTCGCCCCGGTTGCGTACAAGCGGGGTCTTGTCAAAACCCGATGCAGGCGCATTTGCAGCCCAGAGATGCTAAAGAGTGAAGAGGAATTCCTACTCAGAACTCTAACCGGTATCCGGAGAAGTTTATTCAACTCCATAACAGACCACCCAAGGAGAAGTTACTAGTGCAAGCGGCTGAGAAAAAAACTGTTTATTTATTCTTGCCTTTCAAAGGGGACCATGTCTCAAACGACATTGGTCACAAGCTCAGGTCTGCTCTCATGCGCACTTACACCACTGCGCAGTTACGCATCATCCATACCACACGAAGGCTTACTCTCAACTACCGTCCGAGCTACTCGCCAGTCGGTTAGGCCTCTCATGTTATTTACCAGTTCACCTGCAGTTGCGGTGACGTATACATAGGCAGAACCGACCGCCGATTAGCTCAAAGGATAGCTGAGCATTTCCCTCAGTGGTTAACACGGTCCATAGTGAAACAAGAAGAGATAGATCAAACGACGTACAGGAACCCTGCCTCGTCTATCACAAAGCATCTCACGACGACTGGCCATCACGTGGACCAATCAAAACCATTCGAAGTGCTATTGATTAGCCGCAACTCGAAGAAGCTGGCGATCAGTGAAACGCTACTGATTGCGGTGAACCGGCCGGCGTTGTGCGCACAAAAGGAACTGAGGCAATCTATCAGATTGTCGTGGTCATGATGTTTCAGTTCAGTGTTACCCATGCGATTTCTTCCCACTTGTAAATAGGTTATTTTTCAAATGTACTGCGTTTGCACCTGAGCAGAGTAGGGGAAATTTTAGCATCGTAATTTATGTCTCCTGTTTGCGCTGACTAATTCGGCTCAGTTTGCTCCCAGCTGTCAATGAATAATTCCTCGGAAAATCCACCCTTCGATCTTGGCAACTATCTCGTTCATTTCGGGGCCTCAGGATAACCCCCTCTCCTAGTCGACTGAGCTACTGCGCCGTTTGTTTGTGCTTGTTGCATTTCACCTGTCATGCTCTGACACTCCCACTAGTTCCAATCTACCATCGTGACTGTCCCTCCCGCTTTTATGGTAGATACTTTAGTGAGCGTTTTGCGTAAATAGGGGCTTTACTTTTGCAAATCCCGGTGTGCACCGATTACTGCACTAGTCATTTTTACTCGTTTGAACACATAACAATGCGTTTCTGATTTACAGCTGTTTGTTTGGCTCCATTCTCTGCCTTTTGAAGTGCATCTTTCGCTACTGCACTTTTGGTATATTTCACATGAACCGTCACACAAGCGGCATTCAAACTGAGCGTCTGGACGGGCTACGGCCGCTTTATATACTCCGTGACTGTTCAGCTGTATCCCCACTATTAATCGAAACGATACTTCTATATGCCAAACCTTTCTCATCTGCCAACTAACAGCCGGTCCGCATCTTGTTTGCTCATTCTCGTCAGCTTTTAACATTCATTCATTACTGTGTTTGACAGTGAGTGGGACGAATTCGGATGGTTTAGGTGGGAATTATTCCATCTGTTGGTTGCGAAATATCGAAGATGTGTTCGTGTCAGGCGATCAGGTCCATCTTCTATCATTCGACGCGGCGCGGTTAATGCGCGGTACAGTGCAACCGACACGTCGCATACCCTATCGATCGTGGCCAGGTGAGCGTGATCGCTGCACGCAACATTACCTGACCTGATCGACTGGCCTTGAGGTCCGTCAGTCTGCCTGTTGATTGCGTGCCGAGTGAATAACGCATCTGGCTCGTAATCCCAGGGGTCACAAATTCGAGTCTGCGCAGGTGCGGACGATCACTCCATGTCCGTAGCCCGCACGTGACTGGCGGTGATCGTCTGGCTGGCTATGCATTTGTACTCAGTACTGGTTTAAGGCTGATGCCTTCTCATTTTTTCATTGTGAACCCAATCCCAACTCAACAGTGTCACTACTTCGAGGTTACTCCCCCAGTATCCATTTGTTCTTCCCCACTCCCATTTCTCTTTATTTAGGGCGATTATGGTGATGTGTCTGATCGAATAGCCATTCGCAAAAGGCTCGGTTGTAAATCCTTCAAGTGGTATTTGGATAATGTCTACCCGGAGCTCTTTGTTCCGTCAAATGCTGTCGCCTCCGGTGATGTAAGTCTCTCAGTCCCTCTTTTCTGTTTTGCCCCAACTCACATCCCGTTGTGCTTGAACTGCGACTGTTGTCTATCCACGGAGGGGCTACATCCCGCCCAGGCCGTACAATGGAATCCGTTGTTTGTATACCCGCTGAAAATCTCCGTCTGTTGACCGTTCAGGGGACTCGACCAAAGTGATCTGTACCCATAAGGTTTGTACTATGAATGTTCAAGCTAGAAAAAACTAAACGGTCACCTTCGAGAGAGCGTCAGGACATTCCACAGTAAGTAGAATAAATATTTTGTCCATACTGTCACTCTTCTCATTCTTAACCGCACATGTCAGCTCAAATACCGTCAGGCATGAACATGTTCCTTTCAAGGGTGACACCGTCATATCGCGCCTCATTTGTTAGAGTTGTTTTAGCGGAATATTCAGTCAAGTAGCCTAATGAGTATTGTACTGAAAAGAGCTTGTTACTTATCTATTATCCATCCGCTGTCTGTTTACACACGTCCTAAAGTAGGGTTACAATTGGAAGCTTCTTTTGTTTACAGTGAGTAGTCACCATGTGAAAATGCATGGGGCTGTTTCTGCTGGCGGCACCATCAGCGAGGAACATTCTGTTCTCATCGCTAAAGCCCGACCAGCATTTGTCAATCTGAGGCACTTGTGACACTGTCGTGAAGTCTCAATCTCGATAAAGGGTCGTGTTTACAGTCTCTCTGTTCGTTCAGTATGGGTACGAGTCCTGGTGAATTCGCTTGGAACACATGCGTTGTCTATCTGTCTTCGACAACTGTAGTTTGAGGAGAATCACTCGTATGTGATAGCAGCATCTGGTTCACAGTGATGACGTTCGACATCGCGTGTTGGCAAATACGAGTATTCCCTTCAACGAGTTGGTTTTGCTGCGCTATTTGAGATGGCTCAGTCACGCCCTACACATGGCGCATGAACCTTGACAGCACCGCACTCTATTCGCTCGTGCAACACTAGGCAAGAAGTGACCGTGTGGTGGTCAGCCTTCTACTTGGCGACAGCACTTGATTATGTTTATGATATTGCCTTGCTTGGTGATGACTCACAGAGCACATAAGCCGTTCTAAACCGCTTGGCGATTAAAGCATCAAAATATGGAATGACCTTAGCCCCTGCGAAATGCAAACTCTTGCTCCTGGATTGGCATCCACCTGCCCCAGGGCTCACACTTCTAGGTACCCAGCCTGAACAAGTGGACAACTTTTTGTACCTGGGAATCTGTCTCTGCTGATGGTAGCATTGGAAAAGAGATTTCCCTTCACATTTCCAAAACCCGTTCTGCATTCGCCAACTTGATGCGTCTGTGGCGACGCCGTGACGTTCCACTATTGGTAAAGGGTATGGTCTACAATGCATGCGTTCGCGCGGTGCTGCTGTATGGGAGTGAGTCCTGGCCGATTCGTGTGAATGACTTGCGTCGGATTTCGGCCTTTGACAATGGATGTCTGCGGAGAATAGTTCGAGTGTGGTGGATGAACCACGTGCGCAACAATAATGTTAGGCGTCGCGTCTTGGGTAACACGGGACTTACACTTGACAGACTAGTACCGCTGTGCCAACTGAGATCGCTGGGCCAGGTTTTACGCATGCCATGCGAACGGCTGCCCCGACGCGCTCTCTTCGCTCGCACAGGACCAGGCTGGAAGAAATCGCGCGGTGGTCAGCCTATCACGTGGCGACAAACGATTAAAGCGCTGACTTCCAGTTTAGCTGTCGTAGGTCCCGTGCGTCTTCCGGGCTGGGGGATCAAAGATGAAGAACACTGCTGGCTGGAAACTCTTTCGGAGATGACGCAGAACCGGGCCCAATGGAAAAGGTATACAAATGTTTGTCTTGATTTACCTCGCAAACATTAAACAGACAAAAAAGCAGAAATATATATATATATATATATATATATATATATATATATATATACAGACTACTACCCTCGTAGAATCCACGACTAGAATCCAGCACTTTGCTGATTGTCGCATTAACTATACTTTGCTCCGCTTTCGCAAGACTGCCCTTCTGGTACGAATTTCACTCTGGTTTAGTCCAATTTACCCTCTCTGATCTGCGCACAAAGCTGAGTGTATCACATTTCTATAACTCACGTCGCCATGGTGCTTGTTGTTAGACGACGGTTGTGGGAATAGGTGAAAATCGAAGTGAACATGCTAATCAGATGCCCTGCACGAAATGGTTTTTAACTAGGCGCAATAGCTAATGCAGAATCACCGATAAAGCCTCGGCTACGCCATGTTGAATGGCATCTCAAACAATTGCAGCGACTGATCCCGAGAATCGCATCCGAAAACATGGTGTCTGCCCACGCACTCAAGCACTCGGTCAAGTTTTTACGCGCCCCTTTCCTATATCGTCAGTTGCCTTTTCACAGAAACATTGACCTTACTTTATCTTTGTGGATTTACCAGTTTCCATTGCTTTTGACATTTTCGTCCGTTAAACTAGCTACGTCACTAAAACTGTCCTTCGCCAATTTTCGAAAATGGACTTTGTGATACTGCGCGTATCGCGCGATGTTATCAAACGGCGTTTTGCAACTGAAGAAACCCTCGTCCGGTTCGATCAACTAGTCTTCGACACTGTACAATTTACAGGCTTCAGATACAAGATCATTTATTTAAGTGGCACTTTCATTCCGAATGCCATTTCCAGTTGTAACGTTTACTTTTTTCGTGATGTTGCTTTAAAGCATCCGCAGTGGTTATCGCAAAATTCTAAACATGTACCCTCTCGGGTATATAAAGCTTATATTGACTTAACTATTCATTTCGCTGTCTCACTTGACGCTGGACAGTGCTTTTGTAGTGGCTTTCCGAATTCTATGGGTGATCTACTAGCACGTCTTCTTGTTGGGCATGCGCGCATTCATGATGGCCCCCTGCCAATCGCTATGGAAAGTCAGTTGTTTTATGTTGTTCACTGGCTGTATACAACTTAGTAATCTAGATGGGCGAGTGACATCATTGCATCGTAACTCGTCATTTTTCACGGTTGAGTATGACAGCAGTGCTCTGGACCTATTCTGTCTGCTTGATAGCTAACCACCCAGGTAGGAACTGCGCTTGCAAAGTTTAGCATGGAATGTAGTAAGGGATTACTGATCCAATGACTGAATATATCTGCCATGTTGGTTCTCATTATTCCCTGTTGTGTACTAAAGGAATCTCTAAACGCTGTTCTGCTCATGACGAGAGACGACCAGTTGCGCACGTGCCGAGCGATTGCACACTACTTCTAACGCTTTGAGGAGGTGTGGTTTTCCGTCAGTGCGTAGCTGCAGTCGCTGGTGCGTAGACGGTCCACCTCAGACGCCTGATATGCTGCACCACGTATCCTCTTCCTTCCACATGAATGAATCTACGCTTAGATTTGCCTGCTTAAAGCAATAGCACACAAACGTATGTGTGCCTTCGCCTTCTAGATGGCGCGGTTAACACTGCGCTCTTGCGCAATCCATGTCCTTTTAGGTGTCTTGCGATTTACAGGCCCAATGTCCGGTACAAGTATAGTTTACTAATATACTTTCCGATGATCAACGTCTGATGGTCTGTGTTGTATTTCATTTTCAATGAAGAACTGATCCTCAGCGTATTCATTTAATTAAGGATGATGCCCGCGGCTCCCATAGTTTATTTTGGCTCAGATGCTGAGGGTCTGAGCCCACGTCTCTTACTTGCATACACAAAGCACCGTGTTTACAATTCACTAATCATAACAGCCGATCTCCATACGAGTTAGGATATGTTAGCATACCGTCTTAAATTTTCTGAAGCTGTTTTCTCTACACAGCTTCTCGTCTTTATTCATTTAAATGCGCATTCACACTCAAGGGTTGTCCGTTCTTTCATTTCACATTCCTAATGGGCTATCTAGATTTTTCAGCGTGATCGACAAACGCCTCCTTCCGACTCAAGGCACTTGAAGTGCAGTCACTTGCTTTTGCGCTTGCAAATACTTTTCATTGTTTCATGGTGTATACTTGACGGACGTTGAATCAACTCACTACTGTAGGTATTGCTCTGCGTTCTCACATGTTGAAATTGTTTCGATCAATACAGTTGTTGTTGTTTTCGTTGATTGTCATGATTGCAAGCAAGCTTGTCGTTACCATTGACAGCTGTAGTGAATTACTACTGAACCACCTCTAGCACTGTCATTTTGTTGTTAGCGTTCAACGACAACGTTTGACTCCTGTGTTGCCCCCATTCATCCTCGGCGCTATTATCTTTGTGCTATTTAGCACAGCAACATGTGAGCTAGGAAAGTACATTTACAGGGCCCGATGGAATCCACACTGCTGACGATTCCCGTAAGGATGAAACGCGCGTACAGTGCTTTTCCGGGCGTGTGGCGGCTGTCTGAGTGAGTCTGGGTGTGACGAATTTCCACCGAAAGTACATTTAGTCCGTTACTTTGACGGCGCAAGCGAATCACCCGCCTGCCCAATCACTTATCAAGCGTCCCATAGGTACGAACAATGTCGGCGATCTACTTCATGCATCTTCGATAAGCAAACAACGAATTAATGCAGCTGATGCTCCCATTGCGCGTGTCACACCGCCCGCGACCTTAAACCTTGATTGCCCTGTCGTTTCTTACCGTCGTCCTCGAAGTTGGAGGTGCTCATCCATTTTCGTTTGAATCCCCATTTGCTTTTTATTGCCAGATCGAGTCGTACACCGGACCCCAATGCATCGATGCCCCAACCAAGGCTAATGATGGGGAGAAGCTCACTGTGAAAATGTGGCCCTGTCACAGGCAAGGCGGAAATCAGGTTAGCTGTTTTCATGTCCTTTCGCTTGCTTGTTTCACCTAGTTTGACTTGTCAGAGCAGTTTAAAAATAACTCACTTTGCCATTAGCCCTCTGCTACAGTGATCCTCATTCCTTTAATCCTAAACGGTTTACTTTTGTGTGATTCCCAGGGATTCGTTTTTGTACCTGCACCACACAACGGTATCCAGTGTCTCACATTCGCTTTAACTGCAGTCTTATTCACCTAAGAAGGACTCGGTTGCATGTGTTGCGGCAAACAGCATTCCACTCATTTGTCGGTATTTTAATCTTTTAAATTCCTCATTAGGCCCAACTACGCGCCGAGGGAAAACTGATCGCTTATTACCCAACCTCAGGCTTTCTCTTAGATTGGGCGCCATCACATGTGCGTCAAGGCATATCGATTCTAATTTCATCGGACAGATGTGTTATTCTGAAGTCGTTAGGACCAGGGTGGTAATCTGTTGTTGCTCGCTGCAATAACTCTAGTCTCTTCAACCTCTAAACTTTAGACACGTCACGACACATTATCGACCCAGTTCGTGTTATACGGACGAAATATGTTCACTTGCCACCGCCCCGATGCACAAATCCAGCTTCTTCATAGTACGCATGGTATTGTGGTAATTCTTTACTGTATTCTTGTGACTAGTACGACGTCATCGTCGGCTGCGTTTCTGGCTCTGAGGACAATATGGGTTGTGAGGTCAACGTTAAAATGTTGTCCGCCGCTTAACGTATGAATCGCTCACGTTCTCTTTCTATCAGCACTTACACATACCAGCCACTCACATAGCTGACAGTGCAAAGCATTGAGTTAACGGAATGCGAGCCAGGAATCGGCGAATGCCTCCGTTGTGCACACGTAGCTCAACCCGCCAAGCCTGTGATGGAAGTAGTGTATCGGATGGAGCGGGCATACCAGCGAGACCTATGAGACAGCAAACCAGATGTGAACCGAGCGACCTCAGCTATTTGGCAGTACCAAGCTCTGCTGATTTGATGACGGCTGCCGACTACTGTTTAGCTGGAGTAAAGAGGAAGCCCTATTGGTGGAGCTTCGTGTTTAGTAATGTCACTGGTTGGACCATATGCATGATTGTGTTGTGTGAAAACGAGCTATGTTGTATTATTCCGCTGTTTGGGTTTCCACCGATACACCGTTTGTTCTTGAAGGATCGAGTTTTCCGACAAACCCATCTCTTACCATCCGCTTGCACCATCTTGCAGTGCACTAGCTTGGTTTCAAACACATACACGCTCTTGTCCATGCGATTGTGCACCAATCGTTTTGGTATGCCACATCCAACGATCACGGTCACTCGTTCCCCAATCTGCGCGGTTCTGTTTGTTTTGTTTTCTTCTATTATGAAGCCAGTTGTGGCTCTTTATCGTTATGAATCTGCAGTCTGTCCTTTCTGCCTCACAGTGAGCAGTTACGCACTGGGTTCTTGTGTCTTTTAGTCAGCAGCTATCCGTCAGTCTCCTCGGATCACCAGCAGAAGTTTCAGTCTCACCGTCTTCCTCCTCATCATCATCGTAGCCGTATCCGTTATCAACAGCGGCAGCACTCTGTACTAGGTTTTTGCTTGTTTGCACTAAATAACCGAAGGAAGACTCTACTGATGTCGAATAATAAGATGAGAGAATAGAACTTAGTGTGGTATGCCAGTGCCCTAAAGAGACATTCACGTTCACCTCGTCTAATTTGAACTAACAACATACGATCGCAAACAGCTGATAACTCCGCGTTATTGACAAACAGTCCGAATATAGGTGGAAAGCAAGCACGCCATGGATAGCAGCTGTGGTGTATCGACTATACTGTCTCGACCTCTTGTTTGATGTATTGGCCACAATTTTGGTAGTCTTTGTGGACGAACAGCACCCATTCTAACGGTCACTGGCTTCACTGTCCGTGTATGTTTCCATCCCTCACGCTGCTACATGCCATCCTAGATCTAATGTGTAAATCGAGACGACCCTTGCCAAATGAGCTCCAAACATCGCAACAGCCACATGTGGAATAAGCGGATGCTGATCCTTTTTTAGCACTTCACATTTTGAGACTTTAAACTGATTGACGAAAGAAGACAACTACGTAACTGACAACTTTCTCATCTGGTCAGTCCCATTTATTCGTCTGATGTCCGCATAATCCTAACGAAGTAGGTTTCTCTGAATCAGGACCTCGTATTCCGAACAGTGCAAGTCTACCTGGGACAAATGCATGCTGTGTCTCACAACAAAATTGGTTTGCAGTGGATATGTGAAATCCAGCTTCTCCATAGAACGCATGGTGTTGCGTCAATTTTTCCCATTCCCTTCTACGTTTTTGTACGCATGAATGTGTGCTAGAATTGAGCCAAACAGTGCACCTATGTTTGAACTCCATCACCCACCTCCATTGGAGCACAAAAGTGTCACCTACTTACTCTCGACGATCGGTTGATTCAGACTCGCGGTTTCAGCTTACCCGTACCTTGGGCCTCTTTGTAACACACACGAGATCCACACAACTTATGCGCGACGCAATGTGTGCCTCTTTTTGTCCCATCTGTCTGTTGTGCTTTGCGTTATGTGTATGTGTAGAGATTTTTGTGCTGATCATTGAAAATACCCCTATATCTCATCCTGTGCAGAAGCTAGTTACCATCATGCATATTCTTTCAAGCACACTGTGGACCACCGAATTCGAGCTCACACACCACTTGTGTACTCGCAGAATGTGCTTCTAAAATAGGAGTGATAAAGTACGTGGGACGATATGTCTACTTGTACCGATTTATGGAGCCAATCGCTGTGTTTCTCATCAGATGGTGCGGCAGCGCCAAATGTTGTGAAGCAGGAGCCGGTGTACTTTTCCCGAGATTGAGAACAGACGGATTTCGCGCCTCTTCAGGCTGTGGGATAACCTTCCACTCTGATTTTGTGATAATGTATGCAAACTATGGTCTTGATTCAGACTGTGATGCTTAGGGGTTTTGGTTCAAATAGGTCAGTTGTCTCAGCATCTGTGTTTACCAATGTCTGACAAGCGACTGTTGCTAGGGATTTTTGCTATTCTCTAAGCCAGTTATTTCGTTTAAGAATCTTTTATCTGATATCAATCATTAACGAACTATGTTGACCTGCCAGCTGTCCCTCTGCTTTTTGCTGTGCATGGCAATTCATTGATCCAGGAAATTTCGCCTGACGCAGGTTTCGCGATCCGAGCCGTGAATTTCATTGCATGAGATGAAGCCACTGTCGAATGTGTTAAATCTTTACGTTCCTTTTTTCTGTATTTGTGGCCAACGCATATGGTGACGCAAGATTATAGTGGAATTGACATGCGATCCATCTCGAGTTTACTTGTGTGATCTCTTATTCGACCGGATCATCTAACTTGTGGGATCGTTGTCCCTTCAAACGCATTATGGTATTGATCGCACACTACCTCAACACAGCTGTAAATGACTAGTCTGACTTATACCACTATTTATGGAGTTAATGTGGTTGTTTTAAACGAATGTGTGTAGAAACCTTTCTCCGATATGTTGCCTTTTAAGGTAAACCCGTCTTTCTTGCCCGTCTACTTCAGGTTAAGATATTATCATTACTGGTAAAGATAGAGCATCGGTGAAATTTTGCGACGCTTTTTCACAAAAATAACTTCAAAACGGTTTTGGTTTTATCACGCAATGTAGCTCGATAAGATGTAATGGAAACCACAATATTCCCAGGCGTACATGACCCTCTTTCATCACACCTTTGGCGCCACTTGTACTTCGGCATTGTGATTCTCCATTGGTATGGTTGTTCTCTGCAACACTTTTGTCTGGACCTTCTTAGGAACATGATCCTATCTGGTTTGCATATTTTCATCTTGTGATTTTTTTGTTTTCTTTACGAACGTTTGCTCTTGGCTACCACTCTTTTAATGTGTACCGAATGGCAACCATACGTTTTGTTTGGATCGAAGTTTTAATAGCCAATCCTTGCGGAATCTATGATGTCTATCTGTCTGTATGTTCCTCGCTGTGGTTTGTGACCTCTGCCTTTATATTTGCAATGTACCATTGGCTATTACTGCTTATTATCTGCCTGATCTGCTGTGAGACCGTTAAATCAAACGCGGCATTTTACTGCCTACCTAAAGAGAGCATGTGCTCACCAATCATTCATAGCCCGGTTTCTCGTCTATGGTAATTTTTCTCACTTATCTGGAAAGTTGGTACTTCGCCTATTTTTATACCTGTGACCGAAATGAGTTACTAGTGTATTATGACGCAGAATTGTTTTTTAGCGAGTTTGTTTTGCCCTTTACACGGCTTCTGGCGTCACAATATGTTGCGTTTACAATGGGGAGTAACTTCTAGCGAATTCTTCAAAAGTAGGCATTTTCGCAAACAGGGTCGGCCAACTGAATCACAAGCATCATGAACATCTGAGCTTTTGTACCGCAGACGGCATTAAACGTGAAGGGTGTTAACTCCTGGCGATAAGCAAAAATGTACTCACTACAGTTTTCGCTTAGATGAAGGACAACCTAACTTCCACTGGTTGGATCCTCACTCGTACGTTTGGACCCTCAGATCATATGTATGTGGACACTGGAAGCAGTTTAAATGAGCCTAGCACTACGCTGGTACGCAAAAATGTCTCCCGACTATTTTGCGATATGACGATAGTCTTCTCCATCTCACTGACTATTACCATCCACCAACGCCCCCAGTCAGTTTTTGAATATCCGATCGTATGTTGTTTTGTGGCGTAGTAAATAATGACTTTCCAAAGAAATCGCCGTGCATGCGTGATCCACATTTATTAGGCCTCAGATCTCCATCCACAGTTCAAGCACAATAAATAGGGCGGACGAGATTATCCGCGCACCCTCTACATACCTCGGCGACTGCGATTCTGACTCGATCAGCTCACCAATTGATCTTGCACCACAGCTTATCTTATGTCTTCAAAGTGGTTCATCTCACTAAGCTGAGGAGGTGGGTGTTTTACAGGTGACCATGAAAATTTGCGCAAGATCTTAACATGTGTTCCAGCTTGCTCAACCTCCTTTATTGACATACATCACTTGTAGCTGATAGTGTGCGATCAATGCTGGTCCCGTTATGTAATTCGATGTGAACACTTGTGCTTGGAAGTTGCACTTTCATACTCTTGTCGGACTGCTAAAGAAAGCGGTTTTCGTTTTCCTTGAAACTAGCATTAGTACTAAATTGATTTTCGAAGCGATGTTCTGCTTTTGACAAGTGACCTACTCGAACATTCAACTGCCCGCAACGGTCATGGTTTTCGTCATTCCTGGTCATTCGGACAGGGGAGAAGCGTTGCTTACAAAATTCGACTGCTGGGACAATCAATAGGAACATAAGCTGAACCAACTGAACAGCACTTTTGTCCACTACTACGATTTCGAATTGTACAAATGCAGTTGCTTGCTGTGATCCTTTTGAGAAAAATATTCTATCCATCTACTGCAAATGATTCTGACACACAGTGAATGCCGTGGATACAGTATCACTAGATACCCGAAGGATGTGAGACGGCGTCATTGGAACCGGGTCTGACAAACTAATGCAGAACGTTCCTCTCATGTATGCGTGTTTGGAGACAACATATTTCAGTTCCTGGAAAGGATAAAGTTGTAGCGAACTTCGCCTATTGTCTGATTCGATATACTGCTTTTAGCATTAAGATACTCGATGGGATGTGGTATGTGGCTAATAGTTTCATATCTTATCCTTTTCTGGTCCGCATGAGAAGTGGATAGCTGAGGAACAATGAAAACGGCTGCGCATTTCTCGAACATGAGTTAGTTGTTTTTCATGTTTACTTACCTATTTTTATCTGTAAAGTAGCCCTAATGGTCTTTTTCTCTGCCTTTCTGTATCCTCTATGGTAGTGCCCACTATGTCGTCCTCTTGCACTTAGTGTCGATTAGTGTACGCGAGCAGGATGCCGTTTGTTGGCCGTGCCTTGTTTAGTGCCACGGTTCAGGTGGGGTTCATATTTTCCTTCCCAAGCCATACTATCTGCATTTACTGTGCAGTTAATACCGCCCTTTTCTCACGGACCATTCTGCTATTTTGCCGGTTGAAGCTTTCGTTCGGTTCCACTTGTGATTGCTTCGACATTGGGCACTTGTCGATTTCCGATACACCATCCCAGAGTATTGCTGCACGGATTAACGCTCTGGACCTAATGCATCTGTTGCCTTCATTTATTTTATGGGCACATTAATTACTCCCATTTCTCTTTTTCCATGCTCTCTCAGTTCACGACAGCGTGTTGCATATGTTTCGCTAACATTTCTCAACTTCTTGATTCGCTACGTGCTTGACTATTGCTTTTGTTCCACGCCTCTTCCCCTCGGTCGTTGCTTTACGTGCCCAATAGTTTGGTCTGTTTCCTTCCTCTCAACTCCTCGTGGATTGCCTTCGCTCCAGCGTTTATTCTTCCATTCACTTTGCCCCCTCTTCATCAGTTTTGGCTCATGTCGCCCGGTGGAGAGATACGTAGGGACACAAAATGCTGGGATGTTGGTCCTGAACCTGGCCATGTTACGCTTCTGGACTGTCACGGAAGCAAAGGAAATCAGTATTTCATCTACACTTCGGTAAGCACTCTGTCATTTGCTCGCTTCACTTTTCGACTAAATACGTTTCTGTGACGACGGAGCACTGACCGTTGTCATAGGCTGTTTCTTATACACTTATGCATCCCCCTCATAACCATATGAATGTTATTGCCTAGCATTCGAACGCTTCTCCTCCTGTAATCCTTTTAGGTCTTCACACTATGTTCAAGGCTGCACACTTTTTTCTGACCTTTCCCCTTAATCTTCTCTTACTTTCGGTCACTAGCCTTCATCACTAAAATTCCGTCTCGACAAATTTAACCATCCTTATTCTCGCATTATCTACTGTGCTTCGAAACACTCGCTGTACTCTTAAGCTTTCTACTCACTTCGTTCAAGCATTTAAGTATGATGACTCGTTAACGGAGACTGTTTAACACTACCGGGTGTTTAAGCAGATCGGCTTTCCATATTTGCAGAATTCCACACGTTATGTTGTGCTTCCAGTTGGAGTTTTCTGTTACAGTTATGTCCTCAGAACTTATAACACTAGTGAATAGGAGTCTACTGCCCCTCACATTTGTGAGCTTCTAGCGGCCGTTTCCTCTAGCCTAGCATTGGACTACACTCGAGAAATTCCTTCCCACTCCTGCACGCTTTTTCAATGTTTGTTGTAGAAGTCAATCCTTTCAAATTGTGTGTACAGTCAATAATACGCTCCGCTAACCAATCTATGCTCATACACAGCTACCAAATTCATTGCATCATAGGGTTGGTTACTCCGTTAATCGTCAGCATCCACCGTTCTCAGTTGCCTTGTCGTCCACTTAGAGAGATTCGGTCATGGATTCGGGCAGTTGACGAGTCCCGAAACGACAGAACCACCGTTCTTCGCTTTTCTCGTGGGCGCCATGTCACGCGAGCCTCTTCTGCTCACCTATCGAACTAACTGAATTCCCCCTATTTATACAGCTCACGGTATCTTTTTCCCATGTTGCGCGTCACTTTGACGGCGAACATCCCTAGGACACTTGCGCTTACAGACTAACCCTAGTGGATTCGAGCTATTGCCTCTACTACACCATCCGCACGCCACATTGTTGTGCATCGGAAGGCTAATGTGGGATGATCCGTGGGTACGAGCCACGTATTCATCGCAGGGAGCGCACACTCGTCGCGCACGCATTTCTCTTAGTTAGGTCGTTTTGCTCACGGTGCTTCACATCTATGGCAACGGAACGAGTACGTGCTCGCATTCTCTCTAGCACAGCTTCGATATAACTAACCACCCCAATGGGGGGAGCCACGCGAACCAGGCACACACACGCACACACAGAGGACGTTAAGCGGGTCGTTACTGCTACGGTGTTGGAATCACAAGTGTCATGTACTCATTCACGTTCTGCATCCACTAGTCGTGTTGGCAACGTAGAAGGGGAGTAAGCATCTTTTCATCATTCCTCATGCAGACCTTAAATATCATTTGAAAATGGCCATCACGCATATGGCAGCGCACTATGTTCGTGCAGCTACAATCCATCTGTCACAACGAGTCACTGCATAATCTGGCTCAGCTTTCCGTCACTAGCTTGTAACTCAGTACTTCGCGTGTTGTTGACTCCGCTTGCATAACTCTTATAACCTCACGCACAGTCCGAAACGATTTCCAGAGGCTTTATGATTGAATGGTCGCGCGTAGCGTTATGTCTGCTTTGATCGCTACATTGTTCTATTCATGGGACTATGAAAATTGGTTCAGGCTGTCTGCTATTTGGTGCACAGTTTTGTTAGCTGGCGCGGTATTCAGGCCAAACAACTGGCACAAAACACTGCTTTTGTTTAGCCAGAGTTCTGGCACTAAAGTACCTTGGTTCCAGTGCCGTTGATTTTCTCGAGCAAACAATGAAAATTAACAAAAGTTTACAGGGAATTGGTCTAAGTCGAAGAAATGATCGGAAATTGGCTAAATATGTTTGCTTGGTCACCACATGAAAGGATTTGCGGCTAACGATCAGAGTCATCAAGGCGTTTCTTGGGCTGCGTGTGTTGCCACTGTCAAAATAGTTTGTACTACACACATCTCCTCATCCGTGACCTCAAGACAGTCTGCAATTTTATTTGGCTGTTTGATCTAATGCAGTTCACAAATGTTCTCTGGGGTATTTCACTGGATCCATATGCTCTCTTTTTCTCGTCTCTAAATCCTTCGATAATCTTTTTTGTCTCCATAGGATGACGAGCTTAAACATGGCGAACGCTGCTTGGAGATTTCCGAAGACACAAAATCGCTACTGATTGCGTACTGCGATCAATCAGCTAAACAAAAGTGGAAATTCAATCGCAAGCCTTTCATGCCCTCAATGGACAAAGCGGTGCCTTAATTGTGACTTTGAACGCGCTTTTTCTTTGTTTCTTTTTCATTGCATAGTTTATTTCTATACAGTCAGCTTCGAAGTGCAAACTGTTTACTGGTATCGGACTGCTTCGAACGCCCTTCTTACCTCACAATCTCTCACATCCGGGAAAGATACATATCATGCATCCGACCTCCTTCTGTGGCAATCTGTGATACCCATTTTGTGGATGCCCTTTTCTACTGCGATTTTAACTTCCCGAACACTTTCACTTGTACCTGTTCAGCAGGCACACTTAAGCGCAGTCTTTCTGCGACTAGCGAGTGCCTTAAAACTCGATGACACTCCGTTTGAGTTTTCTTTCTTCCCTTATTTTACTATCTGTCAAACGTACCCATACGGTGGTGTTTGGTACAGTGAAGCGCTGTATTTAATTCTCCTCCCATATGCGTGATTTGTTTGTACGATGCGTTCCCGCTCTACCCCCGACTGATTCATTCCCCACACTCCGGTAGTTTATTTTCATGTTTTGTTGCAAGAATACTGCGTTCCCCGTTCGCTGTTTGTCACCAGTTGAAATGAATTTCGTGAATGGCGCTCTTTTTTGATAGTATTTGTAAACCAATCGGATTATTCTTTGAGCTATTCATCATCGACTCTGTGACGCCCGATGTGGTTACGCAATGCTTTGGTCGCAAATGAGGCTGTATATTTCGAGGCATGGTATATCGAGCATATGGCTCCCCTACTACGGGTTAGCGTTCCCATGCCGTTGGTTCCTAGCCACGCTGTGACCCCTCCGACTCTACCATTTCCCGGCCAAGTTGTCCTCTTGCGCAACCGAAATAATCGGAGGGGCATTCAACATGAGTCTACTCGATTATTTTGTTCCGTGCGTACGCCAGTCACTTGTGCAGATGTATATGTGTGCGTGTAGAGCCCGTCGCCTTCAGCCAATTGGACCTCAGACGCACTAAGTCATAGGTGTGCAGATGGGATGCTTCAGCTCCTACGCTCGGAACAAATTAATTGAGTAGACTCATGTTGAATACCCCCTCAGATTATTTCTGTTGCCCAAGAGGATAACTTGGCCGGGAAATGGTGTAGTCTCTCTCACTTCGAACTATGAATCTTGTTGTGTTCGGTAGGGAGATTCGAGTCGGCTTGAAAACTGGCTGGTTCGCTGCCCCCCACTAAGACTGTCCTCATTGCTATGGTCGTTATTTATAATAGGGCTACACATTGGTAAAATTGTCATTAGTTAGCTTTCGTTTCCATAATTATGTCACATGGCTCATCAGCTCCTTAAAAATCCACATTCTCAATCATCTAAATCTAGGTCCGCGTGTTTCAATTGTTATCCTGCTAGCGTCTCTCGAAGAGTCACTATATTTTGTCTCTGTTTAGTCTAGCCACCCTAACGATTTTGTCCATTTTCTAGTCTAAAAGCATTTCTAACAGACCATCTGGAAAGGGCTAGGTCAAAACCCAATAGCATCCCTGTTTCATCAGTGTATCCTTTATAGTTTCTGAATGAAATTTATTGAGCAGTGATAGAGCGCTACGCAATGGCTTCATTGGGGAGTTTTGGTTGAAATGCAGTGATGATGCTCCAGTTAAGAGTATGCGGAGACGAACTACTGTAAATTGTGCTGATAACTACCAGTCCATCAGTAATCAAGATCAGTTGTCAGCTAGTGCACTAGAAACGATGCTTCAGGTATTTTGACACCCCTGGATTGCTTGATTACCTGTATCCTCACCGCTTCAACAGTGTCTTCGCTCCCATTACAAATCTGCACACACACAGCTAGTCCTAATTGATCTCCACGACTAAACAACAGGCATGCCTGCTTCTTGTTTACAAAATTGTGCTACACACTCGACTGCTGTTATCCGTGTTTGGGACGGGGGATAGTTTATACTTGATTTTTCATGCAATAACAACCTCGGAGCAGTTTTTCCACTCTCCATGGGTTCCTTGTCCCTGTTTATGCGTTATTTGGGCGTTTCCGTACAATTTGGTCGCGTGTTCATTGTTCCGTCCATTCAACGTGCTTACACTTCATTTACTGAGTTCAAACAGTGAGTAGTGCTTTGAATACGTAGGTGGGTTTGGAATTCTAGTCACCACGCCCTACAATGTGAACATGATTCACTAACTCTGGAGAAATTTTTCAACAATAGATATGTAGGGGTTAAATCGTTCAACCTACCGACGTCTCAGGAGCAGAGTGTATGCCCTCTGCTTAAGTTCTCTTGAAAAACTCGGCGCCTGGTAAAACTTAACAGCCCTCTGCCTCACGTGCTCTTTGAGTCTCCGTATGGATATCCAATACTGGTTACGTCCTATCACACTGGTAAACCTTCATTTCCATAGCTTTATGTATTTTTAGCCCGCGCTTTTTCCCCCACTTCTCCATGAATTCATCTAGTTTGAGACTGTTACTCTTATTAGGGATGTGCCGTATAGCCCATATTGTTGATATTTGCTTTCATTCTCTCCTTTTTACCTTGCACTGACTCGTCTATTCGTTTCTCTTGACCCAAGTTTGTTACTTAAAAACCATTATCTGAAACAATTGACAGTCAGCGTTACTCTCTCTTTGCTGCTGGGCACGTTCACGAGGTATCTCAAGTTAAAGTCAGACTGCTACAACCTCAGAAATTGAACACCTAGAAGCAGCACTACACCTTTTAAATCCAGTCCATTGAATGGTGTTTCCATACTAACATCAGTACTGAAGTTAAAAATAGAAGCGGGCACCCTTATGTCACACCGCCGGGGATATTGCAGGACGGTAACCGTTTGCTATTAGCCATCATTGCTCGAACTATGCGCGTAGAGCGTTCTTATAATGTTTAAATATATTCCAGGCGCCCTTTTCCTGAACAGACACCCTTAAAGTGCACGTCGACTCACTAACTCGAAAGCACGAGTGCGTCATTATTAAATGTTACTTTGCTCCAGGAACTGACTTCAGGTGAAGATGTCGTCAATACATCTTTGACCTCGATGAAACCCAGCTTCATCTTCATCAATGAGTCTATTTAGAAGCACCGAGGCAGGTGACTTTGTGACCTTGGAGACCAGACAGATAGTCCTCTGACTGACGTATTCCCAACGTGAGCCTCCCTTAAAAAGCGGCACTATAGTGTAGCAGCTCTGATCGGTTGGGGCAGTTTCCTATTCCAACGGTTCTACTAATAGATCATCCAAGCCATGCACAAGCGCTTATCTGCCAAGCTCAGCAGAGCGGGAGAAATTCTCTTTGGTCCGTGTAATGAGCGGATGATGTGCGTTCGATGATACTGTATCAAGTAGTGTTCAGTACGGTTTCGTGAGGGCTTGCTTACGATCGCGGGTGAATGTTTAGCGCTTCCCAACGTTACTAGTCACCATGACCGGGCGTGGTCGCCACGGCCTTATCCAGATGCCCAAACCTAAGACAGAGCACTTATCTTCTTCGCCTCAATTATGATGTTTATAGCTTTTGATTTCCTTCTACTGATGCGGTCAAGTATAGCAATGTTTCGAAGAGGTCATTTTCACACACTCATGTGAATTGATAACGATGCACAGTCTCAATCTGGATCGCGATTCACTTTAAAGTTTGTCTCGGGCGCCTGTCCCGTACACTGCTACATGTTGAACGCTGCTCACTCCTTCAACTGAATCCCCCAGCGCAGTTTGTTCTCGTTTACGCTCATTGCGAGAGACTATGGCTTCGACTTGAACCCTGGACGTTCGGAATATACAGTCGAACTCGCTGCCCTCAAGTTACTCTATTTCGTAGATAAAGCTTGTTCCAACGGTTATTTGCTAAGTGGGGGTCCTTTGGAAGCACTTGGAATGTGAATAGATTGAGATTTGCACTCGCCATCCGAACGTTGATTCGCCTTGAAGGGAACCTTGCAACTTGCGAGCACGCAGCATGCAGCACTTATCTCTGCTTAAACTACGGTCAAGCTGACCGATTTGACCGCGATTCGATTCACTGAGAATCACAGTCCATCTCGCGATTGCTTCAACATGACCAATGATACACTAACCGTAGTGACAAACGTTGCGCACTGCGACTATGCGGGACATTAGTAAGGACTTCGATTGGCTTCCCTGATTCTGGCCACAGTCCTGCCATCCCTGGTAAACGTGTGCACACGAT
The DNA here is from genome assembly GCA_944474145.2 of Dicrocoelium dendriticum. Taxonomy (NCBI): domain Eukaryota; kingdom Metazoa; phylum Platyhelminthes; class Trematoda; order Plagiorchiida; family Dicrocoeliidae; genus Dicrocoelium; species Dicrocoelium dendriticum. The sequence continues at coordinate 81,717,163 of OX104063.1, forward strand.
TTCGAAACCCATCTTGGAGTACTGTATTGCGAATGCGCAGCACGTAGTATCCATCAATAAAAACTTTTACTGTATGCCCAACGTGAAGTCAGCGGCTCACATGGTTCCCTTGAATCGCTGTGGTTTTCTCGTCTTTGTTTCATGTCTTATCGTTCACCTCGTTTGAGCTCCTTTTGGAATTCGGCGGGTGTTGCTGCTCGTCTATTGCCACTCTTTGATGCGTTGATCTGGCCCGTTTGTTCTCTTTTAATCAATGGTCCTAGATGCTGCAGTCTGTTCCCACCACATTTTCAGTATCTCTAGATTGTGGTACATACCAATCTCTGATTGTCACTCTCCCAAATCGCTCTCTGCGGTATTCACTCATTGGCGCCTATTCACTGCTACGGAATTCCGTAGGGTTCATTGTACAATCTTATGGGGCTCAACCGTGTTGGTAATTTGTGACAATGAGAGGCTTTCTGCTCCAACCATGGGCATTGGTACATTTATTCTGGCGGATTTTTTCATGTTCTCTAATACGGAGTCTTTATCTACATCCAGGGTCGGCTGTAATCATGCTGTGTAAAAACCATTCATATTCGATCCAAGTGGTGGACTCCCCTTTCTCTGTGAAAATATTGCTTAGAGTTTTGGCCTAGGAACAACTACGGGTTAGCTGCGAGTGCGAAACCCGCCTCAGCTATACAAAGTATAAGAGACTAAAAAATTACACTACGAAAAATGATGTTGAATATTATATTATGCGTTTTGCATGATATCAGGATTGGAGGGGAACCTAAGGGGAAGGGGATGGACAAAGAAACTCACAACACAAACGCTCTTGTGGTCCGCTCTTTGCCATATCAACAAGTGTGTCCAACCAAACATGTTCATCGCCCTTAGGACTCCAGCCAGGCAGTCGGGATGCATCAACCGACGCTAGTTTCGAATTGAGAGCTTTCACTCCTCTCGATCAAGTCATCGCTTGGCCTCCACTCCTCCTCTTCCAACCACACCCCTTGCGCGCAAAAACAATACACGTCGCGGGAGTCAGTGTGCTGGCATGCGCAACACGTGGCCCAGCCATCGGAGCCTGGTGTGTGATATAATGGTGCTGAGCGGTTCACTCGCTCTTCCTGCACCAAATAGGCGACGCCGAACACGATCATTGTTCACACGTTGCTCCCAGCAGATATGAGCTAAGCTGCGAAGACATCGATGATCGAACGTGGCTAGCCTCTTTATGTTTCTCGACCTGATGAGCCAGGTTTCACCACCATATAGGAGAGTTGAACGGACGGCTGAGTTGTAAACTCTGTCCTTCAGGGCGAGAATGGTGTCGCGTCTACGTCACATGTAGTGAAGATGGGCAAAAGTACCTCTAGGTTTTGCTATACGGTTCGTAATCTTCGCTTCGATCCCACGGGCGCTAATATAACTGCTCAGATACTTGACTTCCTGAACGAATTCTAGCTGAGCACCACCAAGGGTCAGCGCAGGAGTGGATCCCTGCCAATGTTGGAGAATAACTTTGCATTTCGATGGAGCAAAGGATAGCCACAAACGATAGACAGCCAATGCTAATCAGTGCAGTACAATCTGGCACGTTTGGGTTCTGTCCCATATGAGGACAATGTTGTCCACATACTCCAAGTCAAGAAGTCGCTCACCAGGAAGTAGCTCCACACCTTCTAGGTCGTGTCCAGTGAACGTTATTTCCATGACTCCATCAATAGCGAAGTTGCATTGGAAAGGTGACAGCGGGCAACCTTGTCTCACCTTGCTAGTGATAGTGAATGGCGGTAACAGTGCCATAAGCCCTCATTCTGCCCGAACTGTGCACGTACAGCGCTCTGATAATGTTTACTTATCTACCGGGCACACAGCAGACAGTCCCAAAGGGCATATCGCTCGACTGAGTCGATGGCACATTTTATGTCAAGAAACACGATAACTGTGGGTCACCAATAAACATGGTGGTGCTCCAACAATTGACGCAAGGTGAAGGTGTCGATGCAGCCCCGACCTCGAGGAAACCCGGCTTGCTCTTCACTGATCTGGCTTTCATGAGTGCCAATCAGTCTGTGGAGAATGACAGACGCAAGTAATTTAGAGGCAGTTGAGATCAGACTGATCCCTCTATGATTGTCGCATTCCGAACAGGAGCCTCCCTTGAAAATTGGGACAATGACGCAACGGTTCCAGTCTGTCGGGACTGTCTCCTGCTCCCAAAGTTTTACTAACATCTACTAGAGCAGGTCCGCCTAATTTGAAGAGGACTGGGGGAATTCTATCTGCCCCTGTGGCCTTATGCAATATCAACAGCCTGATCTGACGTTCGACTTTTGCGCGTGAGGGCAGATCCAAGGAGACGACAAGGTAGAAAGGCGCTCCATATCCGAAAAAGGAAGCGCTAACTCAAGTTGGTTAACTTGCTTTGCAAAGTGTTCGGCCAAACGCTCCAAACCTTTTGACAGGCTGTGGATCGGCTGCCCACTCTCGTCGCGTATAGTATCGCTAACACCATGTCTTCTGCTGCCTGTTTCCTGTATCAGACGGAATAACTTACGATGACTACCAACGACAGTGGCTGTTCCCATTTTCGATGCACGACGAGATCACCAGGCTTCGCGGTCTCTCCTCAGGCTAGCACGCAGTTTTGCCCTGGGATTTTTGCGAGTCTCATTGTATCAGCTTCCAGCCAGAATACGTCGGCGAGCATCCATAAGTTCCAGATACTGTGTAGAGACCCAATGTCCAGTTTGGCAATTTGATTTACCACATGAAGACATGCTTGCTGATAGTAACGTTTGACGAATATGCGAGCATTGATGTTCGATGGTGTTCAGTGGGCGTTTACTCAGCCCGGATGTCAGCGCACTTTGATACACATTCAGAACACCTGGTTTCGCCAGCTGGCTAGTGTTAATCCGTTTACCTCGACGTTGAGGACGTCCACGGAAACCTACCCGACGCAGACAAATGCGTCGTCAGAGTCCACGCTCATGCTACCAACTGAGTGATTGTTTTGGACACAGCCTCTCCAGCGGTAACTGATCGCGATATGATCGGTTTGCTTCCATGGCTGGTGGGCGCCAAGTCACGCTTCTGCGGATGTTGTGTCGAAAGTTAGTGTTCGCGAGAAAGAGGCAAACATCTTCACACAGCCGTAACAATCGCTCATCGTTATCATTACGAGAGCCTACACCATGTTGGTCGCCCAGATGAAGCTCGCCAGAGGACAATTTCCCGACTTGGGCTTTTAGATCGCCAGCCAACACCACAGTATCCGTGCTTCTTCTGTAACAAAGGAGATCATGAAGTTGCTGATAGAAATCAACTTTCCCCGAATCATGGCTGTGGTTTGTAGGGTCGTAGGCCGTAATGACAAACAGGCACCATTTGTTCCCGCGCGACTTCGTAGCATGGAACGAACCAGCTAATCTAACAGCGCACATCCTACTGAGATCCAATCCATCAGGGCAGCTTCCGCCCGGGGACTCAAAACAATGCCGACGCCAGCTTGACCGGCATTTGAAGCTGCATAATCACCAGACAGGCACACTGAGAATGTGCCGCCAGTGTCGAATGTGGGGATCGCAGTGTAAGCATGGAGTTCGGATCTTGCAGGTGGGTTTCTGATAAACCGCAAATATCGATCGATTGGGTCTCTAGTGTGCGGGCAAGTGCATCCTCTTGGCCAATCTGTAATCAAGTGCGCAGGTTAAGGCATGTCAGTTTTACCGAGACTTGAAGACTCCAAAGGAAAATGGACGAACTGACATTTTCCGCATGGTTGAACATGGAATTTTCTATTGGATTGGAGTGACGCCCTGCGACTGTGTGTGACCTGAAACTAGAAGACAAGCGACTATTGAAGCAAGGTGGCGGAGGGTCAAAAATTAAAAGATTGAAATGGGGAGATAAAGTAAAGTTAGGGCGGAACGATAAGGATGAAAAGCACAAGAAGAGGGATAAGGAGACGAGAAAGCCTGAGCAGTAGCATCCAAACCCCTATCAACCCTGCTCGATGCAGCAGATAGGGCGCCGTTGCTTATCCTCTGCGACTGCCAGGGCATCAAGAAATGGTTAGAAGAAAGGTTCATTGTATTGTGTGGGCAAAATACTGTCAGGTTGCCCAGGCCTATACAGGAGAACTAGGGGTGTCGAACAAAGCTTTTGGTTCAAAAACCTTACCGCACTGCAGCGGGGTTTTGGCACTGGACTACAGAGAGCCGTTGTATGGAGTAAGGAGCCACCCTCATTCCAACCCCCAACCTGGAGGGCCAAGAGATTGAGTTTGTCTGGCCTTTAACCAATGACCAATCTGGTATGAGTGGCACTGAACATGTAAAAAATCACCACCCATCATAGCTCATTGGGGCCCTGAGGCAAACAAACCATCGCACTAGGTTAAGGTCCAGTCTCGTGACTCACTGTACCATTTGTATGGTACGGGCGATGTCGCGGTTTGAGGTGATCCACACTCCGGTACGCGAGTGGCTGCTGTGCTATCAAACACTCGGTCATGCTATGTACCATAGCCGTACGTTATTTTCTAAAGTCTCATCACTCACGGGCTGACAATCTTTCGTCCTGAGATTATTCTCTTCATGTGTGCACACCGCTACTGTAATATAAGCCATCCAAGAATGTGGTGCTCGGTGGCCGTCTATGGTAGTCTCAAATCTTTCACCACACCAAACAATGCTTGCATCTCTCTTCACACTAAGTGGACTGCATATAATCTGTTCTCCTCCATTTCATCAGCTTCTCATCGAAATGATCATGAGTGACTAGGGTGCTTCTTTTCACTTCTTCTCGGGCAACGCCTCTGTTATGGAACCAGCTATCAAACATTGGATCGGACCCTGCAACTTTGTAAGTGAAGCTGAACAATTCGGCACACAGTGCTAAGCGTATCGCCATAGGTTTAACATTTTGGAATTGCGAAGAGGTATGTTGTACTTAGCTACTATCAGTGGACGTCGTGTCATTAGGGGCCAACTCAGTCCTCTGCAATGTTCGTAACTTGCATGACAGCAGAGGATAAGGCGCGCTACATCGCAGTTAGCTTGCAAATCCTGACGGCCCGAGGGTATACCCAATTGTCCAGTGGCATAAGGCGCTGACTAGCGAAGCATGCCGCTGGTGACCACGAGTTCGAATCCCGTTGGATGCACTCTACTGATGATGACCCACAGGTTGAACCTGCAGCCTAGTGTTTTTCCTGGCATGTGGACAACCATGTGATCTAAAAGCTGGTGCGATGGACTCAGTTAATTATTACATGATTATATCGATTAACTAGTTTTCGTGATCATGGAACAACCACTCAAAGTGATAGATCGGTTTTCTTATTCAATTGACTGTATCACCTTAGGTAGTCGCATCACCTAAGAGATTGCCACGTTCATGCTAAATTTGGTACGGTTTTTCAAGATATCAGTCCGTTGTGGAGACGATGGGGTATAGTCCTGTTGGTCAAAGGAAAGGTTTACAGCTTTGCGGTGGGGGCCACTGTGCTGCCGCTAGATGATGGCTTTAGGAGATTGGTCGTTTTCTACCGCCTATGCCAGCTCGATGTAACTCATAACTGATTTAAGAACCAAATAAGCTACATAAGATTCGCCACCTGGTTTTGGGCGGTGTTGCCTCACTAGGATGTCTGTTGGATTCGAATCGTCTCCGTTGACACGGCTATGTGCTCCGCATACCTGGAGGTTATTTGCCCCGACATCTTTTATTTGTTGTCACGTTACTGTTACATGAAACCCCGGGTTATTTGCTTGACCCCTAAGTAATCACGTTGGTGTTTTTATAGACCAATGGCGTTTTTTTTGCTTTTGGGCCGGTCACGTAATCGCACTTACAGGGCCCGCCGTCCGTAGGGTTCCTGACACGGGCAGTGATGTTTACCAATGGGGAATCAACCGGCATATCGAAGAGGTGATATACTGTGGAAAGTCCCGGTTTGGTGTATGCTGTAAACCACGCGAGCGACCATTCAACTATAATTATCATCAGTTATTCTAGTAATTTCCTTTTCTACAGCGGCATTTTAATTAAAATGGCTTGGGGAATGGTTGACAATACGATTTGTTGACCAAATGACATGAGATCAGCGAGAACCTAAACTGGATACTCTGCGTTATTCGCTTGATGAATATGTAAGAAATTATCAATCCACCAATTCCCTAAATGAGTCTATGTTTGGATTTCAAAAGAAGGTCGTTTTTGTTTTCCTTCACACCACAAGGCCACAACTTATACATTTCGATACTTCTACCAAAGGAGGAGTACAATGGTAGCTTACGGGCAAAATTGCAAGTGCTTAGCTAGTCCCGTAGAATGACCAGCATGAGAACCATGACATAGTGAACAGAAAACAATAATAAAATGAAAATCGTTTTGGTGGACTCACTACAGTGTTAACAAAGGCATGTAGAAACGGCCAACAGGTGTGTAAGTTAATTCTGGTTGTGCAGTTTTCGTCACATAATATCCTCTGTCCAGACACAGGCTCTATCTCGTAATGTAGGTGGGTTAAAGCAACGTCAAGGCGTTTTTCGAACACAAGTAAAGTGAGGGCGGAAACAACGTAATTTGTGAGCGCGTTCCAAGGCTGACACACACGAGGAGAGTAAAAGTTCCGACGACATTCAAGCCGACTGGATTGCATGGCTAACTTGTACTGGTGGCCCTTCAAATTTGTGTTATGGCTCCGTTGTAGTAGGTGACGGCAGACATGGTTGGGGTTCCTTAGAATCTGGTAGGCCATAATAAGGTCGCCACGTAGGCGCCGGTACCGGCCGCTGTATAATTTTTATGGTCCTCAGTCTAAGTTTATAAGGAAAGTTGAACAACCCTTTAACGTGCTTCGTAGCTCGTCGCTGTGGAGTCTCGAGCGATGCAAGATCTTGTTTTTGCCAGGGCTGCCACACTTGGATCGTGTATTCCACATGAGACCGCACGTGGGTGTTAAGCAACTGTGAACAGACAGGGGGATCAAACTGCCCGAATGCCCCCTGCAACCTACCAACGTGTTGGTTCTTAGTCTTTGACGTTTCAGATTGTTCTGAGCAGTACAAGTCAGCCTGGACTAGTACTCTAAGGTCGCGCTCCTGGGTGCCTGCTTGCAGGACATGGTCTCGAAACTTGTATATGATATCTGGCTGTTGCCGAATGTAAATAACCGAATTGAATTGGAGCAGATTGTGGAGTGACCACTCATACACACTGTCCAGGTCTCGCTGAAATGCATCATGATCCCCTGGGTCGCCGATCTTCCGCCACATATAACCTCATCAGCGAACAGCAAGAACTCTTAGAAGATCAAACGCGTAAGCTCGTTAATAAACACGAGAAACAGACGCTGCCCCAGAACCGTTGTGGAACTCCACCTTTGACCTGAATCAGATCGAACGGCGCACTTCAAACTCTGACCTGCGGATGCCGGTCCTGCAGGAAATTTCTGATCCACCCAAGAACTGGATCCCCAACTCCCTAGCTTTCGAGGCTGTGAAGCAGAATGCGGTGGTCCGGCCGGTCGAAGGCTTTGGAGGAGTCGAGTTAAATGACGTCTGTCCCTCCACCTTTATCGGCCGCTTCCTTCCAACTACCGCGTGCAATCAGTAGGTTGGTTGCGCATGAATGGTGTTGGTGGATATCGTGTTGCTTGGGTGCTGTGATGTTGTGGCGTTCTCGATGGTCGACTAAAGCCTCAGCGACGATTGCCTCCATCACCTTTGAGAGCAAAGGGAGGAGGACCAATGGGCGATAGTTGGCGGGTTTCCAGCGATTACCGCTTTTGAAAATTGGAGTGATTAAGTCATGTTTCCACATGGTGGGCACAATTTGCTGTTCCAAGCACGTTTGGTAGAAATGCGATAATGGTCCGGCCAGGGTTGTTGCTGCTACGTTCAGCGCCTTCGGGTCGATTAACTGTGACCGATATTGGTTGTCTAGAAGAACTAGGTGGCTTCTGCGCATATTTTTCCATCTCATCGACATTGTGGTGGTGGACGGGCAAGATCTACATAACGTAACACAATTTAAAAGCCAAATTACTGGACAAGCACCTATTCCTAAAGAATCCCCATGAGATTAATAAAGCCTTATATGAATGAGAGAACTTCGCTACGAAATTTTCCTGTTGGGATCTAAGCTTGTTTGGCCACATAAAAGTCACCGCGAGAACAAAAGCTCCCAGCCCATTCTGCTCCTTCAAAAAGGCACAGAAAGTGTCATTTGTGTGTAATTGCTACAAACAGTGGGATAGAGCTATCCTTCTTGCAATGAGTTTCTCTGTTAAGAACATCCAAAAAGAGATGTGGAATGTGATTCATGTATGTTGCAGAACTCAGTCCTTAAGGGACAAGCGTTTATTCAGCAGTCAGCTCAACGAAAATTACAGCATGTTTAGCAAGCCAAACTCATCGATATAAATTGCAGGTTCAAGTCCATAACTAACGACTCCTCTGAGTCGTGAGGTTCCTCCTTTGCTTCAGTCAAACAAATGTTGAATCACTCACACAAATATCGGCCAGTCCGAGTCCAGTAATCGAATCCGTCACGTTCGCCTCCCATTGACCGTCTGGCTCGCTCGGTTGGTCCATCTACTCACTCTGCTCTGATACTACCATCACAATGTACACCTGAAACAGACGAAACTAGATAAGTAGAATCAGGCTTTTCATCTTTCTCCAGTCGTAATATATGCTTCTATAAATATCTAACTACTGCAAACTTGCAAGATGTAATGAAGCAGAGAAAGCAACGCTTCCACTGAGATTCGAATGTCCGCCGTACCAATGGTAACATCAGTGATTTTGGTCCGTACCATTTTACTCACCTGTTGTGGGCTATTTCTATCGGTGTGCACAAAATACACAACGTGAGTGCTTGGGAAGACACGCGACCGCTTAACTGCTTGACGTAAGAGAAGGAAGTATCCCATCGAAATCCTCCCTAGGGAATGTGACGCATCATGGTTACACACGAAATCAGTGGCAATCTTCCACTCATCCGCCTTTTCCCGACTCCTAACCTCTCCATCCGTTGTGCAGATCCCAGTTGATAGACTGAACAGTACTGTAGTTGTTTTGTCCCAGGCAACCTTGTCTAGTTACGCCGCATGGAAAAATAATTGGCATTTTGATGCTTTTTTTAAAAAGTGGAAGGAATTGCATCCGCCTCATTCATTGGGAGGTAGCGTTAGAATAGATTACTTCAGTTACTTTTTTCCATAAATACCTAGCGGTCTGTTATTGATGCTTTAGACAAAATAGGTCATCAGTTTCCTTGCAGAATGGTGTAATTGTTAGTTGCTCGGTTTCGAAATACCCAAAGCCGAACTAGGCTATCTTCCACGTTACGTGCTGTTGCTGCGAATCTCCTCTTAAAGGAGTATATTGGGACGTCAGTTGACGTTGGTGATGAACAAGGTGGCTATGGTTTGGGTTTCTATCTTGAGGTCTACATGCTTACAATGCCCCGTCTTACCTTTTCTTTTTGTCTGAAACTAGCTCAATGCATGACGCAACTGACCAGAATAATTTGACGGGTTTTATACGATTGTTTTTATAATTTCTCGCGCAACCTTAATTCCGAATGCTGCGTAGACTTGAAGCTTGTGAGCACCGTCAAGTTTGATCGTGGTCTGCGGAAGAGGTACTAAGTTGTGCGTAGTTTGTGGATAAAGATTTGTTTCACAGGTCACAAGTGCGTCGACTTCAGCCAATCTTTTTCATGTGGCAACAAACTCCTCGCCATACGCCTAGTGTTTGCATTATCACTGTGTTCGTAATACAATCTAGCACTCACTGAATACACGATAGTGAAAAGCAAAGTCTAAAACGCAGAGAATTCTCCCTCAAGCAAACGGTTACTCAACAAAGCGATCCCGATGCTGGCTAACGGAACCAACTGGGAGCCAATGGGCAGAAAGCCAATCAACCGCTACGCTTGTGAGTCAGCGAAAGTCGCATCACATGATCCTCCTTGTCTGAATTATAGTAATATATCAGTAGTGCCTCATTTTGATAACCGCACTTCTTCTGATAGTTTCGGTAGCATAATATCAGATCACCTAGCCATCTGCTTTCTTTTTTCTAATTTTCGGCCAGGATGCTAAAAGTTGCAGAATACAGAATAACAACAAGTAGTATCCTACGTTTCACATTATGCATCGAGAGTGGGATCGTGTTTGAATGGGGGTTAAACAGTTGGAAGGGACAGGAAAACTCACACTACCAACGCAACTCTCAACGGTTTCCGACCAAGTCACAAAGTGCATCCAGCGAACCGTCTTCGTTGTCTTTAGGACCGCAGTCCGAGAGTCAAAAGGCACCAACATTGGTGCCCCTTGTTCCTGGTAACAAACTTTGATTCGCACGCAAAAGTCAGCGCACTTGATGCGGGATATATTCATCTCGGAGATATTTCACTGTTAATGCCGGGAGTGATCAAAGGCGAATACATTCATTTGTAGACAACCTGCAGGCGAATGCGCGTACCCTTTAATGTCGAACCTATGACGGTGTTGGTCATAGTGCCATCCTTTTCAAGCGATTCTGTCCCCCAATAGTTCAGCTAAAGTTCTGCAGCCTTCTTCCTTGGAGGATATCAACCATCGAGTCGGCGGCACTATATATTAAAAAACTAATTCCTGTGTCGCTGTGACCGAAGGTACCCAACACACACCAATCATTCGTATGTGAGTCGCGGTAACTTACTAATTGTTCACTGTGCAGGGGTCGGTGGGACATCTCACCGCAATACATGCGATGAGGCGTGTTTATCAGTATACTTTGGCCTGCGATCATATTGAGAAGCATCGAACTTTCAGGCTTTCCAAGTACGCCCCACAGTTTAAACCAGCTGTGCAAACGCTGCAGTCCTGCTAAAATGCGGTGCCGACCTCTAGCTTTAGATTTCTTCACATACGAATTCGTGATACAATGCCAAGTGTGCACACAGTTTGCAGTCGACAGAGGCTGTTGAGAGCCTGTAGTTTTGCTGTAGCCATTAAACATTGACTGCGTTTGTTCGTAGCCGTGTACAATTAATCATTCGCATCAAATTGAGGGTCACTGTTTGGAAGAGTTTGTCCGGTTCTCACGTGAAACTATGCTGCACATGATCGATCACTCATTTTGAAAGTGGTGCGAAGAATCCAGCGTCCCACTTGCAGGATGACCCTTAACACAAACTACAGGCATTCTCTGATTCGGCAGTCCCCAAAATTGCTACATTTAATGGAGGTTATCAAACGCTGGGGAGTGGGTACTCCTTTCTGAATTCACTGCGTAGTGTACGGACCCTAGATATCATGGTATCATTGAAGCGATGTCACAGGTGAAAACATCCGATCAATGTTTCTTCGCGCCAAAACCAGAGGCCTTGCTCACTTTCGAGTCATTTGGTTGTGAGGTACGTTTCCTAGAAAATCGACTACCTTCTGAATTTTCGATGTATTAGAGGAGCAAACCTATGCGTAAATTTTTCACTCGCTCACCAATGAAGCAGAAGCGCCTCTTGGGGGCAGTGTTTGACGACAGGGTATACCTGAAGCGATTACTCGTCAATGAGTGTAAGTTGTGTCAAGGTTATCCACTGGATTCCAAATTGCCGCATTACCCTTTCCGTGTTATCATTGCGTACTTGCTTCAATAGCAGTTTTGAATTAACAGTTAACTACGTCGACGTTCCGACTCCAGAGACTACGGGTAATGCATGATCTTCCACCTTCATTGTTGGCTTAACTGCCTGACACCGGTGACGCACAAAAACCAGTGCACTTTTTCACTGTACTGAGAATGATGCAAGAACTGACAAGAAAGCAGGGTGGAAAGCAACGATCGTTTGACTTAGCCAACACCAAAAGCGGCTACGCATGACAAGACTGATTCCGGCGGACTGGTCATTCAATGGCCCCACCACCGCCTGTTCATTTGATGCATTTAGTGTATACTGTTGCATAAACAGGGTCTAATGCGTACCAAATCTGCGCCGATACATCTCAAAGCTGTGGTCACTCAAGTGGCATATCATTAGCGTGCTCTATCAACAAGTAACGAGGTTACATAGGAGTCACGAATGAAGAATCAAGTTCGAATAAACTCTCATCGACCTCAGTTCTAACCACCTGTGTTTTAACTGTTTAAGGCAGTGGTCGGGTAAACGTTCGGATCAGTGAGTTAAACCGGAGCTGTGTGTAACAGAGTAGGCAGACAAAAGGGGGAATAAATGCGGCAACTTTCCCGTCAGTGCATGCAAAACAAACAGGAAACAAACGGCCAACTCATAGTCAGCAACCACTGTTGTAGCACTTACGGCATGAGTCGCTTTTATCGCACACCTTACGTATTTGAAAACTACCGAAGCCTACGGTAAATTTTTCCGATACTTCATGATAGAGTTTGTGGACTAACTAAATGAGTGTGAATTTCACGTATTTTCTAGTCGTAAGTCGTCTTACATAGCATTGAACGGACGTTCCTTTCTGTTAGGACTTCTCTGCAGCTCGCGTTTGCATCACATTGTCAAAAGCCACGGAATAGTCATCTGAGGCTTCGTGGCGGATTCAAGCGGCGCAGAAACGATTTACGTGTAAGTGTTCATCACATCATACATCAATAACAACAGCACATTAGCCAACTGAATTGTTGTTTCGCCGCTGTACAACCATGGTGACCTATGGGATAAAGAATAATAAGCCGGAGAAAAGGGGACCAACCAGAAAACCTTAGTGACCTAAGCAAATATTCAGGGTCAAGGTGCCTACACCTTGTTTCAACCACATATCGTCATAAACAACTGGCTGTCTTGCAAAGATAACGCGGCATCAGCGAGACAGCTTCTTTGCGGCTTTCACTGCCCCATGTCATAATCAACCATTACCCCGCAGTTAACTAGTAGACGACAGCGGACACGCCACTGGTGTCGGTTGCGAGCGATGTCTTGTAACGTCTCGACCGAAGCACAAGACGGGCCACGTGGATTTCAGCCTGGAAGGCGAGACGTTTAGTGATCAACGACTTCCTTTCCCCAGGCTAAGTTAACTTTGGCCCACTTCGGGCCTTGCGCCATTCTAATGTGGCAGACAAAACAAGGTCCTCGGTAAGCGATAACGTGGCACATGCACAAGCTGACACAACCTACTCAGTGCTGTCTGTTGTTCTAGGGAGTTAGCATGATTATCACTACCTAGTACCTACGCACATCATCGTTACGGACACGCTGGTTCCATCCGACACCAGCAATGCTTCGCAGACAACGATGATAAAGACTTGAAAGTGCTTCATATCCTAAGACAAATGGGGCAAATTCTCACTCCCATAGAGCAGGACGGCACTCACTGTGGTCTTGTAAACAGGGCCTTTTAGACCAAGGGAAACTCCTTTCTTTCGCCAAAGATGTCGCAGAATCCAGAAGGAAATTCTAACCTTTGCAATACGTGGACTGAATTCAGACGCTGTGCGCACATCTTTGCTGATGCAATTGTCAAAGTAAGTGAGTTGGTCAACTACCACGAGTTCTTTGCTACTAAGTGGCTGAACTTATCACACTTTGAAGGTGCGAAACGCATACTAACTATCAGGACCACTCTAGAGAGGTTATTCCGGGCAGCTTGCGCAGCCCCAACATCCTTAAAAAGCAGGACGATTTCGTCCGCCTAATCGTTATCTGCTATCCTTTCACCAGGAAAGACCTCAACACTTGCATCGTGAGATTTCGAAGGGAAAACTCCATGATGGATTACAATAAGAAATTGAACATAAATGAAGAAACTGGGCAACCCTGATGAACGCCAATTGTTGTCGGAAAGGCATCCGTTAAGTCACCGTAGATCCTGACGCTACCTATCGCGCTTGAGTATAGGATACATGAGATCTTCACATGTTCCAAGGGAAAACTCTTGGGAGCAAGTCTCTTGAACAGTATTGATCGATCGACTGAGTCGAACGCACGGTTGCAGTCGAGGAAAACAGCTATTGTCGGTCTGCAACGCGTGGCGCTGCTTTAGCATCTTCCGCAAAGTGAATCCAATGTCTACATAGCCACATCCTGAGTAGAAACCTGCCTGCTCTTCCCCAAACTCGATAGGGACCCCTACCTGTGCTGACACTTGCTGTTGATCAGCCAGACGTCTTTCAGAAATATAATACCTTGACAACTGTACCAGCACATACGGCATAGACGATTAGAGCACGAGCCGTAAAGCAAAAGCTGGAGGAGATTTTGCCAGTCGCCGCCACGTGCGATATCGGCGCGACATTACTCTTGCGCTGTACGGTAAAGTCTACGATGCAACCGTCCTTTCAAACCGCCTGTAAAATTGTGCAACTTGGCCCATTAGATGGACGGGTGTAAGGAGGCTTGTTATGTCCGACATGATTGACTGTTGCTTGATATCCCCAGTGTGGCTGCGCTTGATGTGCATGTTGACAAGGTGCCTACCTGTCTATTACCCACTACCTCGTCCATGCTGGCTTTAGGAGACAATTGGTCTTTGCTGTAGGGGACGGGGTGCACAGTCCTTGTGACCGTGTTAGGCACGAAGTGTGGTTCCATGCACTCAGTGTGGAGCGGACTATTGTCCAGCCACCGCCTTTTGTGCGCTTGATTCCCCAAATACAATGTGCTTGTCTTTGCCTATGAAGGAGTGTGGGCCGGCTCCTTTGATGCAACGTAGCTCCCATCCACATGCCTCCCGGTCTTATTGCTTCCAGTTTACACTGGATATGGGATATGCGGGTGGTGCAGCCCAAGCCACCCATGATCCCGCTGTAGGCGCAGGCGTCTTGTGGCTGGCCAGTGACATGCAAATCCGAAACCGCATGCCGCCAACCATATGTCCGACAAACGGTGCCATCGCAGCTTAGCTCACATCTACTGGGAACGCAGCCTCAGCAACGAACATGTTTGTGGTTTTGTTTATGGCACAGGAAGAGCAAATATATTGCTCACCACCATTATACCATGTATCAGGCACAGATGGCTGGGCCATGTGTTATGCATGTCAGGACACCGACTCCTGCTAAGTGCACCTTTTGCGCGACCGGTGTGTGGATGTAGGAATAGGAGAGGCAGCCAACCAATGACTTGATCAAAGTGAGTAAACCCCTCAGTTCTTAGGTGCCTCAGTTGGGGCCTCCTAACTCCCCCGGTGGGGTCCAAATACCATGAACACGTTCGGTTGGATGCGGATGTTTGCGTGTAGAAGAACCGATCTCAATGGCATCTGTGTTGTGATTTTTCCCTCCTCCCACTATAACCGCCAACTCGATGTTAGTCATAATATAACAAAAAGTGGTTATATTTTTAATTGTGAATTCGCCTCAGCAGGTTCCAATTCAGATGTTCGTCTCAGCAGGTTCCAATTTAGCGGTTCATCCACATGCTCGGAAAAGCACTAGATTGCAATTACAGCCTTTTGAGCATCATCAGTAGTGCGCATCCATCAATTCCATCAGGATTCGAACCTATGACCACCAGCAATTTACCCCGCCAGTCAGCAGCTTCTGTCACTGGGCCAACGGGGGACAGCCTCGGACCGTCATGATTTACCAGCTAACTGCGCTGTCATGCTAGTTACGAGCGTTACAGAGAACAGAGTTGGCTTCGGAAGACACGACATCCACTGACGGTAGTTATGTGCAGCATAACAGAAACTGCGGCGACGAATTCTCAATTAAGTACATCAAAATCGTCTACTCATTGGTTATATTTTTGTGTTACTTGCTTGCCTTTGTTGTTTTTTATTCCTTTTTTATTACCATATTATTAGCTTGTATTGCGGCACAGTAGATGGGGTGTTTCTCAACGTTAGTTAATATGCAGAATGCTGATGATTTCCCCTCTGTCCCGCTGTGCTTCTTGAACCTTCTGACAAACTATCTAGTTGTCAAAACCGTTATCCCCACCATTGGATTCTGCCGATTTTTATTTTTTGGGAGGTGGGGGAGACGGGGTGAGCGTTCTTCGTGATCTTGTTAGACTCAAAGAGTTTCCATCCACTGTGAGGTGACCAACAGCCCAACTACCGTCCCGGGTATATCCGCTTCCAATGTTTCCCAGCTTTCATATCAATAATTTGTATTTTGAAGGAGTATGGGTCGTCTCCAAGTCAACCTTGTCTTCCATCCACATACCTGCCGGTGTTATTCCGACAAGTATATGTTAATAATGGTGCTTGGGGAACATGCAGCCTATATCCTTCAATGGTTTACCAAGTTTTGCCGGCCCGTAACCTTAAGCCTCATAAGGCTGCCTTTTAATCCGAGGACGCGAACTCAAGCCTACGTACGGACCGGGGGGACCCTCGCAGTGTTAATAACCTACGTGCGACTACTGATGGTTGCACGGCAGCAAACCGTCGGTACGCAGTACCGACGTACTTCTGATACCTTTTTTACTTTTTTTTACCAACTGTCCCTTGACATGGTAGCGGAATCGAGGCCACTCACGACTAAATTCAGGAGAATTTGGTTCGTCTCAGCCCCACCCCAGTACCTGGTCACAGACCGGTTCTCAAATGGATGCATTCCTGCGCCTGCTCTGGTCTCCAAGTTTAACTGCCTAACTCGTGAGATACCTACAGAATAAGATCGATTATGCCGCAGCCTAATGAAAGCCACCATGTGGCTGTCTTATCAATGCTGCATTGTCTTGGTAAGCTAACCAAGCAAATGTCATCGTGTGGTGGTGAAGCAATTGAGCTTAAAATCATATACCCAGTCATGCTGGTACAAAGGCGATACAAATTGATCTAACGAAACTGCTGTACCTAAGCAGTTGTGATTCCATTTCCATTGTTTTTTGCGCCAAAAATTGGTCAGAATTCATGACAGTTGCAAATCGTTCAGATACATTTAAGAGGATGGTTGCAAAAAAAGTGTGTTTGTGTAATGTAGATGAAGAAAAAGGCAATGATAAATCACATCTATCCAACTCATCGATGTGCTCATGATTTCACAGGTCACCAGTGCGCCATAACTCTGAATAACACGAAGCATATTACAGAATAGCCAAAGAGAAACTCAGCTATGAATCTCATTTATCCAACCTACCAATGTGCGCATGTTTTCATAGGCCACCAGTGGGTCACAACTCTGAGTAACACGAAGAATATAACAGAAAAGACAAAGAGAAGCTCAGCTATGGTTCTCATTTTCCAACCGATCGATGTGCCAATGTTTTCATACGCCATCAGTGGGTCATCAATTTGAGTAACTTCGAAGGGTATGACACTCTAAGAGGACGGAATGAGTGACAGCCAATTTACCTTAGATAAACTCATGATAAGAAACTAGTGTTTCACCTTGTATAAATAACCTTTTCTCCCTGTTTATCTGTACTTTTGTATTGAGAATTCCGTAAGTGCTTAAATGTCATACTACTAATAGGTACATTTCCCACCGAGTGAAATACTTTGTCTGTATTTAACACAGAGCGTATCTTACAAAAAATGTCATGCTCATGCATGAGTGTTAAATAGTTGTGTGATTATCATGGTCTTTGCTGTTTTAAGGGTATTTACTAACAGGTGTGATTCAACGCTATGTGCACTAGTTGGAGTAGAGAATAGTAACAGCACTAGGGGTGTATCACACGGCGTGAAATTTTTTGTTTCATCCACCAGATGTTTTCTGGGCGCTCTTGCAACAAATCATCAAGTGATCACTCCCAAGAGAACAGTGTCATAATCGTATGTAAGTCTAAGTAATTGGCGAGCTTAACGCGAAAGGTCGTTGCGCTCTCACATGATCTGATGGTGACTGGAAGTTTTGTTCCACAGGACAACACATCTGATAAGGAAAATGTTGGACCGCAGACTTATCCTGCACGTGGGTACACTCAGGGTAAACTCCTTATTGCGTAGCTCCCTTGTCGAACTATGCTGTAGTTTTAAGGAAGGCAAATAGCAGTGGGCGTTTTGATGATTCATGTTGTACAGACGCATCAGGTTATGCCTTATTCTTCATGACCAAAGCAAAGCGAGCTGGAATTGTTGGCAGCGCTCCTGATAGATTTTAGTGGATGTTTTGCCTAGCAAACGTCTGGTAAATGACCTTTGTATGCTTTCCAGAGATACTCTGTCAGATTTCCTCATGCTGCCACAAGTGATATTGCAGCATTTCAAAATGGGGCGAGTGAGGATTTTGGAGAGTTCTACTCTGGTTGGGGTTATGTGGATCTTATGCAGTATAATAGCCACTGATTTTCAGACCCTAGCCAGCTGGTATTCCACTTGTTCGGAAAAGTTGAAACTGCAAGAATACTTGCTTCAGAGGTTGCGGGTAAACAGCTGTACATGAAGGTGTTCGTCGTTGAGTGTAATTGATCCATCGGGTATCGAACAACCGCGATACATGATGCTAGATTTTTTCGCCGAGAACTTCGTCATCCAAGTGTCACACCGTTTCTCAAAGGAGTAGATGCCTTCCTGTATGAGCAGTAGGGTATCTAAAAGTTCAGCTCGTCAGATTTTGTCATCTGCAAATAGGAAAGGCATGCCATGTCGAATAACCGTACTGATGTCATTGAAGTAGTGCTAGAACAGTAGTGGACCAAGTACACTCCCTTGGATAACAGCACTAGGGACTGGACGTGGTGAAGTTGTTGTTGGCTATGGGAACTAACTTAGAACGGCCGCTCAGGTATGAAGATATCCAGCCTATGAATGGGTCCTTGGTTCCAAAGGAAACAATCATTTTCAGCAGCCGTTTGTGAGGCACTCGATCGAATGCCTTTTCCATGTCCATGGTTGCGTATCCTGAGTCAGTAGAATTTGAAACATGGTTTAGATAATGTAATTGGCAGGTTATGCACGATCGTTTGTCCAGGAAACCATGCTGTGACCTGTCTATTATCCCCAGGGAATTGATGAATTTTATCACACCATTCTTAATCACTTTCTCTAATAATCTGGCTAATACAGGGGCGTGATGCATTGGCCGGTAATTGTTACTTTCTTGTTTGGAGCCACCCTTGTGACGGGTGATGATGAGCGATGTTTTCCACTGATCTGGAAACTAGCATGATTCCAACGAAGGGGGAAGCATGTTCAACAATAACAACGGTATGTTAGGCTCTCCCAGTTTATATGACAGCAGGTGGGATACCATCGGAATCCAGATGGGGAGACTGTTTGATGGATTTTAGTACATGTTGGATAGTTCTGATAGCAGTTCAATTTTACACAAGGTGTTGGTTGTTTGCACCCCAATGCATGCATCTAAGGGGCTGTCTCCACGCTCAAGGAGGTAGCGAAAAATGAGCTCGACGCTTCACAGATATCAGCTTAGTCATGAAGGGACTGTCGTCTGCATTAACCAGTCCATGGATCAAGGGGTTGGTGCTTGGTTGTGCGACGCAGAATCTTCACAAGTTCTTTCGTTTTACATCTCGTTCTTAGAGCTGTCCGTTATTTGTGTATCCTCTTCGTCAAGTGTATGTGCTTGACCTTACCAGTGATGTACGACCGTAACAGTAAGCTGAGCAAGTTGACATTTCCCGTTTTTCTGTATCGAGCAGTTACTATTCTGTGTTTCCTGCTGACTAAAATCCCGATTGATTCTTTTTGGACATATGTAATTCCCTCGTCTTGTGGGGTAACGACAACAATGGCCTGACGGATCCGATGATAGAAATGGTCCAAGCAGGTCACACATAACAGTTGTTACGTGTTGTTATGTTGATTGTCACTCGTCACAACATAACAGTGTTCGACAAAGTTCATGAGACATATGCTACTATTTTCTCTTCACCCTCGTGTAACTGGGACAAAACGTCCAGCAAACCAACGTCAGAAGCATCTGTGGAGACGAACGTGGGACATTGCACGCCGAAAATAGCTACTGAAGGGGTAGACGCGACCATCGTTAGTATGGCCAAATAAGATTCCTCTAGTTCAGTCACCCAGTGGAATACTCCTTTTTGACGTGTTAGTTTCCTCAACAACTCAGCGATTGTCACAAAACTGGCCAAAGGTTAGAGATAGTAAGAATACAGTCCCAAATGTTTCACCTGTGTGTTGTTGCACGGTTTGGGGCAGTCAAGAATAGCTCTACTATTCTGAGTATTTGCTCTAATACCACGAGTAGAAATCACATGCCAAATGAATTCCACTTCAGACACGAAGAATTGACACTTGGTCGTATTTAAGCAAAGATTGAGCTCATTCAGCCTAAGCAGTATCCTGTTGGAGGTTTTCTTCATGTTCAGTAATGTTGCTGCCAAACACACAAATATCATTCGTGTAAACAATGTATGGATGTACGTAATCTCAACAGTCTATTGACTAGACACAAAGCCAGCATAAAACCATGGATATCAACAGGTAAGCAAGCTTCATCGCGTCATAATCATCGTGGCATGCTAGTCGAAGGTGAGCAACACACTTCAACTAATATGCCGCAGGAAGAATGGAACATTTTGATAAAATGTAGAACAAAACATTTTTAGTTTGTTTTTCACAAGCCGATTTTTCACTTCTTTTGTCATTTTCAATGTTTGTAGTATTAAACATGTGAATCAGTACAATATTGTACAGAATTCTTCCACTGATTCCGGTTGCGAGCCATGTCTTCAAGAGTGCTAAGCCATTGACACTCCTCATGAACAATGAACAATGATTTATAACGGGTAAAAAAGCAGGTGCTTGACATGTCCCGTAGGGTGTTTAGCGTGACAAAAGGATAGAGCAAGGGATAATGGAGTCTTCAGTTTGGGCAATTACAGATGTAACTGCACTGTGGTATAAAGGGAGTTTGAAACGAAAATGTACGCACACAAAGCAACAGGGGAGTGGTTATTATTCGCATCATAAGCGCGAAAAATAAAAAGGTAGCAAGGACAACGCTTACTCGTCTGAAACTACCTTGGGTTGCCAGGATACAGTAATCCAGTTTCTGTAGTAGTAGTAGTAGTAGTAGTAGCGTTTATCAAATTTCGTGCGGGGAGTTTGGAATGACTCATTCTCGAGTAGGGTTATGGCACTATCCCCTGTCTGTTGTGCATTAGTGCAAGCATCTGGTGGTCATGAGCTATAGCACGTAGTGTAAATGTGACAGGGTATCGGCAAGGCGTTTTTTGAAAAGGGGAAAGGGTGGGAGCATTAATTACCTGTTCCGGAAGGGCGTTCCAAGACTGTGACACTCGAAGGGAGAAATAGTTTCGCCGACATTCCAGGCGGCTGTACTGCGTGACTAACTTAAACTGGTGACCTCTTAGTGAGGTGTTTTGACTGAGTATTAGAAGGGAATGGCATGAGTGGTTGGGGTCTCTCAGGATTAGGTACACCATTATGAGATCACCCCTTAGACGCCGATAACGTCCATTGTATATTTTGAGGGTCTTCAGCCTGAGTGGGTAGGGGAGGCTGGTCAAACCTCTGACGCTTTTCGTTGCCCTACGTTGTGCAGTACCGAGCGCGGTGAGATGGTGCTTGAGCCAGGGTTGCCACGCTTGGATAGCGTATTCCGCGTGCGGCCTCACGTACGCACTAGCATTTTTGGAAAGATCGAAGGGTCAAACTTCCCGAACGCTCTACGAAGAAGGCCGAGGTACTGGTTCGCTTTCTTAGCTGCCTTTTCAGTCTGCCTCGAACAACCGAGGTCATCTTGCACCATCACACCGAGATCGCACTCGTGAGAAGCCCGCTGTAGAATTTGTGGTCCTAGGCGGTAGTTGTGCATACTCTTGTGCCGTATACTGGGAACTTTGCACTTGGTGACGTTGAAATGCAGCATGTTCTTGATGGACCATGTGTACGCTTTGTCCAGGTCCTACTGTAACGCTGTGTGATCCTCCACTGCAGCTATAGTACGCCATACCTTTAGGTCATCAGTAAATAGCAAACAGTTAGATGATAACACACTCGCGAGATCATTTATGAAGACCAGGAACAGGCGGGGTCCAAGTACCGAGCCCTGAGGTACGCCGTATTGAACTTCGATGGATTCTGATAGGTTGCTTCGAACCCTCACATTCAGGTGACGTTGCAGGAGAAAGTCTCCTATCCAGCCCAGAACAGGATCACCGATTCCATATTTCTGGAGTTTGTGGAGGAGAATGCGATGGTCAAGGCGGCCGAACGCCTTTGAAAAATCTAAGTAGGCCGCGTCGACTCCTACACTAGCGTCCACGGATTCCGTCCAGCTTGAACGAGCAATCAAGAGATTAGTTGTACAGAAGTGATTTTGGCGAAATCCATGCTGTTCCGGAACGAGAATTTGGTTGTTCTCCAGGTACCTCATCAAAGCCTCAGTTACAATGGACTCCATAACCTTGGAGATCACAGGCAGTAGTGTTATCGGGCGATAGTTTGCTGGTTCAGCACGACTACCACTTTTGTAGATAGGCGTGATGATTCCGTGCTTCTACATCGTGGGAACGTGCATCTCGTTCAGACATCGTTGAAAGAAAATTGCTAATGGTCCTGCCAAACTCATGGCAGCAACTTTCAACGCCTTCGGTCGAATGCCGTCCGCACCTGGGGAGCTGAACTCGCGCAATCAGCCTCTTCAGTACAGCTGCGGAGGTAAACGATATGTGATTATGCCCTGATGGCGGCGTTATCTGCTTAGACAGGATGTATGGTGATTGCGCGCTTTGGAAGGTACGGCCAAATTGTTGTCCAAGGATGTTGGCCGCCTCTTGTGCGGTTTGGGCTAACCCGCATGCTGTGTGCAGAGCAGGAATACCGCGCTTAACACGGCGCAAATTGTTTACGTGTCTGTATAGCAGTTTGGGATTGGAGCAAAACTTTTCCACCAAACCTTGTTGGTTCTTAAGTTTATCCTCCCGAACGAGTTTGACACAGTGGTTCCTTTGTATTGGGCAGACCTCCCAGGTATGGTCGTTCGGGGAGGGCTCTGTAAGTTTGCCATGCCAAGTCCCTTAATGCCATGCGCTTACATGTCCTGCTCCTTACGAAAGACTTCATCCTTTTAGATCGGTAGAGTTTGGTCTCAGATGTCCTTGCCACGAGCTTGGTAAATATGTTGACGAATTCACCGCAGGCCACCTCAGGGGGTTTATTCAGCTAAGAACGACCAGCTTGTTGCATCAATTAGGTCGGACAGGTCTTCGTAGTTGGTTACGACACGATATTCTTCGGTATGCTCTATTGGATAATCCGCGCAGCACATGTAATGAAACAATAGCTTCGCATAATCACTGCGGCCCAAAGGAATATCTGTTATCACTCTCTCGACCATCAGTTCTTCATTGGTGAATATTCGGTCCAAAATGGATGGCCTGTCAGTTCCCCTGAATCTGGTGGGCGTAGTGACGTGGCCATAAAGAGGGTAATCTGAAACCAGCTCTTGCAACTCTGCTTTGAATTGCTCTCCTGGTTTGGCCTGGGATTCAAAGGCATGTAAGTTGAAGTCGCCTGTGACTAGAATGTGACTGTACTTCCTCTTTATCACTTGCCTCAACGCAGCCATCAAATTGTAGTCCATCTCAGGGGTAGACGATGGTGAGCGGTAAACAACAACCAATAGGTTAAGATCCTTCCCTCTTAGCCGGAAATTACACCAAATGGCGTCAGGTACGCCAGTTTCCGAATCGTTTATGCGTTCTCATTGCATGTTGTTACGAAAATAAAGGGCTACCCCATCACCTTTGCTGGTTCGATCCTTCCGGACAACGGACATGCCCGTTAGTGCAATCTCGGCATCCGTTATCTCGCAGTGCAACCACGTTTCGGTGACAGCGATGAGGTCCCAAGCTGCAGACTTGTGTCGAAGTCTTAATTCTGCTAATTTGCTGAGTAGAGCTTGGGCATTTGTGTACGTGCATGAGAGCTTCTCGGAGACCAAAAGTGTCTTAGAGTGGATGGATGAAGCAAATGAGTTTACGCCGACCATTAAAGGGTCGGCGACTAATCGTTTTTTGGATGGGTTACATACTCCCGAGAAGTATTTAATATATAAGCAGGTATCAGATGCCCCGAATCCCGGTGTTTGCTCGTGCTCTGCTGGGCCCCTCCGGATAGTATGGCTACTCTTGAAACCGTCCCCTGGTCGGTCCCTGAAGTTGGCGTTTCCCCTAAGAGTTGTGCCTCTACTGAATTGTCATTAGGTGTTGGCGTTCCTGCTGCTTTCAGCCGAATTTCTGTTGGCAATCTGCAACGGAATTTAATCCAGTTCGCTAGTAGGGTTTGCGTCACTAGTTCTGACTGTAATACAAGTTTTAACAGCCTGGGACCGCACCCCTTATAGTTTGGTGATATGGGAATCCTTGTCAACGAGGTGACCACCACATTTTCGACAGAAAGAGCCTCCCGGATGTAGTGCCATTGCTCGCGGTCATGCATCTGGGCATCGTCGGAAGAGGAGTCAGTAAGCTCAGGAACACCGTGAACAATCACTGTTTTCTTATCTTGACTTATACTGTAACTATCTTTGTTCTCGCGATCCCCTGAACGTTCTTTCCACGGGATTTCGGGTAGTATGCGCACTCCACTTGAGTCTTTGCGGAGACGATTCGCAGACAGCAGAACGGCCTCAGTCTCATCCGCCGAGTTTAGTTTTACCCGAAGTAACCGGGGTTCGCCGTAGTGCAACGCGTTTGGGTGGCGCGAGATTCTTCTTAATTTCGTGGGATTAGCATGGTCACCGATCGACGTACAGATGGAACCCCACTGATTTCGATCGTCCGTCAACTTACCCTTAATTGTATTGGATTTGGATTCGGGGACATTTGTACATACAATGTTTAGGGCACCGTGGTTGCGCCTGGTGGCTACTGGTTTTGGATTTCGAGGCTCAGTATCCGGTGATTTTGTTGAATTTGTGAACGGCATTGGTGTGTGCCATCCGTGCTGCGTCAGTTTTGTTTTCTCTAGTCCGGGCACAAAGGTTACCGGTGCTCTTTCCTGTGTTCGCTTAGCGGCAACCGATGCGTACGTTGCCGGGTTGTTCACTATTGCTGGTTGACTGTAGCTTACAGTCTCGAGTGCAGCGAACAGACTACTAGGTGCAGCACACAGTACAGAAGTTGCGGTAGGCGCGCTGCGGGCACTGTTTTTACTTATGGGAGAGAGAGAGAATGGAGTTGATACTGCTGGAGGCTGAGTCGTTGGGGTTGGGTTGGGACGCCTGGCTTGCTTCTTCAGCCTGACTAGGGAATTCGGGGTGTTATTTTCACTCACAAGTGCAGGTCCGTTTCCTCCTATGGGTGTAACTCTGGCGCTCACCAGTTGCTCGACCGCTTCGGTTAGTCTTTCACACCTCTTCAGTAGCACAGATAGACAGCTAACAAATGGAATAGACTTGCATACTTGGCAGAACCATAACGCCTCTGCGGTGCTTGGTTTAGTCGACCCCTTCCCAAGACAGGTAGTGTGATAGGATTTCAAACACATGGTACATACCAGACCACTTTTTACCACTTTAGCACATGATTCTCATTTGCTCTTCATACAAGACATGTTCTCATTAGGGGTAGAAAAGGGGTAAAAAGACGATAGCGATACTGACACACCGTTGCGTGGCGATCGGCGCTGGTTTGAGGTCAGCAGGTCCAGGCGGGTCGCGGCCAGATGAGTCACGCGTTCTTTAGGTTAGATAGGCGAGGTGCGTGCTATCGATCCAAACGGTAGAGGGTACGCAGCGATGCGACGTACGACTGAGGCGAAGCAAGGTGACTTGGAAAGTACTGTCTAATGACGACAGTTGCAGTTCCAAGGGCGGATCAAATTGACGACTATCGCTTTGTAGAGCGACTTGAAGGAATGGTAGTAAACTGATCGGGTGACCCTCAAAAAGAGCTTTAAAATAAGATCACAAGAGTTTTTATGCAACGCGAGGAAAATTATACCTTCGATGGGGGTCAAATACGGTTGACTTCGAAATTCCAAGAGCACAGTTTGCTGGTGATCCGTTAATGATAGATCCAATAGATGAACAGTGGTAGGAGGAGCTCGCGGAGCCAAATCGAATGCTGCCACGTAGGTCTCTGGGAGAATAAATCCCAAGATTTGGAGGCGAATAACTCAGGAGAACAGTATTTTGCGACCGCTCGTGCCAACCAGCGGATAGACACGATGTCACCGATTTCATGTGCTGCCGCCAAGTGAAAGGCTGACCACCACGCGGTCGTCTTCAGCCAGGTCCTTGACGAGCGAACAGAGCGCGACGCGGTAGACGCTCAGGTGCCATGCGTAGGACATGACCGAGCCATCTTAACTGGCGCAACAAAACCAGTTTGTTGAAGGAAATACTCGCATTCCCCAAGATGCGACGTCGAACGTCATTACTACTAACTCGATGTTGCCACCAAACACGAGCGATCCTCCTTAAGCAACCGTCATCGAAGGCAGAAAGACGACGCATGTCTTCCACGCGAATTGACCAGGACTCCCTCCCATACAACAATACTGAGCGAACTGATGCGCTGTAAACGCGGCCCTTTAGTGAGAATGAGACATCGCGACTACGCCACAAGTGCCTCAGATTGACAAATGCTGATCGACCTTTAGCGATACGAAGAGAAACTTCTTTGTTGATAGTGCCATCAGTAGAAACGCAGCTCCGAAGGTAGACGAAACTATCTACCTGTTCAAGTTGTGCACCTTGGAGAGTGAGCACGAGAGCAGGTGAAAGCCAATCCTTGAGCAGTACTTTACACTTCGATGGGGCGAAGTTCATGCCATACTTAGATGCTTCAACCGCCAAACGATCCAGAATGAGTTGCATACTCTGAGGATCGTCACCAAGTAAGGCGATATCATCAGCATCATCTAAGTCGGTCGCGCGCTCACCCGGTAGAAGCTCTAGGACAAAATGTTGGAAACCTTCTAGGGCATTGGACAGAACGTCTTCGCTTGCGAAGTTGAAGAGGAATGGGGACATGGGACAGCCCTGTCACACACCGCTATTGACAGCGAATTGCAGGAAAGCTTGCCATAGACCCTCACTCTGCCGGATGTATGAAGGTAAAGTGCTCGTAAGATGGCGGTATATTTCTCTGGCACCCCTTTCTTTAGTAATCAACGCCATAAAGCAGGTCGACCAACGGAGTCAAAAGCGCCACGTATGTCTAGGAATGCAATGATAGTGGGCCTGTGATAAATGTGGCGATGTTCGAGGAGCTGGCGGAGCGTGAAGATTTGATCCACGCATCCGCAGACAGGACGGAAACAAGCTTGTTCTTTACGGTAGTATGATTCACGGACTGGGAATAGCCTGCGAAGCAGAATGGATGCCAATAGCTTAGACGCAACCGAAATAAGACTAATCCCTCGAGGATTTGCACATGAAGTGCGAGCGCTTTTCTTGAAAATCGGGACAATAACTGATTCGTCTCAGGCGGAAAGCACGTTCTCTTCATGCCAAATTTTTGCGAACAGCGCGGTCAGCTGGTTAATAATCGCCACACCGCCATACTTGAATAGCTCCGGAGGAAGTCCGTCTAAGCCGGCAGCCTTGAAGCGCTTCAAGTGTCGAATCTCGAGGCAGAATTCCGCATCACTGGGTGGATTCAATGGGACGAGTTAGGGTGGACAACAAGGTGTACTGCATGTACTGATGGATGGTGGAGGCCAGTTGAACTGCGAGTGAAAGTGTTCGGCCCAGTGGTCCATACGCCTCTGTTGGTTGGTGATCGGAGACTCATCCACCTCACAAATGACCTCACTGACACCAGGCTTCCTGAGGCCAGTGGACCGAATGAGTTGGAAAAGCCTTCCAGTGCTGCGAGAGAGGGCAGTGGTCTCCATCTCTAATGCACGCTCAGACCACCATGTCTCGCAACCCTTGCGTAGGCTTTGCTTGAGCAACCGGTTGGCAGAACAGCGCCGCTCGTTGCAATCTGATTCCGCCGGGATATCTTTGCGGCTTTCGAACACCTCCAGAGAACGAGCAGAAATCGAAGCCTTTAAGGGGCGTCGAGTTAGACCGCAACATGACTGTCCGGAAATGGTCATTGGCTTCCGTATACAGGTCCAGTGTTGTTCCACTTCTTGCGGTGGATTGCAACCGAGTGCATATGCCATTGAAGACTGATAGCTCGTCTGGACAGAGGAATCAGTTAAGGTGTTTACATCGATCTTGCGGTACTTCGTGTTTCGGGATCCTCCAAAACACATACAGAATTTCGCGCGGACCAGAGCATGATCTGAGTCAACGAAAGTGGACCAAAAGCACCTGCAGTCCAGTACCCTGCCGCGCTATATGAAGCTAATCGCAATGTGATCAATTTGAGACCATGGTTGTGTTGAAGGAAGGGGACGCCACGTTGTGCAACGCTTCTTCGTACGCCTGAAGTTAGTGCTTGAAATAAACAGACGGTTATTTTCGCACAATGTGAGAGGTCTCTCTCCGTTATCAGAGCGGTTCTCGTCGAGCGAGTGATGACCACCAAGGTGGCGTTCGTATGGTAACAGACGGCCAACCCGTGCATTAAATTCCCAAGCAAGGATAACGACATCCGACTTTTAGCATTAGTCAAGAGCTGTTGTAGATCTCGGTAGAAATCGTCCTTGACCGAGTCGCCACTGCCGTCGGTTGGAGCGTACACAGAGGTCAAAAACCAGTTGCGTCTCTCTTCGCGGTGCCTGTTGATGCTACATGGACCCCAAAGTCGAACTGCACATAGTCGGCTGTTAGTCGGGAACCAGTCCAGTAGTGCCGCCTCGGCCTTGTCACTTAGTGCTATACCTACACCAGCCAGACCAGCTAAACCTGCTTCTGAATATCCAGAAGGACACGGGTGATATCTGGCTTCGTGGTCAATGAGGGATGTCCGTGCAAGCACAGTATTGGGATTTGCAATCGGGTTTCTGAAAGGCAGCAGACATCATTGTCTAGGGAATCTAGGGTGCGCGCTAGACCGGCTTGCTGTCCAATCTGCATGAGTGTCCGAACGTTGAAGCACGTCAGACGGAACGAGGATCGGAGACGAAGGAGAGCCATAGGTTGAACTTCTTGGTCTGCGGAGCAACCGAAATCGCAGCCAGATTGTTGAGCACATGAATTGGGTAACGGAAAGTGAGGATTGTTAGCAGACAAACAATTGGCGTGTGATGAAGGCGCGTGAAAGTGACTAACACAAACAGCAGCGGATGAACAAGTTGTAATACAGTCCGTGGTTTTGCGAGAGGGTGTGATACTACCCGGTTGCCCAAACCGAAGTAGGAAGTTGACTTAGGGGACTCCACCCCGAGCCTTTAGCTAAATAATCTACCCGCAAGGCAGCGGAGCGAATTTAGGGAATCACGCCCAGTATTAGGCGTTGACTGAATGTTCAGTTCATGCGTCTTGGTTTGGTAGATTACCAAACAGGGGTCCAATACTCCCCATGAAGTCAGCACACCTGCTGGAATACAGTGTCGCACGGAGGTGGAACATTGTCGCCGAACACTTTGTTGGAACGGGGTACACCCGAACCGCCCAGTTAGCACCACGAGGAGGTGGTTCAGCAAGCCAGTCGTGTAAACAATATATCCTTTGAGCTCGGATAAGGATGATATGAGGAATTTTTACCAAGCGGCTGGTGCACTGCTAAGGCCCATCGGTAAAGCTTTGTAATGTTATAACCCGTCTTGTGTGAGAAATGCTGTGAAATACCGACAATCTGGAGTAAATGGCATGTGGTGATATGCACTACGAATGTCTAGTTTCGAGAATAGTCTAGCATTGGCAAGCCTCACCATCAGTTCATCGGTAGAAACAAGTGGGAATTTATTCAAAATTATGTTCTTGATCAGCATTCGCAAATCAGCACACACGCCTATAGATCCATCTTTCCTTCGCACTGCAACAAGAGGATGAACCCATTCGGAGCACTTCATCGGTTCTATCAAGTCGTCGTCGTGGCGTGGCGTGACACACATGACTGGAAGTTGTGGTAGGCGCTACATCACCCCCTCCCTGAATCAGCGCCTCAGCATGAGTGACAACTGAGCTGGACCTCGTTTCTGGACATCGATTCTGCGTTCGGTTGAAAGACTGAGTAAAGCTGTCGGGCGTTAACACGGCAACCGCCTAAATGCTCATACGTTTCTGGCCCTAATGTCCAAGTAGTTCTGAAGGGCGTGATAATGCTTGCTGCCCTTTAAGTGTCTGGCTTTCCTTTAGCCGGACTAACGTTCCGGGACGCAACGGTATGGATTGCTTTCGTAAGAGGAACGATAACCTCGGTGACCCTCAAGTTGGTGGTGATCGCTGTTTTCTCTAGCCGAAATAGCTGTGTTTAACTTCGTGGATAGCTTCCTGCAGAACCTTAGTTCCCCTGGCGTACGATCCGTCACTCTGTGGTGTGACTTTCTGTGGGTAAACAGAGCCTCGACATGACATCTTCCCAGTGCATGCCGGACAAACGTGCGGTCTGTATGCTTTCCCCTAGCGAGGGATTTGTGCGTTCAATCATTCCGTTGGCAGCTGTATTGTACAGGACAGTTCGTACGTGTTTCACATCGTGAAGTTTTAAGAAAGGTGGGAACTTGTAGTTTTTGAATTGCAGTCCGTTGTCTGGCACAATATTTTCGGGAAGCCAAATCCATCAAACATATGCTTCAGCCACCTTATAACGGTTGAAGTGTTCCCATCTTTACAAAGGTGAATCTCAGGCCACTTACTGTAACATCACGTGGCCACTAAACAGTTGTTCTGGTGCTGCGTTGCAGAATGGAATGGTCCCGTGATGTCACTTTCCAACTTCGACCAAGGTTTCATTGTATAAACGATAGCTTAGATGGGTTCGTCGATCGGTTTAGAGCTTTTTTGGCGTTCTGACACGCATCGCAGGACCGGACGCACGCCTCTACTATTTTAGTCACTTTCGGTCACTAAAAGTGTTCTTGTAG
Source organism: Dicrocoelium dendriticum (assembly GCA_944474145.2). Taxonomy (NCBI): domain Eukaryota; kingdom Metazoa; phylum Platyhelminthes; class Trematoda; order Plagiorchiida; family Dicrocoeliidae; genus Dicrocoelium; species Dicrocoelium dendriticum. The sequence goes on from OX104063.1 coordinate 81,747,968, forward strand.
TCTGCGCTTCGTTCGTACGATACCCGGATGTCCTTCTTGTGCACATTGGATAATGTTTGACGTTAGTCTCTGTGGAGCCACGAATCTCGATCCTCGCATAAGGCAACGATCAATGACCGCTAACTCGTGTCGTAAAATATAAAACGTCCATATTTCACCACTGAGATTCGTGTAGCGAGGCCAGCCTTGAGAGATGTAGCAGAAAACGGCTTGTACACTTGGGTCACTTTGGTTGGCTTCTTGTAGCTCGTGCTTAATTACGACGGAGAGCTCACTTGAATCTAAAGCGGAAACCATGCCATTTTCTTCGTCGTCCTCATTCTTATCGGGATCGTTCAATAGAAGACGTGATAAGCTATCTGCCGTATGGTTTTCGGAGCTAGAGGGAAATGTGATTTAAAAATTATAGTTCAGTAAACGCACATACCAACGGTTTATCCGCAGTGGATTGTGACCACTGGTTGCTCAACTAAGGTTAGTTAAAGCAGCGTGATCTGTACGCAATGTAAACCTCTGACCAAACAGGAATATATGTCATTTTTCACAGGCGCAGACACAGGCGAGGGTCTCCCTTTTACCGGTGGCGTATGAAACCGCTGTAGGGGCTAATTTTCTATAGGCACATGAAATCACTCTTTCCTCTCCGTTCTGCATTTACGACATGACCGCTCCTAAACCGATGTTTGACGCGTACGTCGAGACGAACGAAGGGCAGTAATCATCGAAATGGCCAGCATTGGTGTATAGACGAGGCGTCTTCTAGTTTCTTCAAAGACAGACTGCTGTTCAGAGCCCTAGTGGAAGGTGGCATTTTCCTTTGTCAGCATTCTCAAGGGCTCCCCTAAGAAAGCAAAAACTCGGGCAACTAACGTAAGTTGTAGGAGCATAGACCAAGAAAATGCCTAACCTCATATGCGTTCTTCGGTATGGGGGCTTCTATTTTACCCCGAGTATAAGCGACGCATGGTCGCATTCCACTAGATAATAAGATGTAACCTGGTGAATCGACTTCAGTAGCACAAAACGTACACTTTTCAAGACTGGGCGGAAGCTCTAGGCTCAACAACCGGTATAATACAGTGCGTAGCGTTGCGTCGTGCTCTTCTCTTGTAGGCCCGAAAACGCAAATATCATCCATGTAAGCAACCTGTCCAGGTAGATCTACTAATTGGTGATCCATGAGCTCTTGCCAAGCTGCGGGAGCAGAGCTAAGCACCGTTGGCAAAACTTTATACTGCAAAAGGCCGCTCGATGTCAGGAAGCTGTTAGTGGTGTCATTTCTGATGCCAATGGCATGTGGATAAAAAGCCTTCTTCAGGTCTAATTTTGAGAAAGATCGTGCGCCAGTTATCTTGAATAGCAACGCATCAACTGTGGAAAGAACGAACTTTTCAACGAGGATCTGACTATACAACGCCTACAAGTCATTGCATATGTGCACAGTACCGTACTTCTTTATAACCGTGACCATGGGATGCACTCATTCGGAACAGTTAATTGGCTCTACCAGATCGTTGGATACCGTCTCCTGAATGGTTTTCTCTTTCATCGCACTTTTCGTCAACCGAATAGGACGTGACCGCGATATAGCAAATGTCTTAGCGTCCTGTTTAGGTCATATGCTATGAACAACAGATGGAATCCGGCCAATCGTCTCAGTAAATAATTTGGGCTATAAACCTTTAAGTACTGATGCATTAAGTGTCATGATGCGCATTTGATCGATAGATGGCGTTTTGTTAAGTGCGACCATAACATTTCGCCCCAGCAACGTTGGACTGTCTTCAGATGCCACGTAAACAACAACGTTGTTTGCGAACGACTGTAGGCTAAGTTTCGTCATTGTATATCCACGGATGCACACAGAGGCATTGATGTAAGAGTCAAACTTGTACGAAGTGGGATGCAATGGAATGTTCTGAAAGTAATTGTCTTAAAGGCTAGATAGAATGACTGTAATTGGCGATGCGGAATCTAATTCCACCGCAAACTGGCACAGCGGTGTCGGGGCCATGGAGCATAACTGTATGAATGTCAGGAGAAGGGAGCTTGGGCTCCATCAAGAATGTTTGCCGATTGTCTGGCTGATGAAGTTGTTTAGCCGCAAAAATATTTTCCGTAGCAGACGCAGAAGGAGACTCAGTCGATGGCTGTTCAACAAATGTTACTCGGCGGGAGCGACAACACCGGGCAAAATGGCCCCGCTTACCAAAGCTTTTTGCAACCTACGGTACGGGCCGGATAAGTTTGACAATCTGCTTTGTGTCGAGAACTACCACATAGAAAGCACAAAGCAGTCACATTCTGAGATGGTGTAGAATTCATGCTCCCAAGCTTGCGGATAGCGAATGACTTTTTGGTGCTAAACAGACGTGTGTTCAAGGGCAGTTGTTTCGAGCTTAGTGATCTCTATGTCTCTATCTCAGGAAAGCTTCGAGGGGTCTTCCGAAAGTAGCATTTCTCGTATGCGATGATTCATGATGCCGGATATTAACTGTCGAGTCAACATAACACCGTCGACTCTATTCCTTGGAATGCTGGAGTAATCACAAGTTTTTACTGCATGGATCAAGCAGGAAACAAAGTGTTCCAGGGGATCTGAGTCCCCTTGTCTCAAACGGCAGAAGTTGTAACGTTCAGCAAAGACATTAGATCGGACGCCCCAAGATCCATTCAATACATCTAACGCCGTTGGGAATGTGTCCACTTTTTGTAGTTCCATTGCATCAAAGTAATGCTAGTCCTCATTTCCTACTAGGTGACGGAGAAGTTTTACGGGGTGGGCACGTTCTGAACACTCTCTGCACAAAAGTTAGACAGGCAAGGTACAGACGTAATCACCTTGCTATTGTTTCATTGAGGACGCCCATCCAATCATTCGCAGGCTGCGGTGCGTGGCGTGACAGATATGACTGGAACCTTTGGTAGGCGCTGCAATGCTGGTAGTTAGGATACATCAAGCTAGAATCCAATGTATTGAAGGAGCACCACGTTTCCGTAACTATGATTGCTTGTGTGTCGTTGATACGTGAAAGCATGCCCCAGGAAGTACAATTGGTTGTTAATAGATCTGGCATTAAGTAGAATTGCAGAAAACGGACTATTGGGTTTGGGGTCATCTTGTTGTGCTTCTTTGTTAACTGAGTCGTTGTAATCAGGTAGTATGGACGCAGGAGTGGGAGTAGTGGAGTCCCGTCTATTCTTAGCAGGCGTGTTGATATGGTTAATGTGTGTCACAGTTTAACAATTGCGGAACTGACGCTCAGTGCCTGGCTCGTATCCAAAGTATTGCAAAGCAAATCGCGTCAGACAAACGGAAGGTAAAACTATACTAACCTGCATGTTGTACTAAGCATGGATCCAGCATATTAAATTACGCCTATCGATAAGTGAGTGAGTGGTTTACTGACGCACGTCAGTAGATGCAGGCAAAGAATAGGGAGGGCTCAGTACATTGGCATGAGGATGCCACATTTGTCATTTGTGTATGCCGATATTGCTGTGGACAGAAAGGTGATTGAGAGAACAAGTCTAATTTGCGGGTTGCGTGGCAATTGGCTAGCCGAGTCCTCTTCAAAAATTGCATACATAGTGGGAACAGGTAGTTGGTTTCTGCCGGCAATGATAGGAGTGGGAATGGCCACAGCTCTCTTTCTTCCTGTACTAAACAAGGGTCGTATTTAGGGGCTGCACACACAAATGAGAGACGGCATGGGAGGTGGCCTTATCCTCGTGACATAGTCGAGTCTGTGATCATTACTGTGCCTGAGTTTGTGGCATGGGAGTGAATTATGGGCGAGGGGTACCCAAAAATACATTTGTTTCTGCTTTTTGTCGGCTCGGGATGTCGCTTTATATGGTGCTTGTGCGGTGTATGTTTGTAGATGTTATTAGTTTCTACCGTGTTCTTCACACGTTTAACTTTTTTGTTGGCATTGATGAGTGGCTGTGGCTTTTCTACGTTGTTGGATTGACTGCCCATGGGGGGTCCTTTGGGCGTTGAGTTCAGCCTTCGACACTGCTTTGGGGTCCTTGCTACTCAGCTCCTCGCATTGTTTACGACTTACCTAATCGCTTATAAACGGTGAATTCAATTCGGTTGACCCACAGGTTTCAAGCTTGGGAGCGTGGTACTTGGTAGAAGTTTGCTTAGAGGATATTGCAGTATGCTCAGGAACGATGGTGCTCGAGGTCCTTATCATATGAGATTAGCTGTCGAGGTTCACTTCGAAGTGCCCAGCTACCACATTAGATAAGTTATCTTTTAGCTTTTGTCTGAGAACCCCTAACCGAAATAGCCGTCTGAGTTGGTGTTGGTGACGAATGATCATTAAGGGACCTCTGTTAAGGCGTGCGATCTGGCTTAATTATTAGGTCTTTGAACTCAGTCCGCCGGGCTATGGTGAGCTACTTAGTCAACAATCGGTTCGCGGATTCCTCGGTTGAAAATTTAAAAAAGATCGGGTAGCAGCGTTTCGGTGTTTTCTTTCTCAGACGGTGGCATTTGCATTCGATCTCAGACATGTTGCAGGCCCTGAGTACTGCAATTTTAACTTTGTCCAAACTAAGTCTATCAGGGATGTTATAAACGATGACATTTTCCTATATATGCATTCATTCATGTACCTCAAATGCCACTGATGCCGTTAACTGTCCTGCCCTTCCCATTTGGGCTGGATCAAGGCTTTCCAATGGGTTACTGACATAGTATAATGAAGCCAGGTGGTATTTGAGTGGTTCGATCATGGTCACTATGTTTCTCATTTTGGAGAGTTGAGATTCCAGGAAGTTGACCTTACTACTGAGTTCTGAAAGAAGAGTAGCATTGGGGTCAGTACTGGCTCGCATTTCACTTGGGGCCTCAGGTTTCGTTGGCTTCGTTCGGGCGGTTTAAGAAACACTACTTTATGCTTGTCGAATTACACTAGATTTTGTGGGTACCATAATAAAGTCAACTGTACTCATGCGAAGGCTAGATGAAGTAGCTAGGGACGCCTAATGAATAAAACGACTTAATAAAGCTCAGGTGCTTGAGCTACGGGAATGTTTTCGATACAAAAGTAAGCGGATGCGATAAAAGTCAAGTCAGTTTTTGGGCCGTTTCTGTACATTCATTTGTCTGTGCAACTAACGCGAAACAGTTCTTTTATTTTAGTAACAGTTAAGTACTCTTTTAGTTACATCTTAAATGTCCGAAGCGAAGATGAACTTCTCTTAGCCTGAAACAATCTATTCCATGGCGTAGGATTTTTTGTGTATATCAGTCGACGATCAATTTTGACTAATAGACATAAATTTAGTCTTAATCTCTGAATTCATAGCGATTCGATTTTTAACAAATGGTATCTATCTTAGAGGTGCAGTCCACAAGACTTTTCGTAATAAACCTCTGTACTTTCGAGTGCACTCGTGTTGCATCTTCTAATGCGACTACAAGTGGTGGCACAGTATTCTAGTAATTGTCTGACATGTAGGTTGAATGACAGGACCTTAACATCGCTTGTTCTAAACAAACGGCATACCATTCCAACAGTGTCGTCTTTTAGCCACCGTATGCTCAACTGGTTTTTGGAAATCAACTAACCTGAATGACGGTGGCCTAAGGCACATATCGAACCGCAAAGAGGGAGTGAGATTCCATGCAAAAAAAGACAAACATTTAGGTTGAACCATGCATCCATAACACAAGATGCTGCATTTAAATTCCATAGAAGATCCGACACACCATACTTTCAGTGAAAATAGGTCACTTTGGATCGCAGGTATAATAGCAAGATATTGGGATTCAGTGGCGTACCAAAGTTTATATCGTCTGTAAACAGATAAGGTCTACAATATCTTATTGCAGGAAGAAGATTATTTACATATATCAAAATAAGAAGAGGGCCAATTAAACTACCCTGCGACATTCTACTAGTATCTGGGTGTTCGGAAAGTAATTACGTTTTGTCGATAAAAATGAAGGATGATTTTTACAGTAAATGAATATTTTAGTAATTTACATATTCGCCATTCTAATACAATACCTTTTGCCATCTTTCTGGCGGTAGCATGATTCCAAGCACATAATGTTATTTTTCTTTGTTGGCAAAAAAATTGATGTAAGTGCTTTTTGACCTCCTCATTTGAGGTAAAGGTTTTGCCGTGTAAAAGTTCTGTAGGGACGCGAACAAATAATAATCAGTAGGTGCCAGATCTAGAGATTTGGTGGGTGTGGTAGTTCATACCATCCAAGCTTTAAAAGCTTTTTTAGAGTTAGCAAACTTTTATGATATCTCGCATTATCTTGGTGGAACACCAAACCTTATTTATTAATCAATTCTGGCCCTTTCTGTTTATGTGAATCATGCAATTGGTATATCTGATGACAGTACACTTCAGAGTTGATGGTTGTGTTGTCCGGTAGAAGCTCGAAATAAACGATTCCTTTGAAATCCCACCAAAGTAACTGTATCAACTTTTTGGTGCATATCAGCTTTTGAAGTATTTGAGCCGGTTCATCTTTCTCACTCCATGATCTCTTACGTTTAACATTATCGAAGACAACCCAATTCGCATCCTCAGGGATGACGCGCTTCAAAACGGGTCCTTTTCTTGACATTTGAGAAGTAAATCACAAACGTCAACGCAATGACAATAGCTTTCAGTAAGAACATGAGGAACCCATATGTCGAGCTTTGAAATTAAGCTTAGGCTTTTCAGCTAATGAACAGTCGAATTCGATGAATTTACTCTTACCAGGAGTTCACGAATTGTATTTCGTCGGTTCGCAACAATTACTGTAAATTAATTAATTATTACACGCACTTAATTAATTAATACAGCTAATTAATTAATTTATGACGGATAACAATTTCGCAAATTTTAGCACCGGCGTTCTGTCAATGCAGCTTCTCCATACACCTCCGCTAATTTTCCTCGTTTGAATGGCGTTTCTACATACTCGATGGGAAAAAAGTAAACTATTACTCGTGAATAGCAGGGTTTTAGATGCAAGCTTTTAAGGTGTTCATCCCAGTGGTTCATAAGCTACATAGCAAAGCTTAGTCCGGACAAGAACTGGACGTGTTTCGCCCTATTGCGGCTCGTCAGTGGTGCGCATGCCCTCGTTCACCTACTGGGGATCGAATTCAGGACCGTTAGAGGCAGATGCCAACTAGCCAGCAGCTTAAGCCACTGAACCTTGGGGGACGTTGGCTGCTCTACATAATTTGCAATCTAGCTGGGATATACAGCCTGTCCCAATACCTTGGTCACTCTACTCTGTTACTGCGTGTCAAAGGCTTACTTCTCCGGGTGTGAGGTAGAGCGCACTACATTAACAACTGTCCAGCAGTAGATGTTGGTCAATCACAAAATGTCTCACCCGGTCACATTAGTGTCAAACGCCAGCATCTATGCACGTGAGCAAATGTGTACTTGCCAATGTCGTCCATCGCGAAAACGTTAGATCATGCGCGGGTGGTTGAGTTGGAGTCAACCTACGGCACGCCATAAGGCAAGTTCATGGACCGACACTTACGCTGTGTAGGGCTGGTTCGAATGAAGACAGGTGTGAAAATGGAAACAGTGGTGCCTCATAACCCGGCTACTACGGTAGAATTGTGATGGCGCTTCGACAGGCGTAACTGGCCTGAGCAAAGAGTGTGCAATACGTGCTTAATGTTATATCAGGGTTATTGGCAACTCTCTTGTATCATCATCATCCTCATACACGTTAGCTAGAGGTGGGGAACACCTCAGTTACTGTGACGCAACACACACAAAAAAAGAGAAAAAAGGCAAATGTTACAAGCCCGCTGAGCTGTCGGTAAAGGATGGGCATCGTTCCGGCAAGCTATCAGCCGGCTATCGTGCACCAAAAAAATTACTATGCAAAATAATATAAGGCTGAATAATGAGATCGTGGTTGGAGGGGGAGACTAAGAGGGAAGGGGTGGAACAAAGAAACTCACAGCACCAACGCCACTCAGGTCGGCTCCGTGCCATGTCAGCAAGTGTATCCAGCCAAACGTGTGCATCGTCTTTCGGACCCCAACCAGGGAGCCGAGACACTCCAACCGAGGCCAGATCAGAAGTGAGGGCCTTCATACCTCTCGATCAACTCATTGCTTGGCCACCTCTCCTCTTCTTCCATCCACACCCCCGGCGCGCAAACAACGCACGTCGCGGGAGTCGGTGGGCTGGCATGAGTAACATGTGGCCGAGCCATCGGAGCCTGGTGCGTGAAATGGCGGTGCTGAGCGGTTCATTCCCTGCTTCTATGCAATAAACAAAGCGTCGAACACGATCGTTGCTCACGCTGTGTTCCCACCAGATGTGAGCTAAATTGCGAAGGCACCGGTGATCGAACGGAACTAGCCTCTTCAGGTCCGCTGCAAAATAGACATTCCTTACAATTAGGCATTGAAAATATGAAATGTGACGTTTTGAGAAAGGAGCCTTGAAAAGTTATTCCGCCTAAAGAATACTCGCTGCTGCATAGCTTATTCTCCCATCGCAGTATTGATCATCGTTGCAGGAAACAAGTGTGGTTACGCTGCCCATTTTGTTTCAGGCGGGACCATGAGTGTTCATTCCAACATGTTCACTGATGACGCAATATTCCATTCGCACGGAACTGAGAAGCTGCCTTGCTCGGCAATGTCTAATCCACGAGGATACTGAGAATCACGTATTGCACAAAGCGCGAAGCTCAATGATTTGAAAAAATGAATGGCAAATCGTGGGACCACAACACACGCATGTGAGTTCTCAAACATACTGTGCACCACAAGTCCGTTATCCCTGTGATAGCTTTTCTGACACATGCTGCAAACACACCTTTGGCTCAAATCTGGCGATCGGGTAGGCCAATCCCTTGGACATCTGTGACCGATTCACCGGTGACTGAACCCTTCCTTAAGATGAGGCCACACAGTTTGTGCATAATGGGCAGGTGCGCCATTTTGAATCTATAAAAGCTGAAGCGAAATAGCCAGCGATAATCGGTGGTGAAACATCTCTACCTTGTGGCTCCTACGTAATTTGCCAGCGGCAGTTCGCTTACCACTGGAGAACCATGATAGTAAGAAGAATGGTGGTAATCATAATTGGGTTATCTGGCCAACACGAGGTTAACGTCATTTGGGCAACGGAAGTACGTGACTCTGGCTTGCAAGAAGCGCATAACGCAGCCTACTGAGCTTCAACGGTTTCGTCCACTGCCGTCAACTTTACAGTAAACACCGACAGCGTCGCCTGCACCCTGTCGGGCAATTGAGCGATCGGGAGTTTCTCACGGACCCCTCTCGTTCTACTTTCTCCCAGCGTTCCTTCAACCCCGACGAATATTCGCACCATTACCCATCGCAACAATGTGCGAGTGAAGTCAATCGCTACGCAGTATACATCTATTTACATGAAGAATGTTTCAAGAGCATGAAAACCAACGAAATGCATGTTCAAAATGACCACCGTCGTTTTGCTTGCAGTGCAGTACTCGCCGGATGCTATAGGCCAGCACTTTCTGCAAATTGCCCCCCCCCCCCGAGATACCGCGATATTCTTTGACGGTGTTCCGTTTCAGTTCCTCCAGACAAGTTGACCTGGTTTTATACACTCGGCATTGAATGTAACCCTATAGGAGGAAATCTAATGGGTTCAAATCAGGAGACCTTGTAGACCAATCAATAGGTCCTCCAAGAACGATCCAACGGCTACCGAAAGTTTCCTTAAGGTAACCACATACCGTTTGCGCGGAATGGGCGGCAGCACCATCGTGCCGCCACAGGCTGGCATGCCAAACTAGTGGCTGGCTTGCTGAAATACTTCTTCGTGGTGCCAGCTGGGTGGTTCGGGTGTACCCCGTTCCAGCAAAGTGTTCGGCGACAATGTTCCACCTCCGTGGGGCATTGTTTTCCAGCAATTGTGCTGAATTCATGGGGAGTATTGGACCCCTGTTTGGTATTCTACCAAACAAAGCCGTATGAGCTGATCATCCAGTCATCGCCTTCCACTGGGCGTGATTCCCTAAATTCGCTCCGCTGCCTTGCGGGTAGATTATTTAGCTAAAGGCTGGGGGTGGAGTCCCCTAAGTCAACTTCCTACTTCGGTTTGGGCAACCGGGTAGTATCACACCCTCTCGCAAAACCACGGACTGTATTACAACTTGTTCATCCGCTGCTGTTTGTGTTAGTCACTTTCACGCGCCTTCATCACACGCCAATTGTTTGTCTGCTAACAATCCTCACTTTCCGTTACCCAATTCATGTGCTCAACAATCTGGCTGCGATTTCGGTTGCTCCGCAGACCAAGAAGTTCAACCTATGGCTCTCCTTCGTCTCCGATCCTCGTTCCGTCTGATGTGCTTCAACGTTCGGACACTCATGCAGAATGGACAGCAAGCCGGTCTAGCGCGCACCCTAGATTCCCTAGACATTGATGTCTGCTGCCTTTCAGAAACCCGATTGCAAATCCCAATACTGTGCTTGCACGGACATCCCTCACTGACCACGAAGTCAGATTTCACCCGTGTCCTTCTGGATATTCAGAAGCAGTTTTAGCTGGTCTGGCTGGTGTACGTATAGCACTAAGTGACAAGGCCGAGGCGGCACTACTGGACTGGTTCCCGACTAACAGCCGACTATGTGCAGTTCGACTTTGGGGTTCATGTAGGATCAACAGGTACCGCGAAGAGAGACGCAACTGGTTTGTGATCTCTGTGTACGCTCCAACCGACGGCAGTGGCGACTCGGTCAAGGACGATTTCTACCGAGATCTACAACAGCTCTTGACTAATGCTAAAAGTCGGATGTCGTTATCCTTGCTTGGGAATTTAATGCACGGGTTGGCCGTCTGTTACCATACGAACGCCACCTTGGTGGTCATCACTCGCTCGACGAGAACCGCTCTGATAACGGAGAGAGACCTCTCACATTGTGCGAAAATAACCGTCTGTTTATTTCAAGCACTAACTTCAGGCGTACGAAGAAGCGTTGCACAACGTGGCGTCCCCTTCCTTCAACACAACCATGGTCTCAAATTGATCACATTGCGATTAGCTTCATATAGCGCGGCAGGGTACTGGACTGCAGGTGCTTTTGGTCCACTTTCGTTGACTCAGATCATGCTCTGGTCCGCGCGAAATTCTGTATGTGTTTTGGAGGATCCCGAAACACGAAGTACCGCAAGATCGATGTAAACACCTTAACTGATTCCTCTGTCCAGACGAGCTATCAGTCTTCAATGGCATATGCACTCAGTTGCAATCCACCGCAAGAAGTGGAACAACACTGGACTTGTATACGGAAGCCAATGACCATTTCCGGACAGTCATGTTGCGGTCTAACTCGACGCCCCTTAAAGGCTTCGATCTCTGCTCGTTCTCTGGAGCTGTTCGAAAGCCGCAAAGATATCCCGGCGGAATCAGATTGCAACGAGCGGCGCTGTTCTGCCAACCGGTTGCTCAAGCAAAGCCTACGCAAGGGTTGCGAGACATGGTGGTCTGAGCGTGCATTAGAGATGGAGACCACTGCCCTCTCTCGCAGCACTGGAAGGCTTTTCCAACTCATTCGGTCCACTGGCCTCAGGAAGCCTGGTGTCAGTGAGGTCATTTGTGAGGTGGATGAGTCTCCGATCACCAACCAACAGAGGCGTATGGACCACTGGGCCGAACACTTTCACTCGCAGTTCAACTGGCCTCCACCATCCATCAGTACATGCAGTACACCTTGTTGTCCACCCTAACTCGTCCCATTGAATCCACCCAGTGATGCGGAATTCTGCCTCGAGATTCGACACTTGAAGCGCTTCAAGGCTGCCGGCTTAGACGGACTTCCTCCGGAGCTATTCAAGTATGGCGGTGTGGCGATTATTAACCAGCTGACCGCGCTGTTCGCAAAAATTTGGCATGAAGAGAACGTGCTTTCCGCCTGAGACGAATCAGTTATTGTCCCGATTTTCAAGAAAAGCGCTCGCACTTCATGTGCAAATCCTCGAGGGATTAGTCTTATTTCGGTTGCGTCTAAGCTATTGGCATCCATTCTGCTTCGCAGGCTATTCCCAGTCCGTGAATCATACTACCGTAAAGAACAAGCTTGTTTCCGTCCTGTCTGCGGATGCGTGGATCAAATCTTCACGCTCCGCCAGCTCCTCGAACATCGCCACATTTATCACAGGCCCACTATCATTGCATTCCTAGACATACGTGGCGCTTTTGACTCCGTTGGTCGACCTGCTTTATGGCGTTGATTACTAAAGAAAGGGGTGCCAGAGAAATATACCGCCATCTTACGAGCACTTTACCTTCATACATCCGGCAGAGTGAGGGTCTATGGCAAGCTTTCCTGCAATTCGCTGTCAATAGCGGTGTGCGACAGGGCTGTCCCATGTCCCCATTCCTCTTCAACTTCGCAAGCGAAGACGTTCTGTCCAATGCGCTAGAAGGTTTCCAACATTTTGTCCTAGAGCTTCTACCGGGTGAGCGCGCGACCGACTTAGATGATGCTGATGATATCGCCTTACTTGGTGACGATCCTCAGAGTATGCAACTCATTCTGGATCGTTTGGCGGTTGAAGCATCTAAGTATGGCATGAGCTTCGCCCCATCGAAGTGTAAAGTACTGCTCAAGGATTGGCTTTCACCTGCTCTCGTGCTCACTCTCCAAGGTGCACAACTTGAACAGGTAGATAGTTTCGTCTACCTTCGGAGCTGCGTTTCTACTGATGGCACTATCAACAAAGAAGTTTCTCTTCGTATCGCTAAAGGTCGATCAGCATTTGTCAATCTGAGGCACTTGTGGCGTAGTCGCGATGTCTCATTCTCACTAAAGGGCCGCGTTTACAGCGCATCAGTTCGCTCAGTATTGTTGTATGGGAGGGAGTCCTGGTCAATTCGCGTGGAAGACATGCGTCGTCTTTCTGCCTTCGATGACGGTTGCTTAAGGAGGATCGCTCGTGTTTGGTGGCAACATCGAGTTAGTAGTAATGACGTTCGACGTCGCATCTTGGGGAATGCGAGTATTTCCTTCAACAAACTGGTTTTGTTGCGCCAGTTAAGATGGCTCGGTCATGTCCTACGCATGGCACCTGAGCGTCTACCGCGTCGCGCTCTGTTCGCTCGTCAAGGACCTGGCTGAAGACGACCGCGTGGTGGTCAGCCTTTCACTTGGCGGCAGCACATGAAATCGGTGACATCGTGTCTAGCCGCTGTTGGATTCGTACGTCTTCAAGGATGGGGACCCAAAGTTGAGGAGTGCCAATGGCATAGCACTCTTTAAGACATGGTTCGCAACCGGAATCAGTGGAGTAATTGTTTACAGTGTTGTATTGCTTCACATGTTTAATACTACAAACATTGAAAATGACAAAAGAAGTGAAAAATCGGCGTGTGAAAAACAAACTAAAAATGTTTTGTCCTACTTTTTATCAAAATGTTCCATTCTTCCTGCGGCATATTATTTGAAGTGTGTTGCTCACCTTCGACTAGCGTGCCACGATGATTATGACGCAATGTCTGCCTCCTATCCACTGATTTCCATGGCTTTGTTTGCTCTATGTCTAGTTGGTAGACTGTTGAGATTACATACATACATACCTGCCGCGACTAAACGGTACTCAATACGCCTTCGGCCTGCAGCTGTGGAATGACCCTTGGCTGCAACATTTCTTTGTACGAGGATGCTAAGAAATGTGAGGCATTTTTTCTATAACATAAATCAAGTTACCCGTCACATTTTGGATAAGAAAAATTGTCCGACAATTTTTTGTCCTGTCAACCAAGCTCATGCCATGAGCTGTGCCCCATGTTGCACACGCGAAGCGATGCATTGTCGTGGGTTATTGGTGGACCAAACATGCCGCTTATCGGCGGTATGCAGACGAAAAGGTGCCTCATCCATAAACATGTTTGTATGCACGTCCATGATACCCAGCTGCCGTCTGGAAAATGCCATACGGTTCTCAAAATGGCATGGCTTCAGAATTTGAACCTGCAGTGCAAGATACCTTCAGAATTTCCGTTCCTGCAATATACGATGCACAGAAGATCGTGTGATGGCGCAGTGCTGCGCAATTCGCCTAATGCTTACATCACCATTTCGGGCTACCTCATCAATAACAGCGCAAGCGGACACGTCATCCGTGGCAGTACAATGCATCGCACACGCTCCCAGTTTGGTCAAATTTCTCAACTAATCGACGCACGTACCGCACGTTAACCGACCTCATTATGCAGTTGGTAGCGGTGTAGCGGCCAGACGTTTCAAAACAATTCGATTGACACTCACCAAACAGTCGCATAAAGATCACGCGCTGGTCCACGGACACGATATGAGACTGCGGTTGAACAGAGTAGTCGCTCTGCATTGCTAACGCAGAGAAATAACCGCCATGACCGTGGGTAACTTCATTGACCTTCGTCATATCCATTGCTCGTACCACGACCAATCAATTCGGAGCATGATTTCTTCAGTAAACTCGCGGGCTGTGGTGCTGTCTATCCATTCGGCATGCTCACGGTGCACTGTCACCGACAGTGGCTAGTCTGCGTGCTTATTACATCTAAAATCATCTTACTCACGAGTAACATAAAATAAATAGCCTCTCTTAGTTTCAAATGCCATGGATATAGCGTTTAGCGTGATGACGTCATCACATTTTATCGATCTAGGAGACGTACGATACAGTCCTTGGCATGGTCTTTCGATTTCAAGTGATTAAAAGAATCTAGCTGGCAAGTGGCGCATGAAAGCTTCTGAAGAAATGCACACTGTAAATGTGACAAAAGATTATTTGCTGTTAGGAATTTAACGATTTCATTTCTAACGATTCGTACCATCATTCTGGAACTTATAGCAGTGTGATTTATGGGTCGATAGTTTTTATCGTTGTCTAGGCCCGATTTACGGCATGGTGTCACTGTCGTTAGTTACCCCTGATCGGAATAAAACCCAGATCTCATGGATGTTGTAAATATGTTTAGGAGTAAGCAGAGGACATCACTCCCACCGTACTTGAAAAGTTCTGGAGGGATTCCATCTGGACCTGGATGAAGTGAAATCTTTAAAGCCTTAATTTATCTCTTGATAGAATCAGCTTTGAAATCTGCTTAAGAGCTACATGACCCAGTACTGTGTGAGGTGATTCCAATGTATATTATTCACAGTAGTAAAAGCATCGGCCAACTAATTGTGATAACCTTCAGCTAAAGCTGCACACTCCCAGGCGTAATGTGTTGTAGCGGTAGATTTCGTTGTGGTCGATTTCGCCATTTTGCAATCATGATATTTCAAATACTGGATTAAGACTTTTCATGATTTCAGTCTCCTCTTTCTTGGGAAGAAAGAATCTCAGGTTATTATTTTTTTGACAGTCTGTGAAGCCCGAATAGTACTGTAAAGTTATTAGTTTGTTGAAACCGCTAGGAAAGAACTCTAATCTTAACTTCGTGCTGTTTTTCCTGCAGCTGCGACTTATTTCTGTTGCTAGCTAGAGCAAGAGACAGTGTTTCAATGCAAAGAGTTATGTTCTCACAAAGCGCTTGAAATGACAGGAGGAAATCGGTACAGTCAGAAGTATGCACAAGAATAACAAAGTTTCTCCACTTTATTCTACAGAAATTACACATGTGTCTCGACGGGGTTTTAGGTGGATATGGAACGTTCATTTTGAAACTGAACACATTATGGTCACTACCGTGTAGACAATCCAGTACGCCCATAACAATCACTATTCGTCCAGCAGTGAATATTAGGTCCAACGTATTATACAACCGTATGGGAGATGTCACATACTGTGTCCATCCTACCACAAGCAGGTAATTCAAGATTTTAGCTTGCTTTCCTGTACCCTCGCACTCGATCCATGAAATGTTTGCTAAGTTAAAATTTCCAACTACAAGCGAATGGGAAATGCGGTGGCATGCTTCATCGCATTCTAAAGCAATCCGTCTTCAAGTACACAAGAATTTGGCGGTTAATAAACACAAACCAACCAACACTCAATTATTGCCCAAGGATACTGTTATCCAAATAGACTCATCGACGGAAGAGAATGGCTCGTAATTGCTTTGTGGAGCACTTAAGCTGTTCATATGGTAAATGACGCAACCACCTCACCTACCATGTCATCGGTCCATACCAAAGAAGTAATAAGTTGGGATAACAATAGGATAATCCGCATTCTCACACGTACACCACAATTCGGTAATTAGAAAGATATGCGATGGATAAAGAGTGACGAAGCAGCTGAGCAAGCGCATCTTGTGTACAAAAGAGCGAGCACTGATGAGCACCAGTTAAAATGTACCGTCATAAAGAACACAACCCATGCGTTTACGTGATATGTTACAAAGGCGACGCACTATTCATCTAACAAGTGAACCGCTGTGTTAAATGGCTAGCGGTAGTGCAGGAGAGGGTGTGGGATCTAGGACTGAACCCATTGAGATAAGGGTGGGATTTACGGTAGTTCGACGGCTTGCGTGCCTCAGAGATCCACTGAGCTATGCTGGGTGGTGAGTCTTTGCACGGTCAGCGTTTACCCCATTTGTGTGAAGAAGATGGCCTATTTCTTGCGAGCACTAACTTCCGACGCAGCACCCGCCGGAGGGTGACTTGGCGCCCACCAGCCTCGAACCAGCTATGGACACAAATCAATCACATTGCCATCAGTTACTGATGGAGAGGCTGCGTCCAGAACTGTCGCTCGATTTGGAGCACACTTGTGGATTCCGACCATGCGCTCATAGGTGCTGACATGTGGACGCGTTATGGCGGATGCCCACGAAGACGATGTGAGGGCATTGACACCAGCCAACTGGCGAAGCCAGTTGTTCTGAACGCTTATCAAAGTACGCCATCATGCGATTCCATTAAGCGCTCACTGGATGCAGTTGAAGCTCACTGGTCACATGTTCGCCAGACCTTACTAGCAGCAGGAAACTCCTCATGTGGTATGTCCAATAGCCAACATGCATATTGGGTCTCTTCTCGGTCTCTGGAATTTACCGATGATCACCGGCATATTCCAGCTGGAATCGAACACAACGAAACTCTCAAAGAGCTCCGGGCAAAACTCCATGCTAGCCTGAAGAGAGACCGCGAATCTTGGTGGTCCCATCTTGCATCAGAGATGAAAGTGGCCGCTGCCCTTGGCAACCAACGTAAGTTATTCTGTCTGATACGGGAAACGGGCAGCAGGAAACCTGGTGTTAGTGGACAGCCTATCCACGATGTGTCAAACGCTCGGGGCGTTGGGTTAAGCACCTTGAAAGGCAAGTTAATGGAAAGGGATTGTTAGCTTTCTCGCCGGCCAGTGATCGCTCCACTCCGTGGGCTTTTCGTTTGGATGCACCTTCTCGCTCAGAAGTGGAGCGTGAGATCTTAATGATGAAGTTAAATAAAGCCGCGGAACCAGATGATCTTTCTCCAGCCCTATTTAAATTCGGGGGACCTGCTCTTGCGGATGATTTACATGAGGTACTAGTCTAACTGTGGGAGCAGGAAACTGTCCCAACCGATTGGAGCCGCTCCGTCATAGTCCCAATTTTCCCTGGAGGCTCGCGATCGGAATGCAGCAACCACAGAGGAATCAGTCTGATCTCCATCGCCTCCAAATTACTCGCCTCCATACTCCATCACAGACTGACTGGCGCTCTTGAAGGTCATATTCGTGAAGAGCAAGCTGGATTTCGTCGAGGTCGTGGTTGCATTAACCACATCTTCACCTTGCGTCAGTTGTTGGAGTGTCGTCACACATATTGGCGGCCCACCGTATTCGTGTTCTTCGATATCAAACTTGCATTCCATTCGGTGGATAGACATGCACTTTGTGGCTGTCTACTCAGGAAAGATGTACCTGAGAAATGTGTGAATATTATCCGAGCATTATATGCGCGTAGCTCAGGCAGAGTGAGGGCATACGGCAAGTTGTCGTCGCCCTTTAATATCTCCAGCGGCGTGAGACAAGGATGCTCTCTGTCACCTATCCTCTTCAAATACGCTATTGACGAAGTCATGGAGATTGCATTTACAGGACGTGACTTGGAAGGTGTGGAGCTACTCCCAGGAGAACGACTTCTTGACTTAGAGTATGCTTATGATATTGCCCTAATCTGTGACAGCTCACAAACGTGTCAAGCTGCAATGGACAGATTAGCACTAGCTGTCCGTCACTTCGGGCTTTGCTTCGCATCATCGAAGTGCAAACCGTTCCTCAAAGATTGGCCTGGACCGCATCCTACGCTGACCATTGGTGGGGATCAGCTAGAAGTCGTTAAAAATTCAACTACCTGGGAAGTTGTATCAGCGCCCGTGGGATTGAGGATGAGATCACGAACCGTATTGCAAAAGCTCGAGGCGCTTTTGTTAACCTTCGCCACTTATGGCGCCGGCGCAACATCACTCTAGCTCTGCATGGTAGAGTGTACAATGCAGCGGTACGTTCGACCTTACTGTACAGTTGTGAAACCTGGCCGCTTAAAGCAGCGGACCTGAAGAGGCTAGTTCCGTTCGATCACCGGTGCCTTCGCAATTTAGCTCACATCTGGTGGGAACACAGCGTGAGCAACGATCGTGTTCGACGCTTTGTTTATTGCATAGAAGCAGGGAATGAACCGCTCAGCACCGCCATTTCACGCACCAGGCTCCGATGGCTCGGCCACATGTTACGCATGCCAGCCCACCGACTCCCGCGACGTGCGTTGTTTGCGCGCCGGGGGTGTGGATGGAAGAAGAGGAGAGGTGGCCAAGCAATGAGTTGATCGAGAGGTATGAAGGCCCTCACTTCTGATCTGGCCTCGGTTGGAGTGTCTCGGCTCCCTGGTTGGGGTCCGAAAGACGATGCACACGTTTGGCTGGATACACTTGCTGACATGGCAAGGAGCCGACCTGAGTGGCGTTGGTGCTGTGAGTTTCTTTGTTCCACCCCTTCCCTCTTAGTCTCCCCCTCCAACCACGATCTCATTATTCAGCCTTATATTATTTTGCATAGTAATTTTTTTGGCGCACTATAGCCGGCTGATAGCTTACCGGAATGATGCCCATCCGTTACCGACAGCTCAGCCGTCTTGCAGCAGTTGCATTTTTTCTCCTTTTTTGTGTGTATTGCGGCCCAGTAACTGAGGTGTTCCCCACCTCTAGCTAACGTGTATGATGATGAGCATGCTGATGATGATGATGATGATGATGATGATGATGATGATGATGATGATGATGATGATGATGATGATGATGATGATGATGATGATGATGATGATGATGATGATGATGATGACGATGATGATGATGATGATGGTGATGATGATGATGATGATGGTGATGATGATGATGATGATGATGATGATGATGATGATGATGATGATGATGATGATGATGATGATGATGATGATGATGATGATGATGATGATGATGATGATGATGATGATGATGATGATGATGATGATGATGATGATGATGATGATGATGATGATGATGATGATGATGATGATGATGATGATGATGATGATGATGATGATGATGATGATGATGATGATGATGATGATGATGATGATGATGATGATGATGATGATGATGATGATGATGATGATGATGATGATGATGATGATGATGATGAGGATGATGATGATGATGATGATGATGATGATGATGATGATGATGATGATGATGATGATGATGATGATGATGATGATGATGCTGATGATGATGATGATGATGATGATGATGATGATGATGATGATGCTGATGATGATGATGATGATGATGATGATGATGATGATGGATGATGATGATGATGATGATGATGATGATGATGATGATGATGATGATGATGATGATGATGATGATGATGATGATGGATGATGATGATGATGATGATGATGATGATGATGATGATGATGATGATGATGATGATGATGATGATGATGATGATGATGATGATGATGATGATGATGATGATGATGATGATGATGATGATGATGATGATGATGATGATGATGATGATGATGATGATGATGATGATGAAGGACCGCTAGAAACTGTATCTACATTATCTCAGGCTGATCATGAAAGAGTACAGCGCAGCGAATACCAGCATGAAAAGGACCATAAGTTGAACATATCACTCGGGCATGGCTCACTGGATGTCGGTCCCGTGTCACTCCATTGCGCTAGACATCAGATATCGCTTCAACCCCCGTACGAACACACAAACCTACGTACGTGCAAACATATTTTAAAAACACTGGGAATACTCACACGTTCCTACGCGCTGCCAGTAACCTGCCATACAAACAGATACGTAAAAAATAGGCCAGCAAAGTGATCAAAATATGTCATTTTTTCTGGACAATTAGTGAAATGTACACGCATATGTCGAATAGCATTACGACATCCCACAACGCTGATATCCTTGGTGGCTGCTTCGGCAATGCGTTCAAGGAATTGCAGCCTCCATTCCATCTGCGTCATGAGTTTCTGGGGATCCCCGGTGTTAGGAAGGAATACACGAGTCGAACAAGCCAGGACCCCATCGCCTCGGCCGGCTATCCAAACCCATCCGCCCTGATTGGGGCGAACAGAGAGCCAACCAGGAGAAGCGGCCAATGAACGCTAGGTTGAAGTTCTTTTATTGGCTGTAAGTTAACCTTTCCAGAGCTTTCCACGGTCGCTTTAAATATATTGTTCACGAACTTTCCAATTTACCTTTATAATGAACGATGTGATTTGCTAATTCATTCCTGTTGCCCTGCTCGTCCGATTCGTCTTCTCTCTGTCCTGTGGGGGGCCAGCGACTTCGGGTTTGATTGGGAATCAAGCGTCCATTCAGGCAAGGGACGAACACTTCAACTGGCGACGGTTTGAACCCTAATCAATATGTCCATATCGGCTGACGAGCTCAAGGCCATTCTACTGCAGCAACAAGCACAATTTGAGGCATCCCAACTCAGGCTGATCGAAACTCTTACGCGCCAACTCTCAATCCAGACCGGTTCACTGTCTACAAACGCCAAGCCGTCCGCATCGGTAGACGCCATCACTAACAGCATTACCGAATTTTCGTACGACCCCAATGCTGGCCTAACTTTTGAATCTTGGTTCAAGCGTTATGAAGATGTATTCCGCGTTGAACTTGGAGACCATGATGACGATTGGAAAGTCCGATTGCTGTTAAGGAAACTTGGAACAGCAGAGCACTCCAGGTATGTCAACTTTATTTTGCCTAAGAACGCTCGAGACTGCACTTTTGAGGAGACTGTCAAATGCTTGGGCCAAATATTTGGAGAGCAGTCATCCATCTTCAACACACGATATCAATGCCTGAAGATCACCAAGGCAGACGCTGATGACTACGTCACTTATGCTGGCATCGTCAATCGCGAGTGTGAAAAATTCGACATCAAATCCATTACGGCAGATCAATTCAAATGCCTGATTTTTATCTGTGGCCTACATTCCCCACGGGATGCAGAGATTCGCACCAGGCTGCTGAGTAAACTTGAACAAGACCAGCAAATGACTCTACAGACCATAACTACTGAATGCCAACGATTGCTGAACCTCAAGCATGACACTCTTATGCTGGAGAAACAACAATCCATTCCAAATCTTAGTGTATTAAAGACAACCTCAAAGAAACCGCTTTCAAGTGAAACAGGCCAGGAAAAGCCCAGACAGAATACCAAGCCGCCGACTGCCTGTTGGAGATGTGGTGAGTGGCATTTTGTTCGAGTGTGTCCATTCCTGCAACACGTTTGCCACAAGTGTCATAAACGGGGCCATAAGGAAACGCACTGCCGATGCAGACCGCAGTTCAAGCGTGCAAGACATACGCGACCGCATTCAACGGTTCCCAAAAGATTCAGCAACTATAGTACGGTTCAAGCGGCCTACTCTGATGAACATGTGGCTCGCAGAAAGTACGTCAGAGTTCACCTGAACGGGCATCAAGTGCGTCTTCAGCTTGATACAGCCTCGGACATCACAATTATCTCCAGCAAAACTTGGCAAAATATTGGTGCTCCGTCAATCAACCGAACGACACATGTTGCACTTAACGCTTCAGGAGATCAACTTAATCTCATTGGTGAGTTGCAGTGTGAAATGGTTTTTGGCGCTACTCGGGCAAACGGTGTCGTGTACATTACGGGCCTGTCACATTTGAATCTTCTTGGACTCGACTGGATCCAGAAGCTCCACCTGTTCGACATCCCCCTGAGTCAAGTCTGCAATACCCTCCGGCTCGGACATACGAGGCCCTCTTCAGAAGGTGACGGACCAAACATCAACCTGATCGAGCAGCTACGAAGGAAATTCCCGGCTGTGTTTTGCAACGACTTGGGAAGATGTACAAAGACCAAAGCAAGCCTTACTCTCAAAGACGGTGCCAAACCCGTATTCCGACCCAAAAGACCGGTACCGTACGCTGCGCTGCCGATTGTTGATGCGGAACTTGATCGTTTGGAGCGGGCAGGCGTCATCCAACCTGTGAACTACTCAGCGTGGGCAGCACCTATTGTTGTCGTCAAGAAGACCAATGGAGCCGTTCGTATCTGTGCTGACTACTCTACGGGATTGAATGCTGCATTGAAAATGCACCAGTATCCTTTGCCAGTCCCAGAAGATTTATTTGCTAAGCTCAGTGGTGGCACTTACTTTGCAAAGCTAGATTTATCAGATGCTTATCTTCAAATTGAAGTCGACGATGCTTCAAAGGAATTGCTGGCAATCAATACGCATCGAGGTTTATACCAGTTCAACCGTTTGCCGTTTGGTGTCAAATCAGCTCCCGGGATTTTCCAACAAATTATGGATACGATGTTAGCTGGGTTATCAGGAGTCGCAGCTTACTTGGACGACATCATAATCAAAGCGTCTACCTTCCGAGAGCTGACGGAAAGACTGGAAGCAGTTCTCCACCGCGTTAACGACTACGGTTTCCACTTGAAAGCAGAAAAGTGCAATACTGGCATGAAGTGTGTAAAGTATCTTGGCTTCATCATCGACAAGGATGGCCGTCGTCCGGATCCTTCCAACATAAGCGCCATAAGACAGATGCCTCCACCTGACAATGTGGCGAAGCTCAGATCATTCTTGGGGTTGATCAGTCATTACAGCTCTTTTGTGCCCGAAATGCATCGGCTACGAGGACCACTCAATGAACTTCTGGTAAAGGATCGCAAATTTGTGTGGTCTCCTGAATGTCAAGCCGCATTTGATAATGTCAAGTCTATATTGTGTTCTGACCTATTGCTAACGCATTTCAATCCGGAGCTGGAGATCGTAGTTGCTGCTGATGCGTCAGACTACGGAATTGGAGCAGTCATATCCCACATTTTCCCCAATGGTTCGGAGAAAGCTGTGGCGCATGCGGCCAGATCACTCACCCCAGCGGAACGTAACTATGGACAAATCGAGAAAGAAGCTTTAGCCATAGTGTTTGCAGTCAAGCGATTTCACAAAATGCTCTACGGACGAAAATTCACGCTGTTTACTGACCACAAACCCTTGGTCGCAATCTTTGGATCAAAGAAAGGCATTCCGGTCTGCACGGCCAGTCGTCTCCAACGCTGGGCAACGGTTCTACTTGGTTACGATTTCGTCGTCAAATATCAATCTACACACAACATTGGTCAAGCAGATGCGTTATCCCGTTTAATTGGTACACAACATCAAGAACCAGAGGATTTGGTAGTTGCTCAAATCTCCGTAGAACCCCAAGTACAGCAAGTTGTGTCTGATATTTTCGGTGCCTTACCAGTAACATTCGAAATGGTGCGGGAAGCGACCCAGCATGATTCTACCCTTCAACAAGTGATTGATTTCCACCTCAATGGATGGCCTAAGAGAGTTACAACGCCGGAGCTTCAACAATTCCACCAACGGAAGGAAGCACTATCGGTCGTCAGAAACTGCCTGCTGTTCTCAGATCGCGTCGTCATTCCACACATCCTTCAAGATAGAGTCCTCCGACAATTTCATACTGGCCACCCGGGAATGAATCGCATGAAATCCCTGGTACGAAGCTATGTGTATTGGCCATATATGGATTCCCAGATCGAGAGTTTAACCAAGAATTGTCCCCGATGTGCTAGTGTATCAAAACAACCAAGGAAGACGGAATTGCAATCCTGGCGAATACCAACGGAACCATGGTCAAGGGTACACATCGACTTTGCAGGTCCAATTGATGGTCACCATTTTCTCATTGTTGTCGATGCCCACAGTAAATGGCCGGAGGTGATTCCAATGGTGAGAACCACAGCAGCAGCCACTGTCTCCGCTCTTCGACAGATATTTTCTCGTTTCGGTGTTCCCCACACGTTGGTTTCGGACAATGGAACACAATTTACCTCATCTGAATTTGTCGTCTTCTGTCGCAGAAACGCGATCGTCCACATGAGGTCGCCACCCTTCCACCCACAATCGAACGGGCAAGCGGAACGATTTGTGGATACCCTCAAAAGAGCTTTGCTAAAGATGAAGGGGGAAGGTACCTTGGAGGAGATTCTTGACACATTTCTGCTGACGTATCGCACAACTCCGAATCCGCAGACACCGAACGCCCTATCTCCGGCTGAAACTTTGTTTCAAAGGAAAATCCGTGTGCCACATGATGCCCTCAGGCCCAGGAAGGATCAGTTGCTGTCCCGCAACTATCAGATGGAGCGACAATTCAACATCCGACACGGTGCTCGGAAGCGAAGCTTTAATGTTGGTCAACAAGTCCTGGCGAGAGACTATCGCATCCACTATCCTAAATGGGCTATGGGCCATGTACTATACAAACGTGGTAACGTGATCTACGGTATCCAGGTTGGGACGGCAGTTTGGGTAAGACATGCCAATCAGCTGCTAGCGGCACGGACTGGGGAACAAGTGCAACAACAAGTACCAGCAACGCAGTTACCTCTGGACATCCTGGCCGACGCCAGTGAAGCGACGACTCCCCCGCATGCCCCAACCCCGCAAGCACAAAATTCACCCCGAAACCTAGCAGCACAGCGGCCGAAGCGGCGACGCAAATTCGTATCACCCATGCAAGTCAACCCCAAGCTGAAATCGTACAACACAACTCAAAGGGGGGAAGTGTTAGGAAGGAATACACGAGTCGAACAAGCCAGGACCCCATCGCCTCGGCCGGCTATCCAAACCCATCCGCCCTGATTGGGGCGAACAGATAGCCAACCAGGAGAAGCGGCCAATGAACGCTAGGTTGAAGTTCCTTTATTGGCTGTAAGTTAACCTTTCCAGAGCTTTCCACGGTCGCTTTAAATATATTGTTCACGAACTTTCCAATTTACCTTTATAATGAACGATGTGATTTGCTAATTCATTCCTGTTCCCCTGCTCGTCCGATTCGTCTTCTCTCTGTCCTGTGGGGGCGTCAGACGTTTGACCAGCCTCCCCTACCCACTCAGGCTGAAGACCCTCAAAATATACAGTGGACGTTGTGGTCGATTTCGCCATTTTGCAATCATGATATTTCAAATACTGGATTAAGACTTTTCATGATTTCAGTCTCCTCTTACTTGGGAAGGAAGAATCTCAGGTTATTATTTTTTTTGACAGTCTGTGAAGCCCGAATAGTACTGTAAAGTTATTAGTTTGTTGAAACCGCTAAGAAAGAACTCTAATCTTAACTTCGTGCTGTTTTTCCTGCAGCTGCGACTTATTTCTGCTGCGAGCTAGAGCAAGAGACAGTGTTTCGATGCAAAGAGTTATGTTCTCACAAAGCGCTTGAAATGACACCCTCCGGTTATAATACAGGAGGAAATCGGTACAGTCAGAAGTATGCACAAGAATAACAAAGTTTCTCCACTTTATTCTACAGAAATTACACATGTGTCTCGACGGGGTTTTAGGTGGATATGGAACGTTCATTTTGAAACTGAACACATTATGGTCACTACCGTGTAGACAATCCAGTACGCCCATAACAATCACTATTCGTCCAGCAGTGAATATTAGGTCCAGCGTATTATACAACCGTATGGGAGATGTCACATACTGTGTCCATCCTACCACAAGCAGGTAATTCAAGATTTTAGCTTGCTTTCCTGTACCCTCGCACTCGATCCATGAAATGTTTGGTAAGTTAAACTTTCCAACTACAAGCGAATGGGAAATGCGGTGGCATGCTTCATCTCATTCTAAAGCAATCCGTCTTCAAGTGCACAAGAATTTGGCGGTTAATAAACACAAACCAACCAACACTCAATTATTGCCCAAGGATACTGTTATCCAAATAGACTCATCGACGGAAGAGAATGGCTCGTAATTGCATTGTGGAGCACTTAAGCTGTTCATATGGTAAATGACGCAACCACCTCACCTACCATGTCATCGGTCCATACCAAAGAAGTAATAAGTTGGGATAACAATAGGATAATCCGCATTCTCACACGTACACCACAATTCGGTAATTAGAAAGATATGCGATGGATAAAGAGTGACGAAGCAGCTGAGCAAGCGCATCTTGTGTACAAAAGAGCGAGCATTGATGAGCACCAGTTAAAATGTACCGTCATAAAGAACACAACCCATGCGTTTACGTGATATGTTACAAAGGCGACGCACTATTCATCTAACAAGTGAACCGCTGTGTTAAATGGCTAGCGGTAGTGCAGGAGAGGGTGTGGGATCTAGGACTGAACCCATTGAGATATGGGTGGGATTTACGGTAGTTCGACGGCTTGCATGCCTCAGAGATCCACTGAGCTTTGCTTGGTGGTGAGTCTTTGCACGGTCAGCGGTTACCCCATTTGTGTGAAGAAGATGGCCTATTTCTTGTGAGCACTAACTTCCGACGCAGCACCCGCCGGAGGGTGACTTGGCGCCCACCAGCCTCGAACCAGCTATGGACACAAATCGACCACATTGCAATCAGTTACCGATGGAGAGGCTGCGTCCAGAACTGTCGCTCGATTTGGAGCACACTTGTGGACTCCGACCATGCGCTCATAGGTGCTGACATGTGGACGCGTTTTGGCGGATGCCCACGAAGACGATGTGAGCGCATTGACACCAGCCAACTGACAAAGCCAGTTGTTCTGAACGCTTATCAAAGTACGCCATCATGTGATTCCATTAAGCGCTCACTGGATGCAGTTGAAGCTCACTGGTCACATGTTCGCCAGACCTTACTAGCAGCAGGAAAATCCTCATGTGGTATGTCCAATAGCCAACATGCATATTGGGTCTCTTCTCGGTCTCTGGAATTTACCGATGATCACCGGCATATTCCAGCTGGAATCGAACACAACGAAACTCTCAAAGAGCTCCGGGCAAAACTCCGTGCTAGCCTGAAGAGAGACCGCGAATCTTGGTGGTCCCATCTTGCATCAGAGATGAAAGTGGCCGCTGCCCTTGGCAACCAACGTAAGTTATTCCGTCTGATACGGGAAACGGACAGCAGGAGACCTGGTGTTAGTGGACAGCCTATCCACGATGTGTCAAACGCTCGGGGCGTTGGGTAAAGCATCTTGAAAGGCAAGTTAATGGAAAGGGATTGTTAGCTTTCTCGCCGGCCAGTGATCGCTCCACTCCGTGGGCTTTTCGTTTGGATGCACCTTCTCGCTCAGAAGTGGAGCGTGAGATCTTAATGATGAAGTTAAATAAAGCCGCGGAACCAGATGATCTTTCTCCAGCCCTATTTAAATTCGGGGGACCTGCTCTTGCGGATGATTTACATGAGGTACTAGTCTAACTGTGGGAGCAGGAAACTGTCCTAACCGATTGAAGCCGCTCCGTCATAGTCCCAATTTTCCCTGGAGGCTCGCGATCGGAATGCAGCAACCACAGAGGAATCAGTCTGATCTCCATCGCTTCCAAATTACTCGCCTCCACACTCCATCACAGACTGATTGGCGCTCTTGAAGGTCATATTCGTGAAGAGCAAGCTGCATTTCGTCGAGGTCGTGGTTGCATTGACCACATCTTCACCTTGCGTCAGTTGTTGGAGTGTCGTCACACATATTGGCGGCCCACGGTATTCGTGTTCTTCGATATCAAACTTGCATTCAATTCGGTGGATAGACATGCACTTTATGGCTGTCTACTCAGGAAAGATGTACCTGAGAAATGTGGGAATATTATCCGAGCATTATATGCGCGTAGCTCAGGCAAGTTGTCGTCGCCCTTTAATATCTCCAGCGGCGTAAGACAAGGATGCTCTCTGTCACCTATCCTCTTCAAATACGCTATTGACGAAGTCATGGAGATTGCATTTACAGGACGTGACTTGGAAGGTGTGGAGCTACTCCCAGGAGAACGACTTCTTGACTTAGAGTATGCTTATGATATTGCCCTAATCTGTGACAGCTCACAAACGTGTCAAGCTGCAATGGACAGATTAGCACTAGCTGTCCGTCACTTCGGGCTTTGCTTCGCATCATCGAAGTGCAAACCGTTCCTCAAAGATTGGTCTGGACCGCATCCTACGCTGACCGTTGGTGGGGATCAGCTAGAAGTCGTTCAAAAATTCAACTAACTGGGAAGTTGTATCAGCGCCCGTTGGATTGAGGATGAGATCACGAACCGTATTGCAAAAGCTCGAGGCGTTTTTGTTAACCTTCGCCACTTATGGCGCCGGCGCAACATCACTAGCTCTGAATGGTAGAGTGTACAATGCAGCGGTACGTTCGACCTTACTGTACAGTTGTGAAACCTGGCCGCTTAAAGCAGCGGACCTGAAGGAGCTAGTTCCGTTCGATCACCGGTGCCTTCGCAATTTAGCTCACATCTGGTGGGAACACAGCGTGAGCAACGATCGTGTTCGACGCTTTGTTTATTGCATAGAAGCAGGGAATGAACCGCTCAGCACCGCCATTTCACGCACCAGGCTCCGATGGCTCGGTCACATGTTACGCATACCAGCCCACCGACTCCCGCGACGTGCGTTGTTTGCGCGCCGGGGGTGTGGATGGAAGAAGAGGAGAGGTGGCCAAGCGATAAGTTGATCGAGAAGTATGAAGGCCCTCACTTCTGATCTGGCCTCGGTTGGAGTGTCTCGGCTCCCTGGTTGGGGTCCGAAAGACGATGCACACGTTTGGCTGGATACACTTGCTGACATGGCAAGGAGCCGACCTGAGTGGCGTTGGTGCTGTGAGTTTCTTTGTTCCACCCCTTCCCTCTTAGTCTCCCCCTCCAACCACGATCTCATTATTCAGCCTTATATTATTTTGCATAGTAATTTTTTGGTGCACTATAGCCGGCTGATAGCTTACCGGAACGATGCCCATCCGTTACCGACAGCTCAGCCGGCTTGCAGCAGTTGCATTTTTTCTCCTTTTTCGTGTATATTGCGGCACAGTAACTGAGGTGTTCCCCACCTCTAGCTAACGTGTATGATGATGAGCATGATGATGATGATGATGATGATGATGATGATGATGATGACGACGACGATGATGATGACGATGATGATGATGATGATGATGATGATGATGACGATGATGATGATGATGAGGATGATGATGATGATGATGATGATGATGATGATGATGATGATGATGATGATGATGATGATGATGATGATGATGATGACGACGATGATGATGATGATGATGATGATGATGATGATGATGATGACGACGACGATGATGATGACGATGATGATGATGATGATGATGATGATGATGATGACGATGATGATGATGATGAGGATGATGATGATGATGATGATGATGATGATGATGATGATGATGATGATGATGATGATGATGATGATGATGATGATGATGATGATGACGACGATGATGATGATGATGATGATGATGATGATGATGATGATGATGATGATGATGATGATGATGATGATGATGATGATGATGATGATGATGATGATGATGATGATGATGATGATGATGATGATGATGATGATGATGATGATGATGATGATGATGATGATGATGATGATGATGATGATGATGATGATGATGATGACGACGACGATGATGATGACGATGATGATGATGATGATGATGATGATGATGACGATGATGATGATGATGAGGATGATGATGATGATGATGATGATGATGATGATGATGATGATGATGATGATGATGACGACGATGATGATGATGATGATGATGATGATGATGATGGTGATGATGATGATGATGATGATGATGATGATGATGATGATGAGGGAGTCAATCGATAGTCGTCCCCATCTTCAAAGCAGCCTGCGAACCATCTGCTCCAACAACAGAGGTATAAGCTTAGTGCACGACGTTCGCAAGCTGCTGGTGTCCATCATACTTCGCAGGCTATCCCCCACACGCCAATCGTTGAAACGAGAAGAACAAGCTGGGTTTCGCCCTGGTCGCGGCTGCATCGATCAAATCTTCACACTCCGTCAGATGCTCGAGCTCCACCATGTGTTTCAGAGACCAACAATTGCTATGATCCTGGATATGCGGACAACCATCGATTCTGTCGATCGTACAGTACTGTCGCACTGTTTACTGAGGAATGGTGTCCCTGAGAATTTCGTCACCATACTGCGCGCCCTCTATAGTCTGGCCTCAGGCAGAGTTAGGCTTATGGCAAGCTTTCGCCTCTCTTTGTGGTTTCCAGTGGAGTTCGACAAGGATGCCCTGTCTCTCCGTTCCTATTCAACTTTGCCATTGAGGATGTCCTGAAGAACGCTCTGAGCGATTCCTTGAACGCTGGCGTTGAGCTCCTCCCAGGTAGTCGAGTTGTTGATTTGGATTATGCTGACGATATCGTCTTGCTGGGTGACGATCCACACGTCGTCCAACTTGCACTAAACCGCTTGGCGACTGAAGCATCAAAGTATGGTATGTACTTTTCGCCATCCAAATGCAAGGCTCTCTTCCAAGACTGACAGGTGCCTCTGCACTTGATGGTGAGACTATAGAAGTAGTGGACAGCTTTGTCTACATGGGAAGTTGCATCAATGCTGGCGGGGCTGTTGGAGACGAGATGTAGATGCGTATCTCGAGAGCAGACCTCGCTTTTTCAAGGCTGAGGCACTTGTGGCGTCACCGCGACATTCGTCTCTCCATCAAAGGGCGGATCTATTGTGCAACTGTTCGTGCTGTACTGTTGTACGGAATCGAGACCTGGCCCATTCGTAAAGATAGCTTGTGCAGGCTATCCGTCTTCGAGCACCGCTATCTGCGGTCCATTGCCCGCGTGTGGTGGCAGCACCACATATACAACGTGGAAGTTAGACAGCGTGGCTTGGGACGCGGAAGACACTCTCTCGAGGAGCTCGTCTGACTGCATCAACTGCAGTGTTTGGAACACGTATTGCGCATGCCTGTCCAGTTTTACTCGCGTCGTGGGTTGTTTGCGGTTGCTGAACAGGGCTGAAAGAGACGGTGTGGTGGACGGCCTAAAACATGGAGAAGCCGCGTGAGAAAGTTGACGAAACTTTTGGCCTCGGACGCTTGTTGCTAACTACTTGGTTGACGTCCGCGAGATGCGGATGCTTGGTGGTTGAGGATCTTGGAAGCCATGGCTCAAGATCGATGTAAATGGCGGACGTGGGCATCGATGTGTTGCGGTGTCCGTTCATTCTCCCATTGAAAAAACAAACTTAAAAATGTACAAAAATTGTAAGTGGTACACTGGACAAAAAGGCATTTCTTGTTGTTGCTATTTTCCTATTATTTCTAATGTTTTCCTATTCAGCCATGATTCCGATGACAATACCTGTACCACCGATTTTGTATTAAATATTATATGTATATATGTTTGGCGGCATCCGATTTCGGATTTGCGTCTCACTGCGGCCAGTCACAGCACACCTGCGCCGACAGATGGACTACGGTTAGCTTGCGCTGCACCACCCACAGCTCCATCCACACCCCCCATTATCCCGTGAAAACCCGAAGGAATAAGACCGGGAGGCATGTGGATGGGAGCCACGTTGCATCAACGGAGCCGGCCCACACTCCTTCACCGACAAACACAAGCACGTTGTATTTGGGGAATCAAGCGCACACAAGGCGGTGGCTGGACCGTAGTCCGCTACACACTGAGTGCATGGAACCAATCTTTGATCCTAACACGGCCACAAGAACCGTGCACCCCGTCCCCTCCAGCAACGACCAACTTTCTCCTAGAGCCAGTATGGACGAGATAGTGGGTAATAGACAGGTAGGCGCCTTGTCAACATGCACATCAAGTGCAGCCACACCGGGGATATCAAGCAACAGCCAGTCACCTGTGTGAAAGAAAACAAAGAAAATAAATCGAGTAATGCATAAGGCAACAGTGACATAAATATTAAATTAACGAGCATATGAAATAATTTGTTTACAAAAGAATCCGAGATAAGTTCACGAGGTCAGAAAGTATATAATGCAGAAATGCCACAAGCGCGAAAATGTTACCGAAATTAACTACATTTGGCCTAAACGACCTGTGCAAGTTTATAGAAAAGAGTAAAGGTAAGCATTTATATGAGAAAGAAAGGAATTAGGACAAAATTGAAAACCCACCACCTGAAATAAATAAACTTAGCATGCAAGCACGCGGTTAGTAAATCGAATTCAGCATACCTACAAACGCTGCGCCAGTTCTGCCTACGTTCTCTGCTGGACCCGTCGTCGCTTCGGTAGTGGTCCTAAGTGGTCTCGCTAATGGCTCACTAGGCCGGCCTGACTCAGGCAATCCCGACAGCATGTGCTACAGCACCATGCGCTCGATGTCGATAGCGTACAACCCATCGCCGTTTGTCGCTTCTGCAATTGTCGTTTCTTCTCTGCATGTATGAGGTCTTTCTCCCGCACTTCGGCAACTGCCTTCGTGATTAGATCGCATCATGCACGGGGATAACCCGCCTCCGATTCCCATGACATGCAATCAAGATTAGAACATGAGAGGCTCAATTTAATCATGTCATGGTAACGTAACTTTGGTTTCCCACATGCCGCTTTCCAATACTCAGCTGAGCATATAACATTTGTTTCGGCATCCGCGTCTAATCCACACGGCTCACATGACCGAGCCACCTCAAGTGTCTCAGCAAACGTATGCAGTCCACTGCATAAAGTCCACTTTGTCGCAACACTTCCGTGTCAGTAACTCTGTCGCCCCTACCAACGCACAGACTCCGACACAAACACTGTAGATGGAACCGCTCAAGATATCACACATGCCGCCGGTACATCGTCCACGTTTCGCTGAAATGTAGGAGAACGGACAGCAGCATGGATTTGCAGACCATCAGCTTCGTGCCAATAGTAAGCTGGTGGTTGTTCCACACTGTGTACTCAAGCTTCCCGAATGCCGCCGCTGCCTTCGACATGCGGATACGCAGCTCACTGTGTATCTGCTGGTCAGACTAGAGTTCTCTCACCGAAACGACGGATGTTCAGCAACCCACCATCAATCCGGGGCTCCACACGAACACCGTAAGCACAAGCGACATGAGACACACAATACACCATGCCATGGAGATGACTATTAAGCAGGACAGGAGTTAAGACACAGCATTGCTTCACACCAGAGATAACTGCAAAGTCATCCGACGTCTCACCAATCATCTGCACTCTCTCCCGCATACCACTGTGCAGACATGCAATTAAACTTACAAACTTACGCAGGCAGCCAAACTTACCCAACACCAGCTACAATGGCTCACGGTTCACCGTATCAAATGCTTTGGTGAAATCAACAAACTGCGAGTACAACGGCTGGTGTCATTCTCTACGCTTCTTCTGCAACTGTCGAGCCGCAAACCATTTCTATAGTGCTGCGACCCGAGCGGAATCCACAATGCTCTCCCGCCACGTTTGGTTTCACAACCTGAATGACAAGGCGGTTGAGTAAGATTAGGGCAATCAGCTTGCCCACACAACTCAGCAATTTGATGCCACGATAATTCGTGCTACATTGTTTGCTACCTTTGCCCTTGTACAGTGGTAGCACAACGGTATCCTTTAGCTCAGGAGGCACCTGCTCCTCAATGTACACATGTTGCACCAAGTGGTGCCGCGCAGTCAACAACGCGGGTCCGCCGTGTTTCAATACTTCAGGCGGGATCCCGTCACCTCCGGCACATTTGCCGTTTCGCAGCTGAGCAAGTGCTCTCTGCGTCTCATCCACTGTCGGCGTGTGTGCCAGACTAGTCTTCACATCGTGCTTCTTCAGGCCGCTCAAGGTAGGACAGTCGATCTTTGAACGGTTGTTCAAGAGACAGTCAACGTGTTTTTGCCAAACCTGTATTATGTCTGCAGTCTGTGTGCAGGTAGCTTCTGAACTACCTTCTACCAGCGTCCTCAGCGGCTCCAAGCGCGGCCCATACACCGCCAACAAGAAGTCAAAGAATTCCTTGTGTTGCTGGCTTTCGGCGTAGCATTCCATCTGCTTAGCCTTCTCCGTCCATCATGCCTTTTTACTGTGAGTGTGCTCTCGAGTCAGTCGCCGTCGAACTCGCCCAAACTATCTCTTCTTCCCCAACCTACTGGAATCTGCCACATGTGCAGCAAATGCCGCATTCTTCCCCGACACCAATGCGCCAATCGCCGCATTATTCTCATCAAACCAATCAGACCGCTTACAGTTTGCGCGCCCGATGGTCTCCTCGGCAGCAACTGCCACCTGATCGCGAATGTGGTGCCACAGGTCGCCCTCTGCAACTATACATTCCACATCACACAATCGTGCAGCCATCGCCTTCTCCAGCTCAATTCGTTTCGCCCCAGTACCGAGGTAGAGAATGTTAAATTTACGCCGATTCACGGCGAGAGTGCAATACATAGATTTACGAAAATATATGTATGTACAGTTTGGTCCGCACCAATTTGTGATCAGTGCCACACTCAGCTTCACGCAATACACGTGTCATTCGCACTTCATGCATATCACGCTGACGCACGACGACATAGTCGAGCAGCTGAGCGTGATCACTCCATGGGTGCGTCCAAGTTGCTATATCACTCGTACGCAGTGCAAACCGAGTGTTCGTAATCGTCAGGCCATGAGTGGCATACAGTGAGAGCAACCTGTCACCGTTCGCATTCGCTGAACCAATGCCATGCGAACCGATAACATCTGCCCACACCGATGCATCACGCCCAACGCGAGCGTTGAAATCACCCAGCAGAAATAGTCGGTCGCTCCTCGGCACAGACCGTATCACGGAGGATAGCTGAGTGTAGAATTGATCACGCTTGTCATCAGCATAACACATGGTCGGATCGTTAGTGCTAATAAAAGTGGCAAACTTACCTGTTCCGAGTCGTAGGCGAACTGTCATCAGTCGAGCGCTGGAGCCAGTCGGTTCACCCACCAGCTGGCCATGGAGGCGATCGGATATTGCAAATCCGACCCCATGTTCATGTTGTGCTGATATGGTATTGCCCACCCATTAGAACGTGGAGCTAGTACCTGCTCCATGCAACTTCCCTCCTTATCGCTGGCTTCCATCTTGCTGCACAGCCTAACACCGATTCGAGAGTTACACTCGCTTGAGTAACCGGATGACTCCCGCCCCGTTCAAGGGTTTGCAGCTCACAAGTTTATGCTCCGCCAACTCCTCAAGCATCGCCACGTTTATCGCCAGCTTGCCATTGTCGCCTTTTAGGACATCCGAGTGGTGTTCGACTCGGTCGATCAATCTACTCTGTGGCGTTGTCTTCAAAGGAATGGGGTTACCGAAAAGTATACCGCCATACTTCGAGCTTTATATATCTACGTCTCTAGTAGAGTGAGGGCTTATGGTTAGTTCTCTTCACTTTTCGCCGTCATTATCGATGTGCGACAGGGTTGCCCCAAGTCCCCGTTTCTCTTCAACATCGCGATTTTTGAAATCCTATTAAACGCTCTGGTAGATGTCCAAGGTGCTGGCGTAGAGCTTCATCCAGTCAACCGCGTGACTAAGTTAGACATTGCCGATGAAATTGCCTTGCTCGGTGACAACCTACATTTCATGTAAGTCGTTCTAGACCACCTGCTTCTAGAAGCTAACAAGTATGGCAAGACCTTGGCCCCATCGCAATGCATGGCCTTACACCAGCGTTGGCGTCCACCTGCCCCCGTGCTGATTCTTGAAGACACGCAGCTTGCACAAATAAATAGTTCCATCTTCCTTTGTCTACCGCAGCCCTTTTTGGATTGCCTGCCACATTTCCAAGACCACATGATTCGCCGTCATTTTCTACTTATAGGCGATTTCATTTGTCCTCGAATACGCTGGCTTGAAGTTGAACCTGTCACCAGTTAATGTGACGGGGAATCAAAGTTCGCTGTGATGATATTTGATACTGTGGGAACACAGCACATCTGCCAACCGACGTGCATAACACTGCGCTCAACTTCATCGTGCTTCAGCTTGATGTTAACCAGCTGTGAACAACCTGTGTATGTAATTCGGATTCTGTAGCCTCTGACTGCAAGCGAGCACCCAGATCTTATTGGAGCTGCCACTGCAACAATCCCACAGACTGCAGTCAGATTACAACTACTTTAAGATGGATTTCGATGGTATGACTGGAGCCGCGAGCCAGGTGCATTGATTTCTGCCGCAATCTACATCTGCTGAAGCGTGTTGATCAGTTATAAAGCATAGAATAAATTCATTGTGCAATCAATTTGTGCCTCCCAAACCTCGGAAAATCGGACTGGTCAAACCACATTGGTCGGACAAAGAATATAGTAAGCTGGCTCGGCGGTGGTTCAGGCTATGGGACAAATTCTTTCTCTGACTCAGACAACAACTATGTGATGTATGAAATGCAGCGAAATATCTGCAACGGTATGAAAACCTACAATCGCAGACATTTCGAATAACAGCTTCCAACCGCAGCAAAAACCGCCCCAGAGAATCTTTGCGTACGAAAGCCAGCGCCTGAGCCCGGCAAGTAACCTACCAGTGGTAGAACGGACAGCCCCTAACCTCCAGCGCTGAGCGTGCTTCCACATTGGCGGCACACTTTGATTCTGTGTGTGCAACTGCCTAGGTGTCTGTGCCGAGTTCGGCCTGCACCACCAGTCGTGTAGCCCTCCGAGAAGCAAGAAGACTGGGCCGCGATCACAAAGTCAATTATTAAGATTACGCTCGAATATTTATGGAGTATATACACTATTTACAATAGTCCGTCTCAATGGCTCATCCCTGTTATTTGCATTGTGTCGCTGGCTCCCTTTCCATTGGTTTATGCTTGCTCGCTACGTCCACTCTGTCTAAAAACACCTTGACTTTCTTAGTGGATGTAGATTGGTGGGATTGGGCCCGCGAGCTTCTTCCCTCGGTCCAATGCCACAAGCCTTGGCTCAATGGTGCACGAGTACGCGCTCTTTCGCCTGCTGGTGCCTAATTGATCACTTGCGCGTTCAGTGGATAGTTGCATGGTGGTCACCATCACGGGCCAACCATTTCCTGATTGGCTGACCGATCTGCTTCCGCCAACGTGCTCACTGCTCATCGGTCTGGCCTGTAACGTTCGATCGGCATTACAGCGTTTCCAATCATCAGCATTTCCAGCCCCCATCACACCACCCTTACCAAACTCGATAGTCTGGATTGTGATGTGGAAGAGGTGGGTCAGCTTCTCGTCAATATTGGCGGCACCAAGCCTGCTGGGCCTGACGGGCTCCTCCCGCTGCTTCTCAAATTCTTATCAGCCATCACCTCGCTTGTCGTAACTGACTAGTTTAACAGGTCTCTGTCAGAAGGTATGTTGCCGATTGATTTGAAATGATCGGTGGTAAGGTTGATTCCGCAAGGCAGTGATCCCAGCAACGTAGACAGCTACGAACCAGTTTGTTTGATGGTCATTCTGGCCAAGGTTGCAAAGATTGTGGAGAAATGTTTGCTACAGCTGATCCGGTCAAAAGATCTTTTGCCGCCCGTACAGCACGGTTTCACACCAGTTCTTTCATTCATCACCAACCTGCTCGTGACGAGGCATGAATGGATGCTGGCAGTGAACCAAGGGAAGTCTGTTGACATGATCTAAATCGATTTTATCAAAGCGTTGGACAAGGTGAACCATGTTGTCCTGCTTCTAGTGCTGAAATTGTGTGGTGTTGGTGGATTTCTACCTCATTGGATCCAGGACTTGCTTTTTGGACGAAAGTGGAGGGTACAAGTCGATAGCCACCTGACCGATTGGTATCCTTCGATCAGTGACGTACCCCAAGGTATGGTGCTGGGGCCTATATTGTTCGTGATTTATATAAAGACTTACCTCAGCTTCTTTGGTCGCCGTATGCTAGGTTTGCAGACGATTGAAGATATGGAGAATGAGAAGCCCACCCGACGGCTGCGGCTTACTACGACAAGACCTAAACCGCCTTTCCTTGTGGTCTACAGAAGTCCGCCACCCGAGCGAATCATCCAAGTCGGTATTCACGGGCGTGGGAAAGGGTGGCGGTGGCCGAACTTACACTCTCGATGGCCAGCTGCTACATCTATCCCCATGATAAAAAGCATGCTCCTATAATAGGACCAACTATTAGCCAAGTTTGAGGAAATGGTGACTATAAAAATCATCACGGTTGAGGTAAGCATGGCTAACTTTACAACGTAAGCCTCCCCAGTAAGTGCCGCTCCTATCCTGAGGAGGACAGCTAATAATATCGTAAGCAAAACCACACCAAGAGCCCAGAAATGCAACTGATGTTCCAATAGCACAAGTGGCTCACATTTGACTAATGCGGTTCCCACTTCGATCGGCGTAACTACATATAAGGCTGCTTCCAAACTCCCGGCGGAGTGTGTAGTAAAAGAGAAAGCCGGTACTAGCGCAGGTTGGGTTATGGTTGCTTCCAAGAGGAGCCGTCATTTAAAAGCAACATCATTCCCAATTGGATCGGAAAGTAAGGAGCATAGCAGGGTTCTTTTGGTACAAGCACCACCGATTTCCTGCGGTACATCTGCAAGTATTTCAGTCACTAAACGAGACATTTCGAAAGGTGCAAAGAAAAACCCTGTACTGAGCGTACTATGCTCCAATATCCATGAATCAAGCTCGATATCAATAAGAGGAAGGCAGTTAGGTGAGCTCAACTAGGGGGATATTATTAGTAACTTACTCGGAGTTGTACTGAAAGCTGTACACGTAATGTGTATTACGCGGCACCCCAACTCTAAGCATTACGGAGATCCAAGACTTCTGTGCGCTATGCTGAACTCCATCACTGAAGTCGGATCAGTTCTACTGTCGACAGGTAGACTCAAAAATGAACAGTGCTCTATCCGTATCTTTCCAGACATCCCATGGGGCGAGCGTTATCGAGCTAACCGCAACTTAGAGGACTACCGGAAGTAGACCCTAACCCGAACCATTCTTCTTCACGGGGTTACTGAAACTGAAGCATGTGATGAACAGGAAATAATAACCCATGATAAAGAGCAGTGGTGTTACATTTGTGAAACCCTCTGCTTGGATGATATGCTAGTGAAATTGGTGTCACGGCTGCCTACCTCACAGAACTACGAAGAAAGTGGCCCGCCAGTGTTGAAGGTGGTGTTAAAGTCAAAACATATGATAGCACGGCTGCTAAAAACCTGGTGCATGTTTCGTTGCGGGCTACCATCTGACCTTCGGCTGGAGACTGTAGGCGACATATCCCTTAGGGATGGTATGTCACTCAACGGACCAAACGCAATGGGATCTACAAAAGAACATTGCACGGGTGGTGTGACTAATGAGCCCACACAACCTCTTGAAGATGATATTGACCAGGCTCCTAAACCTGTACGTAGAAGATTAGACACGGGACTAACTACGTAGACGATGAATAAGATGTTGAACCCTTCGTCAAGTGCACACCGAAAAAGCGATCAGTCACCCAGCACTCACTGTTCGGCGCAACTTCAGAAACATTGATCAAATCTGAGAAAGTTTCCTGTAAATACACTGACACCCAAGGACTCCTCAGTAAATTTACCGAACTTCGGCTACGTCAGTTTACGAATGCTTGGGACCTAATTTCCATTACCGAAACTTGGTTGCACCAAGAAGTGACTGTTGCGGAGGTTGAGATAGCCGGAATGTCACTCATCCACTCGCCTCTTTCTCGCGAGCACTAACTTCCGACACAGCACCCGCAGAAGCGTGACTTGGCGGCCATCAGCCTCGGGCCAACCATGGACACAAATCGATCACATCGCGATCAGTTACCGCTGGAGGGGCTGTGTCCAAAATTGTCGCTCAATTTGGAGCACGAGCGTGAACTCTGACCACGCACTTGTCTTTGCCGACCTCCTAGTGCGTTTCGGTGGACGTCCGCAACGTCGAGGTGAACGGATTCACACCAGCCAGCTGGCGACGCCAGATGTTCTGAATGTATACCATAGTGCGCTGACATCTGGGCTGGGTAAGCGCCCACTAAACACCGTTGAAGATCACTGGTCGCATGTTTGTCAAACGTTACTGTCCGCAGGCATGTCTTCATGTGGCAAAGCAAATTGCCAAACCGGACATTGGGTCTCTACACAGTCTCTGGAACTTATGGATGCTCGCCGACGTATTCCGGCTGGAAGCGAATACAATGAGGCTCGCAAAAATCTCAGGGCAAAACTACGTGCTAGCCTTAGGAAGGACCGCGAAACCTGGTGGTCTCATCGTGCCTCTGAGATGGAAACAGCCGCTACCGTGGGTAATCATCGTAAGTTATTCCGTCTGATACGGGAAACAGGCAGCAGGAGACCTGGTGTTAGCGAGACCATACGCGACGAGAGTGGGTAGCCGATCCACAGCCTGTCAAAAGGCTTGGAGCGTTTGGCCGAACACTTTGCAAGGCAAGTTAACCAGCCTGAGTTATCGCTTTCTTCTTCGGGCATTGAGCGCCCTTCTCCTTGGGCCGTCTCCTCGGATCCGCCCTCACGCGCAGAGGTCGAACGTGAGATCCGGCTGTTGAAATTGCATAAGGCCTCAGGAGCAGATAGAATTCCCCCAGCCCTCTTCAAATTCGGGGGACCTGCTGTAGTAGATGATCTACACGAGTTGCTAGTAAGACTTTGGGAGCAGGAGACAGTCCCGACAGACTGGAACCGCTCCGTCCTTGTCCCAATTTTCAAGGGAGGCTCTCGTTTGGAATGCGGCAATCATAGAGGGATCAGTCTGATTTCGATTGCCTCTAAATTGCTTGCCTCTGTCATTCTCCACAGACTGACTGGCACTCGTGAAAGCCAGATTCGTGAAGAGCAAGCCGGTTTTCGTCGAGGTCGGGGCTGCATCGACCACATCTTCACATTGCGTCAAGTGTTGGAGCACCGCCATGTTTATTGGCGACCCACCGTTGTCGTGTTTCTGGACATAAAAGGTGCCTTCGATTCGGTCGATCGATGTGCCCTTTGGGACTGTCTGCTGAGGAAAGGTGTGCCTGATAAATATGTAACAATTATCAATGCGCTGTCCGCGCATAGTTCGGGCAGGGTGAGGGTTTATGGCAAACTCTCGCCACCCTTCAGTATCACCAGCGGTGTGAGACAAGGATGCCCGTTGTCCCCTTTCCTCTTCAACTTCGCTATTGATGAAGTCATAGAAACAGCGTTCGCTGGACACGACCTAGATGGTGTGGAGCTACTTCCTGGTGAGCGACTTCTTGACTTGGAGTATGCAGACGATATTGCCCTAATCTGTGACAGCTCCCAAACATGCCAAACAGCACTGGACCGATTAGCACTGGCTGTCAATCGTTTTGGGCTATGCTTTGCTCCATCGAAATGCAAAGTACTTCTCCAAGATTGGCAGGGACCCAACCCTGCGCTAACGCTTGGTGATGATCTGCTAGAAGTCGTTCAGGAATTCAAGTACCTGGGCAGCTATATTAGCACCCGTGGGATTGAAGATGAGGTTACGAACCGCATAGCAAAAGCTCGAGGTGCTTTTGCCAATCTCCGCCACCTGTGGCGCAGACGCGACATTACTCTCGCCCTGAAGGGCAGAGTTTACAACGCAGCCGTCCGTTCAACTCTCCTATATGGCTGTGAAACCTGGCCCATCAGGTTGTCAGACATGAAGAGGCTTGTCACATTCGATCATCGCTGCCTTCGCAGCTTAGCTCATGTCTGCTGGGAACCGCGTGAGCAATGAGCGTGTTCGACGTCGCGTATTTGGTGCGGGAAGAGCGAGTGAACCGCCCAGCACCATTATATCACGCACCAGGCTCCGATGGCTGGGCCACGTGTTGCGCATGCCAACACACCGACTCCCGCGACGTGCATTGTTTGCGCGTTGTGGGTGCGGTTGGAAGAAGAGGAGGGGAGGCCAAGTGATGACTTGGTCGAGAGAAATGAAAATCCTCACTTCGAAATTGGCGTCGGTTGGTGCATCCCGACTGCCTGGCTGGGGTCCTAAGGACGGTGAACACGTTTGGTTGGACACACTTGCTGATATCGCTAGGAGCCGGCACCAATGGCGTTTGTGTTGTGATTTCCTTTGCCACAATAAAACCCTACCAAAACCGATTTGTATACAAAACCTTCTGAAACCATCCCCCTCCTGTTTAGTATCCCTCTCCAATCATGGTTTCACCTGTTAGGCATAACATGATTCTCTTTTTACGGCAGCCAGCTGTTAGCTCTTAGGAACGATGTCCATCCGTTACTGGGGACTCAGCGGGCGTGCCACTGCTTGTCACTGTTTTCCTTTTATTTTGTATTGCGGCACAAAAGCTGAGGTGTTTTCCACCTCCAGCTAACGTGTAATGATGATGATGATGATGATGATGAATGTCACTCATCCAGAACGACCGCCTCAACAGAAGAAGTGGGATCCTTCTCTACTACAGCAGCGGCCTGCAATATGCAATAGTTGATGATCTGGAAACTCTGTTGACATCTCCGACTAAGACACAACAACGCATGTCTCGTAGCTGTCGTTTACCGCCTCCCAAAGTCCACTAAGGAAATGGATATCGGCTTGATACGTGCGTTGAACAGGGTCATGCACACTATGTACAGCCACCTTCTCATCTCCCGGGGACTTCAATCTACACGATCTGGAGGTATCGGCGTCACCCAGTGAACAGGTCAAAGCGGACTTGCATTAACATCTCTAATCCCTTGTACAAACATGTCACCACTCCCACTAGATTCAGGACA
Organism: Dicrocoelium dendriticum; assembly: GCA_944474145.2. Taxonomy (NCBI): domain Eukaryota; kingdom Metazoa; phylum Platyhelminthes; class Trematoda; order Plagiorchiida; family Dicrocoeliidae; genus Dicrocoelium; species Dicrocoelium dendriticum. Next base: position 81,790,982 of record OX104063.1, read on the forward strand.
GCAAACAAACCGTCCATATTGGATCTTGTGCTCACGAAAGAAGAGCTCATGGTTGACAAGTTGTTGATGGAGAGTCCATTAGGTCTCAGCTACCATGTAGTAATGGCGTTCAACTATGTGTGTTATGCAGAGTATCTAGCTGAAGACTCGGAACTAACTCATACAATCACACTCTACCACGTAATGAAAGCACTCGTCTACGCATCTGCATGGGAACTCTCAAATAACAGTCCTCTTGACAACGCTTGGACAGGGTTCGTTGAAAGACTCAGTAACATCCTCAACAGATCATCAGGTACCACCCCCTTTGTATTGCAAAGTGTTTTCGATTTTAAGGATTAGGACTCAAAAATGCATGGCGACAAGAGATGCAGCGTGGTGTGAGTACAAGGTTAACCTCAACTCAGACTTGGGACAATTTCCTGACCCATCACAACCATTGCACTGCACTTGTCCGTAATGACAAAGTCACTTATCAACAGTGCCTAGCCAAACAATTTCTGGAAAACAGCAACCTACTGTACAGGCATTCTAACAAGCTTCGTAAAGTGAATACCCCCTATTTTTCAAGCCAGGCGGTAGAGTATAAAGCCTCGGAGAAGCAGCAAATATACTGTGGCAACAATGCGCCCCAATTTTCGAACCCGAAGCCTCTACCTGTCCCATAATGTCATGCACGTTACCGACTCTACTGTTTGCACATGTAATGTTCAACCCATCAATTTTCTAAGGATGTTACTCTCACTGCGTGAGCATAGTTCTCCGGGAGCAGACAACATCCGCCCGAAGACACTGAAGGCTGTGGCCAACAAGCTAGCTGAACCACTGTCACAGTTCTTCCAAAGTGCTTTGATGAAGAACAAGTCCCCACTATGTGGAAGTGTGGCATTATCACTCAAATTTTTAAAGGCGGCAGCCGTTCAGATTCTGCAAATTATCGCCCAGTGACTCTCCTCCCTGTGCTCGCGAAGGTGATGGAAGCGGTCGTCACTGAGGCTTTAATGGACTGCCTGGAAAAATGAAACATCTTGGCACCGGTACAGCATGGCTTCCGTCAACACCTACCTACTGATTGCACAAGGTAGTTGGACGGAAGTGGCTGATGATGGGGTCGGAGTTGCCGTCATCTCTCTTGACTTCTCCAGTGCTTTCGACTGCCTGGATCACCGCATCCTACTTCACCGGCTAGAGAGCTACGGCATCGGAAATCCTGTATTTGGTTGAATCGGCAGATTCCTTCACCAACGGAAGCTTCAAGTACGTGTTAGCGATCACTCTCTAACCCGATTGAGGTAGAATGTGGTGTCCCACAATGCTCAGTGCTGGGACCGCGCTTATTCCTCGTATTTATCAACGAGTTTGTAAGAGTTATTTTTCACCAATTTCATGCTTTTCGCCGATGACGTCAAGATATGGCGAGCGATTACTAACAATGAAGATCAGGATCTACTCCAACTTGAGCTAGGTTGCATTTATGAATGGTCAAAAAGGAACCTGCTTCAATTGAACATAGCTAAGTGTAAGGGGATACATCTGCGTCATCAGCCGATGAGCGTTTATAAGTTTGGAGACCACACCTTGGAGAAGGTCTCTCAGGAGCATAACCTGGGTGTATTGGTACGGGAAGATCTCGGGTGTTCAAAACAAGCAGAGAAGGTGACGAGAACGGGCAATCAACAATTAGACCTTCTACCTAGAGCGTCTGGCCGGTTTGAACCCTCACTCTTCCCCCAGAAAGCTTAAAGCCTACGCACGACTGCATGTGGAATATGTTATCCAGACGTGGTAGCCGTGGCAGAAACAGGATCTCGTTGCTCTCGAGACTCCTCAAAGAAGAGCAACCAAGAAAGTCAGGGGCCTCTTTCGTCTGCCCTAGCAGTTTACGTTGAAACCGCTTGCTAGCGCTATCAACCGTACCACAGTCTTGGAGATTTTACAGTTGCATGACGGGGGGCTGCTTGATTTGATATGCGCGACAGTTGCGTCCCCACCGCTTAATTTCAAATAACTCTTGGAGCTGGTGCACCATATTAAACGGTTTGTGTTTGTAACCTGTGGCTGAGTTTTGTGAGGACATGGCCAGTGACATCCACTCGAGTCCAGGAGTTAAGGGGTTGGGGCTTATTTTGACTGACATTAACCACTGAGTTGTTTAGCATGCGTGTCCTTGAGATTACCTGGAAAATGTCAGCCAGCCTAGCCCAGTAAGCGGGGGCATTATGGTAAGATGCAGTCTGGTTATTGCGCGCAGCACAACGAGGTTAGCGCTGTAATGATGCAGGTTTCAGTTTCTAAAATGTGCTCAATCTATGGGGAATAGACTGACAGTAGAAGCACCTGAAAAACATCAAGGCTTAGCAGTATCGATAGTGTGCGGCGGTGCGCCGTAAACATTGAAAATGCGCCCCCATCAGGTGCAGCTCCGTTCATTACAAACCGACAATATGCAGCAGACAGAGCAAGCGCTGAGGTCCCAATACTAGACCTAGACTAGATCTGATAGTGTCTGTTATTGTGGGCTTTTACAGGGCAGAACGCTTGCCTAGGAGAGGAATAGAATTGGACAACAGCAGCCTTGTCCTCCAGTAATAATGCTCGCATGGTAAATAAGTATCCGGGACGCTGACCGTGTACGCCAAATTACGATTCGAATGTCACATTCGAGCGTTCTGTAAGTGAGATATTTTGCACAAACTATAGATCAGGTCATGAATCCAGCCTACCTCCATTACTACAAGTAACGGTTACACCGAACATGCCAAACAAAAGGGGAAACTGTGCGTATGACAAGGAGTTAGTTCGGAGAAGGATGAAATTAAGTTGTAGTATCCCACCCTATGTCTGCTGCGAAGTGCAAATCAAAGTTGCCCTTCTCCAATAAAGCAGGTAGAGGGACTATGTCTCCGGGAGGTTAACATCTATGCGGGATCATAGTTTGCCTCTTTTCTCGACTTCACAATCGAGAATGTTGGGACCAGAAAAGCGAAGACTAAAGAATTCCAATAGCTTGCAAGACATCCCAGATACTGCAACTACTAAGATGACCCAAAGTTTTCAAATAACTCAAATGGGCCAACATCGATACGCAAATTAGGTGGGACCCAACATCCTCACAGGGCTGACGTTGGGAAGCAGATGATTGGGATGATGGGATAGAGAAAAGGGAATCATGTAGGAGGATCCTCGTGGATATCGTGCATCGACGGTAGGGTACAAACTGAATAGGAAACAGACGGTGTTAGTGCGCTCCTGCAAGGATAAAACGGATGACCAAACCATAAACTGCGAAAAGAATATTGTCGTCATCAACAGCAGTACATCAACCATTTGAACCGATGCTTTGCTGTCATACAACCACGGTGACCTAGGGAAAGAAGAGGAAGGCAAAAGAGACTTACCGGAAAACCTTAATGCTCTAAGCAAACATTCAGGGTCAAGGTGCCTGCACTTTGTTTCAACAACATACCTTCACAAACAGCTGGCTATGTTGCAAAGATAAGGTAGCATCAGCGAGACAGCTTCCTCGCGGCTTTCACTATCCCGCGTCATAAACACCCGGAACCCCGCGAATAACTCAAGACCACACGCAATTTAAACAGGCAGTCCCACTAGGAGACGACAGCAGACACGCCACTGGTGCCGACTGTCAGCCATGTCCTGTAACCTCTCGGGCCAATCACAAGGCGGGTCACGTGGACTCCAGCCTGGAAGGCGAGACGAACCGGCATCACTTAGTTTGGCCCACAGTGACTTCCTTTCCTCATGTTGTTAAATCTTACCCACCTTGTGCCTTGCGCCATCCTTCATCTGTCCAACAAAACAAGGTCCTCCTCGGTAAGCGGTAACTTGGCATGTTAAGCACCTGCACAAAGCAATGCAACCTATTCAGTGCAATCTGTCGTTTTAAAAAAATAGTCTGGTTATTACTGCCAGTGCCTGGCAGTGCCTGGACTACGCCAATCGTCGTTGCCGACAGGATGGTGCCATCTGACAGCCTTAATGTTTCACAGGCAGCGATGATCAAGGACTTAAAAGCGCCTCAGATCCTAACACTGAAGGGGACCAAGTCTGAATTCTATAGAGCAGCACGACGCTCACTGTGGCTTTCAGGTCCTGTTTCGCAGGGCCCCGTATGCGACTTCCAGGTTTGAGTGTTTGTTGATCGAGTTCTGCTTTGAATACCAGACTTCAATAAACCCGCGTACTTGCCGGCTTGTTGCTCTTACGAGGATTTTGACGTGCTCCAGGTCGAACTGGTGATCTTCCGCATCCATATGCATCCATATGCCTAGTATGGCAGCGAAAAGTTTAGGAAACGATCATTCAGCTAGGACAGCAGTGCAAAACTCAAACATGGCGATCTTTCAGTGTGGTCAGTTTATCGAGCTTTGATATAAAAACGGGATAGTTTCTCAGTATCTAGGAGCCCACAAGGAGTTAAGTAAACAGGCGTGAGTGAGTGCTGACCGAGGTGGGGGCGGCAGTTACTCGTTTTTTGACGAGATAATGGCACATCGTCTACAGCTTGATTTGTCCAAAGTACGTCCTAATCCTCGTCCAGATATACTGCGGGATCGCGTGAAAGAGCGTTCAAGTGAAGCTCCTGTGTAATAGACGGTACATATGCTTTTACAGATTAGCTCAAGTCTGATCTTTGCGAGACTTCTGTCGTTTTTAAAAGTAGTACAGATGGGAAGCATTCCCGATTTCTTCACCAATGTTCAAACACCCACTGCTGTTTGCTTTGGCTAAACCACGAGTTTTAGGATTTTTGGGCCACATTTTTCTAGAATTGGTGAGGGAGGTAGCCTCTTGAGGAATTGCGCCGCAACAGTACCTAAGCAAAGTGTTTATCATATGAAACGCCACTATTCCAAACCGTGATTTCCAATATCTTGACTACTGCGAGAAGGAAGCTGTAGCACGCCATGAGTGAAGATTGTGTCTAGACAATCCTGCTTGTGGTGTCCTTCCGATATGTTTTTTCTTGATGCGTATCCCACAGAATCTGTGTTGTAGCGTACTTGAAGAGAGTGAAACATTCTCTACATGGGTAACTGATTGTATCGCGTAACGCGAGCGACTAGTAACTCGTACTAGGTTTGCGGGCTTGGCTTTAAGGTTCATCAAAATGCATAGTGAGTTCCACTTGTCTTGCTTGTCAGACTACTCTCACAGCAATGCGATGGCAGTGAATTCAGGGACATTTGAGCTCACAACCATCGGGGCGGTATTGTTGGATTCTTTTTCTTGATTTGCCATGTTGGGGAATCGTTGGTCCTGGCTTTATGCCAAGTGATGATGATCTATTTTTTTCTATCTTTTCCCGTTAGCGCTGTTCGCAACAGAAGAGACCCTAAGTCTGGTATGCCGTGTGCCTTTTGCAGCGATCTATGCATATGTGACCGAATTCCCAAGGGATTTGTACTCAACCTGAGACCCACGAGTTGCGGATGCAGAAGACTGGTGTTCGGCCGCCTCAACCTTGCTAATGATCGATTTAGTTAGGACCATCGGAACTTGATCGATTCTATCTTTCGGGAGGTACCTGAATTTCTTGTCATGAATGGCGCCTGACATTCAGAGTCCCGTTCTGTTTTCCCCTGGCGTTCTTCCAAATTTGTAGGAGATGAACAATGTACAATGAACAATGTTTTATCAAGGGATAAAAGCAAGTGCTTGACACGTCACGTAGGATGGTTGTGGTGAATACGATGAAATCAAAATATGTCTGGGTCATCTACCGAACGTCTGCCGAGATGAGTAGTTTGATAATTAATATCAGTGTAAATTTTTTTAAAATTATCTAGCGTAGACGTTCAGAAACACACTGGGGTGCAGTGGTCGTTAAGGTAAGGAGTGAAAAAAGCAAAATATGGTCGTTCACTTGGATCCAGTTGATACATAAATCCTGTTGAAAAGCATGCTTGGCGTAGTCCACAATAGAGGAGTTTAGGTAACAAAATGTTGGGAGCTAAGAGCAACATCTAATCGTTTTTTGAAAAATCCAAGGTAGGAGAGGATACAACTGAGTCTGGGAGTGTGTTCCAGGGTTGGCAAACCCGAAGGGAAAAGTAATTCCGTCGACACTCTAGACGGCTGTATTATTCATTCAATTTTAAGCAGTTACCCCTGAGCTGCGTGTTGTGGCTAAGTTTCAGCAAATGGCGGCATACGTGGTTGGGGTTACTTAATATCTGATACGCTAATATGAGATCGCCGAGCAGCTTTCGATAGCGTCCGCTGAAAATTGCCAGCAATTTCAGTCTTCGATGGTAAGAGTGATAGCGCAGGTCCTTTACATTCTTTTTTGCTCTTCTTTGTGGTGCCTCTAACGCTTCTAGGTCGCGCTTCAACCAAGGTTGCCAAGCTTGGAGAGCGTATTCAACAAGCGGCCGCACATAGGAATTGTGCATCATTGGGAAAATTGATAGGTCAAATCTCCCGAATGCTCTACGTAGCATACAGAAGTGCTGGTTGCCTCTTTTCGTAGCTACCTCAGCCTGTTTTGAACAGTTGAGGTCGCTCTGTACGATCACACCAAGATCACGTTCCTGGGAGCTGGTCTGCAATCCGTTTGTCCCAAGTAAATAGATATAGTTATGTCTATGCTTAATAGTACAACGCGACATTTGTCTACGTTGAATGGTAGGGTGTTTTGAACTGACCAGTTCGACACAGTGTTAAGATCGCACTGGAGCCGTTCGTGGTCGTCCGGTCCTCTGATCCTTCGACATATCTTGCTATCATCAGCGAAAAATAGGAAACAGAAGTAATTGTTCACGTAAAATAGTTAATGAGTACCAAGAATAGACGAGGTCCAAGAAGCAAGCCTTATGGTACTACACACACCACATCGATTTCATCAGACAGTGATTCGGACTCACACCACTAACTGTCGTTCTTGTAGAAAAGTGTGTTAATCCAACTCAGGATTGGGTCGCCAATGCCGTAGTTCCGAAGCTCCTGAAGGAGAATTCGATGGTCTAAGCGATCAAACGCGTTTGAAAAGTCCAGATAGATGACATCGACTCCTACTCCATCACCAACAGTTTCAGTCCAGCTATTACGTGCAATTAATAGGTTAGTATTACACGAATGCTTCTGACGAAAGCCATGTTGCTCTAAAGCTATTAAGTTGTGGCTTTCCAGACACTGTATCAGCGCATCTGCGATGATTGATTCCATCAATTGGGATAGTAGGGGAAGTAGTGTTATTGGACGGTAGTTGGCAGGATCAGTGCGGCTACCTCCTTTATGGATAAGACTGATGACTCTTCGCTTCCATATTGGTGGAATACGGTTCTCTTCTAGACATCGCTGATAGGAAACAGCCAGTGGTTCTGCTAGATCACTAGCTATCTCCTGCAGAGCCTTTGGTCGGATGTTGTCGGCTCCGGGAGAACTGTGGATACTGAAGGATAACAACTTATTCAACACAGATTCCGCAGTGAAGGTGATGTTGTCCGAACCGGATGATAGAGAATCAGAAATGAGGAGAATGTTTGGGCTCGTTACCTGCTGGAAAGTTAGAGAGTAATTAAGCTGTAGGAGATCAGCTGCTTCCATTGCTGACCGCGTGCACCCATCAGCCGTGACTAGTGCTGGAACCCCCGCTTCACCTTTCGAAGACCGTTAACGTGCCTGTACAGAAGTTTGCGGTTCGTGCAGAATCGCCTCATTAACTCCTGCTGATGAGTGACCTTGTCTTCGCGGATCAGTTTCACACGGAAGTTACGATGTGTCATGTATGCAGCCCAGGTTTTGGCATTCAAGCAGTCCTGGTGATCGCACCATGCCAAATCCCTCCGGGACATACATTTACGTGTTCCGCTCCTCAGAAATGAATTATGCTTGTTTTGGGGTTGGGAGGACTTCTCTTCCGATGCGTGCGCCACCAGTGTGCTAAACGTCCTTGTAAAGATTTCCCAGGCAACATTTGGGGGGCAGTCGGTTAAGAAAGACAAAGATGCATCATTAACAAGCCTAGATAACACGTTGTGGTGCGTGACAGTATGCACTTTATCATCCTCCTTTTCAGGGTACTCGGCATAGCATATATAGTCAAGGAGTAGAGTAACATGATTACTACGACCCAGTGGTGTGCTTGTAACTTTCCCGTCAACCATGAGTTCTTCGTTAGTTAGCACAAGATCCAGTATCCACGGCTTGTTAGCAATTCGAAATCTGGTGGGAGAGGTTACGTAGTTGTACAGCGGTGGCTAGCAATTAGCTCTTGCAAGCAGGCTTTAAACTGAGTACCGTCGGTTGCCGGCGTTTCTATGTCGTGCATGTTAAAGTCTCCAGCGATAAGACTGTGGGTGTAGGACTTGTGCAAAGCAAACTGAAAACGTGGTTCAGTTTGGAGTTCATTTCCGACGTTGAGTTTAGTGGGCGATAAATCACGGCTAGTAAACATGTGTCTTTGTTTCGCAACCATAGGCGGCACCAAAACGAATCAGGAGCTCAGATTTCCGGGTGATCGATAACTTCACATTGCAGTTTTGTATTATAATAAAGAAGCACACCGCAACCCCTTCCGGTTCTATCGGTCCGAAGCAACGACATACCGGGTAAATTGATCTCAGAATCGGTTATCTCAAGGTTTAACCAGGTCACTGTAATCATGACGAGGTCCCGCGGTTGTGAGACATGGAGTTCTCTAAGTTCGGCCAACTTACTTAGAAGGCCTTGGCCGCTTGTGTACATGCAAGATATAGCTTTTGTTGTTAGGAATGCGTTGACGGATGTCAACTTTGTGTTAGTTTGTAAGCCGGCCGTTAGGTGACCGGCCACAAAGCGTTTTTTAGTTTATGAATTTCAGTCAAGTTGCATGGCATTACTGAGCGTTCCTGAACAGACGTTTCACTGATGCTGTGCTCTGTCCTGTTGTGTGCCGTTGGCGCTGTTGTGTCGGTCTCTCCTCAGGACTGTGCAAATAAAGAATTTGCAGCGTTTGCAAGTTCCATCGAATTGCTTCCGACTTTTGGCCGTTCGCCTGCTGCCTTTAGCCAGATATCTGTTGGCAACCTAGCTCGAAACTTTAACCAGCTGTCCAACAGAACTTGCGTCGTGCCGTCGGAGTGTAGTATTACTTTCATTAGCCTTGGACCGCAGCCCTTGTACTTAAGTGATGACGGAACTCTTGTCAGGGATTTGGCAATAACATTGTCTACAGAGAGTGCTTCGCGAATGTACCACCACTGCTCTCGGTCATGTGTTTGCGCACCGTGATCAGAAGAGTGCAGAAGTTCGGGAACACCATGAACAAATATTGTTTTCTTGCTATCCCTATTAGGAATGCCGCGTTGCTCAGCGGCTTCCTTAGGGCGATCTTTCCAAGGTAGATCAGGTAAAATGCGCACCCCGCTTGGTGAGTTGCGAACATGAACTGCTGAGAGCAGGACAGCAGCTGTCTCATCTGCTGAGTCTAGTGTTACTCGAAGAATTCGAGGTTCACCAGAGTGCACTGAGGTCGGGTGACGCGCTACGCGTTGCAGCATTGCAGGCTCAACCCGAATACCAACCGCCTCGCAGATGGAACTCCACTGGTGGCGATCCTCTTGCAACTTGCCTTTTATTGTGCCAGATTTGGATTCGGGAACATTGGTGCACAGGAGAGTAACGCAGCGAGAGTAAACGCAGCGAGTGTCGGCTTTATACTTTTTGCCGGCAATTTATGTTGTTTAGAAGGCAGCACTGGAGTTGACGGTGAAAGTTGTGGTGCGCCACGCGTGCTAGGTGCTGAACATGGGCCTATGTGTGTCGCTCCCGTTATGTTTGTCGAGGCAATCAATGCGTACGTTACCTGCTTGTTATCTGCACCGGATTGACTTGGGCTCTGAGCTGTCGGTGTCATTGCTGAATCTCTAAGTGAAACGTCTAGGGTTAGAGAAGTGGAAGCAAGCATGTTTGAGGCTTGTCCACCTATGGGTTTGAGGTTAGCCAGTGGATTTAGAGTCACAGACGCTGCAATTGGGATCTTGCCGATCGTGTTTCGGATGAAGCAAATTGTGCACTATTGCGTTGCTTAGAGACCACTACGCTGTCCTGGTGCACACTGTCTTCCAGTGAAATACTAGTAGTGTTCATTCGCTGTTCAATTTCTGCTGCTGACCGGTCGCACTGTTGGACCAGGATAAGCACACACTTGACTAATGCGAGAGTCAAAAGCAGTACAAAACCAGGAGACGTTTTGGGATCTGTTTCGATTACGCACTTCTCTTTGGGAAGGAGTTGCACAAATTAGGTGGCCCCATTCGGAACAGCGTGAGCTGATTAAACCAATGTAAATGACCGATTACATTCTGCCGACCCACATGAGCATACGCCATCACAGCACCTACGAACATCTGCTTAGAAAACACCTTTAGTAGCGGGTTCCTCAGATGAGCGATATTGGTGTGCTCTCGCTGGATGATGTCAGTGGTCAAGACATATGGAGAAGGCAGTGAAAAAGCCATCCAACAATTATGCCTACTACGGAGAGCGTTTGGTTAGTTTGATCCTGACGTTCTGTAGATGTTAAACGGGTACGTGAGATCACAAGTTAAATACGCTGTCAAGGTGTGGCAACGTTGGAAAAAATGTGACCACACTTATCTTGTGGAGCCACAAAGGAGGGCAACAAACAATTTTATTGGATTACTCTACCTCCCTAACCAACTGCGACTAAAGACCCTAGAGTATTTTAGTGAACAATATCGTCTTCTGCTTGGGGTCCGCCTATTTTTGTATCAGATCCTCGAGGATTCTAACCACCGATGCCGAGTCTTGTTGAGACTCAGCCAATACAGCTCACTGAGAGGTCGCCATTTGAAATTGGTAACACGGTGCAGTAAATTGGAATGCCGCTGTACACTTTTCTCCATTCGTATGTCCCAAGAGTGGAACCTACTTATGCATTCTGTCATATTCGCTCCTACGTTGGCTGATTTCATGCTGCCACTTGACGATGCATTACACGACCTACATCACCACATGATTTAACTTAAGTTACTGGGACACGGGGTAACATAACCAAATAGTGTGCATGTGAAAATTGGAGTGAGTCAACCATTAGGTGTTACCCTTTCTTGATACCTACGCCTTTACTCATTCTGAAACTGTCACAGAAGAATGCACTCCTGGCTGCTTCCTTTTTTCTCCAGTTCGAGTGCTCACCTAGCCATGCCGCCGTTCGTAGGAAAAACGGTCGCCAGCTACGGTACAATTTTTAAGTCTTCGGACCACATTGTATCTGTTGTTTGGAAACTTGCCACTTGTTGATGTCACGTCCATTTATCTATTGCTTACAGATGAACGTATGCGGAAAATGTTCTCTAAAACGCATCGTAATTTCCGGAAGGATCCATTCAGCAGAGTTTGGCTTCAGTGTAAGTTCTGGAAACTATTTTTTTTTCGTTGTTGATGCATCAGCTAACAAACCTCTAAGTAGCTGTTGTTATGTGAGACCATAATCATCATCAGCAATACACGTCATTCGAGGGTAAGAAACGCACCCCATCTAAAGTGCCACAATACAAAAAGATTAAACATGACAGACTACAAAAGCAAAGTAGTAACATGATGATAAGGCACATTATGCATTGGGTTAAGCTCGCTCTTGGAGTGGAAAGTTATAGGGTAAGAGATGGACATAAAGACTCACAGCACAGGCGTCATTGAGGTTGGCTCCTTGCCCTGTTCATATAGGACCACTAAATAAATAGCGTCGTTAATGTCTGACCGAATTAGTTTCATGTTATTTAAGGTAGCTGCAAAACAACCTCCCCATTCCGGTAGCTGTTAGAGGGGTTTGGAAAGTGACTATCCACAAACCTGATATACGAAACACCCAAACGTCCAAATGTCCTTTATATTCACCAAACTTTCATAGCAAAGCTTATTTAAGTGATATCTTTGATGAGCGGTTCAATTCAAGGGTAAGTCTGCACCACCGTGTTATCCAGTCTTAAACTCACATTATTTCCCTTGAAAACCACTGCGCATCGTGAGGATCGGTTGGAAAGCCAAACAACCAAGAAATGCGCCGACCAGGTAGAGTGAAATGCCGACACAGGCTACATTGGAAAAGAGGACAGACAACGATTTATGGATACGAGACTTTTTGATCAAGGCGACAAAGCTGATAACATAAGATGTAAAATAAAAGATGGCAGGCACATTAATCATTCCCTAAGAAAGATAATCTAACAGCTGGTCACAGCTTGGACCCACAATAATATATATATATATATATATATATATATATATATATATATATATATATATATATATATATATATACACGAACATTGAGTGGCTTGCAATGCGCCACCCACAGCTCCAAACGCACACCACATACCCAGTGTAAGCCCGAAGGAATAAAACCGGTAGGCATATGGATGGTAGCCACGTTTCATCAACGGAGCCGGCCCATACTCCTTCACAGGAAAACACAAGCACGCTGTAGTTGGGCAATCAAGCGCACACAAGACAGTGGATGGACCGTAGTCCGCTCCACACTAAGCGCATGTAGCGCACTTCAAGCCTAGCACGACCACAAGGACCGTGCGCCCCGTCCCCACCAGAAACGACCAACTGTCTCCTAGAGCCAGTATGGACGAGGTAGTGGTTGATAGACAGGTAGGCACCTTGTCAACCTGCACATCAAGCCCACTCACTTCGCGGATGTCAAACAAAAGCCAATCACTCAAAATGACCTTCTCAAATAAAATATATATGTTAAAGAATACCGCTATGCAAACATAACTCCACCGTAAGTTAGCATATGAAGTAAGTTGGTTATCGACGAATCCGCGATAAGTACAAAATGTCCACAGGTTACACAAAACTGATACAAACACAAGAAAGATAAGAAACATGACCACAATTAGCGTAAGCGACGCAGCCAGTTAATAGCAGATCATACAAGTAGGCAGAATAATGAAATTAATGGAATAAAATTTTTCCAGCCTAAAATGACCCAGTTTAACTGTTAGTTGGTTTAGCCCAACTGCCGTGGGGAAGCACCATGAATGCAACATCAGCCTTAGCATGGGACACAACATATGAGCATATGAAATAAATTGGTTGCAACAAAATCCGCGAAAATTTTCAATACATCAAAAAATATGTCTTAAGAAAATGCCACAACCTCGAGAATGGTATCGAAGTTAACTACAATTAGTTTCAGCGACGTGTGCAAGTTTACAGCAGATAGTACAGGTGGATATTAATAAGAGATAAAAAAGCACTTGGACAATATAGCAAACCCATCACTTGAAATAAAGTGACGCTGCATGTAAGCAAGCAGTTAGTAAATCGAATGGAGCGTATCTACAAACCCTGCGCCGTTTCTCTGCAGGACCAGTCTCCGCTTCGGTGGTGGTCCCGAGTGGGGTCGCTCATGGCTCACTAGGCTTGGCTGACTCAGGCACTTGTCATCGCAGGTGTGACAGCACCATGTGCCCGAAGTCCATGGAGCACAACCCATCACCGTTTGTCGCTTCCGCAATTGCCGCTTCTCCTCTGCATGCACGAGGGATTTCTCCTGCACCTCGGCAACGGCCTTCGTGCTCATTTCGCGCTATGCGCGAGGATCAACCGCTTTCGATTCCAATGATCTACAAACGACCGTAAAACCTGATGGACCCATTCTGATCATGTCCTGGCAAGGAAGCTTCATTTTCCACACATGCCGCTTCCCAACACTCAGTTGACTATATAATAGCTGCTTCGGCATCCGCGTCTAATCCATACGGCTCACATGACCGAGCCACCTCAAGTGTCTCAGTAAAAGTATGCAGTCCACTGCATACAGTCCACTTTGTCGCAACACTTCCGTGTTAGCAACTCTGTCGCCCCAACCGACGCACAGACTCCGGCACAAACACTGTTGCTGGAATCGCTCAAGATATCACACATGGCGCCGGTACATCGTCCACGTTTCACTGACCTATAGGAGAACGGACAGCAGCATGGATTTGCAGACCATCAGCTTCGTGCCGGCGGTAAGCTGATGGTTGTTCCACACTGGGTACTCAAGCTTCTCGAAAGCCGCCGCTGCCTTCGACATGCGGATACGCAGCTCACTGTGTATCAGTTGGTCAGTCGAAATCACACTCCCAAGGTAGCAGAAGTGGGAGGTGGTTTCAAATATTTTAGCGCCAAAGATGATTCGCGGCAATTTTGAAGATTGCACCTCTGGTGATGTCTAAAAGAGACAGACAGTTTTGCTTGGGCTGATGGTGAGCCCGAATTTGCCCTCTGTCAAAGCCAGAGCACTAGTCATGTGCTGCAACTCATCCGCACTGCGCGCGAACAACGCACAGTCGTCAACAAACAGCAACCTCCGGATAGTTGTCTCACAGACTAGGGTTCTCGCACTGAAACGACGGATGTTCAGCAACCCACCAACAACACGGTGCTCCACAAGAACACCGTAAGCACAAGCGACATGAAACGCACAAGGCATCAGGCCATGAAGATAAATATTAAGTAGGGCAGGAGCTAAGACACAGCCTTGCATCACCCTAGCAATAACTGCAAAATCATCCGAGGTCTGTCCACTCAGCTGCATCCTCGTCTGCATACCACTGTGCAGACATTCAATTATACTTAAAAATTACGCTTGTAACCAAACTTTCCCAACACCAGCCACTGTATCAAAGTTCTAGCTGAAATCAACAAAAGCGAGTACAACGGCTGGTGTCATTCTCTACACTTCTCCTGCAACTGTCGAGCCGCAAACTATTTCTATAGTGCTGCGACCCGAGCAGAATCCATACTGCTCTTCCGAGATGTTCGGTTCAACAACCTGACTGACGAGGCGGTTGAGCAGGATTCCGGCAATCAGCTTACCCACACAACTCAGCAAGTTGATGTCACGATAATTCGTGCAACATTTCTTGCTTCCTTTACCCTTGTACAGTGGTACTTCAAGTGCATCTTTCAGATCAGGTGGCACCTGCTCCTAAACCCACTCATGTTGCACCAAGGGGTGCAGAGCAGTCACCAACGCGGGTCCGCCGTGTTTCAGGCGAGATCCCGTCGGTACGGGCACACCTGACTTTTCGCAGCTGAGCAAGTGCTCTCTGCGTCTCATCCACTGGCGGCGTGTCCGCCAGACTCGTCTTCACATCGTGCTGCTTCAGGCCATTCAATGTAGGCCAGTTGACCTTTGAATGGTTGTTCAAGAGACAGCCAACGTGTTTTTGCCAAGTCTGCATTATGTCTGCAGTCTGTATGCAGGTAGCTCCTGAACTACCATCTACCAGTGTCCGCAGCGTCTCCAATCTCGGTCCATACACCGCCAACAAAGAGTCAAAGAATTCATTGTGTTGGCCACGTAAGGCATAGCATTCCATCTGCTTAGCCTTGTTCGTCCACCATGCCGGTTTAATGTGAGTGAGCTCTCGAGTCAGTCGCCGTCGAACTCGCCCAAATTATCTCTTCTTCCCCAACTTATTGGGATCTGCCACATGTGCAGCAAATGCTGCGCTCTTCCCCGACACCAATGCGCCAATCGCCGCATTGTTCTCATCAAAACAATCAGACCTCTTACAGTTTGCGCGCCCGATGGTCTCCGCCGCAGCAGTAGTCAACTAGTCACGAATGTGGTGCCACAGGTCGCCCACTGCAGCTCTGCATTCCACATCACACAGTCGTGCAACCATCACCTTCTCTAGCTCAATACTTTTCGCAACAGTACCGAGGGAGAATATGTGCAATTTACGCCTTCGATTCAAGGCAGGATTGTGCTACATAGATTTATGAATAGGGGGTCTTCACTTTACGAAGCTTGTTAGGATGCCTATACGGCAGCTTGCTGTTTGCCAGAAATTTTTTGGCTAGGTACTGTTGATAAGTGACTTTGTCATCACAGACAAGTGCAGTGCAATGATTGCGATGGGTCAGAAAATTACCCCAAGTCTGAGTTGAGGTTAACCTTGTACTCACGCCATGCTGCAGCTCTTATCGCCATGTACTTTTGAGTCCTGATACTTAAAATCGAAAACATTTTGCAATACGAAGGGGATGGTCTCTGATGATCTGTTGAGGATGTTGCTGACTCTTTACACGAACCCTGTCCAAGCGTTGTCAAGAGGACTGTTATTTGAGAGTTCCTAAACAGATGCGTAGACGCGTTCTTTCAATCCGTGGTAGCGTGTGATTGTATGAGTTAGTTCCGAGTATTTTAGCTAGACACTCTGCATAACACACATAGTTGAACGCCATTACTACATGGTCGCTGAGACCTAATGGACTCTCCATCAACAACTTGCCAAGCATGAGCTCTTCATTCGTGAGCACAAGATCCAATATGGACGGTTTGTTTGCTGTCCTGAATCTAGTGGGAGTGGTGACATGTTTGTACAAGGGATTAACGATGTTAATGCAAGTCCGCTTTGACCTGTTCACTGGGTGACGCCGATACCTCCAGATCGTGTAGATTGAAGTCCCCGGGAAATGAAAATGTTGCTGTACATAGTGTGCATGACCCTGTTCAATGCACGTATCAAGCGGAAATCTATTTCCTGAGTGGACGTTGGGGGGGCGGTAAACAGCAGCTAAGAGACATGCATTGTTGTGTCTTAGTCGGAGATGTCAACAGAGTTTCCAGATCATCAACTATTGCATATTGCAGGCCGCTGCTGTAGTAGAGAAGGATCCCACTTCATCTGCTGGAGCGTCAACTGTTGGAGCACCGCCATGTTTATTGGCGACCCACAGTTGTTGTGTTTCTTGACATAAAAGGTGCCTTCGACTCAGTCGATCGATGTGTCCTTTGGGACTGTCTACCGAGGAAAGGTGTGCCTGATAAATATGTAAACATTATCAAAGCGCTGTACGCACATAGTTCGGGCAGGGTGAGGGTTTATGGCAAACTCTCGCCACCCTTCAGTATCACCAGCGGTGTGAGACAAGGATGCCCGCTGTCACCTTTCCTCTTCAACTTCGCTATTGATGAAGTCATGGAAACAACGTTCGCTGGACACGACCTAGAAGGTGTGGAGCTACTTCCTGGTGAACGACTTCTTGACTTAGAATATGCGGACGATATGGCCCTAATCTGTGACGGCTCCCAAACATGTCAAACAGCACTGGACCGATTAGCACTGGCTGTCAATCGTTTTGGGCTATGCTTTGCTCCATCGAAATGCAAAGTACTTCTCCAAGATTGGCAGGGACCCAACTCTGCGCTAACGCTTGGTGGTGATCTGCTAGAAGTCGTTCAGGAATTCAAGTACCTGGGCAGCTATATTAGCACCCGTGGGATTGAAGATGAGGTTACGAACCTCATAGCAAAATTTTGAGGTGCTTTTGCCGATCTCCGCCACCTGTGGCGCAGACCCGACATTACTCTCGCCCTCAAGGGCAGAGTTTACAACGCAGCCGTCCGTTCAACTCTCCTATATGGCTGTGAAACCTCGCCCATCAGGTTATCAGACATGAAGGGGCTTGTCACATTCGATCATCGCTGCCTTCGCAGCTTAGCTCATGTCTGGTGGGAACACCGCGTGAGCAATGAGCGTGTTCGACGTCGCGTATTTGGTGCGGGAAGAGCGAGTGAACCGCTCAGCACCATTATATCACGCACCAGGCTCCGATGGCTGGGCCACGTGTTGCGCATGCCAGCACACCGACTCTCGCGACGTGCATTGTTTGCGCGTTGTGAGTGCGGTTGGAAGAGAAGGAGGGGAGGACAAGTGATGACTTGGTCGAGAGAAATGAAAACCCTCACTCCGAAGTTGACGTCGCTTGGTGCATCCCGACTGCCTGGCTGGGGTCCTAAGGACGGTGAACATGTTTGGTTGGACACACTTGCTGATATGGCTTCGAGCCGGCACCAATGACGTTTGTGTTGTGAGTTCCTTTGTCCATCGCCCTCTTGTTTAGCATCCCCCTCCAAGCACAATCTCATTTGTTAGGCATAATATGACTCTTTTACGGCAGCCAGCTGTTAGCTCTTAGGAACGATGTCCATCCGTTACTGGGGACTCAGCGGGCGTGCCACTGTTTGTTTTTCTTGTCTTGTCTTTTGTATTGCGGCACAATAGCTGAGGTGTTTTCCACCTCCAGCTAACGTGTAATGATGCTGATGATGATGCTGGGACGGTCGTTCCGGATGAGTGACATTCCGGCTATCTCAACCTCCGCAACAGTCACTTCTTGGTGCAACCAAGTTTCGGTAAGGGAAATTAGGTCCCAAGCATTCGTAAACTGACGTAGCCGAAGTTCGGTAAATTTACTGAGGAGCCCTTGGGCGTTAGTGTATATACAGGAAACTTTCTCAGATTTGATCAATGTTTCGGAAGTTGCGCAGACCAGTGAGTGCTGGGCGACTAATCGCTTTTTCGGTGTGCACTTGACGAAGGGTTCGACATCTTATTCATCGTCTACGTAGTTAGCCCCGTGTATAATCTTCCACGTACAGGTTTAGGAGCCTGGTCAATATTATCTTCAAGAGGTTGTGTGGGCTCATTAGACACACTACCGGTGCAATGTTCTTCTTTGGAGATCCCATTGCGTTTGGTCCGTTGAGTGACATACCATCCCTAAGGAATATGTCGCCTACAGTCTCCAGCCGAAGGTCAGATGGTAGCCCGCAACGAAACATGCACCAGGTTTTTAGCAGCCGTGCTATCATATGTTTTGACTTTAACACCACCTTCAACACTGGCGGGCCACTTTCTTCGTAGTTCTGTGAGGTAGGCAGCCGTGACACCAATTTCACTGGCATATCATCCAAGCAGAGGGTTTCACAAATGTAACACCACTGCTCTTTATCATGGGTTATTATTTCCTGTTCATCACATGCTTCAGTTTCAGAAGCCCCGTGAAGAAGAATGGTTCGGGTTAGGGTCTACTTCCGGTAGTCCTCTAAGTTGCGGTTAGCTCGATAACGCTCGCCCCATGGGATGTCTGGAAAGTACGGATAGAGCACTGTTCATTTTTGAGTCTACCTGTCGACAGTAGAACTGATCCGACTTCAGTGATGGAGTTTAGCATAGCGCACAGAAGTCTTGGCTCTCCGTAATGCTTAGAGTTGGGGTGCCGCGTAATACGCATTACGTGTACAGCTTTCAGTACAACTCCGAGCAAGTTACTAATAATGTCTCCCAAGTTGAGATCATCTAACTGCCTTCCTCTCAATGATATCGGGCTTGATTCATGAATTTTGGAGCACAGCACGCTCAGCACAGGGTTTTTTCTTTACACCTTTCGAAATGTCTTGTTTAGTGACTGAAACACTTGAAGACGTACCGCAGGAAACCGGTGGGGCTTGTACCAAAAGAACCCTGTTATGCTCCTTACTTTCCGATCCAGTTGGCGATGTTGTTTTCTTTAAATGAGGGCTCTTCTTGGAAGCAACCATAACCCAACTTTTGCTAGTACTGGCTTGCTCTTTTTCCACGCACTCCGCCGGGGGATTGGAAGTAGCTTTACGTGTAATTACTCCGATCAAACTGTGAACCGCATTAGTCAAATATGAGCCACTTGTGCTATTGGAACAGCAGTTGCTTTCCTGGGCTCTTGGTGCCGTTTTGCTTACGGTATTATTAGCCGTTCTCCTCAGGATTGGAGCGGCACTTACTGGGGAGGCTTGTGTTGCAAAGTTAGCTATGCTTACCCCAACAGTGGTGATTTTCATGGTCACGATTTCTTCAAACTTGTCTAGTAGCTGGTCATACTTCTGAGATAATAGGAGCATGCTTTTTAACATTGGGATAGATATAGCAGCTGGCCGTCGAGAGTGTAAGTTCGGCCACCGCCACCCTTTCCCACGCCCGTGAATACCCACTTGGATGATTCGCTCGGGTGGCGGACTTCTGTAGACCACAAGGAAAGGCGGTTTAGGTCTTGTCGTAGTAAGCCGCAGCCGTCGGGTGGGCTTCTCATTCTCCATATCTTCAATCGTCTGCAAACCTAGCATACGGCGACCAAAGAAGCTGAGGTAAGTCTTTATATAAATCACGAACAATATAGGCCCCAGCACCGTACCTTGGGGTACGTCACTGATCGAAGGATACCAATCGGTCAGGTGGCTATCGACTTGTACCCTCCACTTTCGTCCAAAAAGCAAGTCCTGGATCCAATGAGGTAGAAATCCACCAACACCACACAATTTCAGCACTAGAAGCAGGACAACATGGTTCACCTTGTCCAACGCTTTGATAAAATCGATTTAGATCATGTCAACAGACTTCCCTTGGTTCACTTCCAGCATCCATTCATGCCTCGTCACGAGCAGGTTGGTGATGAATGAAAGAACTGGTGTGAAACCGTGCTGTACGGGCGGCAAAAGATCTTTTGACCGGATCAGCCGTAGCAAACATTTCTCCACAATCTTTGCAACCTTGGCCAGAATGACCATCAAACAAACTGGTTCGTAGCTGTCTACGTTGCTGGGATCACTGCCTTGCGGAATCAACCTTACCACCGATCATTTCAAATCAATCGGCAACATACCTTCTGACAGAGACCTGTTAAACTAGTCAGTTACGACAAGCGAGGTGATGGCTGATAAGAATTTGAGAAGCAGCGGGAGGAGCTCGTCAGGCCCAGCAGGCTTGCTGCCGACAAGATTGACGAGAAGCTGACCCACCTCTTCCACATCACAATCCAGACTATCGAGTTTGGTAAGGGTGGTGTGATGGGGGCTGGAAATGCTGATGATTGGAAACGCTGTAATGCCGATCGAACGTTACAGGCCAGACCGTTGAGCAGTGAGCACGTTGGCGGAAGCAGATCGGTCAGCCAATCAGGAAATAGTTGGCCCGTGATGGTGACCACCATGCAACTATCCACTGAACGTGCAAGTGATCAATTAGGCACCAGCAGGCGAAAGAGCGCGTACTCGTGCACCATTGAGCCAAGGCTTGTGGCATTGGACCGAGGGAAGAAGCTCGCGGGCCCAATCCCGCCAATCTACATCCACTAAGAAAGTCAAGGTGTTTTTAGACAGAGTGGACGTAGCGAGCAAGCATAAACCAATGGAAAGGGAGCCAGCGACACAATGCAAATAACAGGGATGAGCCATTGAGACGGACTATTGTAAATAGTGTATATACTCCATAAATATTCGAGCGTAATCTTAATAATTGACTTTGTGATCGCGGCCCAGTCTTCTTGCTTCTCGGAGGGCTACACGACTGGTGGTGCAGGCCGAACTCGGCACAGACACCAAGGCAGTTGCACACACAGAATCAAAGTGTGCCGCCAATGTGGAAGCACGCTCAGCGCTGGAGGTTAGGGGCTGTCCGTTCTACCACTGGTAGGTTACTTGCCGGGCTCAGGCGCTGCCTATCGTACGCAAAGATTCTCTGGGGCGGTTTTTGCTGCGGTTGCAAGCTGCTATTCGAAATGTCTACGATTGTAGGTTTTCATACCGTTGCAGATATTTCGCTGCATTTCATACATCACATAGTTGTTGTCCGAGTCAGAGAGAGAATTTGTCCCATAGCCTGAACCACCGCCGAGCCAGCTTACTATATTCTTTGTCCGACCAATGTGGTTTGACCAGTCCGATTTTCCGAGGTTTGGGAGGCACAAATTGATTGCACAATGAATTTATTCTATGCTTTATAACTGATCAACACGCTTCAGCAGATGTAGATTGCGGCAGAAATCAATGCACCTGGCTCGCGGCTCCAGTCAGACCGTCGAAATCCATCTTAAAGTAGTTGTAATCTGACTGCAGTCTGTGAGTGCTCGCTTGCAGTCAGAGGCTACAGAATCCGAATTACATACACAGGTTGTTCACAGCTGGTTAACATCAAGCTGAAGCACGATGAAGTTGAGCGCAGTGTTATGCACGTCGGTTGGCAGATGTGCTGTGTTCCCACAGTATCAAGTACCATCTCAGCGAACTTTGATTCCCCGTCACATTAACTGGTGACAGGTTCAACTTCAAGCCAGCGTATTCGAGAACAAATGAAATCGCCTATGAGTAGAAAATGACGGCGAATCATGTGGTCTTGGAGATGTGGCAGGCAATCCAAAAAGGGCTGCGGTAGACGAAGGAAGATGGAACTATTTATTTGTGCAAGCTGCGTGCCTTCAAGAATCTGCACGGGGGCAGGTAGACGCCAACGCTGGTGTAAGGCCATGCATTGCGATGGGGCCAAGGTCTTGCCATACTTGTTAGCTTCTAGAACCAGGTGGTCTAGAAAGACTTGCATAATATGTAGGTTGTCACCGAGCAAGGCAATTTCATCGGCAATGTCTAAGTTAGTCACGCGGTTGACTGGATGAAGCTCTACGCCAGAACCTTGGACATCTACCAGAGCGTTTAATAGGATTTCAAAAATCGCGATGTTGAAGAGAAACGGGGACTTGGGGCAACCCTGTCGCACATCGATAATGACGGCGAAAAGTGAAGAGAACTAATCACAAGCCCTCACTCTACTAGAGACGTAGTTGTATAAAGTTCGAAGTATGGCGGTATACTTTTCGGGAACCCCATTCCTTTGAAGACAACACCACAGAGTAGATTGATCGACCGAGTCGAACACCACTCGGATGTCCTAAAAGGCGACAATGGCAAGCTGGTGATAAACGTGGTGATGCTTGAGGAGTTGGCGGAGCATAAGCTGCAAACCCTTGAACGGGGCGGGAGTCATCCTGTTACTCAAGCGAGTGTAACTCTCGAATCGGTGTTAGGCTGCGCAGCAAGATGGAAGCCAGTGATAAGGAGGGAAGTTGCATGGAGCAGGTACTGGCTCCACTTTCTAATGGGTGGGCAACGCCATATCGGCACAACATGAACATGGGGTCGGATTTGCAATATCCGATCGCCTCCATGGCCAGCTGGTGGGTGAACCAACGGGCATCAGCGCGCGAATGATGACAGTTCGCCTACGACTCGGAACAGGTAAGTTTGCCACTTTTATTAGCACTAACGATCCGACCATGTGTTACGCTGATGACACGCGTGATCAATTCTACACTCAGCTATCCTCCGTGATACGACTGTGCCGAGGAGCGACCGACTATTTCTGCTGGATGATTTCAACGCTCGCGTTGGGCGTGATGCATCGGTGTGGGCAGATGTTATCGGTTCGCATGGCATTGGTTCAGCGAATGCGAACGATGACAGGCCGCTCTCACTGTATGCCACTCACGGCTTGACGATCATGAACACTCGGTTTGCACTGCGTACGAGTGATATAGCAACTTGAACGCACCCATGGAGTGATCACGCTTACCTGCTCGACTATGTCATCGTGCGTCAGCGTTATATGCATGAAGTGCGAATGACACATGTATTGCGTGAAGCTGAGTGTGGCACTGATCACAAATCCGTTCGGACCAAACTGTACATATATTTTCGTAAATCTATGTATTGCACTCTCGCCGTGAATCGGCGTAAATTTAACATTCTCTACCTCGGTACTGGGGCGAAACGAATTGAGCTGGAGAAGGCGATGGCTGCACGACTGTGTGATGTGGAATGTATAGTTGCAGAGGGCGACCTGTGGCACCACATTCGCGATCAGGTGGCAGTTGCTGCCGAGGAGACCATCGGACGCGCAAACTGTAAGCGGTCTGATTGTTTTGATGAGAACAATGCGGCGATTGGCGCATTGGTGTCGGGGAAGAATGCGGCATTTGCTGCCCATGTGGCAGCTTCCAGTAAGTTGGGGAAGAAGAGATAGTTTGGGCGAGTTCGACGGCGACTGACTCAAGAGCACACTCACAGTAAAAAGGCATGATGGACGGACAAGGCTAAGCAGATGGAATGCTACGCCGAAAGCCACCAACACAAGGAATTCTTTGACTCCTTGTTGGCGGTGTATGGACGGAGATTGGAGATGATGCGGACACTGGTAGATGGTAGTTCGGAAGCTACCTGCACACAGACTGCAGACATAATGCAGACTTGGCAAAGACACGTTGGCTGTCTCTTGAACAACCATTCAAAGATCGACTGTCCTACCTTGAACGGCCTGAAGCAGCACGATGTGAAGACGAGTCTGGCGGACACGCCGCCAGTGGATGAGACGCAGAGATCACTTGCTCATCTGTGAAACTGCAAGTGAGCTGGGACCGACAGGATCCCGCCTGAAGTATTGAAACACGGCGGACCCGCGTTGGTGAATGCGCTGCACCACTTGGTGCAACATGTGTACATTGAGGAGCAGGTGCCTCCTGAGCTAAAGGATACCCTTGTGCTACCACTGTACAAGGGCAAAGGTAGCAAACAATGTAGCACGAATTATCGTGGCATCAACTTGCTGAGTTGTGTGGGCAAGCTGATTGCCCTAATCTTACTCAACCGCCTTGTCATTCAGGTTGTGGAACCAAACGTGGCGGGAGAGCATTGTGGATTCCGCTCGGGTCGCAGCACTATAGAAATGGTTTGCGGCTCGACAGTTGCAGAAGAAGCGTAGAGAATGACACCAGCCGTTGTACTCGCTGTTTGTTGATTTCACCAAAGCGGTGAACCGTGAGGCATTGTAGCTGGTGTTGGGTAAGTTTGGCTGCCTGCGTAAGTTTGTAAGTTTAATTGCATGTCTGCACAGTGGTATGCGGGATAGAGTGCAGCTGGTTGGTGAGACGTCGGATGACTTTGCAGTTATCTCTGGTGTGAAGCAATGCTGTGTCTTAACTCCTGTCCTGCTTAATAGTCATCTCCATGGCATGGTGTATTGTGTGTCTCACGTCGCTTGTGCTTACGGTGTTCGTGTGGAGCCCCGGATTGATGGTGGGTTGCTGAACATCCGTCGTTTCGGTGCGAGAACTCTAGTCTGACCAGCAGATACACAGTGAGCTGCGTATCCGCATGTCGAAGGCAGCGGCGGCATTCGGGAAGCTTGAGTACACAGTGTGGAACAACCACCAGCTTACTATTGGCACGAAGCTGATGGTCTACCAATCCATGCTGCTGTCCGTTCTCCTATGTGTCAGCGAAACGTGGACGATGTACCGGCGGCATATGTGATATCTTGAGCGGTTCCAGCAACAGTGTTTGTGTCGGAGTCTGTGCGTCGGTAGGTGCGACAGAATTGCTGACACGGAAGTGTTGCGACAAAGTGGACTGTATGCAGTGGACTGCATACGTTTGCTGAGACACTTGAGGTGGCTCGGTCATGTGAGCCGTATGGATTAGACGCGGATGCCGAAACAAATTTATATGCTCAGCTGAGTATTGGAAAGCGGCATGTGGGAAACCAAAGTTACGTTACCATGACATGAATACATTGAGCCTCTCATGTTCTAATCTTGATTGCATGTCATGGGAATCTAAGGCGGTTGATCGGCGTGCATAGCGCGATCTAATCACGAAGGCAGTTGCCGAAGTGCGGGAGAAAGACCTCATACATGCAGAGAAGAAACGACAATTGCAGAAGCGACAAACGGCGATGGGTTGTACTCTATCGACATCGAGCGCATGGTGCTGTAGCACATGCGGTCGGGAGTGCCGGAGTCAGGCCGGCCTAGTGAGCCATTAGCGAGACCACTTAGGACCACTACCGAAGCGACGACGGGTCCAGCAGAGAACGTAGGCAGAACTGCCGCAGCGTTTGTAGGTATGCTGAATTCGATTTACTAACCGCGTGCTTGCATGCTAAGTTTATTTATTTCAGGTGGTGGATTTTCAATTTTGTCCTAATTCCTTTCTTTCTCATATAAATGCTTACCTTTACTCTTTTCTATAAACTTGCACAGGTCATTTAGGCCAAATGTAGTTAATTTCGGTAACATTTTCGTGCTTGTGGCCTTTCTGCATTATATACTTTCTGATCTCGTGAACTTATCTCGGATTCTTTTGTAAACAAATTATTTCATATGCTCGTTAATTTAATATTTATGTCACCGTTGCCTTATGCATTACTCGATTTATTTTCTTTGTTTTCTTTCACACAGGTGACTGGCTGTTGCTTGATATCCCCGGTGTGGCTGCACTTGATGTGCATGTTGACAAGGCGCCTACCTGTCTATTACCCACTATCTCGTCCATACTGGCTCTAGGTGAAAGTTGGTCGTTGCTGGAGGGGACGGGGTGCACGGTCCTTGTGGCCGTGTTAGGATCAATGATTGGTTCCATGCACTCAGTGTGTAGCGGACTACGGTCCAGCCACCGCCTTGTGTGCGCTTGATTCCCCAAATACAACGTGCTTGTGTTTGTCTGTGAAGGAGTGTGGGCCGGCTCCGTTGATGCAACGTGGCTCCCATCCACATGCCTCCCGGTCTAATTCCTCCGGGTTTTCACGGGATATGGGGTGTGTGGATGGAGCTGTGGGTGGTGCAGCGCGAGCTAACCATAGTCCATCTGTCGGCGCAGGTGTACTGTGACTGGCCGCAGTGAGACGCAAGTCCGAAATCGGATGCCGCCAAACATATATACATATAATATTTAATACAAAAGCTGTGGTACAGATATTGTCATCGGAATCATGGCTGAATAGGAAAACATTAGAAATAATAGGAAAATAGCAACAACAAGAAATGCCTTTTTGTCCAGTGTACCACTTACAATTTTTGTACATTTTTAAGTTTGTTTTTTCAATGGGAGAATGAACGGACACCGCAACACATCGATGCCCACGTCCGCCATTTACATCGAGCTTGAGCCGTGGCTCCCAAGATCCTCAACCACCAAGCATCCGCATCTCGCGGACGTCAACCAAGTAGTTAGCAACAAGCGTCCGAGGCCAAAAGTTTCGTCAGCTTTCTCTTGCGGCTTCTCCATGTTTTAGGCCGTCCACCACACCGTCTCTTTCAGCCCTGTTTAGCAATCGCAAACAACCCACGTCGCGAGTAAAACTGGACAGGCATGCGCAATACGTGTTCCAACCACTGCAGTTGATGCAGTCAGACGAGCTCCTCGAGCGAGTGTCTTGCGCGTCCTAAGACACGCTGTCTAACTTCCACGTTGTATATGTGGTGCTGCAACCACACACGGGCAATGGACCGCATACAGCGGTGCTCGAAGACGGATAGCCTGCGCAAGCCATCCTTACGAATGGGCCAGGTCTCGAATCCGTACAACAGTACAGCACGAACAGTTGCACAATAGATCCGCCCTTTGATGGAGAGACGAATGTCGTGGTGACGCCACATGTGCCACAGCCTAGAAAAAGCGAGGCGTGCTCTCGAGATGCGCATCGATATCTCGTCTCCAACAGCCCCGCCAGAAGTGAGGCAACTTCCCAAGTAGACAAAGCTGTCCCCTACTTCCATGGTCTCACCATCAAGTGCAGAGGCACCTGTCAGTCTTGGAAAAGATCCTTGTATTTGAATGGAAAAAGTACATACCATACTTTGATGCTTCAATCGCCAAGCGGTTTAGTGCAATTTGTGCGACGTATGAATCGTCACCCAGAAAGATGATATCGTCAGCATAATCCAAATCAATAGCTCGACTACCTGGGAGAAGCTCAACGCCAGCGTTCAACGAATCGCTCAGAGCATTCTTCAGGACATCCTCAATGGCAAAGTTGAATAGGAACGGAGAGACAGGGCATCCTTGTCGAACTCCACTGGAGACCACAAAGGGAGGCAAAAGCTTGCCGTAAGCCTTAACGTGCCCGAGGTCAAACTATAGAGAGTGCGCAGTATGGTGACGAAATTCTCGGGGACACTATTCCTCAGTAGGCAGTGCCATAGTAACGTACGAGCGACAGAATCGAAGTCTCTCCGCATCTCCAGGAATACAGCAATTGTTGGTCTCTGAAACACATGGTGGAGCTCGAGCATCTGACGGAGTGTGAAGAATTGATCGATGCAGCCGCGACCAGGACGAACCCCAGCTTGTTCTTCTCGTTGCAACGATTCGCGCGTGGGAGATAGCCTGCGAAGTATGATGGACACCAGCAGCTTACGAACGGCGAGGAGTAAGCTTATACCTCTGTAGTTGGAACAAATTGTTCGCAGGCTGTTTTTGAAGATGGGGACGACTATCGATTGACTCCCTCATCATCAGCATCATCATACACGTTAGCTAGAGGTGGGGAACACCTCAACTACTGTGCCGCAATACACAGAAAAAAGGAGAGCGAAAAAATGCAACTGGTGCAAGCCGGCTGAGCTACCGGTAACGGATGGGCATCGTTCCGGTAAGCTACGAGCCGGCTACTGTGCATCAAAAAATACTATGCAGAATTATATAAGACTGACTAATCAGATCGTGGTTGGAGAGAGGCTAAGAGGGATGGGGTGGGACCAAGAAACTCAGAGCACGAACGCCACTGAGGTCGGCTCCTAAACATATAAGCAAGTGTGTCCAACCAAACGTCTTCCTCGTCTTTCGGACCCCAACCGGGGAGCCGAGACGCTCCAACCGAGCTCAGCTCAGAAGTGAGGGCCTTCATTCCTCTGGACCAACTCATCGCTCTTCCATCCACACCCCGACGCGCAAACAACGCACGTCACGGGAGTCGGTGGGCTGGCATGCGTAACACGTGGCCGAGCCATCGGAGCCTGGTGCGTGAAATAACTGCTCAGCGGTTCATTTCCTCTTCCTGTGTCGTAAACAAGGCGTCGAACACGCTCGTTGCTCATGCGGTGTTCCCACCAGTTATGACCTAAGTTACGAAGGCACCGGTGGTCGAACGTAACTAGCCTCTTCAGGTCCGCTGCTTTAAGCGGCCAGGTTTCACAACCGTACAGTAGGGTCGAATGTACTGCTGCATTGTACACTCTACCCTTCAGGGCAAGAGTGATGTCGGGCCGGCGCCATAAGTGGCGAAGGTTAGCAAAAGCGCCCCGAGCTTTTGCTATACGCTTCGTGATCTCATCTTCAATTCCACGGGCACTGATACAACTTCCCATGTAATTGAATTTCTGAACGACTTCTAGCTGATCCCCACCAACGGTCAGCGTAGGGGGCGGTCCAGACCAATCTTGGGGGAACGGTTTGCACTTCGAGGGTGCGAAGCGAAGCCCGAAGTGACGGACAGCTAGTGCTAATCTGTCCAGTGCCGCATGACACGTTTGTGAGCTGTCACAGATTAGGGCAATATCATATGCATACTCTAAGTCAAGAAGTCGTTCCCCTGGGAGCAGATCCACACCTTCCAAGTCATGTCCTGTGAACGCGATGTCCATCACTTCGTCAACAGCGAAGTTGTAGAGGAAAGGTGACAGCGGGCATCCTTGTCTCACGCCGCTGGAGATATAAAAGGGCGACGACAACTTGCCGTAAGCCCTCACTCTGCCCGAGCTACGAGCATATAATGCTCGGATAATATTCACATATTTCTCGGGCACACCTCTCCTGAGTAGACAGTCCCAAAGTGCATGTCTATCCACCGAATCGAATGCACCTTTGATATCGAGGAACACGACAATGGTGGGCCGCCAATATATGTGCCGGTGCTCCAACAACTGACGCAAGGTGAAGGTTTGGTCAATGCAGCCACGACCTCGACGAAACCCGGCTTGCTCTTCACGAAGCTGGCTTTCAAGAGTGCCAGTCAGACTGAAGGATGACAGTGGCAAGCAATTTGGAGGCGGTAGAGATCAGACTGATTGCTATGTGGCTGCCTCATTTCGATCGTGAGCCTCCTTTTAAAATTGGGACTATGACGGAGCGGTTCCAATCGGTTGGGACAGTTTCCTGCTCCCTCAGTTTCACTAATAACTCGTGTAAATCATCCACAAGAGCAGGTCCCCCAAATTTGGAGAGGGTTGGAGGAAGATCATCAGGTCTCGCGGCTTTATTTATCTTCCGCAGTTCGATCTCACGTTTGACTTCTAAGCGAGAGGGTGGATCCAAATGGACAGCCCACGGAGCGGGGCGAACAGTGGCCGGCGAGAAATCTGACCATTCCGATCGATTAAATTGCCTTTTAAAGTGCTCAGCCCAGCGCTCTAAGCTTTTTGATAAGTTGTGGATTCGCTGTCCACTCTCGTCACGTATAGTTTCACTAACACCAGGTCTCCTGCTGCCCGTTTCCCGTATCAGACGGAATAACTTACGATGGTTACCAAGGGCAGCGGCCACTTTCATCTCTGATGCAAGATGGGACCACCAAGATTCGCGGTCTCTCTTCAGGCTAGCACTGGGTTTTGTCCGGAGCTCTTTGCGAGTTTCATTGTGTTCGCTTCCAGCCGGAATATGCCGGCGAGCATCGGTAAGTTCCAGAGACCGAGAAGAGACCCAATGTCCATGTTGGCTATTAGACATACCACATGAGGATTTGCCTGCTGCCAGTAAGGTCTGGCAAACATGTGACCAGTGAGCTTCAACTGCATCCAGTGAGCGCTTAATGGAATCGCATGACGGCGTACTTTGACAGGCATTCAGAACAGCTGGCTTCGACAGTTGGCTGGTGTCAATGCGCTCACATCGTCGTCGTGGGCATACGCTAAAACGCATCCGCAGGTCAGCACATACAAGTGCATGGTCGGTGCCCACACATGTGCTCCAAATCGAGCGACAGTTCTGGACGCAGCCTCTCCATCGTTAACTTATCGCGATGTGATCGATTTGCGTCCATAGCTGGTTCGAGGCTGGTGGACACCAAGTCACCCTCCGGCGGACGCTGTGTTAGAAATTAGTGCTCACAAGAAATAAGCGTGCATCCTCACACAAATGAAGCAACCGCTCATCGTTGTCACTACGGGTGCCTATACCATGTTGGCCGCCCAGATGCAGCTCATCTGTGGATAATTTTCCAAGTTGAGCGTTCAAATCCCAAGCCAGTACTACAGTGTCCGAACTTCTTCTGTGGCTAAGGAGCTCATGCAGTTTTCGATAGAATTCGTCTTTTACCGAGTCGTCGCTACAGTTTGTGGGTGCATCTGCAGCGCTAACGAATAGATACCTGTTAGCCCACGCGACTTCGAATATTTGAACGAGCCAACCAATCGAATCGCACACATACGGCTATTGATTGGAATCCAATCAACCGGAATAGCTTCAGCCCAGGAACTCAGGGCAATGCCAACACCGGCTTGGCCGGTGCTCGAAGCTGCATTGTCACCGGTTAGGCGCGATGAAAAAGTGCTGCTAGTGCCACCTGAAGGAGATCGCAGAGTGAGTACAGAGCTGGAGTCTTGCAGGCGGGTCTCCGATAAGCAGCAGCTATCAATCGTGAGGGTCTCTAATGTTCGGGCAAGTGCTGCTTGTTGACCAATCTGAAGCAATGTGCGAACCTTGAGGCATGCCAATCTGAAGGAGGATCGAGGGCTCCAAATGGAAGCCGATGAACTGGAATGGGCCGTTTGGTTGGACATGGGCCTGTTGACAGGGCAGGAATGATGCTCCGCGTTCACATGTGAGTTGAAACTAAAAGACAAGCGACTATTGAAGCAAGGTGGGGAGGGCCGAGAATTGGGGGGTTGAAAACAGGGGGGATAAAAGTGAAGCTCGAACGGGACAATAAGGGTGAAAAAGCGCAAGGGGGAATAAGAAGACGGGAAGGCTTGAGCAGTAGCATCCAAACCCCTATCCACCCTGCTCGATGTAGCAGATTGGGTACCGTTGATTATCCTCTGCGGTGGCCAGAGCATCAGAAATTTGTTTGAAGTGAGATTCATAGTATTGCGTGGGCAGGATACTTCCAGGTTGCCCAGGCCTAGACAGGAGAACGATTAGGGTTCCCAACCAAAGCCTTTGGTTCAAAACCTGTCCGCAAAGCCGCGGGTTTGTCACTGGGCTACAAGGAGTCCGTTTTAAACAATAAGGTGCCACTCTCATTCCAAGCGCCAACCTGGAGGACCAGGAGGCTGGGATTGTCTGGCCTCTAACCATTGACCAATCTGGTATGAGTGACTCTGAAGGTGCAAAAAAGCACCACCCATTATAGCTCAATGGATCGCTGAGGTACACAAACCATCGCACCACGGTAAGGTCCAGCCTCATTGTGATAGATCGCTTCACTCCAAGATGACACAGTCGCGCAGGTGGGCGTGACCACTCCGTGGGTGCTTCCGTTGCTATATCAATCATACTCCGTGAAAACCGAGTGTTCGTGATCGTCAGGCCATGAGTGACACGCAGTGAGAGCAGCCTGTCACCTTTCGTAGTCGCTGAACCAATGCATGCGGACCGATGACATCAATCCACACCGACGCACCACGCCCAACGCGCGCGTTAAACTCATGCAGCAGAAATAATCGGTCGCTCCTCTGCACAGACCGTATCACGGAGGATAGCTGAGTGTGGAATTGATCATGCGTGTCATCATGATAACACATGGTCGGATCGTAAGTGCTAATAAAAGTGGCAAACTTACCTCTTCCGAGTCAAAGGCTACCAGTCATCAGTCTGGTGCTGATACTTGTTGGTTCACCCACCAGCTGGCCATTTAGACAACCGGATTTTACAAATCCGACCCTACGTTCAGGTTGTGCTAAGGTGACGTTTCCCACCCAATAGAACGTGTAGCCTGCACCAGCTTCATGCAACTTACCTTGCCCAACGGGTTGGGTATCACTGAATGCCCCAACATCGATGTTGTAGCGCACCGGTTCCAGCGCAACCAGTGCAGTGCATCGCTCCGCGCGCTCACTCGAGTTCCGGCCCAGTATTGTGTGCATGGTCCAGCACCAGATGCTGAGTGGTTCGCGCGCAGGAGCACGATTGCATTGGTGGGCAATCGCACGGTGGGTGGCGGTTGTGCTTCGGAGGTTTGCTCGAGAGACATCGCTCGGAGCATGTGACTCAATAGCCTGACCCACAAGACAGTGGGGGATTTGGAGGTTTGCTTGAGGGACTCCGCCTGGATCCGTAAGCTCGATAGTCTGACCCACAAGGTAGTGGAGAGCAGATCCAGCTCGGAAATGTGATTGAAGAGACCGAATTGGATCTGCTTGAGGTCCGTCACAAGCAACGTTTGAGGACGGTGGCCCAGTGGTCAGTGCACCTGGATTTGTAACCATAAGGTCCCCGGTTCGAGTCCGCGTAGGGGTAGGCGTCTTCGCGGTACACTCAGCCCGCGCGCGACTAGTGGTGATCGCGCGGTCACGCAGCGCCGTTACTGCCTACAGCTGGCACATTATATTGCTATTTATTATTATCTTTTGAGGTACTGAAACGATTCATGTATGTTTTGCGACCGTAGTAGGATAGCCACCTGCGACCACGGCAAAACGCAGAAAAGTTTTAGAGGGTTTACACCAATTTGGTCAAAAGTTGCCTGGCTTTAGGCGGCCAGTAGCAAACAACTGATGTGCCCTCCCACCGTCATAGATAGTGCATGGCTCTCGTGATCTATGCCAATCGAGCTCTGAACTTATAACCCGTAGATCTGTTCTCTCTTATGGCTACATTTAACATGAAGAGGGCCATCGACCAATTCCTAACCTCTGAAGGGGATAGACTAGGATACTGGCAGGGCGCCCACACCTGACAGGAGAGCGAATCAGGTCCTCAGCCAAAGCCTTCAATTAAATGCACACCCGAAATGCAACGGATCTAGCACATGGTCAGTTCACTAACTCATGCGGATTGGCGTCCTGGCTCTTAGCTAGAAGAATGGTGTAACCCAACTCCCACCCAGCGGTCACCACGACGAGGCGCCCATGACATGAGTCCATGGCACAACATTGGCAACAGTGTGTAGACCATCTGTTAGGATCTAGCCACCACAAGCCTCAGCAAACCATGGGCTCTCCCAACATACTGTATATATATATATATTTATTTATTTATTTATTTATATAATTTATCTGCCATGTTCATCTTAATTGGACTTTTCGCTAACAGATTTTGACGTTTTGCAAGCCACTTTGAACGTTTTAAAAGACAAATTAGAAATTTTGCAAACCGAATTGGATACATTGCATTCTAAGCAGAAAACCATCAAGCTGTTAATAATATTAAGGCGACTGGTCCATAATCAGACCTCCTTGGGGTCACGCGAATATAACCGAATTTTGTAAGCTCTGGGTGTTACTGCAAACCCTCTTCTTGATTCTAAAAGTTGATCACCTGGATCGACGGCGGTGATTGAGTTCCCCTCTCTCTCTATCGGCCTTCGCGTAGTCAAGGTGCCTGCAATTTTATACATGGACCAGTGTAGCTGTGCGACTATCGGAAAATCAGGCTCCCGGATTGCTTAGTATCATGACCTAGACAAATGCTACTTAGCTTTTGAGGGTCATTGTGAAGCACTCATTTTGTGAATGGATTGCGATGCGTAACTGCAAGGTGGACCGCCGCCGCAATGACATATATAAGACGTGCCTGATACGGAGTGGTAAAAAATATGGAGACAGCTGGACCCAACGTGTACTGTACAGCCTACTGGAATAAGAAGCGAACCAGCATGGGCAAGGAGAGTGCGGCTGGAAAGGGCGCCGCACTGTGTCGGGGCGAAGTAAAACGTGAGTGCAGGTAGAGGGTCCGTAGCGCATTTGCTTATCGCTCGTCTGCTCACGGGGTGGAGCCGGGCGTAGTGGACGCATGTCGGGAGCTAGGGAGAATGCAAAGATAGGCGGAGATATACCCGACAATTCGGGAGGTGAAACGAATTCCTATGGAAACTTTAGCATTGTGCCGTAATCCAGCTATGCAATTGCGCATTGCAAGTCAGCTTTAATGCTGCGGCGAATACCCAGGAGGGAGCGAAACGTTTTCGCTCCAACTAGATTCTGAGGAGGTGCAGAGTGAGGCGCTTCGTCGTCTATGGAGGCGTTCAGCTAATCCATTAGCAGCGGGCTGAAGCGCTGTCGTATGCATACCACAGCATCCTAAGAAGTAGTAATACGGGTCGAATTATGAAGATTCGAAAGGCATTCCACGGTCTGTTTTGATATTGGATAGGCATCCGTAGTGCGAGACCCCTCGAATAAGAAGGCCCGGATGACAGCCTTAGCTGCGTAGTATGTCACAAAAATGGTTTCTGATCATCTGCTGAAGCGGTCGACACATGTAACTGGGCAAGAGACCTACTAGGTCTAAGTGTACATGCTAGAACCGAGAGTCCGGGGCGGGAAATGAGCCAAGCATGCTACGGATGTGACTATGTACTTTGGAGCGCTGACATCGAAGACAGGCATGGATCCAGGAACGGACATCTTTATTTACGCAGGGCCAAACGAAACATTCGGTGACGGGTTCAAAATCTACGTATACCGGACTGTGATAATGAGTGCAGTGCTTCAAAGACTGTGCTTCTTCAAGAGATGGGCACGAAGGGTTTAGGACAACCTGTGGAATTTGTCATAGAGGATGGTCCCTTCTGTAGTTTGGTGAGGAACTGGTTGCACATGCAGCGAAATGAACTGCAGAGTGCGTTGTATTTCTTTAATTTGAGCGTGAGCTGATACCATGGAATTCTACCGTTGACTTGTCGAGTTCACACTTAGTCTGGTTTATTGTGACCGTGTTGGGTCAAGCGCTGGAAGAGAGAACGAAGATTGTCGAGGTGATCTTCTTCCGCTCAAGTGGCTACTAGAATGTCATCGAGGTAGGAATAGGCGAAGGCTAGTCCATGGGTGATATCCTGGACGATGCGGTGGAACGTTTGTGTGACGTTGCGCAGTTTGAAAAGCATGCTTATAAAAGCAAACAATCCGAAAAGTGTGATGGCAGCTGTCGTAGGAATGTTGTTTTAGTTTACAATTATCTGGAAATAGGCACGAACTGGATCGATCTTACTAGAGATCGTCTTACCTGAGAGGCATGTGTGACGTCGTATAGGTGTGGGATGGAATATCTATCTGGGACCGTTAACTTATTGAGTGCGCTGTAGTCTTCACAAGGGCGCCAGTTCCTACATTTCTTAGGAGCAGTCTGCGGTTGGGAGAACCAAGGACCGTCGGAAGTGCGGTTTATCTCGTGTTCAAGCATCTGCACAAATTTTGCCCTAACTAGCTAAAGTTTCTAGGGTAATAGTGGGTGTGGACGGCATAAGACGGGTGGGCCATTCGTCCGAATGTTTTGCGTGACGGGATGCCAAGGGCAGACTATGCATTAGTAGGAGAAGTGGTTGGCGTAGTCTGGCAATGTCTGGGTGGAGTGATAGATTCGATATCGGCGTTGATGCCACGCACTCTGTTTCGTTGCAGTAATTACTATCGTCTGGCGCTTCCTAACAACCAATGTGTAGTATTGCTTGAGGAGCTCAATGCCAATGATGGTAAATGGGACGGCAGCAACCTTAAACACCCAGCGGAACATGCGCCAAAGACGTAGGTTCAGTGTAAACGACTGAAGACCGTAGGTGGACATTGGCTTACCATTGGCGCCAGTTAAGCTCGTCGACAAAGAAGTGGTCTGCTCACCCGAGGTAGAAGGGATGACGCTGACTTCCGCCCTAGTATCGACTAAGAGCTTGGTCCCGGAGTCATAATCCCTAATGTAGATGCGACGCTTTCGGGTATTGGCGACTTGATTTTTCGCGATTACGGGTCAGCCTGGTGGGTTCTCTGCTTCTCTGGAGAGAAATTACGTAGCTGCTCGCAGTTACGAACGCTGTTACCAAAACGCAAATGGTAAAATTAATAACCAGGATCATTAAGTTTCGTGTGACGGGCGGTGAGCTAGAGGGAGCTTCTCGGCTTGGCACTGTAGTGCAGCTACTTAAGATGATAGAGCGTGCATTACTGACGGCCAGGTAGTCGCGGGTGTCGCTGGTGCTTTAATGGTGCTAAGTCGAGTGAGTGCTCTAGACTCATTATTTGGCTGATGTCCGATGACACGGTTTGCTAGCTCTACGACAGCCAGGAGTGCAGAGCGTTTGTGACGGCGAGGATGGCCTGTGTGCTTTCCTGGGAACGTTGCATTCACATTGCGCGGATTATCTTTGTGTTCATGCTCGATGTGTGGAGGAGCTGTTACATCTCTCGCAACCAAGCTGAAGGCATCCTGACCACTAGTTGCAAACCCCTGAACTGCTGTTACAGTTACACTATGTAGGAGCGCGTGACTCGCCGGATGATCGCCTGCTTTCGAGTCTCATATTTCGCATCAGATTGCAAGAGATGATATCTCTCACCTGAGAGGATATACTTTGGGGAAGCTGAGACGTGAGTTGATGATATTCAGCACAATGAAAGGCAATTTTACAACTGTAAAATGTGCATTCTATGTATGCAGACCACCTTAAAGAGTCCTTCCCCTAAAACGGTGGGAGGCTAAATCGACGGCACTAACCATGCACGAGGAAAGCTTATGCTAAAGACCATTCATTGCGCAAAAGGAATAAGGATATACGGCAGTGATAAAACGAAATGATGATCAATGACAAAGTCACTGGAACGAACTCAGCCACATAAACATTCAAAATGGCTGGTGGCGTGTTTTGGACTGGGGTCGCCAACTGTTGGACGGCCCCCGAGATACTGGTCCGTAGTAATGACACGTAAATACGCGCCAAATACGGGGTGGTGAAATATATGGCGGCAGCTGGAACTAACGTGTATTTTACAGCTTACAAGAATAGGAAGCGAATCAGCGAATGCCAGGAACAGTGAAGCACGGGACTCACCAGAGCAGTTTGTGAAAACGGATGCACAGTCATAAAACCAGTAGACGGTGCGATGCTTCAAACTACATCAAAGCACAGTGTTGGAAAAGTCTGAAAGTGCATGTTTCCGAGCGCACTGCAACATCCGGAAAGAAAGCTGAAGTTACGCAGATCGCACAGATTCATGTTAAAATTTTGTCCACGACGCCAGTTGTGTTATTGTCGCAAGTTATCCGGATTGGAAAGGACTACTCACAAACCTAGAACTACTTAAATTATGGAGTACTAACGAACCTCAAAGGTGTGCAGGAAACGTGCGGATGCGTGCTAAAACAATACACGACAGCACTGTTTATGAACAAGCCCCACATTGTCTCTTCAAATCGACATAATATAACATAACAGCCAAGAAGATTTATTTGGTGTGCGTCCTTCAGGTACTGCAACATTGGTGGAAGAGCGATCAAGTTACCTGGTGGGTTTCAGACTGACAAACAAGTTTATTGTGCGCTGTTACCGATGGCGATAACGATGATGACTTCAAACGACAGGGAACCTTTTTACAGGTCCAGTAGCCGCGCCAAATAACGACTGTACGGAGGTCGGCGTGGATGGTGACTGGAATATTGCGGGTGACATGATCAGTTCGCTGAAGCCATCGGTGTTCAGGTGTGTTGATTATCCGTGATGCGACAGGCACCCGCAGTAAACGAAACGAAGTCTTGGAAGGCAATTTGCTCATCACCTGACCATACATATCTCCGAAACGATCTGGGCCCTATTAGTGAATAGGCAGAAATGAACCAGCTCGCAATAAGCCCTACAAAGTGTCAGCTGCTGAGGATGCGTAGCAATTTCATCAACACATCGTCTGGGCTAGCCCATTCTACTACTCATGACCAGTGCACGAGACTTGGGTATCATCGTACAAGAAACTCTTGGCAATTCGCTTCAATCTTCGAAAGCAGAAAATGTGGCGAACTGGAACTAAAGGCTTTCGAGATGAGCTTTCGACAGCTTTGAGTGATAGCTAGTATCACTGCTGATTAACGCGTTTATTCGTCCACACCTTGAATATGCAGTTCTGTCCCGGTGTGCATAGTTAACATGAGACATTCACCTTTTGGAGTAAGTCCAAAGGAGAGTCACCAAAGCAATGCGTGGACTATTCGATATCAGTTACGAACTACGGCTTTGTCCCCCCGGTGTGTTCTTTTCAAAACACTGACGGCTTCGCGGCGATGTTAGTCTCACATACCGGATAACATAAAAAAATGGAAAAGTGGTTTAAAACGGGTAAAAATGCATAGGCTTAACTTGCACCGTATGTCGGTACTAGAGGAAATATATGTTGGAATTAAAGCAAATGGACCATTGTACTGGTGAAGCGATGGAGTAACGATGTCTTGGATTGCGACATTGCCGGACAAAACAAAATAGCAAGTTGCTATGGTTTATACTCATCGCAAATAACAAGCAGATCGCTCACCTCTCTGCATCGATGTACGTGCGGCACTGTTGGCCCTAAATCCAGATGCACATTAGCCTAAGTATATCCCGAATATCCGCTCAACTAATAACGTATAGGAATTTTAGTTCGGTGTCCAATCGTTTTTTAAACATGGCTAGAGTGGTGGCGAAAAACTGAGTCAGGAAGTGCGTCCCAATGTTGGCAGACCAAGAGGGTGAAAAATGTTCGTCGATAATCCAGACGACTGCATTGTTGACTCAGTTTCAAGCTATGGCCTCAGAAGTTGGTGTTCGGGCGGAGCTGCAAAATTTGGCGGTATACGGGACTGGGGTCACTCCGTATTTGGTAAACTAATATGAGGTCTCCACGTAGTCACCGGTATCGACCACTGAACACTCCGTGTCTTCATTCGTTGTTGGTACGGAAGGTGGGGTAATCCATTGACAAATTTCGTCACTCGACGTTGGGGAGTTCAGAACGTTGTGAGGTCACGCTTTATCCAAGGATGCCCAGCCAGGCTTGCGTACTGGACGTGGGTACGCACGTGTGTTGAGCATCAGGGAGATGGATGAATCCAAATCCACGAATGCCCTCCGCAAGAGAGCAACATGCAGGTTACCTCATTTTGCTGCGGATTCTGCCGGTCTGGAACAACGGAGGTTGTCAGGCACCAGCACATCGTGGTCACGTTCCTGAGAGCTTGTCTGCAGATCCTGCTTTCCGTTCTTACTTATGTAGGCGTGTAGATTGCGGATGTGGATAACGCGGCACTTGTCAACCTTAAGTTTAAGTGCATTCCTCACCAACTAATGCAAGGCCTCATCGAGTTCGCGCTGGAGGATCTCGCGGATGTGCATTCTCTTGATCACTAGCCAAAACTTAACATCTCTGCGAAGAGTAAAAATTTTTTGGTGATAACTATCACAGATCTTTAATGAAAACTAAGAACAGGCGAGGCCCAAGTACTAAGCCTTGCGGGACGCCGCACTCCTTCAGAATATGGTCGGACAAATATGTCCGAACTCTGACCTCCAGTTGCCGTTTGCGGAGAAAGTTACCCATCCATACTTATTGGATCTCCGATGCCGCGGTGCTGAAATTTGTGAAGTATGATTCGATGATCCAAACCATCAAAGGCATTCGAAAATTCCAAGTAAATAACATCGCTTCCTGTTCCGTTGTTGACTGTTACGGTCCAGTTGTCAAGTCATACCAGCAGATACGTGGGACATAATCGATGCTGACGAAACCTGTGCTGCTCCAGCGCAGTAACGCCGTCGCTTCCCAGCTAGCCCATCAGTTCGTCTGCGATGATCGCTTCCATGCCTTTGACGAGCACATGGAGAAGCATAACTGGACGGTACGTGACAGGAGCGGGATCACATTCTCCCATGTTAATTGATATGATAATGCCATGTTTCAACTTTGAAGGAAATATGTTTTCGTCTAGACAACGCTGAAAGAATCCGATAACAGGTTCGGCTAGGTCTACGGCTGCTAGCTGCACTGCTTTAGGCTGAAGGTTATCCACCCCAGATGTGTGTACTCAAGGATAGTAGCTCCCTCAGCACCATTGTTACTGTGCATGTGATGTTAGATAACACTGACGCTGTGCTGACAGAAGCAAGTATACATTGTGAGGCTTGTACCCTTGAAAATTAGATAAGTACTGAGCCCATAAGTTTTGGCAGCCTCTTTCACTCTGGGTGTATACCTATCAACCGTAGTGAGTGGCGCGATTCCGCGTTGCACTTACAAAGCATATATTTTTCTATTTGTAAAGAACCTGGTAGTTCGAACAGAATCGTTTCGCTAACACCTGTAGGTGTGTAAGCTTGTCTTCACGAAGCGACTTCACAGAGTCGTTACCCCTAGCTACGTACGCTGTCCAATTTTCTGTGCTGAGATTGTGTTTGTAAATGCGCCATGTCCGATCCCCCAACATCAAAAATATTCGTTTTTGGCTTTGGAGAAAGGATTCTGGCTTGATGGGACCATGGCAAGTTTTGTCACTGGTGCCTTTTTGTTTAGTGACGTGAAAGTTTTCAGGAATTTTTCCCAGGCTCGCTGATGTGCACTCACAAATGGCGGTTCAAACGTGATAATGCGTAATAGTGTGCATCTTTTCGAGCTCTGCATCGTGGCATTCAGGGTAGCAACGATAATCGAACACTACGGTCTCGTGGTCGCTTCAGCTGCCTAAAGTTACCGTATCAACAATGCGCTCCCTGTTGGTGGGCACTGTATCTACTAGTTCTATCTTATTAGCTGTTTTAAACCTGGTAGGACCAGTGCTGCGGTTTTAAATGGGTGCGTTTCAGATTAACTCTCGCAAATAGACCAGTTGGGCGGAGCCTGGGATACTAGTCGGTAAGCAATGACACGTAAGACATGTCAAATACGACAGTATAGAAGTCGGAGGTGACTGAACCCAACGTATATTGTGCAGGCTACAAGAATAGGAAGCGAAGCAGACAGAGCGAGAAACGTGCAGCGGGGAACTCATCAAAACGGGTTTGTGTGTCAACGGATGTGCAGTCAGTAAAACAAGTGGATGTTTCGAAGGTTAAAACAACCGTAAAATCCAATGTTACAAAATACTGAAAGAGCTTGTTTTCCGGTACACTACAAGGGCCTCCCCCTAGAAGGCTGAAGGATGGAAGCCTTCGATGGAGCTGTTAGTGGGGGGAAACGGAAGGTGAGGGTGGATGCGAATATTTGCGTGGGCATGTGTAAGGGCTTCCAAGGTGGAGTGTGTAGCAGAGTTGGCTGGGTCCAGACTTTTGCTAGTTATTATTTATGACGATCATGTGGATCAGAGTGCATCATCGGGGGGCCGTCGGGGCGAGCTGGTCGGACTGCAAAATAAACTGGCTAGTCCAGAAAAAAGGCCGATAGGACATTACCTTTGCTGCAGACCCGACGGTGCGCTTGGGAGGCGTCACTCCCCCCACCGCAATTTAGTCCACGGTCCTCGTCCCACGAAGAAATCCAGGCGTCCTCGTCCCACAAAGAAATCCGGGCGTCCTCGTCGGCAATGCCTAGGCGGTGTTTGGGGATCAATCTGTTCGTGGGTGTCTGCGGTCGAGAGCGACTCTCTGTTCCTTGGGTGGGGAAGAAGGCTTTGGGACGGCTGGCGAGTCACTCGAGGGTTGCCTGGGCAGTTCCGGCGATTGCGTTTCTGGAAGGTAGAACGAAGAGGGGGTGGGCAATAGTCGGAGAAGTGGCTTGACGCCGGAGAGGGAACATGGCATGCATGATAAAGGCAAATACGCTTTTTAGGTTTTCAAAATGTTTTGGGTTTTTTGTCGATTTTGCAAACCGTTTGTGCATGAAACGCAGGATAACCACTAAAGACGAAAAAGCCGTGTTAATAGACATAGTAAACGTTTACAAAATCTGGAATACGGACCGGACGTTTGACCTGTCTACCGCGTCGGTCGGTTGCCTAGGGTTGAGGCGGGATAGGTTACGGGTCAAGGGGGACGGAAGGTTCCGGGCTATCCATTGCTCCGGAAGTCACCACATGTGCAGGTGCCTGTGCGAAAGCATTAGGATGGGTTGCAAGTGGCTCGTCAAAGGAAGCCACTTTGAGGTGGTCGATGGACACCGTTTTTCGGTGACCATTCTGGTCTAAAGTAAAATGTTTCGGAGTCCGTTGCAGAACTCTGAAAGGGCCAGTGTAGGGAGGCTGGAAAGGGCGCCGCACTGCGTCGGTGCGGAGGAAGACGTGAGTGCAGGTAGAGAGTGCGCTGTGCATTTGCACATCTCTAGTCTGTTCACGGGGCGGGGTCGGGAGTAGTGAACGCATGCGTTGAGCTAGGGAGGACGTAAAGTTAAGCATAGGCATACCTGACGATATGGGAGGTGAAACGACTTCTCCTGGTAACTTGAGCGTCGTGCCGTAAACCAGCTCTGCTGGTGCGCACTGCAAGTCAGCTTTGATGCTGCTGCGAATGCCTAAAAGAACGAGCGAAATGTTTTCGCTCCAGCTAGGGTCGGAGGAGGCGCAGAGCAAGGCTTTAAGTTGTCTATGGAAGCGTTCAACTAACCCGTTGGCTGCTGGGTGATACGCTGTGGTATGAATGCGACGACAGCCTGGGAAGTTTCAGAACGTATCGAATGGTGAAGATTCGAAAGCCGTTCCTCGGTCAGTTATGATGGTGGATGGGCATCCGTAGTGCGAGACCCACCGGTCCAAGAAGGCCCGGATAACAGTCTCAGCTGTGTCGTCTGTTACGGAAATGGCTTCAGGCCATCTGACGAAGCGGTCGACACATGTAAGAATGTATACGAATCTGCGTGAAGGAGGCAAAGGGCCTACTAGGTCTAGGTGTATATGCGAGAACCGAGAGTCCGGGGCAGGGAATGAACCAAGAGGACTGCGGATGTAACGATGTACTTTGGAGCGCCGGCATTGAAGGCAGGCACGAGCCCAGGTACGAACACCTTTGTTGGCGCGTGGCCAAACGAAACGTTCGGTGACCAATTTCAAAGATGCACGGATACCGGGATGTGATAGTGATTGCAGTGCGTCAAAGACTGTGCGTCTGAAGGAGACGGGCACGAGAGGTACAGGACAACATGTGGAAGTGTCACAGAGGAGAGTTCCTTCCGTGGTTTGGAGAGGAACAGGTTGCACATGCAGCGAAGTGGACAGCAGAGTGCGCTGTAAATCTTCGTCTTGAGCCTGAGCGGATGCCATGGCGGCAAGATCGACCGTAGGCAAAGACTGAAGAGTGAGGTTGACGCGTGAGAGAGCGTCGGTGACGGGATTGTTGCCACCTGAGACATGACGTATGTCAGCAGTGAACTGCGTGACAAAGTCTAGGTGTCTTGTTTCCCGTGGTGAGTATTTGTCGCTAGCAGAGTTGAAGGCAAAGATAAGGGGCTTGTGGTCAGTGTAGACCGTGAAAGCGCGGCCTTCGAGTGTGTGCCGGAAGTGACGTATCGCTAGGTAAATTGCCAGCAGTTCTCTGCCAAACGTGCTGTAGCGGGATTCCGCTGGCTGCAGACGCTTGGAGAAGAACCCAAGGGGTTGCCATTGCCCACCAACGTGTTGTTGGAGGACGGCTCCTACCGCGACGTCTGAGGCATCAGTCGTAATAGAAAGAGGTGCAGTCGAATCGGAATGAGCGAGGAGGGCTATGTTGGAGATAGCATCCTTGAGCTCGGCGAAGAAGGCTGCTTATGCCGTGTGAGGGAAAGCGAACTTACGTTCATTTCCTCTGAGTAGGTCAGTCAGTGGCTGCATGAGCTGAGCGCAGCGCGGAATGAAGCGTCGATAGTAGTTGACCAAACCACAAAATCGACGGAGGTGCTTAAAGGAAGTCGGAGCTGGGAACTTCTTGATTGCCTGGATTTTATCAGGAAGGACTTCGATACCAGACGATGAAACGAGTGGCCTAGGAATTCTACCGTTGATTTGCCGAGTTCACACTTACTCGGGTTGACTGTGACACCATGTTGGGTCAAGCGCTGGAAGAGAGTTCGAAGATGCTCGAGGTGCTCTTGTTTCGATGAACTGGTTACTAAAATATCATCGAGGTGGGAATATGCGA
The DNA here is from genome assembly GCA_944474145.2 of Dicrocoelium dendriticum. NCBI lineage: Eukaryota > Metazoa > Platyhelminthes > Trematoda > Plagiorchiida > Dicrocoeliidae > Dicrocoelium > Dicrocoelium dendriticum. The sequence continues at coordinate 81,835,366 of OX104063.1, forward strand.
AGTCTAGGCCACGAGTAACATCGTGGATGAAGCGTTGGAAGGTTTGTGCGGTGTTGCACAGTCCAAATGGCATTCTTAAAAATTCAAACAAACCGAAAGGAGTGATGACGGCTGTTTTAGGAATGTCATTGTCTTCCACAGGTATCTGGTGATAGGCGCTAACTATATCGATCTTGCTGAAGATAGTCTTACCTGTGAGGCATGCGGTAAGGTCCTGCATGTGTGGGATGGGATACCTATCTGGGACGGTTAGGCGATTGAGTGCGCGGCAATCACCGCAAGGGCGCCAGTTACCAGATTTCCTGGGGACGATCTGCAGGGGCGAGGACCAAGGGCTGTCGGAAGGGCGGATTATTCCAAGTTCAAGTATGTGCTCAAACTCCGCCCTAGCTACCTTTAGTTTCTCAGGCGATAGTCGGCGTGGACGGCATGACACAGGTGGGCCATTCGTCCGTATGTGGTGCGTGACTTGAGCTGCCACGGGCAAAGCTGCGTTCATTGGCTGAACGAGCTTGGGATACTGAGAAAAGAGATTAGCGTAGTCTGGCGAGGTCTGGGGAAATGCATAGACCGGGGATATAGATGTCACATCGGCGGTGATGCCACGTACACTGAGTTTTGTTGCAGCGTCGACTATCATCTGGCGTTTCGCATCGACCAAGAGGTCGAAATGCCTGAGAAAGTCAATGCCGATGATGGCAAAGGGGACTGCAGCGACAGTGAATACCCAGCGGAACGTGCGCCGAAGACCTAGGTCCAGGGTAAGTGACCGATGACCATAGGTGGCTATTGGCTTGCCATTGGCGGCACTGAGGCTTGTCGACAGAGAAGTGGTAGGCTCACCTGGCATAGGGGGAATGACGCTGACTTCCGCCCCGGTATCAACTAAGAACTGGGTATCGGAGTCATAATCCCTAATGTAGATGAGACGACTTTGGGCTTTGCCGACGTTCGTGGCCATTACAGCCCGGCGTGGCGGATCATCTATAGCGCAGTAGCTACACGGCTGTACGCACTTACAGGCTTTAGTACCGAAACGCGAGTGGTCAAAGCAGTAACCTGTGGCATCAGGTTTTGTGCGACGGGGCGATGATCCGGAGCGGTTGCGGTGCTTACTGTTTAAAGTGAATTCCTCGATCTAGCACTGAAGCGACGCTATCTGCAATGAAAATGCGTCTATTGCCGACGGCGGGCTAGTCGCACCTGCCGTTGTGGTTGCGCCAGCGCAAAGCTGCTTAGGTGCTTTGGTTTCGGTCTATGGCTGGTGCCGTTCGATGACGCGGTCTGCTAGATCTGCAATTGCTGTGATGGGCAAGTCATTTGCTACTGCAAGGATAGCCTGTGTGCTTTCAGGAAGGCGTTGCGTCCACAGCTCGCGGAGAATCCCTACGTCTATGTTGGACGTGCCGATGAGCTGTTGCATTTCGCGCAACAAGGCTGAGGGCATCCTATCTCCTAGCTGCAGATCACTAAATAGTTGCTGCAGACGGACCTTGTCAGAAGCCGTGATTTACTGAATAATAGCCTGTTTAACAGTCTCGTATTTCATTACTAGAGGGGGCAAAGTATGACCTCTCTCACCTGCGAGGATATACTTTGAGGAAGGCAAGATATTAGCTGATTATACGTGGCGAAATTAGAAGAAACCTTAAATATAAAATACGGATTCTAGGTGCAAAATCCCTAATAAAGAATCATCCTCCCAGAAAAGGGGAGGGGGCTAAGGCAACAGAATTGACCATGAAGGCTGAACGGCGTTAACCGCGCATGGAGACGGCCTATCCTCTAGGTACTCCATTGCAAAAAGCAGATAAAAAATGTGGTAGGTGAGAAAACAATATGATCACAAGCAATGAATCACAAAATCACTGGAAAGAGCTCACCAGAATGAAAATGAAAAAAGGCGGGCGGCGTGTTCTTGACAGTGGGTCACCAATTGTTGGGCGGAGCCTGGGATACTAGTCGGTAAGCAATGACACGTAAGACATGTCAAATACGACAGTATAGAAGTCGGAGGTGACTGAACCCAACGTATATTGTGCAGGCTACAAGAATAGGAAGCGAAGCAGACAGAGCGAGAAACGTGCAGCGGGGAACTCATCAAAACGGGTTTGTGTGTCAACGGATGTGCAGTCAGTAAAACAAGTGGATGTTTCGAAGGTTAAAACAACCGTAAAATCCAATGTTACAAAATACTGAGAGCTTATTTTCCGGTACACTACAGACCTTGAAGGGTGTCCCCTCGGTTGTTGGAGTTTCCAGCCCATGGTTTTTGTAACATCATGTACTCAGGATATAGGTGTATTTCTAGCTTATCACAATACGAATAGCAGATTTTAATCTGTTTTCCTTCCCTAGAGTGGAGTTTGGTTATCCGTTAACTACGGACACTAGGCATGCAGCTTTGTCCTTCAAGCACAGTTTGCACAAAATGGGATCAGTGACACATGGTTGAGGATCATCTATAAGCTCACAATGATGGTTTGTTTGCGTTAGATGATCACCCCCTGCCCTACCCATTCTGTTATTCTAGAGAAGTGACACAACGAATAGAACCATTTCAATGTCGGTAATTTCACAGCTCAGCCACGTTTCGGTGATCTTTATGATGTCTCTTGGCTCAGAAGCCTGACGGTGACGGAGTTAGACTGACTTACTACTAAGTCCGTGGGCGTTAGTATACAAGCAGGTCAGCTTCTTAGTAACCGAAAGTGTATAACTCGATGTTGGACTAAGGTTGGAGATTGTGCCGACTGTTGCGGAGTCGGTCCCTAACCGATTCTTTAATGAGTTGTTGGCGTTTAAACTTCGGCCAGTTTATAGGACTGCTCTTGGCTGTTCTGGCTCTGATGGTTTCCCGAGTTTAGTGTTATTCCTTCGTATGCTGAGGTTGCCATTAAATTAATCCCTCCACAGAACTGTATGAGGGGAAGATTAACCAATTTGATTGTGACCAACAAGTCGTTTACCACCCGTGGTCGTGTATCTACTACCCTTAACTGAATTTCCGTAGGCAACCACTTGCGGAATTTAGACTAGTTTCCAAAATAAGCTGTGCCAGTAGCTCAGACAGAAGTATCACCATCATCAGCCTGGGACCATTCCCCTTGTAGTTGGCTGATCCTGGAATACTTGTCAACCGCTTTGCAAACGATACGTTTGAGAGTGTTCCCGAGGGATGTAACTCCATTGCTTCCGGTCGTGTGTCTCCGCTTCTCCAGAGGAGGATGTTTGTAGCTCGGGAACTGCGGAAACAATAATCGTCCGTTTTTAACTTCCCTAACTTCATCACGATTGATATTCTCTTTCAGACTTTCGTTCTAAAGAATGTCCGGAAACATGCGTACCCCACATGAAGTGTTAGAGAACTGAATCGAAGACAATTGAACAACCTGTGTTATCCGGAGAGGTCGAGGTTCACCGTCCGGTGCTGAATTTTCTTGACAAGGGATAAGCCTCAGTGTCGTGTGCTAAACCGAAAGGCCAATAGCACCACAAATGAAATTCCGCTGATTACGGACGTCCATCGGGTTCCCGTATATGATACTGGTGCCATTCTGGACGTTCGTAGACACAACAGTCAAAGCCCCGTGGTTTCTTCTGTTCGCTGCTGGTTTGGGAGTATTAATGGGTATCGTTTTAACCAGGTTGGTTTTTTATGAGGGCCGTTTTACCCTAATGTTACTCGGTGCTGCTACCGGAGTCTACGGTTTTCTCCCCGACGTTTGCATAAAGGTAACTGATGGGTCCGATGCCCGGCGTTTCCCTACGGCGGAGGAACACGGGCTCAGAGCTAACATTACCGACATTGGCTTGACGAGGGCTGCACTGGTAAAAGAATTGGAAGCATACCTGTTTGAGGCTTATCCGCTTAGGGGAGTGAGATGATTCAGAGGATTTGGACACACAGGGGCTGCAGTGAGGTTGGAGCGTCTGGCTCCCGCATTTTGGACTAGAGGAGGAGCTTGTATTGGCTGATTTAGGTATTAGTGTGATTGTATTTACCCCCGAGGGCACAATCTCAGTACTCACTAAATGTACGATTGTCTCAGTTAACCTATCGTACTTTATCATCAGTGCACCTAAACAGTTGATCACTGGAATGATATGACAAGTTTGACAAAACTAAACTGCGTCAGCAACTTTATTTTTCTGCCAGATATTTTGGACGGATTTTCTTATACATTTCGGTTGGAACGCTCTAATGCAGTTGGAACACGTTAGTAATTCGCTGGAGAGCGAAAGCAGCGTTGTGCCCTTTTTGGAACGTTGACTGTCTTTTGTCGTTTGCAGAGAAGTCTATCTGAGCAGTTGCTGTGGAAATATGCTTACACACATTTGCTTAATGTTATGTGGATAGGGCGTGCAATTGACACCTCAACATGTCAAACCACGTACACGAGTTTGGATGCCTGACAGCTAACAAACTTAATGCCTCAGACCTTGTAGTGACAGTACTAGGTCTATGTTGTTAACTGTCACTGTGGGCTAGTTGGTGCTGTGAGGACCATGTGGTTGCGCTGTTTGGCGTGACGGGTTAAGCCGGCTCACGGGTTCACAAGGTACATAAAGAGGGGCAATTAGCTATGAGCTCTCGATTAATTCCAATTGAATGCTGGACGAGCAGCAAAACTGTAAGGTGTACAAGGAAGCTACTGTAAATCGTAATGAACAAGAACGACATTTTGTCAACTTGATAGCATCAAGCTATCTCTTTCGAACGAGTGCAAAGGTTTCACAAATTGCTTGTAGCGAATTAGCAACAAAACCGGTCACAAAGGCCGAGGCGCATCGGACGTTGAAAAAATAATAATAATCCCGCAGGTAAGTATACATCGTGTAGAGCTGAAGTATCCGAGTCGAATGAATGTAAGCTCAACGACGTTCAATAAAATGATAGGTAATGGCACAGCAAAAGCAAGCGCGTCGATTCTGAGCCACCGTCTTTGTCAACGCGAATGTGACGTGCTATAAGGCCACTGATCACTCACTTCCGTAACCAGAGTTGAGTAATTAACCGATGGCGAATGAATAAGCTTCTTGGCCACGGTTTCTTTGTGAATTTATACAGCAGGCAAAGAATGCGAATGAGCCATCTGGCGTTCTGTGATCGTCGTATTCAGTAACCTGCGTTCATCGCTACGCTGTAGGACTAGTCTATACTAGTCCGGGATTATTCTCGCTCTGGTAGGGATGCCAGAAAACCAGAAGGACGGACACAACGGATTGTGTTCGCGGAAGGCTACAATCGAACGAAAAACGAATGAAGCGACGAGAGGGTACGTCAGTGCCGGAACTCACCATGGAGACAAGTGGTGAGCCAGATGCGGTTCATAACGGCCGTAGAGTCGGCATTAAAACAAAAATCAATTCTGTATAACTGATTAATAAAAGTGTACATAAAACAAGAAATATCTTTTGGGTTGCTACAACGCTACCTTAAGGATCAGGTCTTAAGGCCGAAGGCTCTGGGTGGGATTACTTATGTCATCCCTCTTCCTCGACCTGGTCAACCTGGAATCTCTGTTTACGAAAACGTAAACATAAAAAACATAAACATAAAAAACATAAACATATATATATTCCCTATCGGTGCAAGGAACAATCCAACTGAGTGGTTTGATCAGTTTGTACAATGAGATCACATAACATAGTTACTTTTTCATGTTTTGTACAACGGAACCCAAATGGGCTTTTTAAGTGAATAGCAGTTTAAAGTATAAGAGAAATTAAGAAACTGAGAACAATAACAAATGTTGATTTAACCAAATTGCAAATAAAGTAATACGGAAATCCACTGAATCCTCCCCAGGGGACATGTTTCAATTCAGGGATTTTCCTCAATAGGTTCCACCCGCACTTCCATGCTCCGACTGGCTGTGTGCTGGTGTGGTGAAGTAGCCATTAAGCTACCAGTTGTTTAACAAAGGTTTTTAATAAGAGCTTTTTACTTGCATACGTTATTGGCGATGAAGCATCGGCCCGACCCGTTATGCGGATCGTTCCCGGATGGCACTTTGTTCTTGTACGCCAGTGAGTCAATGGCAGTATGCATTGCATGGGTATAATTTTTTATTTTGAAAGCTGTAATCCGTTGCCTCAAGAGATCAACCAACTAGTGGCCAACAATTGCATGATGGATAAAAGCACATATGAGAAATTAAAAATGCATCATAATAATTGTAATCTATGCCGATAAATCAATCAGAATTTTATGGAAAATCTTAGCGAATAACGACAATGGGGCAGAGACTACAGCTTAAAATGTATAGTTCATCTCTGAAACAGTGCATCAAAGAAGAAAACGGTAACGGTTAGGCGGAGCTGCAAGAATAGTAGAAGTAAGTTGTTTAATAATGTGTACTAAGGCACTCATCTATGTGTAGATTAAAGTATAATATTGAGACAGTTATGGGTTATGGCAACTTTCCAGGGTCTTTTCGTACAAATCATCCAGAGTCATTTTTGGTTGTGTGTTGACCAGATATTTGAAGCAGTCAGGTGAAGGTTGCTCATCGTTTGAATTACCGATAGGTTGTAAAGTTTCTGGCATTCGATAGTAGTTTCTTCCATAATCATATCTATTTGCTTGGGAGGAAATTTGAACGGAGGTTGGTACGAGACTTTCTTATAGGTAACCTGCGCTCACTGTTTCTTCTTTCATAGTGCTTAGGAGTTTGAACCTCATGTTGTGGCTGCACTTCTAAGCTTACTCCGAATAATAAGCGGTAGAGAAGGCACAGCTTAAGTCTGAGTCTGTGCAGTCATAACGGTTACAGTTTTAGAATCCCGCAACGCTCATAGTAAGTCATAATGTTAGACGTGTTCAAGCATCTCTTTGTGAACAATCGTTGCATCACTTTCCGTTCTATGATGTTCACTTCTCTCAGCTTTCCTTGCATAACTGTACGATATTCAAGCTTAGGCCGAACACCTATTTTAAAGACTTGTAGTCTGCATTCCCTTAAGCGTTCGGTTTATGTAGGCGATCATTGTTTTGACAGAAGCCTGTAAGAATATAACACTCTAAAACAGTAAATGAGGCGGAATATCTCAGACCAGCGTCTCGGCCTGCGCTACACAGGAATGGGCGTGTTGGTTAAGGTTAGGATGTTCGGTGAAGAGTCACAGACGTAGTACGATAGATTATACCTGTGAGTGCAGAAGTGCAACTTCCCGGAGTTACTCCAGTTCTCTAAGGAGGACAAGTCAGGCTAAATTGGGACTAGATGGCTCATGGGTGGAACAATACACAATTTTAACGACACAGCGAATAGGAACAGCTTTCCGAACACATTTTCATCAAGGAGCTCATTAAAGTTGATTATGAATAAAAGTAGACCTAGCACGCTTGCTTTAATAACTCCACTAGCTATTGAAAAGGCTTCAGATGTTCAGTTACCAATATTTGCTACTTGCTATCTACCTTCGAGGTAGGAAGACAGACATTTTAGAAGCGAAGCTGTGGTACCATAAGACATAATCTCCCGTATCAATAAGTTGTGTAGTCCACGGTTATAGGCCTTTTGGATAACAAGAAATATTGCAACGACAGCATTTCCGGCGTCACCTGCTCCAGTTGCATAATCAAGCTGATCTAACTGACACCGGGTCCATGACCTGTCTTTCAAAAAATCCTGCTGATATTTACCGAGAAAGTTCATAGAAGTCAAGTGTTCTTTTATGCGTCTGTTAACTAAGCTCTCCATGATGCTGGAGATAATGGATGTACTTTTTTACAACTTGTATGGAACCACTTTTGTGTCATGGTAGTATAGTCTGTTGTTTCTGCGGCACAATAGCGGAGGTGTTTTCCCACCTCTAGCTAATGTGTATAATGATGAATTATGAGTCTGTTGTTTCCAGTACAAAGCATGCTCTCCTTTGATCCTGGAAAGCGCAAATACATTAAGCAGAAACAGGGTGATGCTAAACCTCTGCGTTTGATTAGTATTAGTGGGCTGTTGTCAGAGCTTGGAGAGCATGATGAACGAACTAATCTGAATTGGTGACATATATCACCCACTTGGAACTCAACAGTTTGGAGTGCATTGTTGCCTTTGTTTATCTGCTTGGGTTGAGGTTCCTCTATCGCATTAACACTATTGGTAGACATGAAGTAGTCATGTAAGAGCAAATATATGACTGCGCCATCAGTTATAACAGTTCCATCAGCTTTTACGAGCTAGTTAATATAACATGACTTCTTGCCCTGCCTACGATCCAAAAGTTTGGAGATGCAACCTATCTCATTTGTGCTCCTCAGTACCATGTCATCATCGGAGCACAACATTTTGTGATGATCATGGTATAACGCTGTTAGCATTTTGGTATGGATCATCAGTAGAGTAAAAGCGTTTGTTTGGTTAAACATCTCTAATTTTGTTTAGTTTGTTGGCTTTGTTTTTCAAGATACATGCAGTTGCTTCAGTCTTATTCAACTGCTTAGTGCGTTCTGGAGCTACAAATTCAATGCAAAGCTGAATACTGTCTTAAACTAAATCACAGCCAATTGGTACATCTTATGCTAAGAAAAATGGATCCCAGTTTGAAGACCTTATGAGATCCGAGAACATTGACCAATTCACAGAAAAGAATGTGCTGTATTTGATCACCGATTCCATCAGTTTACTAAGCATCTGGAAAGTACAACCAAGGACTCTCTGATCAGTCTCCGGTACTCTGTCACAGATGCTTGTGGACACATTCGGGCATTCAATATTAAATATTAGATCAATTGTGTTACCAACTTGAGTAGACTCTTTGGCGTGCTGTACCCATCCCATTCGACCAAGAGTAGACCTAAAAGTGTTGCGCTTTTGTGGTTCGCCGTTATGGGACCGTGGGATTTTGGGCACATCAAAATCCCCAGCGATCCTTTTATTAGTGAATGGGTCGGTAATGAAAGAAAAAGTGTCTATCACTTCATCAGTTAGTGCGGTGACAGATGAGGGGTCTGTACTTGCGGTCTGCTGAGAGGTTCATCAGATAACTAGAAATGGTAAACCACACCGAACCTGAAATTTTCCGAAGGAGTGGTTCGTCAAGAGGAAGAACCAAGTATTTGTCTTTGACGCAGATTAGACAGCCACCACCTTTACCATAAAGACGGTCATTATGAAAGACGCTATCACCCAGTATACCAAGCAATATGTCTGGCATCTCCGCTGAACACCATGTTTCAGTTATTAGTACTACTTCAGGAGAAGGAAGGTAAAGAGTATTACGCAAGTAGTGAATTCTATTTAACAATGAACGAGCATTAATTAAGAGTAGATACAGTGTCTTGTTCTCCGTTGGGTCACATACAGGAATCCAGGTAAGGGACCTCAGCGAGGTGATATTTAGAAAGGTTGAATTAGTGTCAATTGGGGTTGTGGCACTTAATGCGCCACATGAGCGAAAAAGGTTGAAACGGCGAAATACTTTGGAAATTTCGACCCACTGTGAAATTGGGGTTTGCTGGCTGTTGCATACAACATACCTGACGGCTAAGGATATTTACATGTTAAGGCAGTTTGTAAGGATGTTGGTTTTGCTATTTCTGCTCGGCCACGTGAATTTCGCTAACTAGTGCAAGGGTTGCATACTTAAGTGCCGAACTGCTAGTGGTATGCCAATGAAGTGTGCGGTTCCAATGGTAACAGCGTTTGGTGAAACGTTTGAGTTTGTAGTGTTTTTATTTCGCTTAGTATCCCTCCTACATGTTTGCCAGTGCTACCCTCTGTTAGGAGGCTGTTCTTCAACATTTTATCTGTTAGAAGTTCACTGCATTTTGACAAGGAGGTTCTCGCTTCCGTACCAGTTGAGTCTTTGTTTTCAGAGCGTCTGTATGCCTGGTTGTTGAACGATAGAGTGCGCAGAACTAGCAGTCTGCACAGTGGAACTTCTCTGTAGGTTCGCGGACGAGTTGCACAGTAATGTTCAGTTAAGGCAATACTGCTTGGGGTCAGAAGCGATATTTTACGACAGTTCTTATTCGATTTCAACTTTAGAGCGGATTCATAATTGCTCATAATGTCATCTAGGTTAACCATGTCGTAAATTTCACGAGTTTCCATGAGTACGCTAACAAATTGGTCGGTAATATGCATTTTTGCAAAATGTTTCTAGAACTGTCAAACTTGGCTACAGTACCTTCGATTTGTAACCATTCTTAAGGGACAAACGAATTTGTCAGTTCGTGATTCGTTTACAAATTTAAAAGTATGGGGCAGACCTGCTTCAGAGATCACTTTCTCGGGTACAAGCTAGAAAACTGCGACCTATTAATATGGCAATGACTGACTACTACAGGCGCAATAACTTTCATGGTAATTCAAACGTTTTAACCTTTTGGAAACGTTTTGTGCGATCATGAACCTCAAAAACATCATGTTTTGTAGGATTCCCAGCGGATTGAAAATATTCAGCTTTTGGTGTACCCGGAGTGTTATAACGATACACCGTGCATTTAGCTACGCTAGTTAATCTAGTTAGTTACCGTATATGGTTGGTGGCATCCGGATTCCGCATTCGCGTGTCAATGCGGCCTCCACTAGGACAGCCACAGGAAGCCTGCGCTTACAGAGGGACCATGGGTGGCTTCGCTGCACCACCCACAACATCTACCACACACCCCATTTCCAGTGTAAACCCGAAGGAATAAGACCGGGAGGCATGCGGTTGGGAACCACGTTTCATCAACGGAGCCGGCCCACACTCCTTCACAGGTAAACACAAGCATGCTGTGGTTGGGCAATCAAACGCACACAAGACGGTGGCTGGAACGTAGCCCGCTCCATACTGAGTGCATGAAACCACAATTCGAGCCTAACACGGCCACAAGAACCGTGCGCCCCGTCCCCTCTAGCAACGACCAACTGTCACCTAGAGCCAGTATGGATGAGGTAGTGGTTAATAGAGAGGTAAGCACCTTGTCGACCTGCACATCAAGCGCATCCACACTGGGGATATCAAGCAACACCCAATAACTTGAAACAACAAGATCAAATAAAGTGAATCAGAAAATGCATCCAGATACGGTAACATAACTCTACACTAAATTAGCGTTTGAAATAAATTGTTTGCAGAATATCCGCGAAAGTTTCAATACGTCAGAAAATATGCTTAAAAATGTCAAAATCGCGAAAATTTTATCGAAGTTAACTCATGGCGCACTAGGCTTGCCTGACTCAGGCACTTGCGATCGCATGTGTTACAGCACCATGCGCCCGAAGTCCATGTAGTACAACCCATCACCGTTTGTCGCTTCCGCAATTGCCGCTTCTCCTCTGCATGCACGAGGGATTTCTCCTGCACCTCGGCAACGGCCTTCCTGTTCATTTTGCGCTATGCACGAGGATCAACCGCTTTCGATTCCAATGACCTGCAAACAACCGTAAAACCTGATGGACCCATTCTGATCATGTCCTGGCAAGGAAGCTTCATTTTCCACACATGCCGATTCTCAACACAGTTGACTATATAATATCTGCTTCGGTATCCGCGTCTAATCCATACGGCTCACATGACCGAGCCACCTCAAGTGTCTCAGTAAAAGTATGCAGTCCATGGCATACAGTCCACTTGTTCGCAACACTTCCGTGTATACAAATCCGTCGCACCAACCGACACGCGGACTCCGACACAAACACTGTTGATGGAACCGCTCAAGATATCACACATGCCGCCGGTACATCGTCCACGTTTCACTGACCTATAGGAGAGCAGACAGCAGCATGGATTTGCAGACCATCAGCTTCGTGCCAATGGTAAGCTGATGGTTGTTCCACACTGGGTACTCAAGCATTCCGAATGCTGCCGCTGCCTTCGACACGCGGATATGATGCTCACTGTGTATCTGCTGGACAGTCGAAATCACACTCCCAAGGTAGCAGAAGCGGGAGATGGTTTCCAATATTTTAGCCCCAATGATGATTCGCGGCACCATTGCAAATTGCACCTCCGGTGAAGGCTGCAAGAGACAGACAGTTTTGCTTTTGTTGATGGTGAGCCCGAATTTGGCCTCCGTCGAAGCCAGCGCACTAGTCATGTGTTGAAACTCATCCGCACTGTACGCGAACAACGCACAGTCGTTAGCAAATAGCAACATACGGATAATTGTCTCACAGACTAGATTTCTCGCACCGAAACGACGGATGTACAGCAACCCACCATCAATACGGTGCTCCACACGAAAACCGTAAGCACAAGCGACATGAAACGCACAAGACACCATACTATGATGATAACTATTAAGAAGCGCAGGAGGTAAGACACAGCATTATTTCATACCAGAGACAACTGCAAAGTCATCCGAGGTCTGTCCACTCAGCTGCACCCTCGCCCGCATACCACTGTGCAGACATTCATATAAACTTGCCAACTTACGCAGGCTGCCAAACTTTCCCAACACCAGCCACAATGCCTCGCGGTTCACCGTACCAAATGCCTTGCTGAAATCAACAGAAACAAGTACAACGGCTGGTGTCCTTCTCTGCACTTCTCTCGCAACTGACGAGCCGCAAACAGCATTTCTATAGTGCTGCGACCCGAGCGAAATCCCCACTGCTCTTCCGCCACGTTCGGTTCCACAACCTGACTGACGAGGCGGTTGAGCAGGATTCGGGCAATCAGCTTGCCCACACAACGCAGCAAGTTGATGCCACGATAATTCGTGTAACATTGCTTACTTCTTTTACCCTTGTACAGTGGTACTTCAAGGGCGTCCTTCAGCTCAGGAACCACCTGCTCCTCAATCCACACATGTTGCACCAAGTGGGGCAGCTCAGTCACCAACGCGGGTCCGCCATGTTTCAATAACTCAGGTGGCATCCCGTCGGCTCCACCACACTTGCCGTTTCGCAGATGAGCAAGTGCTCTCTACGTCTCATCCACTGTTGGCGTGTTCGTCAAATTCACCTTCACATCGCGCTGCTTCAAGCCGTTCAGCATTCAGCATTAATGTCTGCAGTCTGTGTGCAGGTAGCGCCTGAGCTACCATCGATCAGCCTCCTCAGCGGCTTCATCAGCACCATCATAATCATCATCATCATCATCATCATCCTCATCAGCGTTGTCATCATCATCATCAACAGCAGTAGATCAGCCATTTGCAATGATGCTTCGCTGCCATACAAACATGATGACCTATAAAATAAAAAACACTAGGAGGGGGGAGAGGGATTTACAGGATAACCTTAATGCTCTTGGCAAACATTCAGGGCCAAGCCCCTACATCTGTTGTAGACAACATACTATCACAAACAGCTGGCTAGCGTGCAAAGATAAGGCGGCATCTGCGAGACAGCTTACTTGCGGCTTTCACCGCCCCGCGTCATAAGCTGCCATTACCCCGCAGATAACTCAGCACCAAACACACTTTAAACAGACAATCCGATCAGGAGATGGCAGCAGACGCGTCACTGGTGTCGGGTGTGAACCTGGTCCTGTAAAGTCTCGAGCCAAACACGAGGAGTGTCCCGTGGACTCCAGCCCGGAAGACGAGACGGACCAACGGCACCCAGTCTGGTCGTCAGTGACTTCATTTCCCGGTGCCAAGTCAACTTCTGTCCACCTTGAAACTTGCTCCACCCTACATCTGGCAGAGTAACAAGGTCCTCCTAGATAGGCGGTCACAAGGAATACGTAGCACGTTCCCGAACCAACGCAACTTATTCAGTGCTATCTGTGGTTCTAGGGAGCTAGTATGATTATCACTATCTAGTACTCGCCTAAGCACATCATCGCTGCGGACACGCTGGTGCCATCCGACACCAGCAATGTTTTGCATACAGTGATGAGCAAATACTTGAAGGCGCCTCAGGTCTTCAGATCGAATGGACCAGGCCTCACTACCATAAAGTAGAACGGCCCTCACTGTGGCCTTGTATACACGGTCTTTTAGACGGAGGGAAACTCCATTCTGTCGCCAAAGATATCGCAGGTTCAAGAAGGCAGCTCTGGCTTTTGCAATGCGTGAACTGACGTCAGTTTCTACACGCTCATCGTTGCTGATGCAGCTGGCAAGATAAGTGAATTGATCAACCACCTCGAGTTCCTCGTTAGCAAGGGTCAAGGGTCATCAAGTGGACAGTAGTCCTGCAGCAACACTTCGCACTTTGAAGGTGGGAAGTGTACACCAAATAATGGAACCACTCTAGACAGGCTATACAGGATTGATTGTGTCGCCGCAACTTCCTCGAATAGCAAGCGGATATCATGCGCATAATCAAGGTCTACTAATCTTTCACCAGGCAATACTTCAACGCTTACATCGTGTGATTCCGCAAGGGAACACTACAGGATGTCGTTTTCGACGCAGTTGAACAAAACTGGGCAAATCGGACAATCCGGACGAACGCCACTTGTGGTCGGAAAGCTACCCGACAGGTCACCGTAGATCCTGATGCGGCCTGTAGTGTTCGAGTATAGATCACGAAGGATGTTCATCCATTTCGTGGGTACACCCTTCTGCGCAAGTATTTCGAAAAGAACCGACCGATCGACTCCATCGAGCGCACTCCTGGAATCGAGAAACACAGCTATTGTCGGTCTGCCGTATGCGTGGCACTGCTCTAGCATCTGCCGCAAAGTGAATATATGGTTTATACAATCACGTCCTGGGCGGAAACCTGCCTGATCTTCCCTACTTCTAGATTCCTGTTTCGCAGTGAGTAAACGAACCAGAATCGAGGCCAGTAATTTGTCACAGCTGGCCTTAGCCTAATACCCCCTGTCATTAGAACAGTCTGTGCGACTGTCTTTCTTGCATATTGCCCCTACAATCGATCCGCTCCAATTGGGCGGGGCACACCTTTCCTTCCAGATACGTTTGAATAAGGAGGTCAGTGCTTTGCTCTGAACCTCACCTCCATCCGAAAATAGTGCAGCAGAGAGGGTATCCAGGCCAGCGGGACGAAAACGATTGAGGGCTGTGATCTCGTTTCGGACCTCGACCTCCGACGGAACCTCTAAACTAACCGTCCAAGGCTCGTTCTGCCTCACCTGAGTAGGAAGAGGTCCGGGAGCAGGGGGTCAGCTGAATTCATTTTGAAATTATTCCGTCCAAATTGTCATACGTCGCTCCTCATTGTGTATCAGTGCAACCGCGCTGTCTCTGATTGTCTCACTGACACCTGGTTTCCTGGGACCATCGCGATGAGACTGGATCTTAACCTGCTGCGATGGTTTGTTTGCATCAGGGCTCCATTGAGGTATACTGGGTGGTGGTTTTTTGCACCTTCAATGCCACTCATACCAGCATGGCCAATGGTTAAAGACCAGACAATCTCAGTCTCCTGACCCACCATGTTGGGAGTTAGAGTGAGGGTGGCTCCTTACTCCATAAAACGGCTATCTGTAGTCCAGTGCCAAAACCCCGCTGCATTGCAGTAAGGTTTTAGAACCAAAGGCTTTGGTTGAGAACCCTAATCGTTCTCCTGTCTAGGCCTGGGCAACCTGACAGTATTCTGCCCACGCAATACCATGAACCTTTCTCCTAACAATTTCTTGATGCTCCAGCCGTCGCAGAGGATAACCAACGGTGCTCTACGTATTGCAGCGAGCAGGGTGGATAGGGGTATGGATGCTACGGCTCAGGCATTCCCGTCTTCTTATACCCCTACTTGCGCTTCTTCGTCTTTATCGTCCCGTTCCAGCTTCACTTTTATCCCCCCCATTTTCAATCCCCCAATTCTTGGCCCTCCCCCAGCTTGCTTCAATAGTCGCTTGTCTTCTAGCTTCCAACCACACACAGTCGCAGGGCGTCGCTCCAATCCATTCGACGAGTTTATGTTTAACCAAGCTGACAACAGCAGTTCATCCGTTTCCCTTTGGACTAAGACTGGCATGCCTCAACGTGCGCGCTTTGCTCCCGTAATGATAACGCTGAGCGATTGCTGCAGTTGTATGAAGTTGCTCGCCTCTTTCTCGCGAGCGTTAAATTTCGGCACAGCACCCGCAGAAGCGTGACTTGGCGGCCACCAACCTCGGGCCAGCCATGGACGCAAACCAATCATATCGCGATCAGTTGTCGCTGGAGAGGCTGTGTCCAAAACTGTCGCTCAATTTGGAGCACGAGCAAAGGGTCTGACCACGCACTTGTTGGTGACGACCTCCGGGTGCGTTTCGGTGGACGTCCGATTGATCATGCATGTCATCAGGATAACATATGGCAAACTTACGTCTTCCGAGTCGTAGGCGAACAGTCATCAATCGGGCGCTGATGCCTGTCGGTTCACCCACCCGCTGGCGATGGAGGCGATCGGATACTGCAACTCCGACCCTATGTTCACGTGGTGCTGAGGTGGCGTTGCTCACCCAGTAAAATGTGTAGCCTTCACCAGCTTCATGTAACTTAAATTCCTCAGCTAGCCTAGTTTCACTGAGCGCCGCAATTTCGATTTTGCAACGCGTCATCTCCATCGCGACCAGCGCAGTGCGTCCTTCGGTGCGCTCACTGGATTACCGGTCCAGTACTGTGCGCACGTTCCAGCACCCGATGCTGAGTGCTTTGAGCGCAGGCATACGACTGCATTGGTGGGCAATCGTACGCGAGGTGGTCGTTGTGCTTCGGAGGTTTACTTGAGGGACTCTGCCAGGAGCCTTTGGCTCAATAACTTTACCCAAAAAGCAGTGGGTGATTTGGAGGTTTACTTGAGCGTCTCAACCACAGAAAACCCAGTATCAGTGAGACCATTTGCGAAGCAGATGGTTGGCCGATTTCCGACCTACAGCGTCGATTGGATCGCTGGGGCGAACAGTTTCATTCTCAGTTCATTTGACCTTCGCCGTCCATTTGCATGCCTTGCGAACCAATCCGCTCGCTCTGGATCATCACACTTGATCCGCCCAGTGAAGCGATGTTTTTCTTGCAGTACGACATTAGAGAACAGTTAAGGTTGCCGGCTCAGACGGACTACCTCTGGATCTGTTCAAGCATGAGGCGCAGTTATCACCAGCCAATTAGCCTCATTGTTCTCAAAAATTTGGCATGAAGAAATGGTTTCCTCCTCCTTCGGTTAGTCAGTTATTGTTCCGATCTTTAAGAAATGTGCTCGCAATTCATACATCAAACACCTGAGGATTAGTCTCACTTCGGCTGCTTCCAAGCTTTTCGCGTCCATACTACTACTTAGACTTCCCCCTTATGTGAATCGCACTACCGGAAAGAACAAGCTGGCTTCCGTCCTGTCCGTGAGTGCGTGGATCAAATATTCACACTCTGCTAAACCCTCGAACATCGCCAACTCTATCAATGGCCTATCATCGTTGTATTCGTAAACATCCGTGCTGCACTCGATTCCATTGATCGACCTGTGCTATAGCATTGCTTGCCAAAGAACGCGGTTCCAGAAGAGTACAGAATCATCCTACGCGCACCGTATTTTTACATCTCTGGCAGAGAGAAGGCAGACGGCAAGCTTTCCTCGTCGTTTGCTGTCAATAGCAGTGTACGACAGGGCTGCTTTTTCCCCTCTTTACTTCAATTTTGCGATTGAAGAAGTCTCGTCAAAAGCTTTGGAAGGTTTTCAAAATTTCGGACTACAACTACTGTCGGGCAAAGTGAGCGATTGACTTAGATTACGCCGATGACATTGCCCTACCTGACGGTGACTCACAGAGCACGCAAACTGTTCTAAACCGTTTGGCTTTTGAGACATCTCAGTTCCACCTGTGCTTCACCCCATCTAAGTGTAAAATTCTGCTCCAGGATTGGCACTCGCCTATTGCCGAGCTCACTCTTGATGATACACAGCTTGAACGAGTGGATAGCTTTGTCTTCCTTGACAGCTGTGTGTTTGCTGGTAGCTCTATTGAGCAGAAATTTTCTCTACGTATCGTCAAAGCTCGGTAAGCGTTCGTCAACTTGAAGCACTTGTGACATCGTCGGGATGTCTCCCAATTGGTAAGGGTCGCGTGTACAGTGCAACCGTTCGGGTGATGTTGCTATATAAATAACTAAATAAATTATTTAGTCTCGACTACGCGAGGCACGCCTGCACAGGCGTACTCATAGTAAGAGTACAAAATGTGATCAGTTAATGTACAATGGAACAATAGGATTGTCACATATGTTGATATATGAATGCATGTATGTGTGCATGTAGGCGTGTGTAGCCGTGTTTATGAGCTTTGTAAATGCTTTCCTGCACTTTCGATCGTGTCGCCAGTGCTAAAGCGATGCTTGATGTTCGCGGACTTGAAGCGGCTGTCCGGATAAGCAAGGAGGTAACTTTAGTTGGTAACAAGTCACAACCGCCACGTCACAGTGTTGTTAAACAAACCTTTGTGGCTTCTTATAGGGAAAAGGCTTGTCAGGCGAAAACCCACCACGTTCTGGAACACTTCCGCCAAACTATCTGCTGGAACTGGGTAAACTCGAATCACCTTGCTGGCACCACCAGGAAGTTGTTCGCTAATCAGCGTGGATGACATGCGCCGGCTCTCAGCTTTTGACGATGGGTATTTGAGGGGGATTGCTCGTGTGTGTTGGCGCCAACGTATTTCCAATGGCAAAGTACGACGTTGTTTTGGCGACGGAGGTTATTCTGATTGCTCATGGCAAATTCAATAACGGCACCCCAACCCTTTTGGAATTCTTCTACTGAAAGGCCTACTGCGCAACAATGGTTGCAGTGGAAAACTACATTTACTAACTACGTTGATTTGCTTTTGCTCCTTGGCGGAAATTGCACGATTGATGATGCAGCGAAAATTAAATTACTACGCCACCATCTCGGCATCGAGGGCCAGCGACATTTCGACAGTTTACAATTACATACGAAGCGAGACCTAAAAACTGTGTTCTATTCCCTGGACCGAATATGGGGGGGAAAGCCACATGTGTTTACTGCTCGGTATAAATTCAACACCATGCGACAACAGCCAAATGAGACTGTAAATGAGTTTATCTCTCGTCTCCTTACTGCTCTCCCTGACTGCGCCTATGATCAGATCCTTCCAGTCCAGTTCGAAGAAGCGATGCTGTTACAGGCATTAATCGTGGGTGTTTTCGATGAGAAGGCACGAGAACGTCTGCTCTCTGAAGATGAAACGCTACTGACGTGGGAAAAAGCATGTGGTATAGTCCGACAGCGTGCCAACCTCGTCCAGGAACTAGCCACATTTCCCTCTTCAAATCAATCAATCTCACATGACGTAAACAAGGTCTACCAGACTAACCGTGGACATGCCTTACCTCGCCCCGTACAGCGCAAGGAATTCCGTTGTTACCGTTGCGGGGAGAATCACTTGTCCCCGACTGACTGTCCGCACATTCATTCATTATGCAGATTTTGTGGAAAAATGGGTCATATTCAGAAAGTGTGTCTCTCCAAGCGGAAATCACTCGTCCAGGAACAATCTAAGGCTACAAACTGCATTACCGATGAATTGCACCAGAATTGGATTAACACCACAACCGTTTTCAATCGCACCATTACAGCAGAAAAACCGTTTGTCGTATCCGTCCAAGTGAACGAACAACCGGTAGAGTTTGAAATCGATACCGGTTCCGCAGTCACTTTGATCCGACCAGACGCCTTATCCCAACTTCCAAAGCTGTGTCCATCGAACATACAGTTGCGATCTTACACTGGACAGATGGTGAATGTGTTTGGTAAATTCGATGCACGCATTTCTTACCGTAATTCAACGAGTCATATGTGTGTGTACGTTTCTGGAGGACCGGGTCCAAACATCTTGGGCCGCGATGGAATTAAACGCTTTACTGGCATAATGTCGAGCGTCAACCTGGTGAAAGACAATCCGCAGTTATGCGAGATTTTGCAGAAGCATGCAGTCTTATTTGATCAGTCGAGATCAGGACTTTTAAAGAATTACAGTGCACATCTGGTATTGAAACCACAAACAAAACCGCGGTTCTGGAAAGCTCGCACCGTTCCCTATGCCTTCCGTGATAAGGTCGAAAGTGAACTGCGCCGACTTCAGTCGGAAGGTACCGTTGAACCCGTCCATTATTCAGACTGGGCAGCCCCCATTGTGCCAGTATTGAAGAGCGATGGTACGATATGAATCTGCGGGGATTACAAGGTTACGATAAACCAAGCGTTAGAATTAGACCGATATCGGCTACCAAAGATTGAAGACATTTACGCTTCCCTTTCCTGTGGTGATCTATTTACAAAACTAGATTTGAGTCATGCCTACCAACAAATTGAACTCGATGAGGAATCACGCACGTACACCACCATTAGTATTCATCTCGGATTATTCCGCTATATACGCATGCCTTTTGGAATAAGCTCGGCTCCATCTATTTTTCAACGTATTATTGACTCACTTGTGAAAGATATACCAAACACATGTGCGTACTTAGATGACATTTTAATTACTGGACGCACTACCGCCGAGCACTTGCATACATTGGACGTCGTCCTGAGGCGGTTATCGGATGCCGGTTTGGTTCTAAAAAGAGAAAAGTGTGAGTTCCTTGTTCCGAGTGTACAGTATCTGGGCTATCGGTTGTCACGTGAAGGATTGTGCCCACTGGAAGAAAAGACAAAGGCGCTACTTGAGGCGCCAGCACCCAAAAATGTTCATGAATTGCGGTCGTTCCTCGGTGTTGTCACTCAGTTTTCCAGGTTTATACCATCGGCAGCAACTCATCTGCATCCCCTTCACCAGCTGTTACGTAAAAACCAAAGCTGGAATTGGAACAATACTCATGAAAACGCATTCAAAGCCGTCAAGAAGCTCTTAGCATCTACAGATGTTCTGGTGCATTATGATCCGCAGAAGCCTGTTGTTCTTTCTTGTGACGCCTCACCTTACGGTCTCGGAGCTGTTTTAATGCACAAATTACCGGATGGCTCTCAACGTCCCATTGCTTATGCTTCAAGAACCCTGACACCAGCAGAACGGAACTACTCTCAACTTGATCGAGAAACAGCCGCTGTCATCTTCGGCACCACTCGATTTCACCAATATTTACTCGGGCGACCTTTTGTGATCCATACGGATCATAAACCCCTTGTTTTCCTCCTCGGCCACGAGAAAGGTATTCAACAAATGGCTTCACCTAGAATGGTACGTTGGTCGCTTATTCTTTCTGCGTATACATACGAAATTCAGTACGTTCCAGGCAAACAGAATACCACCGCTGATGTTCTTAGCCGGCTTCCCTTACGAGAGACACCATCGAAAGAATTTATCCCACAAGAGCTCGTAAACCTGGTCCAGCATTTTAATGATTCCCCAGTCACACGTACAGACATACGTCAGGAAACTGACAGAGACCCTGTTCTATCGCTGATCAAACGCTATGTCCAAGTTGGGTGGCCGGACAACACCCCCAAAGAACTCATGCCCTTCCGTAACAGGATGTCTGAACTCAGCCTCCAGAATGGATGCTTGCTGTGGGGCGCACGAGTTATTGTCCCCAAGAAATTTCGGTCACGTATCCTTGACGAACTACATGATGCGCATCCAGGTGTCGCAAAGACAAAGTCGTCAGCTCGATTTTATGTGTGGTGGCCTGAATTGGACCGTGATATTGTGGCGAAGGTGGAAGTTGCAGACCTTGTCAGGAGACCCGAAACGCCGCTCCTCATGCGCCAATGCAGCCTTGGAAGTGGCCAGAAACACCCTGGAAACGAGTCTACGTAGACTATTTCGGTCCCTACGAAAGTCGGATGATTTTGCTAATCATCGATGCCCATTCTAAATGGATTGATGCCCATATTCTTGTTTCAGCAAATTCAGCTGGTACTATAGAGAAACTACGCACAACGTTTGCAACATTTGGCCTTCCCGAGACATTAGTATCTGACAATGGACCAGCTTTCGCCAGTGTTGAGTTGGCTGGCTTGCCGAACAACCTCCTCGTGGTGCCAGCTGGGTGGTTCGGGATTTTCCCGTTCCAGCAAATGGTTCGGCGGCAGTGTTCCAGGACGTGGTGGGTTTTCGCCTGGCAAGCGTTCTCCCTATAAAAAGCCACATATGTCCGTTTAACAACACTGTGACGTGGCGGACGTGACTCGCCACTAAATAAAGTCACTGCCCCTTGCTTCATCCTGGCGAAGCATTGTATTCCAGCAACCATATGCTGTACTTCTGGGGAGCATTGGGCCCCTGTTTGACAAAGGAACAAACGAAAGGCGTATGAACTGAGCAATCAGTCACCGGCTCCCAATGGGCGCGATTCCCTGAATTCGCTCCGCTGCCTTGCGGGCAGGCTATTCAGCCAAAGGCTCGGGGTGGTGTCCCCTAAGTCAACACCCTACTTCGGCTTGGGCAACCGGGTAGTATCTCGCCCTCTGAGGAAACCATGGACATTGTTGTGTTGTGTTTTATTCTACTGTTTCTGTACCTTCGTTTGAAACCCATGGTTTCTGATGGCATTATGTTTGTTAGCAGACTTTTGCAAATATATATATATATAGTGTTGAGTTTTCTAACTTCCTCAACTCGAACGGCATTAAACACATAACAACTGCACCCTATCATCCTTCTTCTAATGGGTTGGCGGAGAGAGCCGTACAAACAGTGAAGAAACTGCTAATAAAACAACCAAATGCTGCGCTACGTGTGCGTTTGGATCGTTCCTTGTTCGCATATCGAAACATGTCAAACGAAACCACAGGCAGAAGCCCTGCAGAGTTAATGTTTGGCCGTCGACTGCGTACACGATTGGATTTATTGCATGGATCTATTGAGCCACAAGTTTCGGAAAAACAACAACGAGTGAAAGAGCGTTTTGATACTTGTAGCAGAGACAAGCATGTGACAGATTCAGATCCCATCTACATCCGCTTACCTACAGGCGCGGGGTGAGAGCCAGCCGTCGTTAAAACAACTAACGGACAGATAATAAAAGCAGAGACTGAGGACGGCAGGATCGTTCGACGCCATTTAGATCACGTGCGACCGAGGTTGACCGACACAGAAACAGTTGCCGAGACAGAGCAGCCGGCTCAAGCAGCGAACGACATGCACGTGCGTGACGCTGAACCGGTAGTTGAGTCACAATTGCGGCGCTCTGAGCGCCGACGCCGACCGGTCGATCGTTTCCAGGCTGGATAGCTCCAACTAAAGCTGGGAGAAGTGATGCAGAGGTTGAGCGCGTCAACGTCATGTTACACTACCTAGCCTGTGGAGCCGCATTGTGCGCGCTAGTGCGTGAGTGTAAATCTCCCGACAAACCAGTGACGCTTATTGATTGGTTCAAAAAGAGTGTGCTTAGCCAAAACGTGTGGACTGCAAAACCAAACAGTTGATGTCTACCCAGTGTGGACTGCTGATGTACCATTGCCCTTACTTCTACTAAACTTCCATTTACAATACTGTTGTTCTGATTTCGGTTGAGTGTAACAGTTGTGTCTTAGGGAATGCGAGTATGCCCCTTAACAAGCTGGTTTTGCTGCGTCAGCTAAGATGGTTCGGTCACGTTTTCCGTATGTCAGCGGAGCGTTTGAGAGATTCCAACCACACGTTCCGCGATTGCTAGAGCTCAGGCAAAAGTAATTTGAGAGCCCACCATTTCAAGCTGGCAGAGCAGTACAAATTTGGAATGCCATTGGAACTTTTTTCCGTACCTTTTTGTCAGGCCTTGTAATTTTTGTGGATCTCATTGTTTTCGCTTCCAGCCGGAATACGTCGGCGAGCATCCATAAGTCCCAGAGATGTTGTAGAGACCCAATGTCTAAGTTGGCAGTTTGATTTGCCACATGAAGACATGTCTTCTGGTAGTAACGTTTAACGAATATGCGACCAGTGATCTTCCACGGCGTTCAGTGGACGCCTACTCAGCCCAGATGCCAGCGTAGTTTGTTATGCACTCAGAACACCTGGCTTCCCCAGCTGGCTAGTGAGTTCAAAGCGACGTTGCGGACGTTCGTCGAAACGCACCTGAAGGTCAGAACACACAAGAGTGTGATCGAACTCCACGCTGTTGCTCCAAATCGAGCGACAATTTTGGTCACGGTCTCTCCAACTGTAACTGATAGCGATTTGGTCTATTTGCATCCATGGCTGATCCAACGCTGGTGGGCACCAACTCACTTTTCTGCCGGCGTCTGGTGCTTTTCCAGACTAGCCTAATCCTGCTGATTGGGAGTGACGATGATGAATTAGCTGAATTGTACAAAAATCCTCACTACTATTCATCAGCAAAGTCAATTTGCCGAGATAGATGGCTGTCACACTGTTTCTATCTCGCGGTCACGCGCAGCGTACCAGATTCAGCGATCGGCCGTCTCGCGGTTGTGCGCCCACGCATATACAAAGATGCGGCGTGTATTGATTGCCTCGCATTACGCGACGATGCAAGCAGGGCGTTGACAAGCGTCCTTAAATGATTCGGACGCGATGTTCCATAGATCAACGACATAAAATATCCCCCACCTTTGTGTTACTACAGCTTGCAAGGACCGTTGCAGGATTATTTGAGAGTTCTAAGCCTCTTATTCCCGTACAGTTCAGGAGTGATGTAATTACACCCGTAGAGCTGGACAAAGAATGTGCCAAAACTGAGAATTGGAGCAACAGTATGATCTACACAACTTAAGTCTAAGAGGTGGGAAGGTATGTGCAGCGTTGGTCGAACTGGTTAGAAGGAGCGCACGCAAGAATGTGTGAGGGGAATTGGAATTAGCACAGCAGGCGAAGCAAGAGCCGGGTTGGAGTTCGGCCGTACGGTGTGACACAGATGAAAGCTTATTAGACAAATTTATTAGCTGCATTTTTATTACCGACAAATCAAGTGTGATTCAGTTCGGTAGTGGTGCCTCTGTTATTAGAACACTACCGATCGTGCTAGTTATACGCTACGTGTAATCAGGGCATGGTTTCACGCAGACCGGGAGTTGGACGAGTTAAACATCTGCATTCGTATGATGAGGTAATCTCAATCTTGTACTTGCTTGATTGGCGACTGCAACGACAACGATGATGGTCTCGGAGTTGTATCGCACAAGCCAACGTGATCAACTTGGCGTGCCCTACACTCGGTAGCTTTGATGTCGATGTTGCAGGAGAACTGACACACATTCTTTGATACCTACATGATGCACCCACTGAGTCTGATTGTAACTGGTGCACCTTACGTCATTGTAGAGTACTCCTGAGGCTAATTACTTTAACATACATAAAACTACGTAAATATGACTCCACCCGGTTTTAAGACTGAACTAGAACCGGCAGTTTGTTGTTCCGAAGTTCACTTTTGAAAACCGAACTGAACCAAAACGCGCTGAATTTCAATTAACATCAAATTTATTTTTCGTAAACATACGAAACCGATTGATATGAAATGAGTTGCACTGGTTCTGCGATTCATTTCCCTAAGACCCGAAAATGAAACTAACGTTACGCTGTTACGCTGTCGGCACCATTTCAGTTATTCTGGCTTCGTTGAATGATACAAGTGAGAAAGTGCGGAAACTAGCAAAAGGTAAGTGCCTGATCTAACAATCAGAGTCCGATGTTGATGGAACGTTCGCCCTATATACTATGTGTTTTCGTATTGACATTTTCTGAACAAACAATAAAGCGGGCGATTGTTGACATAGAGGGGCTTGGGGACTGAAAATGCCATATCACCATAATTGGCTTCCCTTCAGGCGATGTTGTATTGAAGGCTATAGCTGCTATGTCTTGTGAAATAGGGACGGACGAACAGTAATGTAGCATTGGAGGAAAAGCGGATGTCAAATTCCACAGTCCAGTTGTGTAGAGCAAGCATTGCCCCTTCATGTGTGATATTGTTGATTCGATATATAAACTTGAATACGTCAATAATTTTGATTTTACGACGCAGTAGAACATAGAGCAATCGAGGCTCTTCCGCTTAGGACGAGAAACACAAAGTAACAGTTCCTTCTGCTGGGACGCGATGAATATTATTAGGCTTACAAAAGACCCGTAGAACATTAGTCACTAACATATAAAAACTAGGAAGGCCGGGCTGCAAATGGACAACGAAGATAACAGAAAACCACAGTAATGTACATGCTGCGTGAGCGACCGTTGGAATGACAGTCATGATTATGTCCCATTTTGTCCTTTACATGAGAATGCATTTGTTCGGGTACCTAAAGCCCAATTGCGTTAACATGACCTGGGTTGCGAGCTGAAAACTCATACGAGGAGAGTGTGCGAATGCAGCCGAACAACGATCGCCAAGTCTGGGCCCATGCACGATGAAAGCCACAGAAGCGCTCATATATTGGGCCGAAATTCTACGGCTACCAAGAATTAATCCCACAAGCTGGATGAAGCTAAGATTGTTTCGGAAAACATGTTTCCTCAATGTACTGCGACCTTCTACCAATAAGTGAGACAGTGCCAGTGCAAAGGTTTTTGTCTCGAATTCATGGTCAAAATATTGACCAGCCAGATTTCATTTGTGGTTGCTTAGTGGGCAAATCACGGATGTGCACGCGTCATCATGAGAAATGCCGAGGTTGGGTAGTAGCTTAATAATTGTTTTTGAAGTATTACACGGTCATTTCAGTGTCACCATCGTCGCTTGGTAGGTTGTAACGCTGACCTTTTGCCTCTCTCTGCCTCTCTGCGCTACCAACCAGCCGGGGAAAACATAACGCTGAGCCGGCTAGACCGAAGATCTTAGGCACAAAACATGGCTACTTTCATAGGTCACGTACGCTTACCTCGCCTCTATCACTGAGGTGTGTCACACCGCTTGTCTGAACATATTCGACTCGGGTAGCGGCCATCTCTCTCTGACTGTAGGTAGCATCATGTCCGCAGCATAGCAACCCGTGCGGCTACGACGGTCTGATTTCGTCAGCTTCCGATTTGACCGTGACAACGAGCCTGTCAGCCGCTCACATGATCTGGCCGATCTCGCCCCGCTAGTGTGCACCATCGTAGTCAGCTGTTTCGCCTCCGTAACAGTTTATCATCTTAGTCTACATAACGTACTGTATATACACTAAGTCTGTACTCAGCTTGAGCCTTAATACGGTCAGCTACCTTGAACGCGTAGTCAGACCTGAATGATGGTTTGTTTAAATCGCTGATGCAAATTGAATCATGTTCATATGAGTGGAATTAGGGGAGTAAAGACATGTTGTTCCCAGTACTTCTTTTTCATTTTGCAGATGAATTATCGCGCATTACTGAGGGGTACGAGGTCAGCGTGCGCCACAATAGATGGGACTTACTCCAAGCTGTAACCGGCGGAACGGTGACCAAAATCCGGGGCGTGCAGCGTGATGAGAAAGAACAGACCGCGAATACTGTCCTGAATTATTTATGGAAGAGTGAGTTTATTGTTTCTTAGCCCAGCCTTGCTCGTGCTAGGCAACGCTCATTATACGTCATCCATTTGGTCTGTGAAATTACTACCTGCCCTCGTGAGTGGACTCTATTTCTGTCCCTCTTGTCCCTTACTGGATCCGTTCGCTCAGTTGGTCAGGTACTATCCCATCTTACGCTGCTGGTTCTCTGTTGCTTGGGCCAATCTTTTCACACAGGCCTGCAGCCAACATATATTTGGTATGTAGCAGATCTAATCACTTATGCAGCACCCCCTACAAACCTTACGTTTTGATGAGCTCACTTTAGTCGCGCTTTATTAACTCTTGTCCGCTGGCTTTAGGTTCGTTTCGTACGCACTAGCAATCTTTCAAGTTATAATGTAACAGGCGGTTTTCAGCAATTAACTGACAATACGCGATGTAATCCACAATTCTAAAAGTACTCACCTCATTGTCTCGATATTTCAGTGTACGTGAGCTCTCAATACGACCAGGCAGCCCAACTGGCGGTCCAAATTCTGTGCGCGGTAGACGACTGGCCAGGTTTGAAGCCGGTGGCCTTAAAATGGCGAGTTCAGGCCGATCTTTGTCACATCATCGGTCTCTGCCTTGACGGTTTGAGGCAGTACAAGGCCGCTCTCCACTTTTTCCGGATGGACGGACGCCTGGCAGAGCATGCGTAAGTTGCGATTTCCCTTTATCACTAGCCAATCGCTAGTTTGAAACGTGCTAACGATTTTGCTTACCATCAAAGGCGTAGATAACGAAAACGCACTTAAGGTGGCCTTCACACTGCGTCATCACCAAATGACAGAGACTAGGTTATGTAATCCTGAAGTCCACAAAACTAAAGACACATAGGTATTTAACTTTATATGCTTAACATTCTCCACTACAATCTTTTTCCCTAAAGTGCGAATATCTTGGGCTACGCTGGCCGTCTACTCATTATGCAACGCTGCGTTTGCATGCTTTCCGCGTGGTTTCTTCTTAACGCACTTGCTAATAGTAGTAATTGTGAATTACTACTTTGTTTTTCTACACTACTTTGTCTAGTATCCAAGGCGTCAAGGTGACCATCTTACGGACCACATCAACTAGTGCGTTGATATGTATTGTCCAGTTGAAACGATCTACATAAGGACGGACAGATTTACAGCACCATTGGTAAAGTGACTTCGAAGGATGAAATAATTGATTTACAAGTGCAAGATGACT
Source organism: Dicrocoelium dendriticum (assembly GCA_944474145.2). Classification (NCBI taxonomy): domain Eukaryota; kingdom Metazoa; phylum Platyhelminthes; class Trematoda; order Plagiorchiida; family Dicrocoeliidae; genus Dicrocoelium; species Dicrocoelium dendriticum. The sequence goes on from OX104063.1 coordinate 81,863,811, forward strand.
ACTCTTGTCAAGAGCCTAACCTTAGCAATTAAATCCGAGATAAAATGGCTAAAATACTTGTACCTCAAAGCTGTATTAGGAGGATTTTGAGACAGCTCTGTAATGAGAGCGTCTGCAGACAGAGAGGTAAGGTAGATGTTGACAAATTAAATTCTTTCGCTTCCGCCTCACCAAGCCTATCCCCCTGTCTTCCTTAATTAACTCAAGTCCGGAGGCACCCTTATAGCAAAACAAGTTTTATAAGATAGTCAAAAGATTAAACTCAAACGTAGCAAGTGGTTTGGAAGCTCTATTACCATTAGCTTACGTGACTGTGCTGCTTCAGGTCAGGTCAGGTCAAAATCCGTGGACGATACAGGCTTCCGCCTAACGAGCGTCCAGCTTCTTGTACCGGTAAGCGAACCAGAGCCCGGGCACTTCGGCTTTTGATCGCCTCTCCTTGCCTCTGCAAAAAGAAATGAAGCAAAAGCGAGAACAATCTTTGCTTTTACAAGGATCAACATCGGATATCAATGGGAATAAATTGGATAGGATTATATTAATTCCGGAAAAATACGCGGCCAGCACCTGCCTAGGCCTGTTTTGAAGGCAACCACAGTCTCACAATCCATTAGTTCCGAAGGCAACTTATTCCAGTTGCGCACTACACCATTCGAGAAGAACTTAGCCCTGACGTTCAGTCTAGCCCTCTGCTGTTTGAGCCTCAAGCGATGTCCACGCAAGTGTTCAGAATCAGCCAGCTCAAATAAATCAGAGGGCACGATGGCACTGAGGCCCTTCATGATCTTAAATGTTTCTACCAGATCCCCTCTCAATTTATGCCGTTCAAGGGAAAACAACCCCTGGCTCTTTAGGCGATCTTCATACGGTTTCCCCCGTTGACCTTCAACCATCCTGGTTGCTAGTCTTTGAATCTTCTCCAGGCAAAGAACATCACCACGGAGATAGGGCGACCAAGCTTGAACACAATACTCTAAGTGTGGCCTAACCACTGCTTTGTATAGTGGCAGGAACACTTCTGGCTTGGTATTACACAGAGCCTTCCTGAGGCGAAACAATTCTCGTCGCGCTTTGTTGGCGGCGTATTGACATTGCATCGAAGGCTTGAAGCTGCTGGTCATGATGACTCCTAAATCGCGTGCCTGGGTAGTGCATTGTAAGGGGAAGGGCCCAGAGGAAGTCTGAACTGCAAGTACGTCTCTACTAGTGGTCAGAATTTGGCACTTGCTTGCATTCAAGGGCAAGTCCCATTGCTTCGACCAGTTTACCACACTGATGATATACTTGGCCAGTGTTGCACAGTTTCCCCTGCTGACTAGCTTCAAGCCATCCGCAAAGATATAACAGGGGTCTTCACTAAGAGGAGCCAAGTCGTTTATAAACATAAGAAACAAAAGTGGACCTAGCACCGATCCTTGGGGTACTCCACTGTAAGTCACGCCCAAACTAGAACTCACATCACCGATTCTAACTCGAAACGTTCTCCCATATGAGAATTCTGACACCCAAGACAGAAGTCTAGGATGTACTCCGAACCATGCTAATTTTCAAGTAGGAAACGGTGATTTACTGAGTCGAAAGCCTTGCTAAAGTCAAGATAGCAGACCTCTGCTGATTCTTTCATAGTACCGTTAACAGATCACTTTAACAAGTGACTCACTATGACTGGGATCCCTTACATTTGGAGATGGCCAGAATAACGCTAGTATCGAGAAATGGACTCAGAAGTATCGCCCGATTGGGTTTAAATCTGTGCTTTTAAAAACATTCGACAAACTGCCAATTCCAAGGATCTTTACAGCCACTTCCGCCGAAGATATTTGCCAGTACGCATATAGATCGTAGCGCCCAACAATGGATGCAAGAATATGTACTGTTAGTTATATAATGTTATCACTAGACCAAAGCTGTTTGCGGAAGCTGACATCTATGCGCAACCACAGCACACATAGAGTCGACGCCATTCGCCAAGAGGCACTGGAAGCAACAGCAAAACCACTGCCAAAATTTGGCACAGTACCTCTGAAACGGTTAAAGAACAGAAATAGAATCCTGGGAGGTGGAAACTTAGAATAATAACTAGGATTCACAAGCGCTAAAGTAGGACAAAGCTCCGAACAAATCGCCCAATGTCCGTCATCCATGTATTAGCAAAAGCCATAGCACCTACCGTTGCCGAGGCGTTGGCGCGGTAGGTATACAATTCTTGATTGATTACAGACTTAAACTGTTTAATATTTTACTCACTATGTTTCGTTCGTAATGTAGAAAATTTAATCAAATACCCATCTAAATTTAATCCAGATCGATATGAATAGTCAGCCGTGCACCTCGCATTGCGTACGTGTGCAACGCGTGAGTGGTGTAAGAATGTCGGGGTCAGTAAGCCAAATGGCCTGAACGGGAAAACGTGATAGCCAAACCGCGGACATCGAACGCGCTTGGCATAAGGGGGGCATAAGTTTAGTTCCGAAACGTCAACTGATACAAACGTCTATAGATGGTATCAAGCGTCTGACATACAAAAGGAAACGTATATACGGTTCCGACAGTTCGTCGCTGGTCAGCGGAGTTGTCACTTCAGCTTTCCCCAAGTTTAGTTGCACGGGAACCGCACGCAATGGGCAAGGCGAAAAGAAAAGTTTCCTCATAGTTCACCTACCAAGTTTGTCTTTAATTTGAGTTATATGGATTTTAACATCTTGATCACCTTACGCGCGATGGGAAGAAGAGGAACGTACGCCCGTCAACTGTCCATTGCATCTGTCTTACAGGTAAATGTGAAGACATGTGGAAGCTAGATAAGAAAATTAGAATTTACTGAGCTGACAAGGGATCGTAGAGTGTTGCGTCGAAATTGTCTGTCAAATAGTCAAGTGGATTACTTGGTGGAGTGGGTGGAATCTGACTCTACGGTTACCTTGGCAACTATTCGGTTACGACTGAAGGTGGAGTTCGAGGTGGACGTGAGCGACAGCACAATCGCTCTCTACCTAGACGGTCGCCTCATGACAGTGAAGAAGGTACATGCACTATCAGAATCCATTAATACGATGGATAGCAAAAGGCTAAGGAAGGCGCACGTGTTGAAGTTGATGAATTTGGAGACAGAAAGACGGCGAGCAGTATGGATAGATGAGACGAAGTTTAATCAGTTCTGCACTCGCACAAAAGGACGTTTAGCACGTAGCACCCGCGCGCGCTGAACGGTACCGAACATTTAAGGACAAAATCTGCACCTGATCAGCGCGATGAATGAGGATGGATTGCTTGGATTTGGTGTCCTAAGAGGCAGTTAGAATAAAGAAAGATGTGCACGATGGTTGCGGCCACTGATTGACACCAATGGCGTCCAGTTCGCCGAAAGGTGTCTCCTGATTTGTGACAACGCACCCTGTCACAACGATCTGGAGCGTATCTTCCAAAAGGAGCCTTACGGCCCAGGAAGACTTCTACGACTGGCACCGTATTCTCCGCAATTAAACGCACTCGAAGACATTTGGAGTATCATTAAGGCTCACGTTAACCAAACCATGAGGCGGCGATATTTCGAAATTCTCCAAGGGGATTCGGATGGCGTACTGAGCCAGACTGAATGGAGGATGCAGTTCTTGGAGCCGGTTGTTGCAAAAGCATGTGCCTGCGTAACGCTGCACCACTGTCAAAATGTGGTGCAATATGTACGAAGTAACAATACACGTGTTTTGCAACTGCTCGATCTCTAACCCGTTTAACACCACTGATATATTTCTTGTCGACGTTCACTGATGTTTTTCTTTAAAAGCAATGTGCGGCCACCCCGAGTGAGGCACATCGTGGCTTTCAGTTGGAATTGCCTCTAGCTCTGCGAGGATTCACTCGGGGGTAGCAGTACTTACTGTAAACTACGATTACAGTGGGTTCTCGCTGCAATGATAGACCACATGTTGTTAACCGGTCGTTATTTAGTACAGTAAGAGCTACCGATAGTGCGAAGACAGGTCACATGCCGTTCCAACTAGCTTAGACGAACTTGTACACGTTCCTTGGCGTATAACATAGATACTGGTTACCACAGGCCTCGGTGATTTGTTGTATGATTAAGCGTACGACCCGGAAGAGTCCCTCGATCAAAGAGGGCTAGGGTCAAAGTTAATCTGATGCTGGCCGTCACTGCGCCTAGAGGAATGTGGCCACCAGCCTCACCAACGCAGGACGAGACTGGCGACAAACTCGGTCTTTTTACACAAACTGGGTTTCCGCTGCCTAATCTCCGAGCCCTCCAGTGGACTGAAGCAGGCGGGCGACGCTCTGTTGGTTGATTAGGCTAAATGATTCCCGAGGGTTTTCACACATGGAGCAGTCAAGCATATTTCGGAACATCAAACTGACAGGCGGCGTTTGACCATTCACTACAAGGTTTCGAGGAATATAGTTTGAAAACCTGGTGGAAGTGTTCCTGCAGTTCGACCAATGTACTGGCTACCGCAAGTACAGTGAAACAAGTAAAGGATTGAGGCGGTAACTCGAGCGTTTGGCCTGGCCAGGTTGGATGTGAACAGCAAGTTGTTACCTTGTTGCAAAAGCAAAGCTCAGTGACGTACTAACACATTTGTATGGAATCACGGTGACGGTAGCGAAACCTCCTGCCATTTTGGTCGCCTTTGAATGGCAGCGTTATGAACACTTTTTTCTTTGGGACGTCGTCCACCGTTGGTTCCTAGTACTCACGTTCGCCTTTGAGTGCCGTGCTGTGAAATTCTCTGGATATCCGTTTTCATGTAATGTCGGGGAAACTCGTTGCAGCTAAAGAACTCCCGCTCTCCTAGACCTTGAGTCAGGAAACTGAACGCTCGATATGTGCCATCCGATGTGAGTAGCTCGTTTAATAAGAGAAATAACTGCACATCCAAAATGTGTACGATTTTGTGTGTCTGAGTTTGTGACAAATGCTGGTTGGGGAGGAGAGAGAGAGCACTGGAGTCGCATATCGGTTGGGTGGGTGAAGTGCTCTGTGGCGGAGTTTGTTCAGTGTCAGTATCGGGAGTCTGTTGCGGTGACTGGAATTCGACGTAGGCTGGTTTCAGGCGATCCATACTGGCAGAGTCTTGAGAGCCATTTCTGTTCAGTACGAAATATGTCTACTACTACTGCGAATTCATACCAAACTGCGTGGACGTCCGTTACATCAACGGTCGCAACCACACTGTTGCTGGCGCATTATCGCGTGCTCGTCTGAACCAACTGTCACGGACACCCATCGACCTGCAGATAATATCTGCCGCACAAGGCAGTGATCCTGAGCTTGTTCAACTGCGACCAAATGACTCGTTAGAATACGTGCGTTTACCATGCTTACGGATCAGAAACCCCTTACTCTTGCCTTTCATGGTTCCTCTGATCTTCACTTGCCTCGAGAAATTCATCATTTGGATTATACATCACAGTTTGACACCGACATTCGACACATTGATTCAGCTCACAGTGTTGCAGTCGACGCACTGTCCGGCATGGGTCTTCAATAGGTTTCGAGCTAACTAATCAAGCTAGAATACATCACTACCCATCAAGACACAGACCCTGTGTTTGAGCAGTTGAAATAAAATCCTTCCATTAAACTTTTTCAACTACCTGTTCTCAACACGGACTCTCTAATTTGCTGTGATATTTCCACCGGAAAGCCTCGACCACTCGTTCCGCAACAGTATCGACGAGGTGTGTTTGACCACTTGTATGGAATCTCCCATCCGAACAGCCGCGTTACCATCAAGCAGATTACGGATCGCTACATCTGGCCCAGCAAGCGCCCTGATATCCAGCAGTGAGCGAAACATTGTATTCCATGCCAGAATAGCAAGATACGTGGCCACACGATTACTTTTCCTGGAACCTTTTCTCTGCCCGACGCTCGATTCAAGCATGTCCATATCGACATCGTTTGACCTCTACCGCCATCCAACGGTTTTATTTACGTGTTGACATGTGTCGATCGCTTAACACTTTGGCCACACATCGTGCCGCTGCGAGAACTCTCAGCCGAGAAGGCGGCGAGAACTTTCATCGAAACTTGGATATTCGTGTTCGGCACCCCGCCACTGTCACCACGGATAGAGGACCTCTATTTAATTCTGTACTGTTGCGCGACCTTAACCGCATGCTTGGCTGTTCCCATTTAAGCACGATTGCATATCATCCGGCTGCTAACGGTTTATTCGAGCGTTTTCACCGCTAACTCCATGCCGCACTCACTGCGACGCAATCGTATGTCCAGTGGTCGGAGCGTTTACCGATCCATCTCCTCGGTATCCGCAACACTGTGAAGGAAGATGTCGGTTGTTGTCCCACAGAATTAGTCTTCGGTACGACGCCGAGACTTCCTGAAGAATTAATACTAGGTTCTAGGGTCACCAATGAAGTCGGTTCTACGACATGTATTGCACGACTAAGACAATACTTCAGTGCCATTCGTCCAACGCCACTTCGATTCACTTCTCGAATCCACCAAATTCACCCCGACTTGCACACGTGCCCCTTTGTTTTCGTACATATCGATCCGGTTCGTAAGCATTTGACACCGCCTTACGAAGACCCTTTCAAATTCATCGCTCGCAGAGAGACATATTTCGTACTGGACAGAAATGGCTCTCAAGACTCTGCCAGTATGGATCGCCTGAAACCAGCCTACGTCGAATTCCAGTCACCGCAACAGACTCCCGATACTGACACTGAACAAACTCCGCCACAGAGCACTTCACCCACCCAACCGATATGCGACTCCAGTGCTCTCTCTCTCCTCCCCAACCAGCATTTGTCACAAACTCAGACACACAAAATCGTACACATTTTGGATGTGCAGTTATTTCTCTTATTAAACGAGCTACTCACATCGGATGGCACATATCGAGCGTTCAGTTTCCTGACTCAAGGTCTAGGAGAGCGGGAGTTCTTTAGCTGCAACGAGTTTCCCCGACATTACATGAAAACGGATATCCAGAGAATTTCACAGCACGGCACTCAAAGGCGAACGTGAGTACTAGGAACCAACGGTGGACGACGTCCCAAAGAAAAAAGTGTTCATAACGCTGCCATTCAAAGGCGACCAAAATGGCAGGAGGTTTCGCTACCGTCACCGTGATTCCATACAAATGTGTTAGTACGTCACTGAGCTTTGCTTTTGCAACAAGGTAACAACTTGCTGTTCACATCCAACCTGGCCAGGCCAAACGCTCGAGTTACCGCCTCAATCCTTTACTTGTTTCACTGTACTTGCGGTAGCCAGTACATTGGTCGAACTGCAGGAACACTTCCACCAGGTTTTCAAACTATATTCCTCGAAACCTTGTAGTGAATGGTCAAACGCCGCCTGTCAGTTCGATGTTCCGAAATATGCTTGACTGCTCCATGTGTGAAAACCCTCGGGAATCATTTAGCCTAATCAACCAACAGAGCGTCGCCCGCCTGCTTCAGTCCACTGGAGGGCTCGGAGATTAGGCAGCGGAAACCCAGTTTGTGTAGATAGACCGAGTTTGTCGCCAGTCTCGTCCTGCGTTGGTGAGGCTGGTGGCCACATTCCTCTAGGCGCAGTGACGGCCAGCATCAGATTAACTTTGACCCTAGCCCTCTTTGATCGAGGGACTCTTCCGGGTCGTACGCTTAATCATACAACAAATCACCGAGGCCTGTGGTAACCCCTATCTATGATATACGCCCAGGAACGTGTACAAGTTTGTCTAAGATAGTTGGAACGGCATGTGACCTGTCTTCGCACTATCGGTAGCTCTTACTGTACTAAATAACGACCGGTTAACAACATGTGGTCTATCATTGCAGCGAGAACCCACTGTAATCGTAGTTTACAGTAAGTACTGCTACCCCCGAGTGAATCCTCGCAGAGCTAGAGGCAATTCCAACTGAAAGCCACGATGTGCCTCACTCGGGGTGGCCGCACATTGCTTTTAAAGAAAAACATCAGTGAACGTCGACAAGAAATATATCAGTGGTGTTAAACGGGTTAGAGATCGAGCAGTTGCAAAACACGTGTATTGTTACTTCGTACATATTGTACCACATTTTGACAGTGGTGCAGCGTTACGCAGGCACGTGCTTTTGCAACAACCGGCTCCAAGAACTGCATCCACCATTCAGTCGGGCTCAGTACGCCATCCGAATCCCCTCGGAGCATTTCGAAATATCGCCGCCTCATGGTTTGTTTAACGTGAGCATTAATCATACTCCAAGTGCCTTTGAGTGGATTAGGTTGTGGAGAATACGGTGCCAGTCGTAGACGTTTTCCTGAGCCGTAAGGTTCCTTCTGGAAGCAACGCTCCAGATCGTTGTGACAGGGTGTCTTATCACAAATAAGGAGAGAGATTTCGGCGCACTGGATGCCATTGGTATCAAGCAGTAGCCGCAACCACCACGCACATCTTTCTTTATTATACCTGCCTCTTAGAACAACATATCCGACTAATCCATCCTCATTCATTGCGCTGATCAGGTGTATATTTTGTTCTCGAGTGTTCGGCACCGTACGGGTGCCACATGCTAAACGCCCTCTTGTGCAAGTGCAAAACAGATTAAAGCTCCTCTCAGTTATCCATACTGCTCGCCGTCCTTCTGCCTCCAAGTTTATCAACTTCCACACGTACGCTTTTCTTAGCCTATTGCTATCCATCGTATTCATGGATTTCGGTATTGCATGTAATTTCTTCACTGTTATGAGGCGACCGTCTAGGTAGCGAGCGATTGTACTGACGCTCACGTTCACCTCGAACTCTACCTTTAGTCGTAACCGAAGAGTTGCCAAGGTAACCGTAGAGGCAGATTCCACCCATTTACCAAGCAATCCACGTGACTATCTGACAGACAGTTTCGACGCGACACGTTACGATCTCTTGTCGGCTCATTCAATTCTAATTTGTTAATCTAGCTTCCACATGTCTTCACATTTACCTGTAAGACAGATGCAATGGACAGTTGACGGGCGTACGTTCCTCTTCTTCCCATCGCGCGTAAGGTGATCAAGATGTTAAAATCCATATAACTCAAATTAAAGACAAACTTGGTAGGTGAACTATGAGGAAACTTTTCTTTTCGCCTTGCCCATTGAGTGCGGTTCCCGTGTGTTTTAATTGGTTGACCGCCTCTGTTATTATTGCGTATACGTTGGCTGATACAGTTGTCACTGGCACGGTTGGAGCACGGCTACCATAACGGCTGGTAACGCTGGCCAATGGAACTGAGTTGCGCTGACCTGTTGACGTTAGCTTAGCCGGTGAGACGGAAATTGGGTGAGTGTGAGAACGATCCTAGTCGCATGTATTCGGGTAGACGCTCAGTCTCGGACCTGACGCACACGAGAGGGGATTGTGGTAAACGCTGGCGAATGACTTAGACGCGAAGGCTGGCCAGCTAACGACTCCCACAAAATCACGTGACCCGACCGACTCCCAAGTAAGGCGAAGAGGAAAGAAAGACAGGCGGTCCTCTGTAGGCTCTTTTACGACCAACAAAGTGCGAATCACTACCAATGCTATGGGTTAGTAAGTTAGGGAAAACAGTCACCACGAAGAGTTGGTAGTTTGCAAATGACCATTGTCAAATGGTGCGCGGTTGGGCCGTGTCTCGGAGTGGCCGAATGTGGCTGCGTTGCGGGGAGGAACTGGACCGCGCTTTCCACAACCATTCTGCCGGGGTTTCTGGCGCGTTTTTGCGGGAATATTTGACTGGCCGGCAACACCGTGCAACCAAACTGGGGGAAAGCAGAAGTGACAAATCCACGGACTAGAGACGAACTGTCGGAACCGTATGGACGTTTCCACTTATAAGTCAGACGCGTGAAATCACCTTGAGGTTTGGGAACTAAACTTATGCCCCCCATATGCCAAGCGCGTGCGATGTCCGCAGTTTGGCTACCATGTTGTCCCGCTCAGGCCATTTGGTTTACTGACCCCGAAATATTTACACTACCCACACGTTGCACACGTACGCAATGCGAGGTGCACGGCTGACTATTCATATCGATCTGGATTAAATTTAGATGGGTATTTGATTAAGTTTTCTACATTACGGACGAAAGCTGGTGAGTAAAATAGTAAACAGATTGTGTTAAGTCTGAAATCAATTGTTGATTGCTATAGAAAATTGTAACATTATTGCTCCCCTGTAACACGTTTCGTCGCCAGCCATCATGCACGACGAAGTTATTAACCGCGCGGAGTGGTTGGCCCGAATCAGCTGACTCTGGAGTGGCTGTTGATGGGACCTACTTGGTTTTGTCCTAAGGATTCAATCGTTTTGATCGTCAGGTTATACATTCCACACTCCAATTTTACGGGATCGTTGGCCCACTCTTGAGCTGGCTCGCTAACTTCCTCCTGCAACGACAATTGGTGATCATAGTTCGGAGTTCCCTATCTGAGTCTGTTGTTCCCCATAGCTCAGTTCTAGATTCACTTTGTTTTTGGTATTCATCAATGATTTTGAACGGAATATCACTTCAAATTTCCAGTAGTTTGCTGACGATATCAGTATATGTCGTCGAATTCCGGCGAATGCCGTTCAGAATTTACTTCATTGTGACCAAGGTACCATACATGATTGGTTGGGAGGAGCAACACCGAACCACCAACCCGAAGTGTGTTAAAGTTCAGCGTGGACAAATGCAAGGTTCTCCCCATACAACACCAGACTACCTACTCCTTCAAGCTGGGGAGGTAAGTACTGCAACGGTTATCCGTCGAATGTGACCTTGGCGCACTTGTTCAGGATGACTTGGGTTGTTCCAAGCCATCCGCAAAGGCCTCGCAAACTGGTAACCAGCATGTGGGCTTGCTACGACGGACCTCCGGACAATTAAACACCACTATTTTCAGATAGTTGCTGAGTACGTATGTTAGTACCTATGTTGAATACGCAAGCCAAGCCTGGCAGCCATGGCTGAGGCATGGCCTTACTGCACTGGACCAACCTCAGCGTCGGGCTTCCAAATACGTCATTGGAATGCGCCACCTTCCGTATGATCAGGCGTTGAAACGTATGGGAGTATTCAGCGGGTGCTATGGCCGACTACGAGGCGACTTGCTTACGACGTATTTGAGCTTACACAATTCAAATCAAGTGTACCACTCTTTACTGAAACCGAGCAGCAACATCAAACTTAGAGGTCACTCCATGAAATTAGCAGAACACTACAGCCGTCTGACGTGCCGTCGGAACTACTTTTCCATTCATGTGTGTCAACCATGGAATGCTCCCCCCGAATCTGTTGTTTCTGCACCCACACTAGCTACCGTTACATGTCGGTTGGATGACGCTCCAAGCCACTTGCACTGGGTTACTAGACGCTACTCGTTAGCCTACTCCCGAAAAATAGCTTGAGTTTACTTTTTTCACCTATTGTGGCTATGGAAATGCTGGGGTGCAGGGCTACTGAATCACAAACGACAAGTCCATTAATTTGACAGTAAAACCACCGCATTTTTCGTTAACGTTTTTCACCAACCCAGCAGACCACCCAATGGGGCTTGTAAATCAATGCTTTTTAACCCGTATAAAAGCATTGTGCATTGTGCATTGTTCTATTTCCTGATTATTCGAATGTCTTTGGAAATGTGGATAGGTGATGTTGATAAACTTGTTATCCGAGAATGAAACACACCCGGGTGTGTGTAATCCCTTACGTGACTGTTTTACGAATTGTGCGATTCGTACCAAGTTAAACTTTAAGAAATCCTCTGCTTTCCGTGCCGATTGTGGTGTTCTGCAGAGGGCGATCTCAGTACCTTTTCTATTCTTATTACATGTCTAATATCTCTCTATACAAATCAACTTTATGATGCATTAGACTGACGATGTGTTGGGGTGAATGGCCCTCATTATTCAGCATTCCTCATCACTTCAACGTGGATTAACAGAGGTAGTGTAGTGGTCTTCATTTAGATCTCTTAAAGCGAACGCTTCTATAAACGCAGTGAGGCAATATGTCCCTTTCTTCCTTTTCTCATTGTTATCTCCCGCAACCTAACTGTGAACGGAAATCCCATATCCAGATCAGCCACAGTTAAGCAACTCGGTATTTTCGTTTCAAACCTCTCTTGGTCCCCGCATATCTGCGAAACTCTTCATCAAATCAAAACGCTTCATTTTATGCCCTCGCTGTTAAATCGCTTTCAGTATCCCGCACTTTAATGTCGAAGTATGTGACATCATGCATTATTACGCATTGACTATCCTGCTTCTTGTCAGCATTCCATGACTGTTTTAGAAAGACTACATTTTAGTGATACGGTCGACAAAGCACATTTCTGGATGCAGCGGCTTGTCTAGAGATTCCGGAAGCAACCATCATTTCCAGACATCTTGAGGCCTGCAATAATATTTCGCCTAATTTACAAACTGACAGACTTCATCCAATTCACGGTATGCTTGCAAAAGTGTTGTTGAGAAAAGTGGTTTTGTTTCTGCGAACCACGACATGCGGTGCGAAACTCAGCCAGGCATATCTACAAACGCTTCCCAGAGTACCGAGAACTGGATCGCCTATGCGACCCAACGTAACCTCTGTACTCAGCTTTTCCGCGAGGATAAAATGGCGTACCAGCTGAAGTTGGCACTGTGTACAGCATAAAATCACAAGCCTTTATACGCAGATGTCAACAGTCTACGTAATGTTAATGGGAAATTCCTCCTCTTCAAACAGCGGGTGGACCCACACAGACACCGATGGAGGAGGCGAATACCCTGCTATTACAATAAACTGCAACATTTCACACTGGCCACATAACCCTATGACGATAGTTATTTTATCCCCAAAACTCACTCACATCTTTTTCACAGCAGAAGCTGTACTAAACTAGCTGTTGAGTATGCGCAAGTACAGATATCCTGGAGTTGATAATATACACACGAAATCGCTAGCTGCCGTAGGAGAGAGTTTAGCTGAGCATTTGACTCAATTCTTCCGACACTGTTATGAAATGAACGTGGCCGACATGTGGAAACAAAGGATGATTATTCCTATTCCCGATGGAGGTAGTCGTTCCAATCCAGCCAACTACCGTCCCATAATCCTACTACTAGTTCTTTCAAAGGTCATGGAAGCTATTATTTCTGATGAGCTAACGGCCTACTTGGAAGAATTTAACTACCTCACACTGGAACAGCATGGCTTCCGACGAAATCGATCATGCACCACAAATCTACTACTACACGATCCAGCTGGACTGAAGTATTAGACTCTGGCACAGGAGTTGATGTAGTCTTCCTTGATTTTTCAAAGGCGTTCAACCGATTAGACCATGACATTCTGCTGTTCAAACCACAGACCTTTGGTATTAGTGATCCTCTCCCAGGATGGATCAAAAGTTTTATTCTACAGAGGCTCTTGGAAGTACGAGGGTGTGAATTGCTGTCAGCTCCCATCCGGGTTGAATGCGAAATACCAAAGGGATCGATGTCAGAATTGCGATTATTTTTGATGTATATTAACACTAGCACGCCTTATAAGCTCGAACTGTCTACATTATGCCGATGACATCAAGGTATGGAGAGGGATCAATACATCAGATGATATCAGAGTACCTTAAGCTGATCTGGATAGGGTATACGCGTGATCAATCCAGGACGTGGTCAAGCCAGAACACGGTCAATCCAGAATCTACTTCTGTGCAATGTGGACAAATGTGGAGTGTTGCACTTACTGCGCAAGTTGGTGTACTTTCGCAGGCTCAGCAACCAGAAGCTTCAAACGTCCTCTGGCGAGAAAGACTTGGGAGTTTTGGTCCAGATCGAGCTTGAATGTTTGAATCAGGCTGAAACAGCGTCAAGAAGGGGCATCCAACACATGGGCCTCCAGAAGCGTACAGTCGGACGCTTCGACCCTTCGCTTTGTGCAAAACTTCTCGGCTCATACATACACCCACCTGTGGAATACGCAATACGGGCCTGACAGCCATGGCTGAGGAGAGATCTTACCACCTTGGACATACCCCAAAGCTGGGTAACCAAAAATCCAAAGGGTTTGTACGATTTGCCTTATGAACTTCTAGCGCTCCGAATCTTCAGCGCACAGTATCGACGATTGCACGGGGACTACATTTTGACTAACCAGATTTCTAGAGATCCCAATCACACGTGCCGCTACTTGCTTACTCTTAGTCACGACAGCAATTTGAGAGACCACGATCTCAACCTGGCAGAGCAGCACAGTTGTTTAGAATGCCGTCGGAATTTCTTTTCCATGCTCGTTTAAAGAACATCGAATGCCCTACCAGAATCTGTCATATGTGCCACACGCTGGCAGAATGCAAAGCTCGAGTTGACCGCGCACTTATTTTGCCGTACGATCTTACATGAGTCATTACCCATGGATACGTATCAGTGTCTGTAAGCGATTTCAATGACGGTCAAATCCCAGATATCGTTCTACTTTTTCGGCTCCTGTATGTATACACCAGGAGACACGATTTTTACCAACATACTATTTGCCGCCATTCCTTGTGGATTTCCCTTGGATTTACAGCTTATGCTACGTATAACTCAGTGAATTCATCGGTGTAAACCAAATTTTGCTGATAATATTTGTATATATTTTGCAATTTCCCCATAACCATCCTACGGAACCTGTTAGGCATTAGCTATTTTACCCGTATAAAACCATTGTTCCATTGTTCTATGCACGCGAAATTCAAAAGTTCATTCTCCTGCATGTCATTGTATCGTAATACTGTCTTGCCTTATCCACCATGTTTACTTGTTGACCCTAAGAAAGTCAGCAAAACATGGAGCGAACAGTTGCTGTGGTGACATTTGTGTATTGTCTCCAATTTCTCCCCATATATATATATATATATATATATATATATATATATATATATATATATATATATATATATATATATAATTTTGCCATCGTCATTAGTACACTCGCAGTTATAGCGCAGATACTGAAAATGAAACCACTGGGGTTCACGAAGCTTATTTTAACGATGTTTTCATTGGATTGCAACCAACATTCATAATGTTTGCCTTCCCATTTAAGCTACCGGGATTTCAGACTTTCGGAATCGGTGTGCGTGAGTTTTGTTACATAGGCGCATATAGCTCCAAGGCCAACATCGTTACTCGTTACACAAGTAACTAGATGGCCATGCACAAATCATACTTGTACATGCACTAAATAATGTTCGGATTACATATCGATCGTAAACAATCTGGCTAGAGTTAACACTTTTCCACAGTATTCCAGCTGCCGTGTCTGGTAACATTCAATAATGATTCTGGCAGACTATGCGTGCACTAAATGGGCCAAGCATAGCAGCCGCGAAAGTGTAACTGGAGCAAGCTTTGAGGTCTGAACATTTAACTTCCAAACTAGAACGAAACGTTCGCCACCATGCCTTCATTTCCCGAGGATATTGGCAACAGGAAATAAAGCAAGTCGTATATATGGAACCCATTCTAGGCTCCGAATATTATGAAAAGAAATAGTTTGAAATGTATTTAAGTAGAGGTCATGTACACGTGCGCCTTTGGTCCTCTGTTGTGCACATGGGGTAACCGCGACAGAGTCAAATACGAGGCTAGCAGAACAAAGGTAATGCACATACGTCGGTGTAAACTGATTTTAAGGTGCGAGAAAGATAAAACTAACTATGCAAAGTCGATAGAACAAGACAGACGTATTGCAGTTGTGTTTCACATTATAGTGATTTCGGTATGCTAGTGCAAGACGATCTTGGCTGTTTGAGACAGACTGATAAAACATCGAATGGATCAAGTTAGCACCATGGATTCCTTTGAGTGGCCTTCCTGTAGTTCGACTGTCTCATGCTTACCCAAATGCATACGGTACTTCAGACCACACATGAAGTTCCCTATGCATGTGTGTAAGCTCTCGAAGAAGAGCGATCTCACCTTGTTCGAAATCCCGTAATGTAGTGCAACAAACAACATTAAGCGTTTGCTCCTCTTTTCCCAGTGACTTACACCCATATCTCTAGAAATGTACGGGAAACGTTAGCTACTTCTACAATCGAACAATGGTTTATGACGGGGTTAAAAAGCATTCACTTAACAAAGCCCGTAGGTTGGTAACAGAAGAAACTGAAATTTGTATACTACACAAGTAGACTAAATGAAATACTCATCGGTGAAGCGATAGAGTACTAGCATGTAGGAGGATTGTGGGAGTGAGAAAGAAAAATGCAAAACAGATTAACGTGTCGAACAATAAACAATGATTTATTACTGGATAAAAGGAAGTGCTTGACACGTCCCGCAGGATGGTTGGGGTGAATACAATGCACTCAAAACTTAAGTGTGTGATCTATCGAGCGTCTACCGAGATAAATTCTTGGTTTTCATGAACGATCTAGTGATTCAAATTGCGTCAAACTGTTTACTCTACGCAGATGGCATCAAATTTTGGCGAGTGATCAGAGCTCCAGAAGACCGTATCCATTTTCGGCTCGCCCTTGACAAGATTTATGAATGGTCGGTCCAAAATTGCCTTTTCTTCAACGTGACTAAATGTCGAACACACCATTTAAGATATCAAATGGTTCACACATATAAGCTGGGAGACCAGAATCTGCAATACTGTTTCCTCGAAAAGGATCTCGGTGTGTTGGTCCAGGAAGATGTCGGCTGTTCGGAGCAGTCCAGAAAAGCAGCAAAGAAGGGGATCCAACTTATGTGGCTTTTACGGAGAACTTTCGAGCAATTAGAACTGTCAGTTTTCTGCCAAATACTTCCGTTTATATACACCCTCATGTTGAATATACAATTCAAGCATGACCTCCATGGCTAACACGGGATCTCACGGCCTTAGAGTTTCCAAAACGTCGGGTGACCAAAAATGTCAAGGGGCTGCGCCACTTGTCATACGAACGGCGCCTCAGAGTGCTCGGCATTTACAGTGGACGCGATCGCCGTTTGCGTGGTGACGTATCCATGGTTTACCAAATACTAAACAACACACATCAGCCCTGCCATCACCTACTGAAGCTAAGTTACAACAGCCAACAGAGGTTATCATCTCAAATTGGCAGAACAATACAGTCGGTTGGAGTGTCGAAGAAACTTCATCAAGCTGCGTGTTTGCCACATGTGGAATTCCCGCTCAGAAGCTGTCATTTCAGCTCCCACGTTAATCGTGTTCAAAACACGTTTCGACAGTGTACTGGCCACACTACACCATATCACGTAATCCAAACGACCCATACAAACAGTAGAAAAACAAAAACAAACCCATCCACCTAAAATTTTGCCCGGAAACCTTGGATAGTACATAAAAGGGACGGGAACGCTGTAATCGGCAAGTTCGCAATTTGCGGGTTATTCACTACTTCCTATTGCCATTTTTGCCTCTGTTTTGCTCACCCCTAACCGACCATCCGGCGGGACATGTCAAGCTTCGGCTTTTTTATGCTCAATATACCATTGACCATTGACTATTGACAAATGGTTTGACAAGAAGTTTGTGTAAAATAAGTGACGAGTGTATGCATACAGGGCTACATGGGGTACAGCGATCATTGACGCAGAGCGTGAGAAGAGTAAAATAAGGTCGCTCACTTATATGTCGCCTCCTTGGGTCCATGTGAGACATATATCCGGTAGAACGGTATGTTTAATTTAATCCCCAATAGGGTAGTTTTTGTAACGAAGTGCTGGGAAGTTAGAATAACATCCAATTGTAGTTTGAAAATGTCATAAGTTGGATGAGGGTTCTAGGGTTGGCAAACTCGAAGGGAAAAGTAATTCCGTCGACACGCTGGACGACTGTATCGCCCACTCAGTTCAAAACAGTTACCTCGGAGCTTGCGTTGTGGCTGTTTCAGCGAACGTCGGCACACATGGTTGGGTTCACACAATATCTGATACACTAATATGAGATCGCCGCACAGCAGTCGATAACATCCGCTGAAAACTCCCAGCAACTTCAGCCTTCGTGGACAAAGTGACTGCGTATGCGCTTTACATACTTCGTTGCCGTGCGTTGTGGTGCGCCCAGCAGCTCCAGATCGCGCTTCAACAAAGCTTGCCAAGCTTGGTTGGCGTATTCAACGTGAGGACGCACGCAGTAGTGCATCATTGGGAAGCTTAATGAGTCAAATCTCCCGAATGATCTTCGCAACAAGCCAACATACTAGTCTCACCTTTGCGCAGCTACCTCAGTCTGTTTTGAGCAATTGTGTCACTGTAAGAGCACACCAACGTCATGTCCCTGGGAGCTGGTCTGCAATCCTTGTGCCCTAGGCAAATATGTGTAATCATGTACATGGCGTAGTTGCACAGTGCGACATTCGTTTACGTTGAATAAATAAATAAAGTTTTGTTCTCCACAAGGCGAGGCACGCCTTTACTGGCATGGTCATGTCAACATAACAATGCGTGGTCAAAAATTTGTACAAATCCAGTATGTTTGCCATAACAGTGTCCGCGTGTGTAAGGGTGTATATACCTATGTAATTGTGTAGGTGAATGTGGCTGTATAGTTTGTGCTCGTAATTGTGCTGATCAATTTTTGAATATTTGATATCGTCGGCAATATGCGAGTAAAAGATTGATGTCCATGGGTTGAAAAGGATTATCCAGATATCCACGGGGCAGTGACTTTATTTTGTGGCGCGTCACGACCGCCACATCACAGTGTTGTTAGGCAGACATCTGTGGCTTTTTGTAGGGAGAACGCTTGCCAGGCGAAAACCCAACACGTCCTGGAACACTGCTGCCGAACTATTTGCTGGAACCAGTTAAAACTGAATCACTCAGCTGGCACCACAAGTAGGTTGTTGGGCTAACCAAGCAATGGTAGGGCGTTCTGTACTAACCAGTTCAAAATCGTGTTAAGATCGCACTGAAGCCGTTCCTGGTCTTCCGGTCCTCTGGTCGTTCTCCATATCTTGTTCTGGTCCTCGAAAAATAGGAAATCGGAGGCAATCAATCTCGCTAAATGTTTTTTGAACACCAAGAATAGAGGAGGCCTAAGCAGCGAGCTTTTTGGTAAACCACACACCACCTCAGTTGCATCCGATAGAGATTCCCGTACTCTCACCTCCAACCGACGTTCGTGTAGAAAGTTTTTTATCTGTCGCAAGATTTGGTCCCCAGTGCCGTTGTTCCGAAGGTTGTGCAGGAGAATTCGATGGTCTAAGCGATCAAACGCCTTTGAGAAGTCCTCGCAGATGACTTCGACGCCTGCTCCATCATCAACGGCTTCAGTTCAGCTATTACGTGCAATCAATAGGTTAGTAGTACAGTGGATCCCGCTTTATTGCTCAGTTTTTGAAAATACAACTTATTTTCTTAGAAATGTGCCAAATTTTCACAATCTAATTGCCATTGCAGGGGTCATCCCAAAGTTTAATTACCAAGCTGTGTAGGTTGTGCTGTTGTCGCTTTGTCAATTTTACGCCCTCGCTCTGACTACCTTCTGGTACGATTAACCCAGAGCTAGCCAGTCCGAACGAGTCAAGAACAACAAAGATGTCGGCGGCGTTAAAGATAGATTAGGAAAGGTTATCTAAGTCATTCAATACACATGCAAGCTAAATGTATATATGGCTGTGGGCAAACTCTTGGCCTTATTCAAAACTCGAGAACTGAGAAAAGCCGGGTAATCTTTCTGCTCCACATTTGTCAGTACACTATTGGTTGCACACAAGTATGGCCAGTAACAGCAAGGATTTGCCCTTGACAGTAAACTTAGACTTTTTGAACAAAATTGAAACGTAACCACCAGGAACATTGCAGGTCAAGTTCTTGCTTTCGTTACGTATTTCGCGTCGTATCCTAGCCAGGTTGGTGGCCAGCAAAAACAAACTCCCGACAGAATTTGTTACATGGCACTACAAGCACTTAGAAAAGAAAGCGATGTGGAAAGGATGAAGAAATTGAAACGGCTTCGAAAGACTGTATGATATCGGTTCGTGAGCACATCCAAACAATTACAAGCCCGCTTCTGAAAAAAGGACAGAAAACTTCGGGAAAACACGGAAAAACCTTTGCTGCCACAAAAGGATGTTTGGAAGATGGAAGGATAAATTATTATTATTATTATTATTATTATTATTATTATTATTATATCCACGTTAGCTAGATGTGGGGAACACCTCAGCTACTGTGCCGCAATACATAGAAAAAGGAGAGAAAAAAGGAATTCAACTGGGGCAAGCCGGCTGAGCTACCGGTAACGGATGGGCATGGTTCCGGTAAGCTACCAGTCGGCTACTATGTATCAAAAAATTTACTATGCAAAGTTATTTAAGGTTAAATAATGAGATCGTGGTTGGAGGGGGAGGCTAAGAGGGATGGGGTGGGACAAAGAAACTCACAGCACGAAAGCCACTGAGGTCGGCTCCTAGCCATGTCAGCAAGTGTGTCCAACCAAACATGTTCATCGTCTTTCGGACCCCAACCGGGGAGCCGAGACGCTCCAAACGAGGCCAGCTCAGAAGTGAGGGCCTTCATTCCTCTGGGCCAAGTCATCGCTTGGCCACCCCTCCTCTTCTTCCATCCACACTCCCGGCGCGCAAACAACGCACGTCGCGGGAGTCGGTGGGTTGGCATGCGTAACACGTGGCCGAGCCATCGGAGCCTGGTGCGTGAAATAACTGCTCAGCGGTTCATTTCCTCTTCCTGTGTCGTAAACAAGGCGTCGAACACGCTCGTTGCTCATGCGGTGTTCCCACCAGTTATGACCTAAGTTACGAAGGCACCGGTGGTCGAACGTAACTAGCCTCTTCAGGTCCGCTGCTTTAAGCGGCCAGGTTTCACAACCGTACAGTAGGGTCGAATGTACTGCTGCATTGTACACTCTACCCTTCAGGGCAAGAGTGATGTCGGGCCGGCGCCATAAGTGGCGAAGGTTAGCAAAAGCGCCCCGAGCTTTTGCAATACGGTTCGTGATCTCACCTTCAATCCCACTGGCGCTGGTACAACTTCCCAGGTAGTTGAATTTTTGAACGACTTCTAGCTGATCCCCACCAACTGTCAGCGTAGGAGGCGGTCCAGACCAATGTTGGAGGAACGCTTTGCACTTCGACGGTGCGAAGCAAAGCCCGAAGTGACGGACAGCTAGTGCTAATCTGTTCAATGCCGCTTGGCACATTTGTGAGCTGTCACAGATTAGGGCAATATCATAAGCATACTCTAAGCCAAGAAGTTGTTCTCCTGCGAGCAGATCCCACCTTCTAAGTCGTGTCCTGTAAACGCGATTTCCATGACTTCGTCAACAGCGGAGTTGAAGAGGAAAGGTGACAGTGGGCACCATTGTCTCACGCCGCTGGAGATATTAAAGGGCGACGACAACTTGCCGTAAGCCCTCACTCTGCCCGAGCTACGCGCATATAATGCTCGGATAATATTCACATATTTCTCGGGCACATCTCTCCTGAGTAGAAAGTCCCAAAGTGCATGTCTATCCACAGAATCGAATGCACCTTTAATATAGAGGAACACGACAACGGTGGGCCGCCAATATATGTGACGGTGCTCCAACAACTGACGCAAGGTGAAGATATGGTCAATGCAGCCACGACCTCGATGAAATCCAGCTTGCTCTTCACGAATCTGGCTTTCGCGAGTGTCAGTCAGTCTGTGAAGGATGACAGAGGTAAGCAATTTGGAGGCGATGGAGATCAGACTGATTCCTCTATGGCTGCTGCATTCCGATCGTGAGCCTCCTTTTAAAATTGGGACTATGACGGAGCGGTTCCAATCAGTTGGGACAGTTTCCTGCTCCCACAGTTTGACTAGTAACTCGTGTAAATCATCCATAAGAGCAGGTCCCCCAAATTTGGAGAGGGCTGGAGGAAGATCATCTGGTCCGGCGCCTTTATTTATCTTCAACAGTCCGATCTCACGTTCGACTTCTGAGCGAGAGGGTGAAACAAAGGGACAGCCCAGGGAGCATGGCGGACAGTGGCCGGCGAGAAATCTGACCATTCCGACCGATTAAATTGCCTTTCAAACTGCTCAGCCCAGCGCTCTAAGCGTTTTGATAAGTTGTGGATAAGCTGTCCACTCTCGTCACGTATAGTTTCACTAACACCAGGTCTCCTGCTGCCCGTTTCCCGTATCAGACGGAATAACTTACGATGGTTACCAAGGGCAGCGGCCATTTACATCTCCGTTGCACGATTAGACCACCAGGATTCGCGGTCTCTCTTCAGGCTAGCATGGAGTTTTTACCGGAACTCTTTGCGAGTTTCATTGTGTTCTCTTCAAGCCGGAATATGCCGGCGAGCATCTATAAGTTTCAGAGACTGTGAAGAGACCCAATATCCATGTTGGCGATTAGACACACCACATGAGGATTTTCCTGCTGCTAGTAAGGTCTGGTGAATATGAGACCAGTGAGCTTCAATTGCATCCAGTGAACGTTTATCCAACTCGCATGACAGCGTACTTTGATAGGCATTGAGAACAGCTGGCTGGTGTCAATGCGCTCACAATGTCGTTGTGGGCGTCCGCCAAAACGCATCCGAATGTCAGCACACACAAGTGCATGGTCGGTGTCCACACCTGTGCTCCAAATCGAGCGGCAGTTCTCGACGCAGCCTCTCCAGCGGTAAGTTACCGCAATGTGATCGATTTGCGTCCATAGCTAGTTCGAGGCTGATGGGCACCAAGTCACCCTCCGGCGGGTACTGTGTCTGAAATTAGTGCTCGCAAGAAATAAGCGAGCATCCTCACACAAATGAAGTAACCGCTCACCGTTATCATTACGGGAGCCTATACCGTGTTGGCCGCCCAGATGCAGCTCATCTGTGAATAATTTTCCAACTTGAGCGTTCAGATCCCCAGCCAGTACTACAGTGTCCGAGCTTCTTCTGTGGCTAAGGAGTTCGTTCAGTTGACGATAGAAGTCGTCTTTTACCGAGTCATCGCTACAGTTTGTCGGTGCATATGCAGCGATAACGAATAGATACCTGTTAGCCCACGCGACTTCGAATATTTGAACGAGCCAACCAATCGGGCCGCACACATCCGGCTACTGATTGGAATCCAATCAACCAGAGTAGCTTCAGCCCGGGGACTCAGGGCAATACCAACACCGGCTTGGCCGGTGCTCGAAGCTGCATCGTCACCGGTTAGGCGCGATGAAAAAGTGCTGCTAGTGTCACCTGAAGGGAATCGTAGAGTGATCACAGAGCTCGAGTCTTGCAGGCGGGTCTCCGATAAGCAGCAGATATCGATCGTGAGGGTCTCTAATGTTCGGGCAAGTGCTGCCTGTTGACCGATCTGAAGCAGTGTGCGAACATTGAGACATGCCAATCTGAAGGAGAATCGAGGGCTCCAAATGGAAGCCGATGAACTGGAATGAGCCGCTTGGTTGGATATGGGCCTGTTGACAGGGCAGGAATGACGCACCGCCTTCACATGTGAGTTGAAACTAAAAGACAAGCGGCTATTGAAGCAAGGTGGGGAAGGGCCGAGGATTGGGGGGTTGAAAACAGGGGGGATAAAAGTGAAGCTGGAGCGGTACGATAAGGGTGAAAAAGCGCAAGAGGGGGAATAAGAAGACGGGAAGGCTTGAGCAGTGGCATCCAAACCCCTATCCACCCTGCTCGATGCAGCAGATAGGGCACCGTTGATTATCCTCTGCGGTGACCAGAGCATCAGAAATTTGTTTGAGGTAAGATTCATGGTATTGCGTGGGCAGGATACTGTCAGGTTGCCCAGGCCTAGACAGCAGAACGATTAAGGTTCTCCATCAAAGCCTTTGGTTAAAAAACCTGACCGCAAGGCAGCGGGTTTGGCACTAGGCTACAAGGAGTCCGTTTTAAGGAATAAGGAACCACCCTCATTCCAACCCCCAACCTGGAGGACCAGGAGGCTGGGATTGTCTGGCCTCTAACCATTGACCAATGTGGTATAAGTGGCTCTGAAGGTGCAAAAATGCACCACCCAGTATAGCTCAATGGATCACAGAGGCACACAAACCATCGCACTACGGTAAGGTCCAGCCTCATTGCGATGGGGAAGAATAAAACCCAATTGTGTTTAAACGTGCGCATGGCGAAAAGAGTTCCGCAGACAGAGACTGTGAAAAATGGCTGAGCGATCGACTTCCTGAACTTTTAAATGCATTTAATGATGACAACATGTAAAATGCAGACCAAACTGGCCTTTTTATCGAAGACTCCGGAGGGATCTCTGTCCTTTTATGACGACACGCTCAGCGGACGGAAAAAGGCCATGGATAGGAGCACTCTCCTGTGCTGCGCGAATATGTCAGGCATGAATACAAGATTACTAGTTTTGACTGGAACCATTAGGAAACCACGACGATTTGATAGCGTGGACGTGGACACACTTCTCCTAACTTACAGAGCTAACACAATTGCGTGGCTGATGAAAGAAATTTTCACCGAGTGATCCTCGAATGTGACAAGGAGTTAGGCCAAAGTGGCTAAAAGGTTAAGTTGCTCTTGGATAATTGCACAGCGCATCCACAGGTAGTGGGACACAAAAACATTTAAATGGAATTTTAGCCGGCGAACACGACCAGCCTTCTTCAACCCATAGACAATGGTGTGAGTATGAACCCGAAAATCCGTTACAGGAAGGAAATTGTGGATCGATTTCTTTATTACATCGAAGACAACGTGTAATCTAGCACATCGTTGGCGGTGGATGTCAGCGTCAAGATTTTTGTGGAAGATGCAAGTCTGTTCGTTTCAAAAACTTGGAGACCGGTTATCGTGCAGCAATAAAAGCTTGCTTTCGGCATGCTGGCTTCAGTCGACTGGCATCCGATGCACTTCCTGATGACGCCGTCATCGCTGAGGACGAGATCAGCGCTTGCACAATCCCAGTCATCAATGCAGAACAGTTCGTCACCTTTGAAAACGATGTGGAATGTACCTCAGATCTCACAACTGTTGAAGATGAAATCGGCAGTAACATTTTACAGAACCGGCTTGAACAGGAAGAAGACAGCGACTCAGAAGATGGCATGCCGGATGCCTCCGTGAGTAACAGCAATTAGAGTGTGTCGTATTCAAGAACAAAGAACTTTGTGAACAGTCTGTATATCTACGAACTTCTGCATGGGCTAGGCAGCGATTTATTGTCCAAATTGGACTTCATCAGTGCCAAAGTGGCTGGAGTAGCAGCTCAAAATAATGTCCAAATGACATTGGATTGTTTTCTCATCAAACACATACAGTAGCGCCAGTTTCTATAGCTATCCAGATAAGATGCCTTTTGTTATAATTTTTAAATTATAGGTCATGCCCTTCTGAATAAACGTCTTTTGCAGGTTTTACTTACAAGTACGTATTTTATCCTTCTTAACAGGTCCCAATTCAGGTGATATACTGTACAATAATCCAATGGTTGTTTCCCTTTTGGAAAAAATGACAATATCGATCAATTGCCAACCGCCTTATTGTCCGCTTTTGTAATATCCCGATGGTAGGCAATAAAGCGGGTTCGACTGCACACGGAAGCTTTTGACGGAAGCCATGTTGCACTGGGGCTAGTAAGCTGTGGTTTTCCAGATACTGCATCAGCGCACCTGCAATGAATGATTCCTTAACTTTGGAAAGCATACGATGAAGCGTTATTGGACAGTAATTGGTAGGGTTAGTGTGGCTATCTTCCGTATAAATAGGAGTGCTTACCCCTTGTTTCCATACCGGTCGAATTTGGTTCTCCTTAACCTTGTCGATAGAAAACGGCCAGTGTTTCTCCTAGATCACTAGCTACTGCCTACATAGTCTTCGGTCGGATGTTATGGACTCCAGGAGCACCGTAATTATGCCGGGATACCAACATCTTCAACACAGCTTCTGCGTTAAAGGTGCTGCTGCATAAACCCGACTGTGGAGTAATATATATGAGCGGAATATTTGGGCTGGTTACCTGCTGAAAAATTTGGGAGTGATTAAGCCGTAGGAGATCCGGATTCGTGCATACAGCCGTGACCAGTGCTAGAATTCATCGCTTCCTCTTACGAAGGCCATTAACGTGCTTGTGTGTACGTTTACGGTTCTTGCAGAATCGCCTCATTAAATCCTGCTGTTGCGTAACCATGTCCACACGGATCAGTTTCACACAAAAATTATGGTGTGCTACGTGTACAGTCCAGGTGTTGGCATTCGGGCAGTCCCTGTGAGCTCGCCCCTTCAAATCCCTAAGTGACATACATTCGAGTGTTCTAATCTTCAGAAATGACATGTTTTTTTATTTTCCAGTGCAAGGAATTCTGTTCCGATGCGTGCGTCAGTAGTGTGCTAAACGTTTTTGTGTATGTTTCCCAGGTGACATCTGGGCGACATTCGATTAGGGAGGTCCAAGATGTATCCTTAATAAGTGTGGATTGAATGTTGTAGTGCGTGACAGTATACATTTCATCCTCCTCCTTCTCAGTATATTCCACATATCATACATAGGCAAACAGTAAAATAAGACGGTCACTGCGACTCAGTGGTGCGCTTGTAACTATGCAGTCGACCGTGACTTCTGTGTTAGTGAGCACAAAATCAAATATCGAGGTCCTGGTAGCCTTTCGAAATATGGTGGGAGAGGTCACGTGGTTGTACCGAGGGTAGCTGGAAATTAGCTCTTGCTGACAGGCAACACCGGTGGCTGGCGTTACCCATCTAATGCACATTAATCTCCAGTGATAAGAATGTGGCTGTATGACTTGTTCAAAGCAACCTGAAAAACGTGGTTCAGCTTGAACTCCATTTCCGACGTTGTGTTTAGTGGGTGCTAAATTACGGCTAGTAGACTTGTGTCCCTGTTCCGCAACCACAGCGGGTACCAAAGCGAATCGGGGGTAAGGATTTCCGGGTGATCGATAGCTTCACACCGGAGGATTGCAGTATAATAAAGAAATACACTTCCACCCCTTTTCGGTTCTGTTGTTCCGAAGCAGCGACATACCGGGTAAATTGATCACAGATTCCGTTATCTCAAGGTTCAACCAGGTCTGTGTAATGATGACCAGGTTCCGCGGTTGTGAGGCATGGAGTTCTCTAAGTTCAGCCTACTTACTAATAAAGTCTTGGGCGTTAGTGCATAAACAGGATAGTGTTTTGGTTCTTAGGAGTGCGTTGAACGATGACAAATTCCTGTTTATTTTTAGCCAAAATCGGTCTTTAATAGGTTGTTTGGTTGTTCGTTGGTTTATGAATTTCAGTTCAGCTGCATGGCCCTGCAGAATGTCCCAGATAAGAATGTTCACTCTCGTTACGCTCTGTCGTGTTCTGTGCCGGGGGTGCTGTTGTGTCGGTCTCTGCGCAGGACTGTGAAGACAAGGAAGTTACGGCGGTTGCAAAATCCATCGAATTGCTGACCACTCGTGTTCGTGTGCCTGCTGCCTTTAACCGGATCTCGGTTGGCAACCTGGTACGAAACTTCGACCAGTTTGTCAATGAAACTTGCATTATTCTCTCAGAGTGTAACACCATTTTCATCAATCTTGGATTGTATCCCTTGTACTTAAGTGAGGAATGAATGCTTAGCAAAGAGTTAGCAGTAACATTGTCCAGCTAGAGTGCTTCGCGGATGTAGCACCACTGCTTTCGTTCTCGTGTTTGCGCCCCTTGAACAGGAGAATTCGGAAGATCAGGAGTATGCGGAAGGTCAAGGGGAACGGGTAGTTTTGGGGTTTTCAGTCTTCGGGAAATCACGGCTGGTACGGGTGCCTGTGTGATAGCATCAGGATGGGTTAGAAGTGGTTCGTCAAAGAAAGCCAATTGGAGTCGATCGATGAACACCGTTGTTCCGTGACCATTCTGGTCTGGAGTGGAGTGCTTCGGAGTCCATCGCGGTACTCTGAAAGGACAAGTGTAGGGAGGTTGGAAGGAGCACCGCACTGCGTCGGTGCGAAAGAAAATGTGAGTACAGTTAGGGAGTCGGTTGCGCACTTGCACATCACTCGTCTGCTCACGGGGTGGAGTCGGGCGTAGTGCACGCATGCGGTGAGCTAGGGAGGACGCAAAGTTAGGCGGAGGCATACCTGACGATACGGGAGATGAAACGAATTCCTCTGGCGACTTTAGCCTTACGCCGTAAACCAGCTGTGTTGTTGAGCATTGCAAGTCAGCTTTAATACTGCTGCGAATACCTAAGAAGGCAAGAGAAACGTTTTCGCTCCAGCTAGCTTCTGAGGAGGTGCAGAGCGAGGCATTTAGCCGTCTATGGAAGTGTTCAGCTAGCTCGTTGGCAGCGGGATGTTACACTGTTGTATGAATACGACGGCAGCCTAAGGTGCAGAACGGATCGAGTTATGAAGATGCGAAAGGCGTTCCACGGTCGGTTTTAATATTGCATAGACATCCGTAGTGCGAGACCCATAGATTTAAGAAGGCCCGGATAACAGTCTCGGCTGTGTAGTATGTCATGGAAATGGTTTCTGAGCATCTTCGGAAGCGGTCGGCACATGTAAGAATGTATACGAATTCGCATGAAGAAGACAAGGGACCAAATTTGGAGCGCTGGCTTTGAAGGCAGGCTTGGATCCAGGCACGGACATCTTTATTTACGCGTGGACAAACGAAACGCTCGGTGACCGGTGCAAAGGATATTAGACTGTGATAGCGCATGGAGAGAGTCGGAGCTAATGCTTTTGCAGGAGACAGGTACGAAGGGGTCTAAGACAACCTGTGGAAATGTCTTAGAGGATGATTCGTTCGGTGGTTTGGCGAGAAACATATTGCACATGCAGCGAAGTGGACTGCAGGGTGCATTGTATGCCTTGATCGTGAGTCTGAGCCGATGCCATGGCGGCAAGGTCGGCGATAGGAAAAGACTGGACAGTGAGGTTGACGCGTGAGAGTGCGTCGGCGTCGGGGTTCTGAACACCTACGACATGACGTATGTCAGCAGTGATCTGCTTGACAAATCCAGATGACGGGTTGCCCGTGGTGAGTGTTTGTCAGACACTGACTTGAAAGAGAAGACGAGGGGTTTGTGATCAGTGTAGGTCATGAAAGCGCGAACTTCGGGTGTATGCCGGAAGTTCCCAATGGCAGGGTAGGTAGTAAACGGTTTTCTGCTCAAAGTGCTCTAGCGGGATTCCGCTGGCTGCAGGAGATTGGAAAAGAACCCAAAGGGTTGCCATTGCCCAACAACGTGTTATTGGAGAACAACTCCTACAGCGACGTCGGAGGCATCAGTCGTGATAGAGTGAGGTACAGTCGATTCGGAATGAGCAAGGACAGCTATGTTGCAGATAGCATCGTTGAGTTCGGTAAAGACTGTCTAGGCTATGTCCGGGAATGCGTACATACGTTCATTTTTACTGAGGAGGTCAGTCAAGTGTTGCATGCGCTGAACCAAATGAGGAATGAATCGTCGATAATATTTGACCAAACCACAAAATTGACGGAGGTGCTTGAGCGAAGTCGGAGCTGGGAAGTCCTTAATTTCCTGGAGCTTATCAGGAAGAACTTCGCTTCTCGAAGATGAAAAGATGTGGCCTAGGAATTCTACCGTTGACTTGTCGAGTTCACACTTAGTCTGGTTTATTATGACCGTGTTGTGTCAATCGCTGGGAGGGAGAACGGTGATCGTCGAGGTGCTCTTCTTCCGCTGAACTGGCTATTAGGATGTCATCGAGGTAGGAATAGGCGAAGGCTAGTCCATGGGTGACATCGTGGACGAAGCGGTGGAACGTTTGTGCGGCGTTGCGCAGTTTGAAAAGCATGCTTATAAAATCAAACAATCCGAAAAGTGTGATGGCAGCTGTTGTAGGAATGTTCTTTTATATTAAAATTATCTGGCAATAGGCACGAACCAGATCGATCATACTGAAGATCGTCTTACCTGTGAGGCATGCGGTGATGTCGTGCATTTGGATGGAATACTTTTCTGGGACGGTCAATGTATTGAGTGCGTGGTAGTCTCCACAAGATTTCCAGTCACAATATTTCTTAGGAGCAATCTGCGGTGGAGAGAACCAAGAACCGTCGGAAGTGTGGCTTATCTCGAGTTCAAGCATGTGCTCAAACTCTATTATAGCTAGCTTAATTTTCTCGGCTGATAGTGGATGTGGACGGCATGAGACGGGTGGGTCATTCGTCCTTATGTGGTGCTTGACTTGAGATGCCACGGGGAGAGCTTGGGCTCACTGGATGAACGGACCTGGAGTAGTGGTCGAAGAAGCTGGCGTAGTCTGGCGATGTTTGGTGGATCGCGTAGACTGTGATGGTAGATGAGACGTCAGCGTTGATGTCACGTACACTGTTTCGTTGTAATGTTGATAATCAACTGGTGTTCCACGTCGACCAAGAGGTCGAAATGCCTGAGAATTTCAATGCCGATGAGGGCGAAGGGAACCGCAGCAACAAAGAATAGCAGGTGGGACATGCAGCGAAGACCTAGGTCCAGGGTAAGCGACTGAAGACCGTAGGTGGCTATCGGCTTGCTGTTGGCTGAACTTAGGTTTTTCGACAGAGAAGCACTTGACCCACCTGGAATAGAGGGGGAGATGCCCAGGTATCAACTAAGAACGGATTTCCGGAATCCTGGGGCACAAAGGTAGATGCGATGGCCTTGTTTTGCCCACATCGTTCGTGGCCATTACATGCCAGCGTGGGGGATCATCTGTAGCGGAGAAGCTGCATGGCTGTACGCACTTACGGACTTTAGTACCGAAACGCAATTGGTAAACTGAGGTGTCAGGTTTTGTGCGATGGGGTGATGATGTAGAGGAGCTGTGGTGCTTACGGATTAAAGTGACCTTCTCGATCTGGTGCTGAAGCGACGCTATCTGCGATGATAAGACCTCCGTTGCTTACAGCTTGCTAGTGGTGGGTGTTGCTGAGGCTGCCCCAGCGCTGTGCTGCGTGAGCGCACTGGGTTCAGACTCTGGCTGCTGCCATACGCTGACTTGGTCTGCCAGATCTGCAACTGCTGTGAGTGGAAGGTCACTTGCTATTTCAAGGATGGCGTGAGTGCTTTCAGGAAGGCGTTGCATCCACAGTTCGCGGAGAATCCTTACCTCCGTTTTGGACTTGCCAACGAAGGTCGCATTTCTCGCAACAAGGCTGATGGCATCCTATCTCTTAGTTGCAGATCATTAAGTAGTTGCTGCCGACTATTCTTGTTAGAAGGCACGCTCCGCTAAATAATTTCCTGTCTAAGATTCCCGTATTTCATTGCAACAGGGGTCAAAATATTATTCCTCTAAGTCTCGGGAACATACTAGGAGGAAGCGTAGATACATAGGGAAGTCAGAAGCTACCTTACGATTTTAAAATGTAGAGAATAAATACCATAACCCTAAGGATGGATTACTTTCCCCCAAAGGTGGAGGGTCGAGTTCTGGCTGATATGTTTATGGACAACTTGGAGCACACAAAACTACGTCTTTACATACAAATGTGCAACGGTACAGTAGACACCCTGACGACACCTTCGTTGTAGGTGATGACGCTCAACATGCAGAACGCTTACTTGAAGTTCTAAATAAATTCCACCCTGTGATCAAATTCACGATGGAAGGCAAGGTGGAAAATACCTTCCATTTCCTAGATGTACACATATGTGTATCGTAATCCTACTTGGACAGGACAATAGTTGAAATTCAACCGTTTCTGTCCTATAAACTACAAACGAGAATTAGTCCTCACTGCCCATGCAAGAGCTCACAAAATACGTGCTGGTGATAAAATCGACAGTGAAAAATCGCGTCATCAGCACTACAGGAAAATGGATACTGATGCTTGATAAAGACACCGGGGTTGTTATCCTAAATATGTCCGAGTACTTACGTACGGGTGAGTGACACTAAGGTGACACGTATCCTCGCGGCTCTCGCCTTTTTGTGGACCATTCATCACCATTTCACTGCATATCACCTAGCGTGCATTCATTCTACTCGGAATCAGCTTCTCTACACGGTGGATCCATTCCACCCGGATTATTCCCATTGCTTCAACCTCTAGCTTGTGTCTGTGTTTTTCGCGGAGTTTGCCGGGGAATTCACACGCAAAACCTCGCCAGTCGCAGCTTTTCGCGGATTTTTTTTTACAACCCTTCGGATTTTTACATCATTCGATAGAGAAATCTTTCCGCTTGCTAACAATCCTTCAGTCGCTTCACAGCACCACGGTGCATGACAGTTACAGAAGAAATTCATTTTTAACTTGCGCACTCAAGCGCCCAGCAAACTTCACGATCGCCATCACATCTCGGCCAGATCAATTCACTCACTCAGACGAACCAAGCAAGTCCTACACGGCCTATTCAAACGTGACTGCAGGATGCACAGGCCCATCACGCGTAAGTCGATCAACGTGTCCTCCGACCACAAGCGGACAAGACGGCGAAGCACACCTACCACGCACGACACCAAACTAGCCCGTGAACCGCTGCAACCGACCAGGACCAATGTAACACGGAGAGAAGTTACAAGTGGAGCTGAGTCACATGCCCAGACAGTGGAATCGGGCCAGCATTGCGCGTTGTGTTCCGTTAATCATAGTCCGATTACTGAGGCTAACAAGCACAACCATCTGTCCGAGTCTGTTTCGTTCTGTCTTAACTGCACAACGGTTCCCATAGTAAAATGCGTAATTGCTTTGTCGAAAGATTACGACCGTCGGATTGCAGAAGTAGAATTACGTCTAAATGAAAGAATTATTTCCTTAGAGGCTATTATAGCAAGGTTTGTATCTCCACCATCTCCCGTACTCACCGCCACTAAACCGAAGAAAAGAGCCAGACGTTCTCGCGAAATCACAGCGGCGAATATCTTGGGAACCCCGAACCAATCAGGCATCACGTACGAACAAAACACCCTCAGTTCCTCAGCCATTCCGCCCTTATCCAAAGCCTCAGTAAGAACCAGACTTCCGACTGACCAACAAAGTCTGAGTATCTCTAAAGGCCAATCAACTTACGCAGCGACTATTGCTAGAGACACTGTAAACAAGACTTTAAGCACAATATCTGCGACATGTGTAAAAGACCAAGCACGAAATTCAGAGACTTGTTTTAGTCCATCCATCACGACGTCTCCAACATTACCGAACACCAGGAGGAACTACGGTGCTCTAACACTCATATGCACCAACGTTCCTGAATCCAAAGCAAATTCTCTGAGAGGTAAGCAACAGGACGATCTGAACCAGTGGAATCTCATTTGCGATCGCATAGGTGCTAGGGTCAAGCCGACTAACATCACGCGTGTGACGAGACATCCAAACTCCGTTCACTATGGTGAGCCCAGAATTCTGCGGATAACACTGGCATCCATTGACGATGTAGAGGTGGTGCTCTTATCGGCATATCACTTCCGAGGTGAAGACAGTATGATCCGCATCTTTCCGGATGTTCCATGGAGCGAACGTCAGCGAGAAAAAAACAATTTAGACGATCGCAACACGGCCAGCTGGCGAAAAACCATTTTAGTTCATGGTGTGCCCGAGCTACCAACAGCTAGGGACGAGGAGGCTCATGCTCACGATCTGGAAGAATGGCGGTACATCCGTGAAACTCTATCTGCAGGCGACGTCATCCTTCAGTCGATTTCTAGACTGCCCGTTTCACCTCATTACAAAGGTAATGGTCCAAGGATACTGAAACTTGTGGTTCAGTCCCAGCAGATGGTGGCTAACTTAATGCGTAACTGGCATAAAATGCACAATGCACTGCCATCAGAACTACGATTTAAGGTACCATTTATTGAATCGAAGCCACCGGAGGATGTGACACCATCTGTGGCTCAATGTGATAAAATAAACGGAGCCGAAGACACTGCATTAAGATTATCAACCACTGAAAACGACGCTATTGAAGAGCGTTCTGCGTGTGCAGGAACGACGTTAGGTGGGCTGCAGGCCCGTGCGAAATGTTCATCGATGAACTGCGCAAAAAACGATCAGGTGCCGGCCTTTCATCGGCCGGCTTAAATCCAACTTCGTGTAATCCTCCACAAGCTCTTTTGGTGCTCAAGCAGCTGTCCTGTATGTACACTAATGCTCAAAGTTTACTTAACAAACTACCCGAACTGCGACTACGTCAAAGGTCCAAATCGTGCGACCTCGTCGCTATAACGGAGACGTGGTTGCGCCCGGATATCACAGACACGGAGGTCGAGCTACCAGGCATGTCCGTCGTTCGGCGCGATCGATCCAGTAAAGGGGGCGGGGTGGCTCTGTACTACCGCAGTGACCTCCAATGTGAGCCCATAGAAGACGTGTACAGTAACGTGCAGGATACTCTTTGGTGTCGGCTGCGTTTAACAGGCAACGACGTCTGTCTGGTGGCGGTCGTTTATCGAGCTCCATCCTCTACACCCGAGATGGACTTCAATCTCGCGTCTGCGCTGAGGCTTGTGATCAGCAGGAGATACAGCCATATTCTTATCGCTGGTGACTTCAATATCCACGCTCTGGATGTCCAAGCAACACCTACGGAACAGTTCAAAGCGGATCTACAAGACCTTGTCTCCAGTTTTCCGCTTTATGGCCATATCGACAATCCCACCAGATTCAGAGCAGCAGAAAGTCCGTCTATCCTGGACCGGATATTTACCAACGAAGAACTCATGGTCGAGAAAGTAATCATCGACGCTCCTTTGGGTTGCAGCGATCATGCAGTTTTACTATTCGATTATATATGCTACGCAGAATACCCTGCGGATACTACACGGGAAAGCCGAGTTATCATACGGTACGATGAGCTGGCTCGACTTGCAGAGACAGCCAACTGGAACTTTCTGACAGACGAAGTACCGACAATCGCATGGCCACATTTCGTCAACCAATTTAGCACTCTCGTCGAAGAGGCATCCGAAACTAAGGTTGTCCACTCGAAGAAGACTGTTTCATTTGTGCGAAGTAGGACACGGAAATGTATGGCAGTGAGGAACTCGGCCTGGCTGATCTATAAGGAACACCCGAGCACGGAGAGCTGGACGGCCTATGCAATTCAACGTAATCATTGCACTCAACTCGTTCGTGAGGATAAACTGACATACCAGCAGCACCTGACGGAGCGCATGGTTTCGAATCATAAGCTGCTCTACCAACATGTAAACAACCTGCGCAAGGTAAAACGGGGAATCCCTCCTCTCCAAACGCCAGATGGCATGACGCTGACTACGGAGGATGCGACGAACGCCTTGCGGCTGCAATATGCTTCGAACTTTCAATGCATTCCTTGGTCATCTGTTCCTTTGTCAGCAGCTGTTTTACAACCAAAACTTACGCACATAACTTTCACGGCGGGGATGGTATTAAAGAAGTTGTTGTGTATGGATAAGCACAACTCTCCTGGAATCGACAACATTCACCCTAAGTCCCTTGCGGTAATGGGAGAAAGTTTAGCGGAGCCTCTGGTACGATTCTTCCAACGCTGCTTCGATCAGATGTATGTACCCGAGATGTGGAAATGTGGGATCATAACCCCAATTCACAAGGGCGGTAGCCGTTCTGATCCAGCCAACTACCGTCCTGTAACCCTTCTCCCGGTCCTGTCGAAGGTTATGGAAGCTATTGTTGCTGACGTACTAACAGCCTATCTAGAAGAGTCTGCCTTCCTTGCACATGAACAGCATGGTTTTCGAATAATGCAGTAAGAAGACGAACACTGGCAGATGTCAACATTTCGTATTGTCTCTTCAGTGCCAACACAATAACATGAAAATATATAAGACGACAGATAGGGTGAGACCGGAACAAGTTAGAACAGGGTAGAGGGGCAGGCGTGACACCCCTACGCCCAGGGCAGCCGTAGGCTTACGAACAGCTGTTTCTGCACACATAGTGCGGGTTTGATACGGCTGATCGCGACTGCCTCTGCAAAACGTAGCAAACGGGTGTTAGTATGTCTTAACACGATTGTAAACATTGTGGCCGGATCAAACTGGTGACAGGTGGCCAGTAAATGCCTACCTATGGATGAAGCAGGTGGTTTACGTGAACAGATGGTATGAGCAACCGAGGACTGGGTGATTTGACGCTGCAACCATTTAGGTACATGTTCCCTTATTCTGGAATTCAACGATCGATTGGTACGGCCAATGTAGTGTATACCACAACTACAAGTAAATTGGTAAATGCAATGTGAGTTGGCGCCAATAGGTTGTCTTTCCGTCATTGGGGTAACAGGCATTCGATTCGTCCGGTTGATAAGGACAGTTTCGGCAGCATAATAAGTCCTCTGGACTGCGGAAATTATGCGCTTCGTTGTCCTCATATTAGCGAAATCTCCCTTAAAAGGTAACTCGATGTAGATCTTCTTTTTAGCCACTGTCGATACCTTCTGTCCCGGCACCCTCGCCTGACTATGTTTGTCGATGAACCTACTTGGATAGCCATTTTTCAACAACGTATCCTTGAGCGAGTTTATCTCATCATCTAAACTGTCGGTAGTGCATATTTTCCTTGCACGGTTTCCTTGCATGGTTTTCGACGGAATCGATCGTGCACCACAAATCTGCTGCTAGCAAGATCGAGTTGGACCAAATTAATTGACAGCGGTACAGGAGTGGACGTGGTCTACCTAGATTTCTCAAAGGCCTTCGATCGACTAGACCACGGAATCCTGATCTGCAAACTTCAGAGCTTCGGCATTGGTGATCCGCTCCTAGGATGGATCACAAACTTTCTTCTCCACCGGAGCTTAGAGGTAAAAGTGCGTGGGTCCCGGTCCCATCCAATCCAAGTCGAATGTGGTGTACCACAAGGATCGGTACTAGGGCCACGATTGTTTTTGATGTATATTGACGACATAGCGGCCCTCATTCTTTCCAACTGCCTACTCTATGCCGACGACATCAAGGTCTGGAGAGCGATCAATACACCAGACGACTCCGCAATACTTCAAGAGGATCTGGATAAGGTGTATGCGTGGTCAGTTCAGAACCAACTCCCATTCAACACAGAAAAATGCAGAGTATTACACTTACGTCACCAATCAGCATTTTTCTATAAACTGGGTGACCATGTGCTTCACACAACTGCTGAGGAAAAGGATTTAGGAGTCTTGATTCAGTCCGACCTTGGTTGTTCAGCCCAGGCAAAGAAAGCATCGAACGTGAGCATTTGAAATTTGGGCCTTCTCCGGCGCACATTTGGACGCTTCGATCCATCCGTTTTTCACCAACTTCTAGGTGCATACATACGACCACACGTGGAGTATGCAATACAAGTCTGGCAGCCGTGGCTGAGGAAAGACCTCTCTGATTTAGAGAAACCTCAACGACGCGCAACGAAGAACGTGAAAGATTTAGGCCAGTTACGCTACGAAGACAGACTGAGATCGCTCAGGATATTTAGTGGTCAATATCGAAGACTACGGGGAGATTTGATTTTGGCTTATCAGATTCTGACAGACCCCAATCATACCTGCCGCCACCTGCTGGAGCTCAGTAACAACAACAACCTGAGAGGCCATCATCTGAAGCTGGCAGTGCAGTACAGCCGTTTGGAATGTCGACGGAATTTCTTTTCCGTGCGTGTTTGCCAAGCCTGGAATGCTCTCCCAGAATCTGTAGTCAGTGCACCCAACCTGATCGAGTTCAAAAATCGAGTTGATAATGCCCTCACTTCATTGCACTATCTCCCATAGTACAGTCTAGTTTTGAGAGATCCAAAATCCATACTTTAAAAATAATTTTCCCCCACGCAAATTTCAACAGTGGATGTATATTTGGACGCTTCAAACTCAAACACTTTGCGCCATGCGAATTTCAAGGGGCAGTGACTCTTTTAACCAAATACTCCATGCCTCATGATTCCCTCCAAGTTATAGTGGATTTTTATTTTGACACTTCAAACTCGGTGAGTCCACAAGCTTGTAGTGACTCGTTGTTAAACGATTTTACTGAATTGGTTTCCATTGAATTTTTCACACTTCTATGATTTTCGCACTGATCACCCTACGGGATTTGTCAAGCTTTAGCTTTTATACCCGCATAAATCCATTGTTCCATTGTAAGTTGGAGATAATTTTGTCTGGGAGCATGAAGTTCAGGACAGATAATAGTTTCGACATAGTCTGCTTAGTGGAAAAGCAGTTTTTTCGTATATTAAGAATCCTCAGGCTCCAAGGATTCAATTCTGACGACGAGTAGAATGCGTTGAAACCGGTGGCTACCCAAACTCCACAAATGTGCGGCTTCTCTAAAGTGCATAAAGCAGGAATGCCCATGCGACCAATCAGCTTCATGGTTAATGCACCGTACCACGCAATTACCAAATGACTGAATCACATGCAGGAGTTCATAAGAAAATTCATGGCAAAACACACTTTGCCAAACACTTTTGAACTAATTCTTTGTTTGAAATGTCTGCATTTGACCGGGAAGCAAATGTGCACTCTTGATGTTTAGTCTCATTTCACCAACATCTCTTTGAATGAGACTGTTGATTACTGATACGAGTATATGTCAACACGAAACGTCCGACTTCGACTTCCTACGGAATTATTGAGCATACGACATAGCGGAACTGCTGCTGCTCATCTCCACTAAACCAAGCGTGTTGGATTAAGACCCCGATGACAATGCAGTGCATGTCCCACTGTCTATACAACTTTACCTGTAGCTATGGAAACAGCTGCGCCGAGTGCACAGACTGGAGTCTAAGTGTCAGAATCAATGAACACACTCCAAATTGGTTATGCAGCCGAATGGGATTTGTGACGACGGAATCAGCTGACTCGGGAACCGAGGTAACTCAGCAGTCACTAGACACTTGGTGACTACTGATCTCCGAGCCAATCCTGATGA
This sequence comes from Dicrocoelium dendriticum, assembly GCA_944474145.2. Classification (NCBI taxonomy): domain Eukaryota; kingdom Metazoa; phylum Platyhelminthes; class Trematoda; order Plagiorchiida; family Dicrocoeliidae; genus Dicrocoelium; species Dicrocoelium dendriticum. The sequence continues at coordinate 81,902,497 of OX104063.1, forward strand.
GTCGCTCAGGGTCCTGATGCGCGATCAGCGGCACCAAATACCTAGGCTATTGGGGATAATCGTTATCGATAGCGAACGACCACTGCTGTGCAATTGGTGTGGGATTTTATAGCGAACAGGGGCGATAACCGCGTTGCCCAAATCTTGAGCCATGATTCATTACAGGAACAGCTCGGGATGTCACCTCAGGTGGTTCAATCACAGTGGGAATAGTCCAGGTGTTCTTTTGTGCGTCATGACATTGACGGATAAGCCCATAGTGTTGACAATGGGAGTCGGTTTGCACTTTTCAATCTGATCCACGCATCGATTGTTTCCAAACCTCTCTGAACTCATGACTACTCGATCGGTTCCAAGTATCTTCCAAGAATTTGAGACCACTGCTGTGCATTAAAAATGAGCTGACAGTGTCACTGAGTCTACCGTGGTAGCTCATGAGTTATTTTAAAAATCTACGGTCACCGTTTGCTTATGTTCCAATGTTGCATGTATTTGTGGTTGATAAGAATGCAGGAGATGAAGGCATCACCTCACATTCTACGTATTCTGATTATTGTTTGCAATTACATAGAGAAACGCTTGTTTAAAACACTTGTATCGTAAATTTGCCAACAACAACAAAACTACTAGATAAGCATATTAGCACCATTCGGAAAGTGAAGTATGGTATTCTTCCGCTAAACACGACACTTGGAATGACACATAGCGTTGAAGAAGTAAACAATGTTCCACGGATGCAGTATTCCTAGACCTTCCACCGAAGCGTCCATCATTGTGACATACCTACATTCATTGCAACAGTTTCAACAACTAGTAACATTACTTTTATTGCCATAACTGTGTTGAAGAAACTGCTCTCACTGTGCATCTACAGTTCCCCAGGAATCGATGACATCCGACTGAGGGCACTGGACGTAGCAGCAACAACGCTGACCATTATCGCATTTCTTCCGAACGTGCTTGGAGGAGTAAACTTTGGCTATCATGTGGAAACAAGGCTTGACCGCGCCATTTTTCAAAAGTGGCAATCGTTATGAACCCGGAAACTATCGCCCAGTGTGCCTCATCCCTGTACTCTCAAAGGTGATGGAGACAATCTTCGCTGTCTTTAGTCGACCATCTAGAAAGCTACAACATCATAGCACCGGGGCAGCACGGTTTCCGCCAACAACGTGCATGCACACCCAACCTAGTGCTTGCACTCAGTACCTGCACGGTAGTGACCGAGAAATGTAGAGGGACCGAAGTTATTTAACTCGACTTCTCCAAAACTTTCGACCGACTGGACCACCGCATTCTGATTCACAGGCTCAAAAGCTATGGAGTTGGGGATGCTGCCCTTACGTAGATCATGAGTTTCCTGCAGAATCGGTAACTGTAAGAGTTTAAAGTGCACTATGGGATCTGATTCACGTCGAATGTGGCGTTCTACAAGGATCAGTTCTGAAACTGGGTGTATTTTCCATGTTTATTGGCGAGCATACGTCTTTGATTGACTCGGGTTTCCTGTTGTTCGCTGACGATGTTAAGATGTGGCGGGCAATCGCCGACCAAGGAGATCACACTTCACTTCAGGGAGACCTGGACAGAGCGTATGAGTTGGAACTCCGAAATCTATTCCAGTATAATTCGTTCAAGTGTAAGCTGATGCACATTCGTCACCAGCCGAACATCATATCCAGGCTTGGAGACCATGTCCTTCATGCAGTCACCGAGCAGCGCCATCTCGGTATATTAATACAGGCTGATCTGAACTGCTCAGAGTAATCAGAGAAGGCATCAAAGACTGGACAAACACGTTGGCTTACTGCGGAGGGCATTCAAGCGTTTTAATACGTCTGTTTGTTCACAGTTGCTTAACACACACTTGTGGCCTCCTGTGGACTATGCAATCCAGGCCTGGCAGACTTGGAACAAACAAGACTTCGCAGCACTCGAGGATCCACAGCGAAGAGCTCCAAAACACGTCAAAGGGTTGTTTCATCTTCCATATCAACTTCGGCTCAGGAGTCTAAGATGTTACAGCGGCCTGTATCGGCGTCTGCGTGGTGACCTAATAATGCCCAGCATATTGAGAGGAACCACAACCACGTTTGTCGCCACCTAACGCAACTCAGTCACACACGAATTTGAGGGGCCATCAGCTCAAGTTGGCCAAGCAATACAGTCGGCTAAAATGTCGATGAAACTTTTACTGTGTTCGTGTGTGCCAGCCATGGAACGCCCTCCCAAATTACGCTGTTACCATCTCCACTTTATCCGTGTTTAAAATACGCCCTGACGTTGCCCTAATCCATCTTCATCACGAGATGAATCCTGTGACATCGACAGAGGATGTAATGTGACGAATGTTGCACAACCTGTACTAACCTACACAGTTGATGTTAGCTCTCTTCTGCATGTCTTCGTGTTAACAATTTGTGGTGAGTCCATCAAAACGATTTTCATTTTGTCAACTTGTTTTCTTTTCATCATGTTGTGGTACTCATTGTTACCATCCAACGGGACTTGCTATACAAACCGCTTTTCGTTACCCTACTTTACCACAATTCCATTATTTTTCGCCCACGATTTCTGCATCTTTTCTGTTAAAGAGACATACTGCCTGCGAAAAAGCGTGCATTGGACAATATCGGCAGGATGCTCGCGGTGCTCGGGCATTATAAAGAAGCCATCGCTTGGTGAGTTACTGGAAAGCACCTCAATTTGTGAGGTACCCTCAATTGAGTGATGGCAATGGTTTTCCATAGATAAAAGTAGGAGCTTGGGATTCCGCAGGTGTCGTGTATAATTTCAGACTGTGGTCTAGTGGAAGTGGGCAGTAAGTAGCTGCCTTCTAGCATCGAAGCATATTGTTGTATGGAGCTAAATTACTTTCGGATTTGGTAGTCATCTATGAAGAATTGTTTATGAGATCTATAGGAACTCCCTTCGCCGAGGCAATCATAGCATAGACAAACCAATAGCCGTATTCGGGACCACTTAAATGAAGGCCCTTGTCGGCTTCAGCGATTGTGTAGAGATGAAAGGCCTGAGTGAGACACGTCGATCATAAGCCGATGAATAGAACACAACCCACTAAACGATCAGATATTTCATGTTGCTACAATCCATCTCCCAGGTGCTTTATTTGATGATTTGTGCTCGTAGTTTGGCCGGGCGCGATTTTGGTGCTGTCCGTTTACATGTGCAGTCATTACGCACATTGAACGCGGCAGTAGAACGGATTTCGTCTAAGCAAACACTAACTTTTAATTCAACTGCTGGGTTGATTCTGACTGATCCGCACAAAGCTCAACACTCAGCATGGAGTACTGTAAACGAAAGACATCTGGGTGACAGGACTGAAATTATACAAGAGATTTGCTGAAATATTTGACCTCCATTAGGAGGTGAGAGTTGCCTGATTCCCCATTGGGTATTTGATTTTTCACATGGAGGCAGTTCTTTTATATTGCACTCAGAAATCATTCAGAAGGAACTTTCTAGCAACAAAAAATAAGCGGCTATCTCATCGTACGATAAAACTACGATAGTCTCCTTAGCCAACAAACGCGAGTAAATAATCAGCCTAAAGTCCACGATGACGAGTAGGAATAACACCAACGGAGATGCTTTTGGGTGCAAGACACTACACTTCAACGAATGCTGAAGCTATCAGTCTATTATTATTGTTTATTCTCTCTTATAAAGCTGGTCAGAACGCATGAAAACCAAGATGTATGGAGAAGAACTGGCCTGGCTTCTTTACCAACTCGCTTTGTGTCACACCATGTTGGACGACTTCAAGGAGGCTGAAAGATATTGCGTGAATTGTACCATTGTGGCAGAGTCTGTCAGTTGCATACACTGGGCGCTCAGCGGCCAGCTGTTACGAGCGACAGTTTGCGGTGAGTACAAAGAGTGCTGTAGGTTCAGTTTTGTGATTTATAATAATTAAGGTTAGTGACAGAGTGCCCTCTATACATAGACACAGAAGCGCCTAGAGAGTTCCTAGAGGCTTCGACGGAAGCGCACAAGACATACATGCAATGACAGTAAGTAAATAAGAAACCAAACAACTGTGGAAGTATGCTAGTATGCTGAGCAGTCAGTATAACAGTAGCAAACGGCTTTCCACTGGGGCGTAGATATGTGACAGTGTAATTTGAGTGACTATCAAAGTGGACAGAAAGGATACTTCAGTGTAGAATCGAGGAAGAGGGATTGCGGACAAAAATAGCTTACTCAGTCGGCAGTCCGGTTAATGACCACTGTATTTATGAAGGATTCAGCGAGGAAGGTTGGAATTAAGTGAGACTTAGTATCACCCTGGCTTGTGTGGTTGATGCATATATCCGTCATCCTTAAAGCCTTGTAGGGCTCAGTAAAACGGGAGCAAGTTAATAAGTATGAACTCGATGAGTCACGCAGTGCCTCACTCACCGATGTTGGTAAACTGGTAAGAAGTTATTTATAACAAGGGTTAAACAGCTGCACAAAGTTCATCCGCAGAGAATACAGAAAGCGCATTGTATTGAGGTACGATGTCTTCTTAGCCTCCTTGTAGTCTACCTCACTGGAACACGGTAAAGTAACAAATAAGTTCGAAACCGGTTCTGGAGTGCAGTGTTTTCCAGCGTGCAGCATCAAATATCCATATGCTTCCTCATTTACGGTCTCAGTGATCGAAATGGCCAAGGTTCCTCTCAGTTGGAATCACGGTTCACGTTGAGAATGAGAGTCGCAATCCTTTCACTCAACGAGTGCTTCAGAACAACCATCCAAAAGTTACAAGATGTTTCATTTCATATAAACCAAACAACCACTTCCGGTAGTTTGTGGGAAACTCGAATTTTTAACAACTAAGAAGCGCGAGCAGTGTTTCCAGGTTTAGGTACTTCATTCAGTGATGAAACGATGTAAACAAAGTTGTCACACAACTAGTGGGAGTACAGCTGAACGCACATCCACAGTAACAGTCGGTATGGGATGCTGATCAAAGTTTTGGAAAGTAACACATTCAACTGCTTAAAATTGCTAGTGCATTCACTTTTTCTTTTCTAGCACTATGCGCTTGTCGAGATCCATCTCAGGCTCAGATGTTGCAAACAAGCTTGGTATCGCTAGACGCTGCTCATAAACTTGCCATTAAAACAAAAAGAAGTTGTGTGGTGAATGCCGTGCTCGGTATCCTGCGCACTGTCCATGGAATGTTTCCTACGAACATGGGTAAGTATGTTACTATCAGCCTTCAGTTCCTTTTGCATCGCACTCCAAGCCAACGGTGAAAACCAGAAGACATGGCTAACCGTGTATGTTCTGCTTTAAACGATGACTATATTTGAAGTGTAGATTTGCTCGTCGAGCTGAACAGTTTACTGATGTTTCATCAGCAGTCGAGTTGACATCTTCCGGCAAATCCGGAGAAGCTCTGTTGGTATTGGCAAGCCATTTACTCACTGAATATGTTACCGCGACTGGTGGCGAAAAGCCTGCGACTAAACTGCTCAGTTCGGTGAGCAACAAATTCTCAATTAGCAATCCCAGCTACCAATATTCCGAATTATTGTAGACGTCCATATTCATAGGTCAAAGTTACTTCCCAACTTGTGCATTGCGTGCCCCAGTCGCTTGTGATTTTGCCTCAGCGGTTGTGAGCGCGTTCTTCCTTCCTGATTGGCTAGGACACATCGTTCACACAAGGATAATGGCCCGTCAGCACTTACGGGCAGTCTGAGGACATAAGTCCAGCGGCATCCTTCTGCCGCATCCATGCCCGCCTGAAGGAAACCCAAGGTGTTCTCTCCAAACTGAAACTGGCCAATCAGCACGCTGTGTTGTAACGCAAGCGTCCATGAGGCTGAGCATGCGCTCAGTGTCACACTTGTCTCTTTGCCCCCTTTGTCGGGCCTCGTGCGAAGTGCAGACTGGACTGCAAATCGCACCGGCTGACGGCAACTGTGGCGCGGAGACTCAGCCGACCTCATTATCCAAATCACACGATAACCTGACTCCGATACGACTGCGGACGGATAGGCAAACCACTACTTCTGGTCAGTGAGAGGGTAACGGGCGCTGACTTCACCAGTGTAGGGCGATGCTGGTCACAAAATCTGTCTGTTTGCACAAGGTTTAGTTCAGTCGCCGAATCGACGAAGCCTCGGAAAAATGAAGCAGACGAGAGTCTCTGTTTGATACTTACGCTGAACGATCCAAGAGGGCTTTGACGCAGGGAGCAATCGAGTATGTGGCGGACAATCGAATCGGTAAATTGCTTGGGGACCTTTGCTCTGCGATTTTCGCTGACAGCCTTCTCCCAGTACGGCCACTCTACTTGCTACCGCAAGTACAGTGAAAGAGGTAAATAGGTAAAAGTGAGCATTTTGTACATGAGGCCGCAACTTGGTAGTTTATAGGTGTCCACAAATATGTGAACAACTAGCATAGCTCGAACGAGACGATATTTCACGCCATCGTGTAAATTCCATATGGAGACTGAGACTACTGTATTTAAGAGCAAGTAGAAAACTTTCTGTACAACTCTATTGAGTTACGAAAAAGCAAACCATTTAGTTGTGAATCATCAGCAGTTGTGTCTGGTCCGTTAATCGTTTATCCTTGTTAGGTTAGGAATTTGTACTAGTGTCATTATTTTCTGGCATACAATGCCTTCTTTTGGCATTGTGTGTGCATCGTTTCACAAAAACACAGGTTCCCGAAATAATCGTCCATACGAGTTTTAAAACACTTTACAGAAGCGGCCTCTATTAATCCTTCTGGTAGTGTATACCATAAGTTTACGATTCTCCGTTCGATACAAAGCTGATGTGATACTTTGTTCATGCTGGGGACCCAGAGTTTGTAACGGTCTCCTCGGGTGTTACAGGGTTCCCGCAGGTGAAATATTGGCCGCAGTATGGGGAAGTGATTTAAGTGTAGTACTCGATGGGTCATAATAAGGTCAATTCTTACTCGGCGATAGGATAGTGTGTAGAGTCCGAGCCTATCACAACGTTTTTCATACGGGAGCTTTTGTAGACTCGGTATCATTCTAGTTGCGATATGCTGTATTTTCTCCAGCTTTTCAGTTTGCCACTGGGTTATCGGATGGTAAGCTGGGTCACCGTATTCAAGGATTGGTCTAATGAGCGAGGTGAATAGACGAGGGACGGTTACTTCTGACCATGTGGAGAAACTGCGTCTTAATGCCCAGAGCATACGAAGTCACGCACGGTTCATTTTCTCTGTATTTTCTAGTGATCTCATATCATGTGAGAGAACTCCTAAGTCTCTGATAGATGTGTTGGGATGGAGCGACTGGCCGTCCGAGGTGTTTGATCGAGTGGCTGGACATCTGGTGATACTCATGAACTCCGACTTACTTGCGTTAACAGGAAGCTGCATTTCAGTGGACCACGATGACAGTAGTTCTAAGTCATGCTGCAGGCGAGCGCAGTCGTCCTGGTTCTCAATGATCCTCCAGATTTTCAAATTACATGCAAACAGGGCATATGGGGACTGGAGCTGCTGCGGAAGATCGTTGGTATGAATAAGAAATAATACTGACCCAAGTACAGTTCCTTGAGGCATGCCACTAGTCGATGGGAACCCGTCTGTCAGGTAGTCATTGACCTGCACTCTAAACGTTCGTCTCACAATAAACTCGTGTAACCACTGAAGTAACATGCCACCGATGCCGTATGTCCTCAGTTTACGAAGGAGTACCTCGTGGTTCACTCTGTCAAACGCCTCACTAAAGTCGATATACACCACGTCAACATCCTTCCGTTCATTGAGAGCTCGTACACACTGGTGGTTTGCGTACATCAAGTTGGTGATGCAGGATCGCCCTTTCGTGAAGCCGTATTGCGCTGGCATCAATACGTCCATCGATTCGAAGAACGACAGCAGACACTTTTTCACAACCTTCTCGAGAACTCTGGATAATACCGAAGTCAAACAGATCGGTCTGTAGTTCTCTAATTTACTCGGATCCCCACCCTTGAGAAGCGCTCACTATCGAGCATTTCCAGTCGTTCGGGACAGATCCTTCAGAGAGCGATTTATTGAAAAGGTTTGTCACAGCTGGTGAGATGATAATCGATAGGGACATGAGTATTAGTGGGTGAAGTCCGTCTGGTCCGTGGGGCTTTGCACCATCGAGGTTGACGAGTAGCTGATACACTTCGACTGCATCACATTGCAGGCTGTCGAGCAAGACTTGCGCAACCTGTGCCGGTACTGAAACCGCCGCCGGTTTACTGGAATATACAACGAGGAAGTGCGTAGCCAAGGCTTCCGCACGCTCCGCGCTTGAAATAAGCGTCTTTCCGTCTAAGCTCTCTAAGACCGGTAGGTCGCCCACAGGTTTAAATTGACGTTGCAAGTAGGCAAATATTCTTCTGGGTGCAGTTGTGGCCGAGGATGCTAGCTCCTCTACGAACTGCCGGCGTCTCTTGATCTTTGCGGTGTTATATAAGTTAGGCTGTTCCTTGTACACCGTGTAATCTTCATCACAACCCGAGCTGATGTATCTATCCCAAAGTTTGCGACGTCGTCGCGCTGTCAATATTCCGTAGCAAACCAATGGGGTTTGCCAGGTCCGATTTTTGAATATTTCAGGGGAACGAACCGAGTACACAGCGAATTAAGCTTCCTGTTCATTAATGACCAACAGGCCTCAAGTGACGCATCCTGTGGTAGTGTCCAATCAGTCTGACTTGCAGCTTGGAAGAGTCCGCTGAAGTCCGCCTTCCAATAGTTGAATGTCGACTTCCGTTGCTTGTAATATGGTAACGACGGTTCTAAGCTTGCCACAATGGAGCAGTGGTCGCTGTTCGCCAGAGGTTCGATGACTCTGATCTCGTTCAGCTTCTGCTCGCAGCTCGTAAACATCAGGTCCAGACAAGATGCCGAGTGCGGAGTTACGTGCGCCGGTTGCATGACATGTTGCGTTGCCCCGATTTCAATAGTTATTTTAGCGAATTGTGCCTCAACGTTACCATGACCGCGAAGAAGTCGAACGTCTGGCCAAAATACCTTAGGTAAATTTAAATCCCCCATCAGTAAGAACTGAGGGCGGCTCATGTGCTTCAGTACATGTGGTAGCCAATCGCAACAACGGTTTAATGGGCTCCGGTAGGTAACTCTCACTATTAGTTATGCGCATCCGAGGCGGATTGTGCACCACAATTGCTCACATAAACTATTCTCGCTCCGATAGGTGCTGGTAAGTTTGCCAGATAGTGACGATTTTATGTAAAACAGGACACCAGCGTGAGTCTTTGTTTTTCTATCGCATCGGAAACAAGAGTATCCTGACAACACGATTTCTTGGGGTATGACGTCGGAGTTCAGCCAAGTCACTGCAAGTCCTAAAACGTCCGGCCGCTCCGAGACAGCGAAGTGGCAAAGTTCGACACGTTTGTTCATTAGGCTACACACGTTGGCGAATGCCACACGGCGGTCCTGGGAGGTACCGCAGGACTCGCCTGGAGGTTGAGAAACCGGTTGTTACGGGTTCGTACACCCTTGTTGATCACCCGAAAATTTACTATTAGTAAGTCAGTCTCACCTTCCTCTGTACGGCATTTGAGCTCAATGACCGCAGTCATCAAACGATCCCTGTGTTCGGGTTCCAACTCTCGGCGGACGTGAACTTTTATGCCTTTCATCCTTGACAGACGAGACAGTATGAGCTGCGGCATATTGGGATTTGCAAAGGTGATTCTCAGAGGTCGACATGCCTGGTTAGTTTCCTGGCCAAGTCGGATTACTTATTTAATCGTCACACTGTCTTCGCTCACATCCTAGAGTCTATCGATGTGCCCTTGGAGGAACTCAACATCGTGATCATAACATATCTGAGGGTTTTCATCTTTTGACTCTGCTACCTGGAAGACTATGAGATTATGACGCCTCAGTGAAACCGGTGATGAACCAGTGGGAGCAGAACAAGGGGCGCTTAACTGATTGGGCTGTTGTTTATCAGCAGATGACGTCTGAACTCGATTACGCGGGCCCTTGCGATTTTGAGTGGTCCATGGATCCTCGGTGTTCAGAAGTTCACAGACAGGCCCTGAGAAATTCACGGACCGATCAGTGAAGCGGTATTTAGTAGTTTCCGAGTCTGAGTCTTCCTTCTGTGGGGAACATTGACCCAGGGGCTCGGCCGGGGTGGAAGAAGCTGGTGGTGGTGCGAATCGCGGAGCGACAAATGTGTCTGTAATATTGTAGTCGGCTAGGTCCCCTCGGATAGACTGGATTATATTGGCCAGACATTTGACCAAGTTCTGATACGGTGCGCCTACCACTGAAACAATCGGTCTTAAGGGGATGCCTTGCTTGAGAGATTTCTGCAGTCCGTACATATAAGGAAGCCGAGATGCTCGAGTGATCGACTGTGACAAAGTTTTGCGGGAATCTATCCCACCGTCATTAGGCTCTTTAGTTCACGAAGTTTGATTTCACAACCTGTTCGGTTAAATCGCTACCTGTCACATCACGAACGAAGTGATTAGAGTCTGCGAGAAATTTCTACGTTTTCTGGGTCTAGCCCTGTTTTTCCGTTACGGCGACAAGTAATCCCATGTATTGTCTCAGTAGCACAACCTTTTCATTGCGCAACAGTTGTGTTAAGGGTGCCGTAATGACTCTTCGTCATGATACCTCACTTCTCGGTGTCGTTAGCTCAGGACTGTTTAGCAAGGACTAATCTCATAGTTGTAAAGCAACCGCTTGTTCCCTCCTCTGTTTGTGTTCAACTGGGCAGATGTTCATTCAGATGTGCAAAATGAGCCTCGACTGCTATTCTACCACATGGATTTGGTGAAATGGAGAAACGGAGCCCTAGTGCCAAGGCTTTAAGTTTGGGATGACTTGCGGGAGAACGGATATCCCGAGCGATTTAAAACACCAGACGCGCACGCAAAACCCAAGGAGAAACCATCAAATGACGTTCCTAAGAAAAAGATAGCATTAGCCAGCACACGAATTTAGCCGATAAATCATTGCGTGATACATATATTTACTGAATATCAATGGAATGCTCCGATTTGTCAACAAAGTTGATGTTCGAAGTGCCCTCCGGCGTTTTGCATAAAGTGAAAGATTCCCCTATAGCGTTCGCTAGCACTTACTCCAAAGTCCCCACTGGGATCCCACGAAATTCGTGCAGTATGTTCTGCTTCCATTCCGCAAGAGAATTTGGCTTGGTTATGTATAATCGCTGTTTCAAGTAACCCCAGAGGAAGAAATCCAATGGGTTCAAATCTGGTGACCGAGCAAGCCACTCTACTGGTCCTCTCCAAGCGAACCAACGGCAGGGGAACGTCTGGTTGTGAAAATCCCGCATACTTCGTTCATATTGTGTGGGTGCACTACCTTTGTGCAACGAAACGGTACTTAATAACTGTAACGTACAAATTAACTTGTTCAACTTCTGGAGATTTCCCCTATTGATTGATCCTAAAACGATCAATCACTACCCTTGATTGCTTATTGGAATTTGCATGATAAAACCTCCGTTAGTTTGTTTCTCGTTCACAGTTAGACCATGATTAACCACGATAGTTTACCCGTCGTGTATCGCTCAAAGGTTAAGCTTGCTACTCCCACCTTCTTTGTTACTTCTTGTGCGTGTTATACGGCCCAATTTCACACACAGCTTCATTACTCTGTACTGATCCCGTCCTAGTTCTTTGCCTGACCGAACTCTTAACTGTCTCATTCGACGTATTCACCTTACACCTTTTTCCTCCTTTGGTCCATCCCGCCGCTTGGCTGATCGATTGACGATTGATCATTTCGCTTTAAACCACGCTGACATTAGAACAGCTTCGCTTCATTGTGCTTAGCTTTTGACCATTGATATTGACGGCACGTTGCATTGGAGAGCCGAATTATTGTACACACTTGGTCTGGAAATTGTTTGAGGTTTGTCATTAAATTGTTGTCTAACCATTATGAAATAGCACGTTAGCTCTTCCGGCTTTGACTTTTGGATTGACCCGACTGCGCTAAAAGTTGCTAAGGTGCCAAGACCGATTTGTAGGTAACAAGAACCATGGATATGCACATCTACGACCTCCCTCGCTCTCATGATCCACTGTCCAACGACTTATTAACCAAGCGACTTCCAGTTCCGGAATGACAATTTTGCAGTGATTCCTTGTAGGAGGATGCCAGAAAACGCAAAGTATTAGTACTTCGACATGACAACCTACCTGTCGCAGTACCGGGAAAGAAAAGTGGTCCTACGATTCTTTGGCCAGTTAACCCAGCCCATAACATTAGCTTTGCGCCATGTTGTATACTTGAAGCGCTGCATCCGTGTGTATTACACGTTGCCCGAAATTGTTGCTTCTCCGCACCGTGCAACCTGAAAACAGCCTCATCGGAAAAAGAATTGAATGGGTGTCCATGGCATACAAAACCTGCGGCAAAAATCAAGCCGCTTCTCCGAATCACTTAGGTTTAAAACCTGCACTTGACGGGCGCTATACTTCAGGAATCCCCATCCTTTCAAAATCGTGTGCACAGTATACCTGGTGGTGTCCCAATGCTGGGCGAGTTTACGAATGCTCAGACCGCTGCTTCTGGATCCCTCACGGATAAACACATAAGCAGAAAAGTCATCCGTGGTCAGGCGAAGCCTCCGGGTTTTTAGCGTCGCACACGCTCTCAGTTTACTCAAACTTTCTCATCAGCCTACAGACGTACCATCCATTGTTGGGCCTCGTGGTTCCGTGGATATTGTTGTATTAACGAGCAGTTTGTTCAGCGTTACACTCGCACTCACCATACAGGCGAAAAATAAACACTGGCTGATTAACAGGCATGTAACGCGATTCGGATTTAGGGTAAATTGGTGTTGGCGGTATATGCACTTGCTCCATCGCCCAACCAGTGATAACCAAACTGAGACAGAAAATGATATAAGTACTGCAAATGTTGATATCCTGGAAACAGAAAGTGATATTAACATCAAGGAAGCAGCGAGGAATGTTGGTAGTGCTGATGCAGAAGACGCGCGCAATTTGAAGCATTGACAATGCAGCCACACTTTGGCACGATAACACGCAAATCATCCGATTTTATGGACCCATGTCACCGGCTTGTTAAGATTGTCCATGAAATTCGCACTATGTTGGTCCGGCTCGGATCGACTGTTGTACAGCACGTAGGTCATAAATTCAATAAATGGAGCTACGTGGAATCAATACAAATGCTGAAGCCATGAATTTAAGGACAAATCTTTGTTGGGTTTTGAGAAACGGTGAGGGAAGTTTGGGAGCACGGAGGGTGTAATCCCGTACGAAAGAGGAACTGATTTTCGGCATCAGGATCTTTTTAACAGCATAGTTTAGTTTTTCAACTGATGAGGATTTCAGAAACCAGAGGGAGGTAACTCCAAAATCATACGTACAAGAATCTTGTAAATCGCGTGCTCAGTCATTTCCCAACCGTAAGGAGCAACCGATCCGGCTAGTCGAAGGAAAGGCAATTGAAAAAATGGAGCTATCACTTGTAGAAAAGGGAACAAACTGACGTGAAATTCTAGCTAGAATACTTGATATCGTCCGGTTTCTCATCAAGCAAAATATGACACCGCGTGATCACCAAGAAGACATCCACGATGACAAATGAGGCCAGTAAAATAATGGGGATTTGTCCGAATTTGTACTTTTGTTGGCCCAGTTTGAACCTTTTCTTCGTGAAGATTTGGCGACAGTTCAGCTGGGACGGAAATTAAGCACTTTTATTTATCACCACGCGTTTAAAATGAATTAGTGAGCATTTCTGTAAAGCAGACGAGAAAGAAAATCATAGTTCAGGTCAAGGAAAACAAATATCTTTGCTAACTATTTGATAGCACTCCCGATGTATCTCACAAAAATCAGATGAGTGAGGTGATGCACAAAGTAGGACTGAATGAAAATGTACTGAGAGTAGAGTAATCGTTTCTGGACTTCGTTGAGATCAAGAGCAAATAAGCAGTGAATTACTGGATTGGTTTTGACAGCACTGGAGAAGGATGGAACACAGGTTGATGACTGTCGTGGCCAGGCATTTGACAATGGTGCTGTTATGGCGGGCTACAGATCGGACGTACAGACACATCTGCGAAACCAACCCAAAGCTACATTTGTGACATACACAAACCATTCCCTGCATCTGGTCGGTGTGCATGCAGCATTTGCGATGGTTCATTCTGTTACATTTCCTATGATAGACCGGTTGTTCTCGTTCTTTTTTCATCTACATATTGCCGGATTCGCTTGATTCAAATCGCCGGTCTAAGTATCAAGTGGCTGTAAAATTTAGAAGGAATAGTTGAGCAGGAGTTGTGAATGTTGTGATGAGGAAATACTCGGTACTCGTCACTTCTCAAGACAAATTCACAGAATAAAAGGAAAAGTTCAACCACAAGATCAGATGCAACTTTAATGCTTGCCTCCGTATTGTCGTTTCCGTTTATTTTGTTACTGAGCCTTAGAGATCCGTTCGCACAGAAACCAAGGATGCGCAGATATATTTAAACAAAAGGGCTGGGTTTTCAGCAAAGTTATGGCTAACTTACATAGAAGTTTACCCTCTTCTAAATAGAGAGAAAATGATGGATGTTGCAACAGAGGAAACCGAAACGAGTACGCTGTATTGGGGAGAAGTATGAATGAATGGTGATGTGTTGTTTGATATATCAGAGATATTTGATGCTGTTAAAACGGGGTGAAATAACATAAATTTCAGCAAATCCATGACCTTGCAAACAAATATGCTTTCCTTACACCGACAACTCTGATTGGCGATAAATAAGATTGTCCGATGAGGAAGATATAGAAGAGGAGGAATGAGAGAATTGTCCTTATTTCCGAGCCGGGCTGTTGCAGACGTTACGTTACCAAACTAGACAACATCGTCATTGCGACTATTTAGTCTTGATTCGCGGTCTCGCAAATCACTTCCAGATCCGAGACAAACTTATTTAGCGTCAAGCAGATTTGGCGGTGTAAGCAAGGCGTATTTGTTTGGTAACGAAACGTCTGCAACAGAAATGCCCGGCTCGGAGAACAGGACAATCCTCCCATCCACACCCCGAGTTACAGGTATTCACAATGATTTCCAAAAGCAGGAATTCTCTGCTGGATGGAGAAGATTGCAGTATTTTGTAAACGCTTAAGGAGACGACAAAATTAATGGATCTTCTAATCTTTCGAGGTTCAAACAGAAATATCACCTTTGGGAATCTACTGCGCATCTTTCGTAACCCAATCAATAGCACTGCAAGCTGTGAGAGCGCATTCTCAAAACGCCAGTTTAATACGAACTACAATCAATGAACCTTAAAAGACTAACGGATTGGCAGTTCTTCCTATAGTGAGAGGATTTGCCAAAGGGCTAAATTTTGTGAGTTATCAATACTTTTGCCTCAAATAGTGCACGAAAAGTGTATCTGTAAATTCTGTTCACGGGTGTTGTATCAAAACAAATGCCTACATTTACGGCGACAATCCAAAGTTCGATTTTTGTCAGCTGTTATATGAAACGAAATATTAAAGGCTGCTCCCAATTATGAGGTTTTATGGAGTTACAACTGCCAAGAGGGTAATAACTTTACATCCGTTCAGGGCGGCAAAACTAGTTGCGACGCCACTGTGTGGTTGCAAATGATTGACGTGAATGATTCATTTTTTAATTCCCACCATTTTCTCATAGCTTAACCTGATTTACCTACCGATAACTGATCCGCTAGACCACTTGGCCGGAAGATTAGAAGTCCCACACACAAACCAGGTCACTAAAATTGTAAGTACGAAACCGCTTTATTCGCACTTCGCTTGCATGTCCATTGTTGCGTTCCTCATCGTTTCTGGATATAAGGGTGTCAAATGATGTCTTGCCTTTTCGCCCGAACAAACATTCCGGAAATGATTTCCCATCAGGGGTATTTGGGTTCGATACCTTCTCGCATATGACACGCATACAAAATGTACTGAATGACATCACCTGATACTCCTGTACCACTTGGTTGGTGAAGAGCACGTTTGAAGGTGTCTTCGAACCGTACCGCCTCTCCCGTTTCACTGTGGGTGGTTAGGTGGCGAAACCTTTTGCTGGATAGCGAGCTCCTGTGCGTTCTCGCGGCTTTGATTAAAATCGTGAATTATGACTTCTAAGTGCATGGATTGCGACAATGGTGTCACCTCTCGGTCGAAAGCCGCGCAATGCTTCTTATGTGGTGGATGGCTGCATATAGTCAGCTGCTGCTTCAGCTATGAGCTTTAGCATTATCTTCAGCTTTGTACCTCCCAAGTCAATATCCTCCATTATGACTCGTGCAGAACTACAGGAAGCAACAACCGCCTGGGCTAAACCAAATTACACTTAAAATATGTCTTTTTCAGCTGGATAAATTTCATTCCGCTTTATTTGGTTTGTTCTGCCTCCCTAAATAATGTTCTATTAACTGGCCACGTTGCTTACACTAATTGCGCTTATCTTCGGTAATTTTGTTGCGTTTGCAGCATTTTAAGTAACTTGTGGACATTTCTTACTTATCACGGATTTGTTGCTGACCAGCTTACTTCATATGGTAATTTAGCGAAGAGTTATGCCACCGTATCTGTATGCATTATTGGATTTATTTTCTTTTAGCTTTTCGTTTTAATTGTATTTGGCTGTAGTTTGATATCCCTGGTATGGTTGCGCTTGATGTGTATGTTGACAAGGTGCCTACCTGTCTATTACCCACTACATCGTTCATACTGGCTCCAGGAGACAGTTGGTCGTTGCTGGAGGGGACGGGGTGCACGGTTCTTGTGGCCGTGCTAGGCTCAAAGAGCGGTTCCATGCACTCAGTGTGGAGCGGACTACGGTCCAGCCACCGCCTTGTGTGCGGTTGATTCCCCAAATACAGCGTGCTTGTGTTTGCCTGTGAAGGAGTGTGGGCCGGCTCCGTTGATGAAACGTGGTTCCCATCCGCATGCCTCCCGGTCTTATTCCTTCGGGTTTACACTGGATATGGGGTATGTGGTTGGAGCTTTGGGTGGTGCAGCGCAAGCCATCCATGGTCCCTCTGTAGGCGCAGGCGTCCTGTGGCTTGCCACAGTGACAGGCAAATCCGAAACCGGATGCCGCCAACCATGTAATCTCAGCAGTCTGGTAACTAGACATAGAGCCAACAAAGCCACGGAAATCAGTAGATAAGAGAGAGCCATTGCGTCATAATCGTCGTGGCATGCTAATTGAAGGTGGGCAACACACTTCAGCTAATATGCCGCAAGAAAATAGAATATTTTAACAAAAATACAGAACAAAACATTTTTAGTTTGTTTTTCACACGCCGATTTTTCTCTTTTTTTGTCATTTTCAATGTTTGTAGTATTAAACATGTGAATCAATACAACACTGTGCACAATTCTTCCACTGATTCCGGTTACGGGCCATGTCTTCAAGAGTCCTAAGCCATTAGCACTCCTCAGCTTTGGGTCCCCATCCTGGAAGACGTACGGGTCCAACAGCGGCTAGACACGACGTCAGCGATTTCATGTGCTGCCGCCAAGTGGAAGGCTGACCACCACGCGGTCGCTTCCAGCCAGATCCTTGACGAGCGAATAGAGCGCGACGCGGTAGACGCTCAGGTGCCATGCGTAGGACATGACCGAGCCATCTTAACTGGCGCAACAAAACCAGTTTGTTGAAGGAAATACTTGCATTCCTCAAGATGCGACGTCGAACGTCATTACTGGTAACTCGATGTTGCCACCGAACACGAGCGATCCTCATTAAGCAACCGTTATCGAACGCAGAAAGACGACGCATGTCTTCCACGCGAATCGGCCAGGACTCGTACCCATACAACAATATTGAGCTAACTGATGCGCTGTAAATGAGGCCTTTTAGTGAGAATGAGATATCACGACGACGCCACAAGGGCCTCAGATTGACAAATGCTGATCGAGCTTTAGCGATACGAAGATAAACTTCTCTGTTGATAGTGCCGTCAGCGGAAACACAGCTCCCAAGGTAGACGAAACTATCTACCTGTTCAAGTTGTGCACCTTCAAGAGTGAGCACGGGAGCAGGTGAAAGCCAATCCTTGAGCAGTACTTTACACTTCGATGGCGCGAAGCTCATGCCATACTTAGATGCTTCAACCGCCAAACGATCCAGAATGAGTTGCATACCCTGAGGATCGTCACCAAGTAAGGCGATATCATCAGCATAATCTAAGTCGGTCGCGCGTTCACCCGGTAGAAGCTCTAGGCCAAAATTTGGAAACATTCTAGGGCATTCGACAGAACGTCTTCGATTGTGAAGTTGAAGAGGAATGGGGACATAGGGCAGCCCTGTCGCACACCGCTATTGACAGCGAATTGCAGGAAAGCTTGCCATAGACCCTCACTCTGCAGCATGTATGAAGGTAAAGTGCTCGCAAGATGGCGGTATATTTCTCTGGCACCCCGTGCTTTAGTAAGCAACGCCATAAAGCAGGTCGATCAACGGAGTCAAAATCGGCACGTATGTCTAAGAATGCAACGATAGTGGGCCTGTGATAAATGTGGCGATGTTCAAGGAGTTGGCGGAGCGTGAAGATTTGATCCACGCATCCGCGGCCAGGACGGAAACCAGCTTGTTCTTCACGGTAGTATGATTCTATCTGTCTACCAATCTACGGTCACTCTCCTCATGTTCTAGTCCACCTTTGGCTATGTCCTTCAAGAATGATGAACAGCACTCTTCTTGCTCTCCCTCGGACGCTGATACATCGAGACGGTGGAATCGACATCTACCCGGTTCATCTGCAACATGTCCAACGACTGGTGTACAGAGCCGCCCGACAAAATCGAAGACATCTGCAGTTGTAACTGCGGACTGCCGATCGACAACCATCTCTTCCCTCTCCCGTGAACAAAGTTCAGCCCAGAGCCGACTTTCCATTGTTCCCTCGCCAAAAGTGATTAGATCTGTTCCACAGTGCAACACGCAAAGATTGAGGTCCTATGCTTCCGTTTTAAGTGCATCCGCTCCCCAAAGGTCTACCACTACCATTAATATCGTACATGCTGAGGCATCACTGACAGCGGCGAAGTATAAGCCTAATTCGACGAATTCAAAGCTGAAGCTCATACGCGATGCGGTTAACCAGCTTGAGAAAGTAATCAGTGAAAACCCTCGCCCTCAAGGGCCGCACCCCATGACGGACGCAGAAACCCTCGTGAGAGATGCCTAATTGTTATGAATTTTCCTGAACCCAACAAGGAATCTCCAGCTGAAAGAATTCCGGATGAGCAGACTTTCCTTAAGCGTATGATTTCTCATATGCTTGACGATGGCGAGCAGAGAATCAATATCGTTTTGCTTCTCGCATCGGTAGAAAGCAGGATGTACCATCCGAATTCCATCCCCTAAAAATCGTCTGTCAAAATGAGAAGGAAGTTCGCCGCATTCTCAGAAGAACTTTTCGGCTAAGTGGGGAGGGGTTTTTATCCTCAGAGACCTCTCCCAAGGAGATCGGGTGAAAATGAAAAATGCGGCTGATGAAATGCGGGCTCGTCGAAGGAATGAAGGATCAAATCTCAATACCGTAGCTTTTCGAGTAGTTCAGAGAGCAAAGTGGAAACCAATATCTCTCACCCCCCGGATATTGAGGTTAAAGGAGGGATGTCGTGTTATATGTGCGCAGTCTGAAAAATAAACTAGAGGAGCTTCATCTTGTTTCATCAGAACACTGCTGTGATCTGATGGCGTTCACTGAAACCTGGCTGACCTCGGACATTATGGACTCTGAGATCACCATACCAGGCTACCATACCATGCGGCACAATAGCTGAGGTGTTTTCCACCTGCAGCTAAGGATTACAATGATACCTCCCGAGCTGATCGTTATGGAGGGCGTGTTGGATGAGGTGTTATTCTTTACTGGGAAGTGGATCATCGAGTTTCTATTGTTGATGCTTTCTGTGACAGCGACAAGGAATGGGAGCTCCTTTGTTGCCGCGTCCACGATGCTTGTAGACCGCTTCTAGTCGGTGTTTCATACAGGACTCCATCGGGGTCTGGTACCGACTTGTTGGAAGCTATCAGCAAGTATGGAAGCGGAAAAGACTGTCTGATTATGGGTGACTTCAATACCCCGAGTATGGATTGAGAACACCATCACTGTGGGCTCTCCGTTGAATCTTGTGACTACGCTTTCCTCGAATCCGTTCTGGAAATTTGCCTGACTCAGCATGTTACAGCTCCTAGGTGAATTCTCCCAGACCAGGCTCTTAAAATCCTTGACCTAGTTCTTACTCCAGCGCCATTCGATGTCACTGGCTTATCTGTCCCCCAACGGCTTACCAAAAGTGACCACTGTGTTGCCTCTCTCTTGTGGACACGAGGTCTCGCTGTTCATGGCAAAGAAGTCCAGTCCCGAAATTTCTGGCATGCCGATCCAGGACTTATAAAAGGTGCTGCGAACGCAGTCGGTTGGAACATCCCTAAACACTTAAAACTGGAGGATGTTTGGATTCATTTCCACACCAAATCAACCGTGTTCATTAAGCAGCTTGTCCCAGTCTCAAGAAAAAGACCGATTTCCAAGGGTTCCCCTTGGATTGATGTTGAACTACGATCTTTGTTGAAAAAAGGCGGAGGATATGGGGTAACTTCAAGATTGCACAGTCGAATTCTACCTCTTCTGACTACAAAGCTGTCAGGAACTTTAGTACAGCAAAATAGTGAGAACCACCAGAAGCATGAGTGCGATTTAGATGCAAGAAACTATTTTCGTATCTGAAACGGGCTACCAAAGCTGACAATAATGTCCCCGCCCTATTCTCTCGGGCGGCAGATGTATTTCACGATGACGATGCGAAAGCTGAACTTGCCAAACAGTACTCCTCCGTCTATACGATAGAGACGCCGCTGACCTGTTCTATTGTGGGTCAGTTAAGAGAAATGCGGACATAGTATTGCGGTTGCTCCTTGAATTGGATACCAACTCGTCTCCTACTCCAGATGGTTTGCATCTGTTTCTGAAGACCGTCGCAGAGCATATTGCACCCCCTATAATTCACATTTTTCGGCTCTCCTTGGCAACTGGTCGCCTTCCATCTGATTGGAAAGTTGGTATCATCAAGCCAATTTACAAAGGTGGGAATCAGCAAGACCTTCCTAACTACCGCCCGATTTGTCAGACGTTGGTTATATGTGAAGTAATGGAGAGGCTTCTGAAACGTTCCGTAGAGCTTCACTTGGATGCCCTGAATCTGATTCCCAATGCACACTATGGGTTCCAGAGCGCTCGTTCTTGCTTTTCCAACCTGCTTGTCGCCAGAAAAAGGTGGGCACAATAGTTGGAGGTTGGTAGACGTTTGGACGTTATTTTCGTCGACTTCAGTAAAGCGTTTGATAAAGTACTACCTGAACGGATCCTCCTTAAGCTTCGGGATATTGATGTCACGGGGATATCCTCCCTTTGATTGCAGATTTCTTGACCGATGTTTTAATGAGTCAAAGTAAGTGAAGCGCTTTCCCAACCTTTCCTGATGACCAGTGATGTGTCTCATGGTTCGGTCTTTGGTCCTGAATTGTTCAAAATCTTCATCAACGACCTTCCCTCTGTGCTTCAGGTGGAGCGTCTAATCTATGCTGATGAGTTGAAACCATGTTTAGAGGTTTTTGGCCTCGATGATACCGACAGATTGTAGTCAACACTTGACACCCTTAATGATTGGTCCATTACCTAGGGTTCGCTCATTAATCGTGTAAAGTGTTAAGTCCTCCCAATCAGTGTCGCTGAACCCTACGGCATAAACTATATTGGCGGTTTTCGGCTCACGAATGACTCTCTAGTGAAGGACCTAGGCACTATGGTGTCTCCTGATCTTAAGACAACCCAGGATACTTTGAGAAAAGTCGGTGCAGCCAACAGGATGTTCAGCACTATAAGAAGATCATTCTCTCGATTGTCCCTGGAGATCTTCAAACTCCTACTTGTCTAGCATGTGAGACCTATTCTTGAGTAAAGCTTACGGCCTGTTTCCGCTCTCACGAAGTTTGAGTGCAAAATGCTTGAAAGAATACAGAGACGTGATTCCAAATCGATCGCCCGTTACCTGATATGTCCCACCCTACTCGTCTGTAACAATGGAACAATGATTTATTACGGGTAAAAAAGCATTGCTTAACAAGTCCTGTGGGATGGAAATTCTTGCGAAAAGTGACTTGCATGATAAGGTGAAAAGCCGTTTGGTGGACTCACCATAGACTTATGTAGAATATATATATATATATATATATATATATATATATATATATATATATTCAGTCTATTAACAGACATTGTGCCATCAGAACCATGGCAGAAGAAAAAGGTGAAGAATATGTGAACATGAACTGCGATTAAAACATTTGGGAAACGCTTTTTTGGTTTCATACACGCCATTTTGTATTTGTTGTCTTGTTTTGTGAGTTTTTGTGTGCATCAAAGAGATGGTAAAATGGCAGAACAACATTGACGCCACTGATGTCTGTTGCGGGCCATGACGTCTAATGTTTCCAACCACTGAGATTCAGCATCACGTGGTCCCCAACCTGGAAGACGGACTGGTCCGACTGCCGCCAAACTTGAGGTTGCCTTCTTCATGATGCTTCGCCCCGTCATTGGCTGTCCACCGCGGCACTTTTTCCAGCCACTCCCTGGGAGTGCAAATAGCGCTCGACGTGGAAGGCAATGGACTGGCATGCGCAAAACGTGCCCGAGCCAACGCATGCGATGTCGGAGAATAACATACTGAAGACTGGCAACATTCGCCCCAAACACGCAGTCCCGCACCTCTGCGTTGCTTACGTGGTGTCGCCACCACACCCGAACAATCCTTCGTAGACAGCGATTGTCGAAGACTGACAGCCGCTTCATATCTTCCGAGCGAATAGGCCAAGCAAAACAGCGGGTGAATGGTTGTGGTTGTAAGTCCATGCTTCATCAGTGGGCGAGATACTACCCGGTTACCCAGGCCGAAGTAGAGGAATGTCTTAGAGGGCCTGCCCCGAACCTTTGATCAAGGATCTAACCTACAAGGCAGCAGGGCGATCTAAGGGTATTGCAACCCGTTGGGAGCCGGTGACCAAACGAGTGGTTCATACGCCTTTAGGACCGTATAGGACCAGGGGCCCAACACACCCTTGAATTACAATGCCACTCAGAGAGAGGTAAGGGGCAGTAACTTTATTTAGTGGCGAGTCACATCCGCCACATCACAGTGTTGTTAAACGGACATAGAATAGCGGGGATGTTCGCATATTAAACTTATAAATCCATAAATCCATTCGTTGGGTTTGTCAAGACACCGTTTGATTGCATTTTGTAGCCCCTGGCTAACAAGTCATAAAATGAAATGTAAATGTGACAACGCATCGTCAACTCGTTTGTTAAATATCGCCAGATTGGGAACAGATACAACATAATTAGGAAGGGCGCTCCAAGGCTGACAGACGCGAAGGGAAAAGCAATTTCTACGGCATCCAAGCCGGCTATACTGTATTGTCACTTTCAGAAAATGACCTCTTAGGTTCGTGTTGTGGCTCAATTCCAGCAGCGGACGGCAAAAGTGGTTTGGGTTTTTCAGAACCTGGTAAACCATTATGAGATCCCCTTGCAAAAGCCAATATCGACTGCTGTGCATTCTTAGAGATTTCAGTCTAAGTTGATAGGGCAGATGAAAGAGGCCCCTGACGTTCTTGGTTGCTCTTCCTTGAGGAGTCTCGAGAGCATGAAGATCCTGTTTCCGCCACGTGTGCCACGCCTGAATAACATATTCCACATGCAGTCGCACATAGGCGTTAAGCATTTGGGGGAAATATTGAGGGTTCAAACCGACCGAAGGCTCTGCGAAGCAGCCCGAAGGGTTGATTGCCGGTGCTGGTCACCTTCTCTGCTTGTTTTGAACACCCGAGATCTACCCGTACCAATGCACCCAGGTCATGCTCCTGAGAGACCTTTTCCAAGGTGTGGTCTCCAAACTTGTAAACGCTCACCGGCTGATGACGCAGATGTATCCCCTTACACTTAGCTATGTTCAATTGAAGCAGGTTCATCTTTGACCATTCATAAATACAATCTAGGTCATGTTGGAGTAGATCGTGATCTTCATTGTTACTAATCGCTCGCCATATATTGACGTCATCGGCGAAAAGCAGGAAATTGGTGGAGATAACTCTTGCCAGGTCGTTGATAAACACGAGGAATAAGCGCGGTCCCAGCACTGAGCCTTGTGGGACACCACATTCTACATCAATCGGGTTAGAGAGTGATCCCATAACACGTACTTGAAGCTTCCGTTGGTGAAGGAAGCTGCCGATCCAACCAAGTACAGGATCTCCGATTCCGTAGCTCTGTAGCCAGTGAAGTAGGATGCGGTGATCCAGGCGGTCGAAAGCTTTGGAAAAGTCCAGATAGATGACGTCGACTCCGACCCCATCATCGGCCACTTCCGTCCAACTACCTCGAGCAATAAGTAGGTTGGTGGTGCATGACCAGTGTTGATGGAAGCCATGTTGCTCCGGTGCCAAGATGTCGTATTTTCCAGGTAGTCCATTAAAGCCTCAGCGACGACCGCTTCCATCACCTTCGCGAGCATAGGGAGGAGAGTCACTGGGCGATAATTTGCAGTATCTGAACAGCTACCGTCTTTAAAAATGGGTGTGATAATGCCACGCTTCCACATAGTGGGGACTTGTTGTTCATCAAAGCATCTTTGAAAAATATGTGACAGTGGTTCAGCTAGCTTGTTGGCCACAGCCTTCAGTGTCTTCGGGCGGATGTTGTCTGCTCCCGGAGAACTATGATCGCGCAGTGAGAGCAACATCCTTAGCACAATTGATGGGTTGAAAATAACATGTGCAAACAGTAGAGTCGGTAATGTGCATGACATTATGGGGCAGGTAGAGGCTGCGAGTGCGAGTATTGTAGCCGCAGGGCATTAGCTGCTTCTCCGGCGCGTTGTACTCTACCGCCTGTCGTGAACAGTGGAGGGATTCCATGCCGCACTTTCTGAAGCTTACTGACATGTCTATATAGCAGTTTGTTGTTTGCCATGAATTTTTTGGCTAAGCATTGTTGATAAGTGATTTTATCATCACGCACAAGTGCAGTGTAATGGTTGCGATTTGTCAGGAAATCGCTCTAAGTCTCGGAGTCCGTGTTAAACTTGTAGGCACGCCATGCTGCATGCCTTATCTCCAGGCATTTTCGTGTCCTGCTCCTTAGAATTGAAGGCATTTTTGTGGGACGAAGGGGTTTGGTCTCTGATGCTCTGTTGACGAGGTCGCTGAGTCTATCAACGAACTCTGTCCAAACGTCGTCAGGTGGGCTGTTGTTTGAGAATTCCTAAGCAGATGCATCGACGATTTCTTTCAATACATGGTAGCGGGTGATTGTATTAGTTGGTTCCGAGGATTTAGCTAGATACTCGGCATA
This sequence comes from Dicrocoelium dendriticum, assembly GCA_944474145.2. Classification (NCBI taxonomy): domain Eukaryota; kingdom Metazoa; phylum Platyhelminthes; class Trematoda; order Plagiorchiida; family Dicrocoeliidae; genus Dicrocoelium; species Dicrocoelium dendriticum. The sequence continues at coordinate 81,927,947 of OX104063.1, forward strand.
ACACACATGGTTGGCGGCATTCGGTTTCGGATTTGCCTGTCACTGTGGCAAGCCACAGGACGCGTGCGCCTACAGTGGGACCATAGGTGGTTTGCGCTGCACCACCCACAGCTCCAACCACACCCCCATATCCAGTGTAAACCCGAAGGAATAATACCGGGAGGCATGTGAATGAGAGTCACGTTGCATCAACGGAGCCGACCCACACTTTTTCAAAGGCAAACACAAGCACGCTGTATTTGGGGAATCAAGATAACACACATAGTTGAACGTTTTTACTACATGGTCACTGAGACCAAATGGACTATCCATCAATAACTTGGCAACCATGAGCTCTTCATTCGTGAACCCAAGATCCAATATGGACGGTTTGTTTGCTGTCCTGAATGTAGTGGGCGTGATGACATGATTGTACAAGGGAATATTTGCGATCAGTTCATGCGAGTCTGCTTTGAACTATTCACTGGGTGATGCCGATACCTCCAGATCGTGTAGATTGAAGTCACCGGAGATGAGAAGGTGGCTATACATTGTGCGTTTACGCTGTTCAGGCCAAGTATCAAGCGGGAATCCATTTCCGGAGTGGATGTTGGGCGGCGGTAACCGATAGCTACGAGACATGCGTGGTTGTTTCTTAGTCGGAGACGACACCAGAGTGGGTCGGTAATGTGTGTTTCCAGATAATCAACCCTTGCACATTGCAGATCGCTGTGGTAGCAGAGTAGGACCCCACTTCCTCTGTTGAGGCGGCCGTTCCGGATGAGTGACATTCCGGCTATCTCAACCTCAGCATCAGTCACCTCTTGGTGTAACCAAGTTTCGGTAATGAAAATTAGGTCCCAAGCCTTCGCAACCTGACGTAGCCAAAGTTCGGTAAGTTTACTGAGGAGCTGTTGGGCGTTAGTGTACATACATGAGAATAAACGATTTATTTATTTATGAAGTTTCTCTGATTTAAGCAATGTTTCGAAGGTTGTGCAACTCATACGTGAACTTTCTCCGAACAGTGAGTGGCCGGCGACTAATCGTTTTCCCGATGTGTACTTGGTGAAGAGTTTAACGTCTTATTCATCGCCCGTGTAGTTAGTCCCGTATCTAATCTTCTACGTACAGTGTAAAGTGTCTAGTCCTTATGGTCTTCAACAAGTTGTGGGGGCTCGTTCGACACACTACTGGTGCATTTTTCTTTCATAGATACCATCGCGTTTGGTTCTTTGTGTGACATCTCATCTCTAGGAGGCATATCGCTGACCGTCTTCAGCTGAAGCTCAGATGGTAGTCTGCAACGTAACATGTATCAGCTTTTTAGCAGCCGTGTTACCATATGTTTTGACTGAAGAACCATTTTCAACATTCTCGGGCCACTTCCTATGTAGTTCGGTAAGGTAGACAGCCGTGACACGGATTTCGCTAACATATCATCCAAGCAGTGTTTCACAAATATAACACCACTGTTCTTTATCATGGGTTGTTATTTCATGCTCAGCACATGCTTCACTTTCAGGAACCCCATGAAGAAGTATGGTTCTGGTTGAAGTTTCTTTCCGGTAGTCCTCTAAGGTGAGGGTAACTTGATAACGCTCGCCCCATGGGATGTCTGTCGACAGTAGTACTGATTCTACTTCAGTGGTGGAGTTCAGCACGACGCGCAGAAGTCTTGGCTCTCCGAAATGCTTAGAGTTGGGGTGTCGCGTAATACGTACTACGTGTACAGGTTTCAGTACAACTCTGATTAAGTTACTAATAATATCCCACTGGTTGAGGGCATCCAACTGCCTGCCTCCTGTTGATGTCGACTTTGATTCTGGGATATTGGAGCACAGTACGCTCAGTACAGGTAGTTGTTTGTTTACACCTTTCGACCTGTCGCGGTTAGTGATTGATGTACTCGGAGATGTACCGCAGGAAACCGGTGGTGCTTGCACTAGGAAAACCGCTACGCTCCTCAGTTTCCGATCCATTTGAGGGTGATGTTAATTTTAAATGACGGCTCTTCTTGGAAGCAAATGTGACCCAACTTTCGCTAGTACTGGCTTGCTCTTTTACTACGCACTCCGTCGGGAGTTTGGAAGTAGCCTTACGTGTAGTTACTCCGATCGAACTGGGGATCGCATTAGTCAAATGTGAGTCACGTGCGGTAATGGGACAGCTGCTGATGTTCTGGACTCTAGGTGTAGTGTTGCTTACGGTGTTACTAGCAGTTCTTCGTGAGCTAGGAGCAGCACTTACGTGGGAGGATTGGGTTGAACGGTCCGCTATGCTTACCCCAACCGTAGTGATTTTGATGGTCACCATTTCCTCACACTTGGCTAGTAGCTGGTCATAGTTCTGAGATAACAGGAGCACGCTTTTTATCACCGGCATCGATGTGCATTCCACACAGAACCATAGGGAGTCTGGTTTGTTTAATAACTTGGCCTGACTAGGTTTAACTCGGAGGCATCTCGCATGGAAAAACTTACAACAGTTACGGCACAAAATGCCCCCCTTGAAAAGTTTGGAACATGATCCACATAGGTCTTTGGAGTGTGACACACTGGGCATTGCGCTTGGTGAGGAAATGTTACGAACCATTTGAATGACTCATCCTCTATGTAAAAAGCTGTTCTGTTACTGACGTTGTCGGTAAGTTCACAGTGTTCACGTTGCAGTTGTGTGCTCGAAGACTGTTTTCTCTGGCTTGGCAGTCGAATGTGTCAGCTTGAAGGTGGGGCAGATTACACAAAGGTGTGATTGAGAATTTTCGCGGTTAAACCTATGGATCGCGCCGGGTGAATTTGCATTGGAAATTGTAGCTGCATCAAGCAATGTTGGATTTGAATGAGTGACAGTTCATTCGAAAGCCGCTGAAATGGCATATCGAGTGAGACCAAACAATGTCTTCGATGATCGGAGTTAGGCAACTTTTGGCGCTTGGATATCGTCGAAACACCGCCCGGAATTTAGAATTCAGGGTAAATGTAAAATGTACTGGAGTGTACTCGAGAAAATAGTATCACAAGGTGGAACTTTTAAAAGCACGACGAATGAGTATACATCCAAACGTGTGCGACAAAATGCCGCTGAGCCACAGTGAAAAAACTACGAGTGCACAAGTGAGCGATTTGCACGCACGTTCGCTCAAGGTCACAACAGAGGAATGTTTTCTTCGGATTATCGTCGTCGCCGGGGAGACCTGATTTACACCAGGTGTGTAATTAGGGAAGAAGTAGGGACTATTACAACAATTCTTCCGGTTGGACACTGAAACCAAGACGTGGAGACACAGTTGAAAGCTACTTAAGAAGAGGAGTCCCCGTGTCCCTCCGGAAGTTACTCTATCCATTTGCGTGGTGAACGACTGGTACTCTCTGCCGAAGCCTGTTGTCAACGCGCACAGCGAGGAAAAATTTAAGAGACTGTTGAACTTCCATTTGCTGCGTATGCCGGGATCGTGTTGATTTCGTTACGGCTGTAACGGTCCATTGTGAATGCCGTTTCTCAACGTCATGCATCGTCCCTGCTCTGACCGGGATGCGAGAGTTCCCCCTTCTGGTTTCTACAATTCAACCGTTCAACGGTTCTGTCTTGTCTGCAGATTTTCGAAAAATGGTCGAGGTAAACTGTGTTCCGCTGTCCGTAATTGGTATCGTTGGCATGTCAAAATCCTGGAACAGTTTATGCAGCACGCTGATAGTGAATTTGTCCGTGCGATTGTGCATGAGAATCACATCAGGCTAGTTAATGAAGGAAACCACCAAAACCACATAAGATTGACCACTGATCGGTCCTTCAAACTCCAAGTTGATTCTTTGGCCAAGGGTATGAATGTTATTTAAGGGGGGCTGTAACGTTTGCCGCTCGAACGTTGAATGTCGCGTGGCCGATGATCCTGATGGTCTGACTTTCGTGGATGCTCAAAAGTCACGTCGACCAGGTGGATCGCTGCAGCGTAGAATCCACAGGAAATCTACATGGACGGGTCAATGGACACATTATAATGGGTTTGTGCCAGTACGACAGAAACAGAATCTAGTCCGGTATCTTATCGGAGGAGAAATGAAAACAGCTCCGAGGATACGAATGGAGCAGAGCTCATGGTAATAGGCAAAATTTTCCTTAGTAGCTGCTATTTTGAGGCCTTTAGTGGCAGACATTTGCGATCTGACTGTGTGGTTGCCAAAGCACCCACAGTAGGAAAGAAACCGGTCTATTTATCTTTGCCATTCAAGAGAGACAATAAGGTTATGCGGGTGTTCTCCGAGCTGGTTGATTTGGTTGCAGACGTTTCATCGTCAGGCTAGACGACATCATCAGTGCGATTTATGCGAGCCACCTGCAGACCCAGGTGATTATTGATCACTTGATTCGAACGTCAGGAGTCTATTGGTACACGTGAGCTGACCGTGTAGTTAACTCTTGCGTACTATTAGCTAGAGTCCGCCTCAATGATGTTCCTTTGATCTGGGGCGGAGTATTGTTTTAACCCTCAGTGCTTCATAGGCAGTATCAAGATCTAAGTGTCGGTTCTTTCCCGAGTACCAAGCCTCGATGAGCTCGCGTGCTTTTCGAGTTTTTGCCCTGCCTATGATCCTGACATTCTCCAAATAAACTGATGATTCTCGGCGTCCATAGGTACCGACATCAGGGAGTTCTGGTCATGTCAGCGGATGGCTAGGCTATGCTCATGTAGCCTGGTGCCGAACTTTCTTCCTGTCTGGCCCACATAGTATTTGTTGCAATTTTTGCAGTGAATTTTGTAAATCACACTACTTGTTTCTTCTTTACCAAGCCGGTCCTTACCATTGAAGAGCTTGTCTAGGATGGTTTCCGTCGGCTTGTGAGCAACTCTGATTCCGAAAGGTAGTAGCAGTCTCGCCGCCATCTCAGAGACACCATTTATGTATGGTAGAATGATTGTCTTTTTATCCGTTTCTGATGTTTGTTCATGCGTCGATCAATTTATTGATGTTAAACAACGTAGAATGAAATTCCTAGGATACCCATTCCGTGTAAACATTTCGAATAGATGATCTTCCTCCGCTTTCCTCAGCTGCGGGGTGTTGCAATGTGTCTGCGCTTTTTTAAATAGAGTTGTTACGCAGCTGCGCTTGTAGACTGTTGGATGATTGCTGCGATAATTCAGGATTTGGTCTGTATGCGTCGCTTTCCGATAAACTGTTGTCTCCAGTTGTCATGCAGGAGGTCTTTTTACTAACACATCCAAGAATGGTAGCTGATATTGTTCACCTCTTCTTTAGTGAGACGGGTACCAGTAAACGTGTTGTTTATTAACCGATGTGTTTCTTCCAGTTTCCAGCGCTTTAGGATGACCAAAGTATCGTCCACGTAGCCTAGCCATCCGCCGACATGACCAGAACTCCCTGATGTCGGTACCTATGGACGCCGAGAATCATCAGTTTATTTGGAGAATGTCAGGATCATAGGCAGGGCAAAAACTCGAAAAGCACGCGAGTTCATCGAGGCTTGGTACTCGGGAAAGAACCGACACTTAGATCTTGATACTGCCTATGAAGCACTGAGGGTTAAAACAATACTCCGCCCCAGATCAAAGGAACATCATTGAGGCGGACTCTAGCTAATAGTACGCAAGAGTTAACTACACGGTCAGCTCACGTGTACCAATAGACTCCTGACGTTCGAATCAAGTGATCAATAATCACCTGGGTCTGCAGGTGGCTCGCATAAATCGCACTGATGATGTCGTCTAGCCTGACGATGAAACATTTGCAACCAAATCAACCAGCTCGGAGAACACCCGCATACCCTCATCCGCATCCCGAGCTACAAATATTCTCACGGATTTCTAAGAGAGACAATAGTCCGTACACCTTAGCAAAGGAGTACGAGGGACCGTCAGTAACACCTATGGAGCCGCACAACTGCGCATTCTCTTCACTTGCATGTCCATACTACACCTCCAGCCGAAGCACAGTCTATGGATGTTACCTCTTTGAGTTTACCAATTTACCTGTTATTGTGTCACAGATTGCATCACGAGACATTTGCTTGAACGCGTCCGTTAGCATCACCCGGCATAGCTAAGTCGAGGATTGTGAAATACTTGCACCACCGCGCACTTATTCCAAAGAAAGCATACAGTCGTTATCAGTATAATCTTTCGCCCAACCTACCATGTAATGGGTGTCCATTCAAAGCTTATCAGATGCGGAATCCCTGTAATGAATGGCAGAGGCAATCGTAATTCGTCTCAACAACCCCCCTTGTGTTTGCGTAAGCCGTCCGTCAAGGCTCGGCTTTACGATGGTCAGCTATCGTCCGAGTAGATTCTATGTGAACAAATCACACCATTTTGGGCGTTTTGAAACCTACATATTTTTGTTACTCAAGCCACCCATTTTATCTTAACTATTTAAGGGTGATGTATTTGCCTGAGGATGAATCACTGAAAACGAGCTTGTTAGCTAGACCGTCTTTTCATGACTGAAAGGGAAGCTACCAGCCATTTGAAATCAGAACAAATAAATAAATAAACGTTTTATTCCTCGGCTAGCTTTCCGAATTACTTCCTCGTGGTTCGGGTTGACCCCGTTCCAGCGAAGTGTTCGGCGACAGTGTTCCACCCCGGTGGGGTATTGTAGTCCAACAATTGTGCTCATTTCATGGGAAGTATTGGGCCCCTGTTTGGCGATCTACAAAACGAAAGGCGCATGAATTGAACATTCAGCCGGCGACTCCCAATGGGCGCGATTTCCTGAATTAGCCCCGCTGCCTTGCGGGTAGGGTATTTAACCAAAGGCTCGGGGTGGGGTCCCCTAAGTCAACTTCATACTTCGGCTTGACAACCGGGTAGTATCACGTTCTCTTACAAAACCATGGACTGTACCACAACGTACTCATCAGCTACCGTTTCTGCTTCTCACATGCGAATTCATTACACGTCAATTGTTTGTTTACTAACAATCTTTACTTTCCGTTACTCGATTCACATGCGCACAAATCCGGCTACGATTCCGGTTGCGTCGCGAACCAAGAAGTTCAACCTATGGCTCCCTTTCGTCCCCGATCCTCGTTCCGTCTGGCGTGGTTCAACGTTCGGACACTCATGCAGATCGGACAGTAAGCCGGTCTAGGGCGCACCCTAGAGTCCCTCGATATTGATATCTGCTGCCTTTCAGAAACCCAATTGTAAGGTCCCAGCACTGTGCTTACATTGACATCCCCCACTGACCACGAAGCCAGATATCACCTGCGTTTTCTGGAGATCCAGAAGCACCCTCAGCGGGTTTGGTTGGTGTAGGTATAGCACTAAGTGGCAAGGCCGAGCCGCACTACTGAACTGGTTCCCGACCAACAGCCGACTGTGTGCAGTTCGGCATTGGGGTTATGTAGAATCAACAAGCACCACGAGGAGAGACGCAACTAGTTTGTTATCTCCTCGTACACTCCAAATGACTGCAGTTGTGGCTTGGACAAGGATGACTTCTACCGGGATCTATAACAGCTCTTGACTAATGCTAAAATGTCGGATGTCGTTGTCTTTGCTTGGGATTTTACTGCACGGGTTGGCCGTCTGTTACCATACGAACGCCACCTTGGTGGTCACCACGCGCTCGATGAGAACCGCTCTTATAACGGAGAGAGACTTCTCACATTGTGCGAACACAACCATCTGTTTCTCTGGAGCACTAACTTTAGGCGTACGAAGAAGCGTTCCGCCACGTGGCGTCCGCGTTCGCCAACACAACCGTGGTCTCAAATTGATCACATTGCAATTAGCTTCAGATGGCGCGGCAGCGTACTGGACTGCAGGTCCTTCCGGTCCAGCTTCGTTGACTCAGATCATGCTCTGGTCTGCGCGAAAATCTGTATGTGTTTTGGTGGGTCCCGAAACACGAAGCACCGCAAGATTGAAGTAAACTGATTTACTGATTCCTCTGTCCAGGCGAGCTATCAGTCTTCACTGGCATACGTACTCAGTTGCAACCCATTGCAAGACGTAGAGCAACACTGGACTTGTATAAGGAAAGCGATGACCATTTCCGGACAGTCATGCGGAGGTCCAACTCGACGCCCATTAAAGGCTTCGATCTCTGGAGCTGTTCGAAAGCCGCAAAGATATACCCGCGGAATCAAATTGCAACGAGCGGCGCCGTTCTGCCAACCGGCTGCTCAAGCAAAGCCCACGCAAAGATCGCGAGATATGGTGGTCTGAGCGTGCTTTAGAGACGGAGACCACTGCCCTCTCTGACCACACTCGTAGGCTTTTCCAACTCATTCGGTCCACTGGCCTCAGGAAACCTGGTGTCAGTGAGGTCATTTGCGAGGTGGATGTGTCTCCGATCACCAACCAACAGAGGCGTATGGACCACTGGGCCGAGCAATTTCACTCGCAATTCAATTGGCCTCCGCCGTCCATTCGTACATGCAGTACATGTTGTTGTCCACCCTGGCTTGTCCCACTGAATCCACCCAGCGAAGCGGAAGTCTGCCTCGAGATTCGACGCTTGAAGTGCTTCAAGGCTGCCGGCTCAGACGGAGTTCCTCCGTCTGTTCAGATACGGCGGCGTGATGATAATTAACCAGCTGACCTCACTGTTCGCAAAAGCTGGCAGGAAGAGAAAGTGCTTTCCGCCTGGGGCGAATCAGTTATTGCCGCGATTTTTAAGAAAGGCGCTCGCACTAGATGTCTAAATCATCGCGGGATTAGTCTTATTTCGGTTGCCTCCAAGCTATTGGCAGTGTATTCTGCTCCGTAGACTATCCCCAATACGTGAATCATACTACCGTGAAGAACAAGCTGGTTTCCGTCCCGGTCGCGGATGCGTGCATCAGATCTTCACGCTACGCCAACTCCTCGAACATTGCCACATTTATCACAGGCCCACTCTCGTTGCATTCCTAGACATACGTGCCGCTTTTGACTCCGTTGATCGACCTGCTTTATGGCGTTGCTCGTTAAAGAACGGGTGCCAGAGAAATATACCGCCATCTTACGAGCACTTTGCCTTCATACATCCGGCAGAGTGACGGTTTATGACAAGATTTCCTCGCCATTCGGTGTAAACCGCGGTGTGCGACAGGGCATCCACATGTCTCCGTTCCTCTTCAACTTTGAAATCGAAAAAGTTCTGTGGAGTGCTCTAGAAGCTTTCCAACATTTCTGGACTAGAGCTTATACCGAGTGAGGGCACGACCGACTTAGATTATGCTGATGATATCGCCTTACTTGGTGGCGATCCTCAGGGTACACAACGTTATGGATCATTTGGCGGTTGAAACATCTAAGTATGGCAAGAGCTTCGCCCCACCGAAGTGTAAAGTACTGCTCCAGCATTGGACTACATCTGCTCTCGTGCTCACTCTTGAAGGTGCACAACTTGAACAGGTAGATAGTTTCGTCTACCTCGGGAGCTGTGTGTCTGCTGACGGCACTATCAGCAAGGAAGTTCCTCTTTGCATCGCTAAAGGCCGATCAGCATTTGTCAATCTGAGGCACCTGTGGCGTCGTCGCGACGTTGCATTCTCCCTAAAGGGCTGCGTTTACAGCGCTTATGTTCGTTTAGTGTTGTTGTATGGGAAGGAGTCCTGGTCAATTCGCGTGGAAGACATGCGTTGTGTTTCTGCCTTCGATGCCGGTTGCTTATCTTGGCAGCTGCATCAGCAATGATGGGCGCATAGAAACTGACGTGAGCTCACGCATTGCAAAGGCCAGAGCTGCCTTCTTGAACCTGCGTCATCTTTGGCGACAGAAGGGAGTTTCCCTCCGTCTGAAAGGCCGTGTATACAAGGCCACAGTGAGGGCCGTTCTGCTCTATGGTAGTGAAACTTGGCCCCTTCGGTCTGAAGATCTGAGGCGCCTTCAAGTCTTTGGTCATCGTTGTTTGCGAAGCATTGCTGGTGTCGGATGGAACCAGCGTGTCCGCAACGATGATGTGCGTAGGCGAGTACCAGGTGGTGATAATCATGCTACCTCCCTAGAACAACAGATAGCACTGAATAAGTTGCGTTGGCTCGGGCACGTACTACGCATGCCTGGTCACCGCTTACCTAGGAGGGCCTTGTTCAGTCTACCAGGTGTAGGATGGCGCAAGGCTCGAGGTGGACAGAAGTTGACTTGGCAGCGGGAAATGAAGTCACTGACGACCACAATGGGTGCCGTTGGTCCGTCTCGCCTTCCGGGTTGGAGTCCACGTGACTCACCTTGTGCTTGGCTCGAGACGTTACATGACATGGCTCGCAACCGACACCAGTGACGCGTCTGCTGCCGTCTCCTAATCGGATTGTCTGTTTAAAGTGTGTTTGGTGCTGAGTTATCTGCGGGGTAATGGCTGATTATGACGCGTGGCAGTGAAAGCCGCAAGGAAGCTATCTCACCGATGCCGCCTTATCTTTGCACGATAGCCAGCTGTTTGTGACGGAATGTTGTCTACACAAGGTGTAGGTGCCTTGACCCTGAATGTTTGCTTAGGGCATTAAGATTTTCAGGTAAGTCCCCCTTCTCTCCCTCTTTTTATTCCTTATTTCATAGGTCCTCATGGTTGTATGGCAGCGAAGCATCAGTTCAAATGGCTGATGTACTGCTGTTGTTGTTGTTGTTGTTTGTTGTTGCTTAAGGAGGATCAATCGTGTTTGGTGGCAACATCGAGTTAATAGTAATGACGTTCGACGTCGCATCTTGGGGAATGCGAGTATTCCCTTCAAAAAACTGATTTCGTTGCGCCAGTTGAGATGGCTCGGTCACGTCCTGCGCATGGCATCTGAGCGTCTACCGCGTTGCGCTCTATTCGCTCGTCAAGGACCTGGCTGAAGACGACCGCGTGGTGGTCAGCCTTCCACTTGGCGACAACACATGAAATCGCTGACGTCGTGTCTAGCCATTGTTGGATTCGTACGTCTTCCAGGATCGGGATCCAAAGATGAGGAGTGCCAATGGCTTGACACTCTTGAAGATATGGCCCGAAACCGGAATCAGTGGAAGAATTGTGTACAACATTGTACTGATTCACATGTTTAATGGTTCAAACATTGAAAATGAGAAAAAAAGAGAAAACGAGGTGTAAAAACAAACTAATAAGGTGTTGTTCAACTTTTTGTCAAAATGTTGCTTCCCGCGGCACGGTAGCTGAAATGTGTTGCTCACCTTCACCTACTATGCCATGATGATTATGAGGTAGTGACTTCTCCTTATGTGCTAATTTCCGAAGATTTCTTGACTCTATGTCTAGCTGTTAACCTGTTTAGATTACACGTACATATAGTCCAACTGAGTAGACTGATCAAGTTTGGATCGCAATGTCTACGGGACTATTACAATACATAGATTTAAGTAATTTGGGAATACCTCAATCTTTTGGGTGCAATTAAACGGGTGAGGAGGAAAAGCGTTGTCGAATCCACTGCACAAAACAGACAGGCAGAGATCAAGTAAACACATGACAAAGGTGTACAAGTATTAACAAAGTCACAATAGCCTATCATTAGCGGTCCAATCATAGAGTGCGGAAAGGGTTAGACATAAACGTGAAACAGGCACATACAAAACAGCGGGGTGTCAAATGAATGGCCTGTAACTCGTTCAGAGTATGTACCAATGTAACAATATCGTGACAATGTTAGGACACCATGGAGTTAGAGACATCAGACCGGTTGCATGACGAATCTGCCACAATCGACACAAATTGAAATGAGGTCCTCGCTAGACGTGTGGAAGGAATGAAGGCTTGTGCCCAAGTGGCGAATCACTGGACAAAGGTATGTGAGTATGGGACAGTTATCAATGTAAACACACGAGGAGTAAGAGGGTGATCAAAACATCTGGGCTCTTTGAGGATATGTTTCTGTGCACAAACGGCCCTTGAAACCACGAAGAAAGATCAAGAAATGAGTTGAAAAGTTCTGCCCAAACGATAACCGAGGGTAGGTTTAAGAACTTTCCAAGCAATGCAATCATCCGCTACATTGGCCTTTGCCACCAGTTGACAGGATTCACATTTTTTGACAAAACTGTTTAATGTCTGAGTCCAGCGGGGCCAATAGACAAAACTGCGTATCACAGCCTACATTCGGATGGTTCCCGGATGTCTGGAGTGAAAATGCCGTAGAATTCACCTCTGCATATCCTTTGGTAATAGTACTATGTAGTGTTGTGTGCTTGGGTTCCCCAGCCGCGTCAAAACACACACCGGAGCAACACACCATTTCAGGATTCCAGCACAGTCTACCCACTGTCGTCACCAATTCACCCTTATACCCGAAGTCGCCCTTCTCGAATGGATTCCGATCAACAATCGCCTTTGTGCTATCAGGCTGCATGGCTCGTGCAAGGTTAACAGGCGTCGAGAATACATACGTGTTCTTTTGGTAATCGCCACTTATGCTCCCACTAACTGTAGCCCGGATATCGTCAAGCACCAATTCTATCAGAATCTTTATGATTTGTTCTTAGGGGCCCCCAGAGCGGGCATCATTATTATGGCGGGGGATTTCAACTCGCGTGTTGGTCATATGTTACCAAGCGAACGCCATCTTGAAGGCCCGCATGCATACGACGACTTTCGCTCAGACAATGGAGAAAGACTACTCAGTTTGTGTGCCGTCCACCAACTTTACCTCTCCAGCACGAACTTTCGCCAACCTAGGCGTCACTACGCCAACTGGCACGCTCCATCACCCCCTCAACGTTGGTCACAGATTGACTACACCGCCATAAGTCATCGCTGGCGTGGCAGTATTTGGGACTGCAGATCCCATTGGTCAACATGCGCAGAAACTGATCATGCGCTAGTACGTGTGTCGGTTTGCATGCGTTTGGTGGCTCGCTTAGGACTAGACAAACTCGACTTAACTCTGGTAAAATGGAAGACCCTGCCATCCAATTGGAATAACAAAAGTAGCTTCGTGAGAACATCACTTCTCTGCCTCTCCGGGACGTTGATCAGCATTAGTCGCGATTGCAACAGTATGTTTGCAGCGCGTTCATCCAGTTACGGTCCTGTTCGTTGCAGAGCTGCACGCTATCGGGCGCGTCCCCAGGTTGCGGATCGGGGAATGCCTTCCTTATGGAGCTAACTGTGAATAAGTCTCGTTTGCTTTGCAGGCGAGATGAATAAGCAGTCGCGGACAATCAGTGGCAGAGTTTCAGAGCATGGGGTTCTGGGTTGGTCACCTGGTTCTTCATCAAATACCACAAGTGCTCGTACGGCGCTGTGCTAAGCCAACGTGAACGGCCATAGGGTCACTGACCACTCACTCCTGTAACTGGAGGTGAGTACCTAACGGACGGCGGATGAACAACCTCGCTGGCCACCGGCTTCTCTGTGGACGGCTTCCGAACACAAAGAAGGCGAATCAGCCAGTTGGCTGTCAACGGTCTTCGTGAACCACCTCACTGCCTTGCGGGTCAGGTCTTTAAACTAAAGGCTCGGGTAGGGTCCCTAAAGTCAACCCTCCTCCTTCCTTCTTTCCTCCGTCTGGGCAACCGGGAAGCTCAATGCACATACAACACATGGAACTTTGCTTCCATTCCTCTGACTCACTCTCTCCTTTTTGTTAGTGTTACTCACGTGTTGTGGCAATCTGCCAAATGTTTATTGGGTAAGTGTTATATATATATATATATATATATATATATATATATATATATACATATATATATAAAACTAAAAGTTGGATCTCGGCTACCTCCGTGAAACTTCTCGACTATCGGCGAGCATTACCCATCAGTGTGGAGCACGTTGAGCTCCACCGTTCTATTTCCAGACAAATGAAAGCGAGTCTTCGTCGAGACCGGGAATCCTTGTGATCTAAACAGCCAAGGAAATGGAGGTTGCTGCCTCTGCTGGTAACAGCCGCAGGTTGTTTTATCTCACCAGATCCAGCGGACGCAAAGTTCAGGTCATCAGTCAGACCATCTGTGAGTCAAACGGTATAACGATCACCAACCTACGCAGGCGCTTGGATCGCTGGGCAGAGCACTTTGCTCTCTAGGCTGATTGCCCAGCACAACGTCCGGTTACACATGCATTGCCATCATCTGATCCCTTGCCAGTCTTCATAGATCCTCCTACTGAAGCAGAAATACGGGGAGAAATCCAGACTCTGAAACTCCACAAAGCGCTTGGCCTTGACAGTTTTCCTCCGGCTTTATTCAAAGATGGGAGGGAACTTAGTTGTGACTGAAATTCTATCACTGTTCACAAAAGTATGGAGCGGTGAGAAGGCTCCTAACTCATGGGGAGAATCTGTTGTGGTTCCGATCCACCACCATTCGGGGTGTCAGCCTAGAGCTTGTTAACATTTGTACTTGCCTCGGGAGTGGCATTAAGGCTGGTGGCGGTATTGGCGATGAAATTTAATAAGGAACTGCCACAGCTCACCGTACAGATACTAACCTGAGACACTTGTTGCGTCGTAGCGATGTCAGTCTCAAGCTCAAAGGCCTAGTGTACAATGCCACAGTTCGTGCTGTTCGACTGTACGGCTGCGAGAGCTGGCCTGTTCGATCGGAAGATTTGAGAAGACTGTCTACTTTCAACAACCGCTGCTTGCGTTCGATTGCTCATGTATGGTGGAAGCACCATGTGAGCAACGCGGAAGTTAGAGGCAGAGTCATGGGAGCGGACAGTTCTTGTCTCCAGAGCATAATCATCCAGCACACTTGCGTTGGCTCAGTCACGTACTGCGCATGACGGCCAACCGTCTTCCATGTCGCACATTATTCACTTACTGGATGCGAATGGAAAAAGAGTCACGGCGGACAACCGATGAGTTGAAAAAGGAGCCCGAAGATTCTAACTTTGTGTCTAGCGTCAGTTGGATCAGTGCGTCTCTCAGGCTGGGGACCACATGAAGCGGATTCCCAACGGCTGAAAGTCTTGGAGGATATGATCCGCAATAGGAGTCAATGCTGTCCTACCATCTCTTCATCCTGTAATTTTAAATGTTGAACAAAGTATGGAAACAAAGAATGTATCCAAAACGGAGTGTGTGAAACTGAAAAAAAACATTTTCTAACGTTTAGCTCTCTCTCCTTGTTGAATATAATAATCTTTCTCAACAACCATGGTTCGGATAGCACATTTCTCTGTTTACAGACCTATGAATACACACACACACACACATATATATATATATATATATCATCAGATGGTCGCACTGTGAGTGTATGAAGCGCATACCAAATAGTGGAACCACACTAGAGAGGTTATTCAGGGTTACTTTCGCCGCCACATCGTTAAAATCATGACCATATCGTCCGGGTTATCATGATAAACACTGTCGTGTCGGCAGCAGGGGAAATGCCCTGTCATTTTTCTAGATAATCCAGTTTTTTGCAGTTGGGCGAGCCTGCGTCAACGCCCCACTCTGGTCCACATCTAAATTATCTAATAATTAATAATCGCGCCTGGATCCAGTGAAGTTTGTGCACCGTACTTTCCTTGATTATTGCGCCAACTCCACTTGATATCCTACACACCCTTCTTTTCCGTCTCTCCGTATGATGGATTTTTTGAAGGCTTCACTCACTCAGCCTTCTAACGGGAGGCCCCTTCAGTGAACCTGAGACATTCACTCACTATTTACTGTGGACTGGACTTTAACGTGGTGCGACGATTTGCGTACCTTCTTAACCCATTGAGCTATACCGGGTGATGCCGCCGGGCAACTTGAGAGCTACTCCTACCGGGTTGGTCAGTGGAAAGAGGTCAGATGAATTCAGTCTCCTGGTCATCCAGGTTGGGGGTTTGAAATAGAATGGCGTCCATTTCTGTGGAATGAAATCATTGCCACCTCCCCACTGTCATATGGACATGCTTTTGAGACGATGGCCGTGGACCCTAATCGTCCTCCTGTCTAAGTCTGGGCGCCCTGGCAGTATCTCAGCCCACATACAACTAGCACAATTTCCCCGAACTCTAACTACATCCTGCATCAACAGTCGCGCAGATAAATAAGGGTCGACTTGTCTGCTGCATACAGTAGGGCGGATAAGGGAAAACATGCTACTGCTGGTGCCTCCCTTCATTCTTTTCCACCTGTTTCTCTTACCCCCATTCCGGCCCCCAATGTTAACCTTCCTTAGATAATTCCTAGCTTAAATGACAGCAACCAAAGCGCCACTGGAGTAGAACCATCTGCAGCCACTATCCCACAACACCTATCGGCAACACTTCCTTATAAATCCACGCTGTACCGTTTCCATTGAGACGTTCAACGTTCGCACTCTGAAACAAACAGGCTGCACTTGCACGCACCTTGGACACACTGGATACTGTGTCCGAACTTAGGATCAATGACCCTAACGGGGTTGTTCAATTAACTGTACCCGGCTTATCCTTTCGTTATTAATTGCACGCATCAGGATACGCAGAGGCAGCACCCACGGGTTAAGCTGGTGTAGGTATCATGCTAAGCTTCAAGTCTGAGTCATCGTTGGTCGATTGGATTCCGGTGAACAGCCGTTTATGTGCAACCCATCCACCGTGTTGTGTACATCTGGTATGCATGATTCCCAAATTAGACTGATTGGAATTCTGCTGCTGTGCATGTTAAAATAGTGTGGGTCGCACTCGTTGATGAAACGTGGTTTTCACCCACATGCCTCCTGGTCTTATTCCTTCGGGTTTACACTAGATATGAGGTGTATAGATGGAGCTGTGATTAGTGCAATGTAAGCCATCGATGGTCAATTTATAGGGGCAGGCGTACAGTGGCTGTCCCATGGAGGTCGCAGTGACAGACAAATCCGGAACCGGATGTTGTCAGCCATGGGGTCAGCAGTAATTTTAGCGGGCGATTTTGTTCAAGTTGACCATACAGATAGTACTGTAGACCTCATGGGCGTGCCTGTAAAATCGTAGGGAGTACAGCGTTTCTGAGCAACTACCGACTGCGATGACGTCTACTTATATTTAGTGAGCGGTTTCTGTCCCGGCGAACACTGTAAATGCAATTAGTGGATGACTCAAGATGCGTCACATACACGGGTACAACTTATACGCTGCAGCGAGCGCAGTCATCCTCACAGCCCTCTGATATGCTTCACACTATGAAGCAAACAGATATTTGGTATCTGCACATGATACGGTGGCGAACGTCCGATGCAGTCTCTGCAACCTCGCCGCAACCGGTCTTCCGCAACGATGGGATTATGCAATTTTAAACCACCCACAATGTGTCATTGTGCATCAGCTCACATATGACTTAAGTTGTGTAGCCAAATTCAGCCATCACGCCGAACGCATTGCGTCTACTAACGTTCTCATTTGTGTCCACTGTACGTGGCCACCATCACATATAGTCGCAGGCGCTCTGGGCATTTGCCAGTGTTCATGCAAGTGTACTTGTGGCCACCACCTCCTTGTTTCAGTATAGTCGTGGAGCAAGTGGATGTCCCCGTTGTTGACCATAGGGGCTTAACGCGCGGATGGACTTACACACTCCGCACGCGTTCGGTCTGTGTCTGCGGAATACGACTCTCGCATGCACGACCAGGTTCAAGAACCTCACTCACCTCAACAACAATGGAGGCTGTAATATTGGCTGGGATGGCGGAGGTTTTAGCATGTCGTCGCTGTTGCAGAAATATGTACACACAACTACCGCAGATAGGAACTGAGGTCGTGTTGGTTAACCTAGTGCACTTGACATTGGGCGGTCTCGGCCGGTGGCCGAGTGGTCGTTTGCTTTCCAATCATAAGGTCACCAGTTCGAATCCGCGTAGGGGGGGGGGCGTCCTCGCGGTATACTCAGCCCGCGCGCGACTGGTGGTGGTCGCGCGGCAGCCAAGCGCCGTTACGGCGTATAAGCTGACACATTATTAGGTCTCGCTTTTCTGACAAAATATCTGCGGAAGAAATGGGCGGTGAGAGCAGCCAAAGTTGCTGAAGTTCTGGGAAGAGCCATTTCGTGAAGAACAGTGATTAAGGACTACCTAGAGTAGAAAATACCAGATGGTTATGAATTTTTACTAAAAATCGTTTAACGAGTGCGGCGTACTTTCATAACTGCTGAGTACCGACTCGTGTGACAATTGCCCTTGAGTGGGTTCTGAATCAATCCGCATTATGCAAGCCACCAGCCAATTAATGTCCCACTCCTCATAAGTGCGTACATAGCAGTAAATGCAAGTTACTGCTAGTACCTGAACCGTTTCACACGGGTTACTGCGGCTACCTTAAATGTACATAACGCTTGTTGTATCCAAAGTTCCGAAAAAGAAATTCTGGTAGAGATTTCAATCTCCATAAAATTATTGCCGCTAATTTTCCTGACCGAATAGATTGCGGGTGCCAGTTATCTCGGATTATTTTAGCAAACATGTTCACATATGAAGTAAATGCTGTCCTGATGTCTCCCAAGAATCGTCATGCTACTAGGAAGTTGACATTCCAACATGCCGTGCTGAAGCAAGTAGCATATCAGAAGATGAAAGCACGCAACTGTGTGAAGCAGCCCACATTGTTTCAGAGCTGAATAGTAAACTAGCGGGTGTACAGAATAAGCTGGTCATGTTTAAACAGAATTTTCTTTTCGAGTCGCTGACACATTGGGTGACCCCACTGTCATACGAAATAGAAACACCTAATCCATACCCGCCGCAAAAATAGCATGCGAGTAAGTTATTTGAATAGCCGTTGAAATACACCAACGAATAATCAGATTGCCCCCATTGTCTCAGACAGGTACTCAATACACTATGTGAAGCGCACCCTATTTAAAGTTAGTACACTGACAGAGATTGACTGCAGCGTGGTACGACTCCACAACACTTCTCATGAGGATTGCTCGCCACTAGTGGTTGAATTCCACAGTCCATCTGATGCTACTAAATGTATTCGTAGTGGACCAGTTATTTCATCATCTACGGAATTTAAATGCACTGTTATTAAGCACGATCATACACCCCCTGAGAAGACATCTTTGTCGCGCCCAGGATCGTTGCTCTAGCTCAATCATGGATGGTCGCTTACCTAAACCACACAGAAGAAACCGCTCACGCCTAAGCCGGAGCACCAGATTGACACCGATGTGCATGGTAATGCTGATAAAAAGCGCTTTTATGGATGTGTAAGCTTAAATGATATGTCAATAAACAATGCGAAATTTAATCTAGTTGTCATAAGAACTGATCATACGCCCCTGGAAAGTTATCGCTTACGTTCGTGCCAATGATTCAGGGACTCCGTTTTAGCTAATCGCGTGGGTAGCCTTCACCAGAATCCTCGGTAACCAAGTCGCTTACACTTATACTGCGTCACAGGGTGCCACTAAGTACTAGACGAAAAGCGTTTTCCAGAATATGCAACGATAACTATTCAGCTATTAGACGATACGCTAATCGGTAAGGACGCCTGCTCAGAATAGAGACAAAACTACGCATCGAACAATGACAACTGAGTAGCTGCGATAGACGCAAGCTGTCATAAAAGGAGAACTTGATCGCACAGACAAACTAGCACTGTCGCGTCACCTACTGTCACAGCAACATCTCGTCCATGGAAAATTAGCAAACACCAAAGCCGCATAGTGCAAGATACCTCGAGCAGCCCCCAATGCAGATGACCGTTTAACGACGTCAAGGTAAAACTGACCACGTCAGAGTATAGAACCATGTGCTAATTCCGGAATAGTAGCTGTCCTCAGACTCTCCGAGAAACGTTAGGTGCATCTAAAAGACATTGTACTCTCTATGGTCCCTGCTTCCCGGTACCAGACCTCCTACTTTGTCACCCAAATACACACGCCTATTTAAACGGATTCTGCCCGATGTAAGAGAAGAATAACCACTAGACCAACATTGTAACCACGTGGAACATGACTATATCCGGAGTTCCGCATGACCTGAGTTAGCACCAGAAGCCGTCCATCCAAATGTAGCCTCAATCCACACTATCAATCCGGCCTGTTGCTCCCATTCGTCCTCCTAAGATAGATCAACATGCATTCAGTTACCGGCCATCTACTCAGCCTAGTCCATTTTTCCGACCAACAGTGGTCTCCCAGCTGCCACCACTCCTAATCCCACGAAACCAACTGGGTGTAAACTAATCCATTCTCAAGAAAACAGTGCAGGCGCGATAACTGTTTCGGTGTGTGCGTACTTGCAGAAGAAGAGGGAAATGGGAAGAGCTGACTGTCTAACGTATTATTTGGAAGGAAGTTGCGTGGCTGCAATCTAACACCTATTAAATGCTTTATCCAACTTTAAGTTGGTGAGTATGTCATTCCGCACGGGAGCTGCCTTGTCTACTTGGACCAGAACGACCTGTGAATCGTATGAGGGTCAAATGGTTGGAAGATGATTACCTTCCTTTCTTTTTTTCATTTCGTTAGTGACAACCTGATTCCGATACTAAACAGTAGCTTGCGTTGTGCTTATGATTGAGTCCGGTAGAAATAGCCTGAGGCGGAATCGAAATGAGGCAACGAATCGGCCTCTTGCAGGGAGCACTTTGGAATACCAAGTCACTCTGGCGATCCGCGCCTCATCTGTCCCTCGCCTCAAACGAAGATCTTGAGTGCTCGACCAAGCCCTCGTGAGACCGTCTTGACTTCATCCGCAACGGGCTTGATCACGCCCACTACTCACTTTTATGTTGGCCCAGTGTTACGAATATGTTCATTGCCACATCTGCACTCGTCTTGACTCCCGATTTGTGCTGACTTTACCTTGCCGCTGCGTCCCAGGCTTTTTGATTTGGACCAGCATCTGCTCTCACAGACTCCATTGTCCAATGCTAGCGTGCGCGGACACATTGCGCACCTAGACGAGCGGATGGCTGAGGTCCGTGTAGCAAGGCCTCAACTATTGACTATTTGAACGTGACCACACATAGGCCTAGCTTCGGTGTAAACAATTATTGCTAAACTCCCAAAGCGCGATCACCCTGCAACGCAGGTGGGTTTAGGTACAACTGCCATGTTGGCATACTTGTCCGAATGCTATTGGCTGATTTGGGATTGGTCACAACGAACGGCACGCAATCATGTGAGTGTGTACAACACAGGATGCAGTTGAATTCCTCATGCACTAAGTTTAGTGGGCTTTTACGGAAGAAGAGGAGTCTATCAAGGAGTAGTTCGACTGTGTGATGGATGCAACTGATTGAGAAATGGGGCAGCTGAGCTCACACGTACCTTCTAACGTGTTAGACTATGCATATTGATCTATCTGAAAATGCACACATCGCCAGCCTCGCGGTATACTCGAGGCTGTGCAACTCCATATTCGCCTATTACAGGGTCGTAAAAGCACTCTGCATTGCCTTTCTTCTCCCCGTCTTTGCTGGGTTAGGGTGCATTCGATTTGCACACGTGAGAAACAGTTCCGAAAATACAGTGTCGTTCGTCCTGGTGTAGAACTCGCAGGGATTGTGCCGTTCGTTTTCACTAGATGAGTCGTTTGAAACACACCATCATGACACAACTGTGCGTTTTTGAGCAACTACTGATGTTGGATAGAAGGTTCAAAGGAAGAAATCGCAGTTGAAACGAGTCTTGGGCATAACACTGCTCGTTTGACAATTGTTGGTGCCTTGCAATATTCAGCTTCTGAGATAAGCCTTATAGGAGCCACTGTTAAGGCGCGTTGGTTCTGTGCCCTCTCTGTAAGATGTAGTTTGGGTATGGTGTTTAGGAGCAACTGTGACGATAGCTGGTATATTGGGTGAACGAAACAGACTCGAGACTTATGGACGGGAAGTTTGTGAAATACAGCCCTAGCTAGTCGACTACTGTCGCATGGGCCAAGTAATGGCAACCAGGTCCATGCGGAGTGATACAAGTGGTTAGCAGCGCGCTGACAGGCGAAAGCAAGCGGATTGGTCTGGGCAACATCGAGTGTCAGCACGAGTGTGCGAACGTACGCGGGCTGATGACACCGTACAATAGTGACTGGCCAAATGGGTGAGCGAAGGCGACACCAGCTGAGCGAAGCGATCCAACTACCACCAAGCTGGATGGACAGGATTGCACTAGCTAAATGAACAGAGTAGAGCTGAAAGAACAGAGTTCAACGTGACCCCAAGCAGGGAGTCATAGATGTGACGGATCATAGTGCACGAAGGGAGTGCGGACCAATAGGAGGAAGATATGGAAATAGCCGGTGGAAATGAACTTTCGTATTTTGTACAGTATAAATGATCCCATGGTCTTTAAATGAAGTACTATGACCGCTGACCAGTCTCTGTAGGACGACCTGTTGTTCGTAGGCAATCCCAGTAATCCGGATAAGCCAGGATGGTTTCAAAGTAAATTCCCTAACAGATGGAGTATGAGGATGGAAATGTAAAGGTGTCAGGTAATTCAAATCGCCCAGAGCCTTGTTTGTGTTATTAAAACAAGTGAGGGTAGTATCTCTTACTCAGCAATTATATGATGGAAACAACAGGCGTATTAACAACAACAACAAGCATGGAAACACCACAAGACTGGTTTTTCAACTGGGAAACCCGGATCAAAACAGCCTTAACAGAATCCAGCAACTACGGAACACTTTAGTCTTAATTTCTACACCGTAAGGATCTATAAAAGCGCAATGTGCGCTTCGGGGGTGTGATAGATCAAAGTTTGCCTAAGTGTTACACCACAACGTTATCGGGACGGAATGCCTCGTAATGTAAGCAGTTTTTATTTGCAGATGCTGGCCTTCTGAAAAGATGTTGGTCATCTACTCTATTAGAACTGTTGAGAGAAGACACAAACAACCGTACCAACTGTAAGTTCCTTGACGATTAACAGTGACATTTTAGTTAACCTCAAAGCATTGCGAGACTTGCTTGTACAAGTTCGGAAAACTTCCACCACGCGAAACTGACAGATTGCGAAAATGGATCAGAGGCCGTAGATGCGAGAGGTTCACACGGTCGTTCACCACATAGTTTGAGAGAAGAAGAGCATTGGAACTATCATACACTTTGAAACATGTAACTGATGTACACTTCTGAATGCTTTTCAAATGAAGCAGAAGCTTGAGAACACGAGTGTTTCATTCTCAATGCGACTGTTATTATGGTGAAACACAGGAACTTCGCGAGTTTTAATAATTTCATTTTAATAACGTTGCTTCTGAGTATCAAACAAGTAAAAAAAGTGAAATGGTTAAGCACCAGTGAGGGCTGTGATAGTACGGTTGATAGGTGAATGGGATAATTTGATGGGTCGAATTTTGATATCTGCCTCGCGCACCATTGCCCGGCAGTCAACCCCGAAAGAAGCACTAAAAGACAAGAGATTAAGGGTGGTCAATGCACTGCAATGTGGTAGGTACGATGGAAAAGACAATAACTGTAAAGGATACTGAAATGCATAGATTCATTGCAACCGAATAGATAAACCGGAAGTGGATCGCGGGAAAGGATGAGATAAGAATGCATGAAATTGAGTTGATCCCACTCTTGAAATCATACATGGACATATACACGGAGACAGACACTCTTACTGAGGCATGATCTTGTTACGAGAAATTTCCTTACGGACAGCAGCACCACAAAGGTTGAATGAAAAAGTAACGAAGTATGGAGCAAGCATGGCTTTAGTGAGTAGGCGTGGTGATTCTAAAATATACTGGGGTGACGGGAGATTACTGACACCAACGACCAATGAACAGCCACATTAGGCTAGATGGTGGTCGCATTTTCCAGCTGACACATGAGGTGTTTAAGAGCGATCGCAAGTAATGTATGTTCGTACCGCAAATATAATTACAAGTGAAATAAGTGTCCGCTTATCTAAAGTCCCCAAGCCTGGATTGGGGG
Source organism: Dicrocoelium dendriticum (assembly GCA_944474145.2). Taxonomy (NCBI): domain Eukaryota; kingdom Metazoa; phylum Platyhelminthes; class Trematoda; order Plagiorchiida; family Dicrocoeliidae; genus Dicrocoelium; species Dicrocoelium dendriticum. The sequence goes on from OX104063.1 coordinate 81,951,667, forward strand.
AAGTCAAAATGCACAGACATTACCTAAGTGATCTGCCAAAAGTGGCCACGAACGTTAGATGGTCTGACTCCAACCAAGTCTCTTGAATGATAGGCGCGTGATGGAAAAAATCGAATACTCGTATTAGTGAAGCATTTCTCTTATCAAACGAGAGTATATTTTCCAACTTATAAAAAGTAATGTATGGTGGGAAGATGAAAAGCACTCACTTTGGTACAAAATCGACCAACGATGGATCGGTGAATATCCTCGAGCCAGCTCGTCGTAACAAAAGCCCATTCCTGTGGAAGACCGCAAGAAACAAAAGTGAACAGATAAATATTAAGATAAAATGGCAGGGGAATGGAGATTTGTGAACTGACACACATGTACACGTCAAAAATGTATGCGCTAGTGACCGGAAGTGGGTAACGAAGAATTATCCAAGTGTAGATTGGAAGAAACAAGGGAAGTCAGATCGAAAAGTGAAGTAATGCACTCAGTCTCGTACTAAGTGAAAAAAGCAAGAACCAAAACAAGAACAGCTAATAAAATGAAGTGCGTAAAAGCAATGATTTCGACTATTTGGACAGTGTAGGGGAACAGATAAGCATAGGCCCATTTAATGGAAAAGTAACGTGCAGGCGCAACGAGTTTGGCGTACGAGACCGATCAACTGAGCTGCAATGATGGCTGTGAAGAGCAACTATTCAGATCAGGAAATCACTAGAAGACTACAAAGTAATCAATCTGGCTCGAACTGGGATGAACATTACTGATGTTGAGCAATGCTGTCAAGTCCCTGATGACTTCTTAAGTAACACTCTGAGAAAGCGAGTTTAATACAAGACATCAGTTGTCCTCACACGTGGATTGCCGGGAAACGGCAGAATCGTAGCCAACATATAAATGTGGCCATCCTTCTAAATATCAAACACAACTACCGGACATTTTCAAAAAGGCACTTTCATCCGCTATATACGACACAACGGAAAAGCAAGACACAGCAATCCTTCTGCGGATATCGACGTAAGTAGAGGAAATTGCACCATCACAAGGTCTAAACACGTGCAGTTTGCCACCGCAGAACGCTATAGTTCCTTATCAACGAAGCCACTATAAATCTCCTGGGCCATAGTTTTAATCTTTGCAACCGGTAAAAGTCTATTTAAAGAACAAAGTAATGACCGGCAACATCCATTCCAGGACTTAACTTCTGCTAGCATTTGCTACAAATCCGTTACTCCTCCTGCGCTCATGGTTTCAGATCGATTGGTGACAAAGTGTCTGCAATCTTATTGGCATCCACTATGGCGGAATGCGTGGGTGCTCTGTCGAAGAATATGTTCCGTGCATATGGGAAACCCATGTGATTGGAATAAAGTCGGAAAGTCCCATTTACTTAATTTTCTAAACAGTCCAAATGGCGTCCAAGCGTATTTTCTAGTGTGATATAGTAGCGGACTGCAATCAGTTGAAGCTAGATTGGAATCACAGGCAAAAGGAAACTGAATCATGCAGCAGAGTGAGTTTGTAAAAACAAGCTACCACTGTTGCATTTCCATGTAATGCCTCCCCATCCTTAATTCATAATACCAACTTTCATTTTGCATTCCCCAGTGTGATGGCAGCTGCGCATTCACTGAGGTGTTGTCACATGTACTCGTGTCACCAAGGCATACAATGTCTTCCTAGCATGAACAACATCTTATCGAGGAGTGTTGCTCCCTTCCCTCTAGTGACTTCCAACGTTCGTATCATAAAGTAGACGTGTCAACAGACTGCACGAGCAAGCGCAGTGAAGGTTATAGGAGCCGAGATGCACCGCATCTCTGAAAATAGAGCCAATGACGGACTTAACGAAGCAACCGCGCCTAGACAAACTATCGGCATTAGTTGTACCTGCTCAGGTATGATGTCAGAACTGCGGTTGAGGACAGATTGGTCACTGTGTTCAGCTTCAAGCTTGAAGTATTACCGGTCAACCGGATGCACGTGAACAGCCGTCTGAGTGCAACCAGCTTAAAAACACCATGTAGAATTAGTGGACGTAGAAGCGTCCGTGATTCCTGCATGTGTTTAAGCTAAATGCATCCCTCATACAGCCAGAGATGTACAAAGATACGAAAGTGAAACATTACAATGTACTTTTGCTGACTCGGATATATTAAGGGTACAAGGTAACATGGATGAGGAGATAAGCCAAGGCCCATAAAAGCTCAGCAATGTGGGATGACTTCGAACACCGGATATCTTTAGATGAAACTGCTTTTAGGCACGATGGACTACACTGTGCCGGACAGCGATGAGCCGAAACTGATCACATTGTAATTAAATCTGGGTGGTATTGCTCTATCGATAAGTACCGCTCATTAAGAAATATCCCTCGACTTTGATCGTGTGATAGTCAGCTACCAAGAAGGCATGCGTGAATGAGTGAAAGTACCGGTGCCTTAATTCACAATAAGGAACACAATCTGGATTGTTGCGCAGAGCGATTGCGGGGACATTCAGCTGGTACTTTGCGTCTGAGTTGGACTATGGCATTTTAACTCAAAGGTTGTGAACGAAACCGAGGCTATAAAAGCTGTCACAGCCCCTTAATCATCTCTGCATCGCCAACCCGGATTCTTTCAATGGGAGCAATGTGAAATAAATTCGACGACCACTAGATTGGGTGTCGCTGGTCCGCTCCACCATCCAGATTAAAATCCACGCGACCTAACCTACGCTTGGCTCGCGACTTGTATCAATGATGTGTTCCGTAGTCATCTCTTAAGCTGATTATCTCTTTAAGGTATATAAACCGTTAGCTACGGGGTAAAGTTGATCGTGGCGTGGGTCTGTGAGATCCAAAAGGAGGTTGCCTCACCGATACTATGTTATCTTCAAACAGTAGTTAGTGGTTTGTCCACATGTGGTATTGGCAAGATGTGGGTACAATGATGTTGTATGTTTGAAGTGCGTATTCAAATTTTACCTTAGGTTCCCACTAGCCCCTTACATTGTCCCCGGTGGTAGTTGTAGGTAGGGTAGATGGGGTGCACAGTGTCTAACTCAGAATGGTTTCATTTCGTATGCAACGAACATGGCCCGTTGAAAGTGCGCATAATTTCCAACATTTCATAATTTGCGGTGCGGGCGACCACTTAGTTTATCTAGCTAGCACTCGACTGCTGGTGGCCGCGCAGCAGTGAAATGCCAACACGAAGTACGGGCGTACAGCTGGTGTAGTTTCTACCTGCGTTCCATGTGATTGATGCGCATGTTGAAGGAGCGTAGACCGGATCCGAACCATTCGTGGCTCCCATCTACATGCCTCTAAGTCTTATTTCCTCGGATTTACACTGGATATGGGGTGTGTAGATGGAGCTGTGGGTGATGCACCGCAAGCCACCCATGTTCTCTGTCGACACAGGTGTTCTGTGGCTGTTCGCAGTCAGAGACAGCCAAATCCGGAAACGGATACCGCCTATTACATACGGTTACATGGCATGGAAGCACTATTATAAAGTGCGGAAGTATTGCTTTTGATATTGTCTTTCGGGAAAATGACAATTTCATGTAACTGTGAATCGCTAAGATGTTAGGTGGTACTCTACAAGTGCATCTAGAGACTCATACAAGCCATTGGCCGTGGGTTGGAGAGCTCAGATGGCACTCTCCTCTAAACCTAAGTTGATCGGCCTAGATCGTCAGAGCCATTGGCTTTCTGTGACAACAGGAAATGTCAATGACCAACTAAATTGCAATCGCAAGGCCTCAATGTGCGAACGAAAAAAAGCACAGATGCTATACAACTAAGAGCAGGTAGGACAGGTTTTTAGAGCCGCACGATGATCTGCAGCTAATCGTTTTTCACTTCTCACTGTTAAGACACTCAGGATGTATAGCAAATACACTAAGTTTCGACGAGTACTAACCGTGTCTTGTTTGTCATTTCCTTATTGGTTGAACGTGTTAGGGGGTTCCGATACAAGATTCATAGCACGAAGCCCAGAAACGAATCGTTCTAAACAACACGCATGACGATGAACATTACATACTCGCTGTCTCGACCAACACCTTAATCGGTAGTAGGTAAGATCGTACTTCACTCCAAGCGAGCGGACGATGGTGAGGTAGTATCACAAGCGAAGGGAGAAAAAGCTGTCGACTATCGAGTCGGCCGTAGTAGCCAGTTTGAAATGGTAGCCTCTCAGGTCAGTATTGAGGTTGAGTTGCAGCACGTCGCGACAGGTGTGATTAGGATCCATAAGTATTTAGTAAACCATGATGACGTCTCCTCGCTGACGAGGATATTCACTGTTGTACAATCCCAGGGCTTGCAGTCTGTATTGGTAGAATACGTGTAACAAAGAAGACTCGAACTTTCCGAAAGCTCTCCGTAAGATTCCAACTGACTCTTTTCGATGCTATTTCAAGCTGTTTTGAGCAGCCAAAGTCATTATGAACGAGCATTCCGAGGTTTAATTTCTGGGAAGCACGTTGCAAACGCTGGCCACCGAGTCGATATACATAGGTACCCTAGTGGCATATGCTCACAACTTTGCATTTCGCTAGAGTGAACGAGAGTTGGCTTTCGGATAAACATGTATAGGCCCCGTCGAGGTTTCTTTGCATGCGTGATGGTCACCGTCTTGATGTTATGCCAGATCTCGACCTCGTCTGCGATAGTAATTGAGATCGGAATACACTGGCAAGATCGTTAGTAAAGGCTAGGAACAAATGTTGTCCCAGTATCGATCCTCAGGGCACACCACACTGGACTTCAATAGGGTTGGAAACGAAGCTGCGAACTCTCGCATTCAGTTGAGGTTCAATGAGGAAGTTGCTTATCCAACCCAGCACATGGTCGCCGATTACATAGCTTCGAAGCGTGTAAAAAAGAATGCGGTGACCCAGGCGATCGAACGTTTTAGAGAAGTCCAAGCATACGACGTCGAGCCCCACTCTGGCATCGACTGAATCCGTCCAACTTGCTCTGGTTAGCAGCAAGTTAGTAGTGCAGGACCGATTTCGGCGGAATCAGTGCTGCTGTGACACTATGATGTTGGGTGAGGATCCACACGTCGTCCAACTTGCACTAAACCGCTTGGCGATTGAAGCATCAAAGTATGGTATGTACTTTTCGCCATCCAAATACAAGGTTCTCTTCCAAGACTAGCAGGTGCCTGTAACTGCACTCACTCTTGGTGATGAGACAGTAGAGATTGTGGATTTTTGTTTACTTGGGAAGTTGCATCAATGCTGGCGGGGCTGTTGGAGACGAGATTTCGATGCGCATCTCCAGAGCACGCCTCGCTTTTTCTAGTCTGAGGTACTTGTGGCGTCACCACAACATTCGTCTCTCCATCAAAGGGCGGGTCTATTGTGCAACTGTTCGTGCTGTACTGTTGTACGGATGCGAGACCTGGCCCATTCGTAAAGATGACTTGCGCAGGCTATCCGTCTTCGAGCACCGCTGTCTGCGGACCATTGCTCGTGTGTGGTGGCGGCAACACATAAGCAATGTGAAAGTTAAACAGCGTGTCTTGGGACGAGGAAACCAATCGCTCGAGGAGCTCGTCTCACTGCATCAACTGCGGTGGCTTGGACACGTATCGCGCATACTTGTCCAGCGTTACTCGCGTCGTGCGTTGTTTGCGGTTGCTGCACAGGGCTCGAAGAGATGGTCTGATGGACAGCCTGCACCTTGGAGAAGCCGCATGGAAAAGATGACGAAACAGTTGGCTTCGGTCAGCTGTTGTCGACTACCTGGTTGGGGTCCGACGGATGCGGATACTTGCTGGTTGAAGATCTTGGAAGCCATGGCACAAGACAGATGTCAGTGGCGGATATGTGCATCAGTGTGTTGCGGTGTTCCTTCTTCCTCCCCCTAAAAAAACTGGAAAAAAGTTCAAAAACTGTGAGTGGCAAGCTGGACAAAATAATCTTTTGTTGTTGTTGTTATTTTCTAATTATTCATACTGTTTTCCTAATCAGACATGATTCCGATGGCGCAAGACTGTGTTTGGCCAGGTTTCGTAACCATACAGCAGTGTTAAAAGGACGGTTGTATTGTCGCGCCGGCGCCATAGGCAGCGGAGACTGGCAAAAACGCCTCGAACTTTGTATTACGGTTCGTGATCTCACCTATTGCACAGGCGCAAATATAGCTGCTAAGATACTTGAATTTCTGAACGACTTCTCGCTGATCACCATTAAGGGTCAGAGGAGGAGTGGGTCTCCACTAATCGTGGAGAAGGACCTTGCATTACGACGGTAAAAAGTAGAGCCCAAAACGACTGACAGCCAATGCTAATCTGCTCAGTGCTGCTTGACACGTTTGGGAACTATCACAAATAAGGGTAATGTCGTGGGCGTACTCCAAGTCAAGTCGTTCACTAGAGAGGAGCTCCACACCCTGTATGCCGTGTTTAGCGAACGCCGTTTCCATAACTTCGCCAATGGTGAAGTTAAACGGGAAAGGTGAAAGCGGGCAACCTTTTCTCACATCGCTAGAGATATCAAAGGACGGCGACAGTTTGTCATAAACCCGCACTCTGCCCGAACTATGTGCGTACAGAGCTCTGACAAGGTTTATACATTTATCGAGCACAATTTTTCTGAGAAGACAGTCCAACATCGATGCACCGAATCGAAGGCACAGTTGATGTCGAGAAACTCGACTACGGTGGGTCGCCAATAAATATAGTGGCGTTCTGGCAACTGACGAGAAGTAAAGATGTAGCCAATGCAGCCTCGAATCCAACGAAACACGGTTCGCTCCTCGCGAATCTGGCTTCCACGGGTGGCAGCCAGTCAGTGGAGAACAAAAGACGCAAGTAATTTAGAGGCAATTGGGAGCAGAGTGATTCCGCTATGATGGTTGCACTCAGAACATGAGTCTCCCTTGAAAAGTGGGACAATACCGGTGTGGCTCCAGTCTGCTGGGACAGTCTTCTGATCCCACAGCTTTCCTAGTTGTGTTCTCTGTCAGCTGGTTGGTGGTGAAACTAGTAAATCCAAGAGCCATTAACTGCAGATAACGTAATTCCATTTGTTACTGCTGCTCAGGTGTATGGATCATTTCCGTGCGACCAGTGACTAGATAAGTACATTAGTCTCCGCTCTGCAGACAATGCTACCATCATCGTGGGAGGGAGCCATCGAGTTTCAGCTAAGCAAAATGATAACTGTTTTCATACACAAGCACACTACTGGTAAATGGATGTGTGAAACTTGCATCAAAAATAGAAATACAGAGAATCATACAGGTGATCGTTGAGAAGTAACAGACGGTAATGCTTACCAGGCAATCATAACTCCATTGTCGGTGCACAAACGTTCGGGGGGTGCCAATAGTGGGACGTGATAGTGTGCACTAACTTCGGCCAAGCCGTTGCGAATAAAAGAATTCGCGGCAACTCCGCCGGACACTATCTTTAATTAAACAAAGAATGAAAATGGGAATGAAGGTTTATCAGCTAAACGAGAAATGGGGCAGAACAGAACCTGCTGGGACAAGTAATGTGACGCGAACTGCATGATGAGGTTGGATGGGAGGGAAAAGAAGACTGGATTGCTTCCTACTCACAGCGCGCAGAACGGCACCGGTAAATTTGGCTCTTACCGAATGGCTCGAGAACAAAACCGTATATGAAAAAACAAGGTGGAATGGGATTTCGATAGGCAACCACTCATCGTCGAGTCATCTACTGCACCTGACAAATGTCATGAGAGCGGAAACGAGATTTAAGGAGGAAATCAGTCTCATAGCAACTGCCAGTCGTTGCGAGAAAGGAAGACATTCGCAGCCAAAAACCGTACTGGCTTCATATCCGCCTAACTACCGCAACAGCGGGTAAAAATAACACACAGACACAGATAGGATTTCAATCCGGTTAATGCAATTCCGTTTAGTCAAGAAACTATGATCCGAGTGTTGAGCAGTAGAATACTCAATTGCCCTGACATACATCACAATGAAAACAATAGACAAATGGCGAGAGAAAAGAGGGACAGTAAAAAATAAAATAAAATAGCGGTAAGTAAGAATACGCGAACTAGAGGGCATACATCCAGAAGCGAAGTGCAGGAGTGTCAATGAGTCATGGCCGCACAATGTCGAAAAGTCCCCGAGTATTGACTGGGCCGATCCAAGACGGCACATGCCTGGTTGACCAAGTTTCTGAGTCGATCTCTCCACGGTTTTCGCCACCACCACATTGTACCTAACTAGGCGACGCAAAGGTAAACAAAGCGTGCTGATGTGGGTGGTCGATAGGTACAGGAAAGATGTAGCAGTTGCTACACCTGCGGTTCATTCTTAACAGACACTAATGGGAGAGTCACTGAATACAGCAACTGGAGACTTCCTTGTGTTCAGTCGGTGCTCACACCGGAAATGAGCAACTCTCCTCAAGTACCGGGGGTTAAACACACCCGCTACTTCAACTTGACACAGAAAGAGTAGCCGTAGTCATGATCATACGGAGGTACCAGCAGAAGCATAATCCAGTCATCTAGCAGTTTCTAATAAATGAGGGTTTGAAAAGCAGCATGGACTTTGTAAATACACACGCACACACACAGAAACCACTTTGGTGGCTGGATTGCTGGAGGTGCTACAACTAGCTAAGTGAACTCATTAACCATTTCAGACGGTTCATCGGTGATAATTAAAATTGATGGTGTGCTAGTCTAGTACGATGGTAATCACCCGCGCGTTTTGCGGGGGAAACACATACCAAAGCGCGCGTCCAGACGTGTTTGTTTGTCCAGATGAGTTTGTAAGTGAACTTAGTGCAGTGTGGTGGGATATATATATATATATATATATTATACACAATCTGTGGTACAGATATTGTGCCATCGGAATCATGGCTGAATAGGAAAACAATATGAATAATAAGAAAAGAGCAACAAGAAATGCTTTTTTTTGTCAAGTTTACCACTCACAGTTTTTGAAATTTTTTTTTCAGTTTGTTCTTTTTTAGGGGAGGAGGAAGGGACACCGCAACACACTGATGCACACGTCCGCCATTGATATCGATCTTGAGCCATAACTTCCAAGGTTTTCAACCAGCAAGTATCCTCGTCTCTCGGACCCCAACCAGGTAGTCGACAACAACCGGCCGAGGCCAATTGTTTCGTCAACTTTTTCATGCGGCTTCTCCATGTTGTAGGCTGTCCACCAGACCGTCTCTTCCAGCCCTGTCCAGCAAGTGCAAACAACCCACGACGGGGGTAACGCTGGACAGGCATGCGCAATACGTGTCCCAACCACCGCAGTTGATGCAGTGAGACGAGCTCCTCGAGCGAGTGGCTTCCACGTCCCAAGACACGCTGTCTAACTTCCACATTGCTTACGTGGTGCTGCCATCACACACGGGCAATGGATCGCAGACAGCGGTGCTCGAAGACGGATAGCCTGCGCAAGTCATCTTTACGAATGGGCCAGGTCTCGCATCCGTACAACAGTACAGCACGAACAGTTGCACAATAGACCCGCCCTTTGATGGAGAGACGAATGTCGTGGCGACGCCACAAATGCCTCAGCCTAGAAAAAGCGAGGCGTGCTTTCGAGATGCGCATCGAAATCTCGTCTCCAACAGCCCCGCCAGCAGTGATGCAACTTCCCAAGTAGACAAAGCTCTCCACAACCTCCAGTGTCTCACCAGCAAGCGTGAGTGCAGGCAGAGGCACCTGCCAGTCTTGAAGGAGAGCCTTGCATTTGGATGACGAAAAGCACATACCGTACTTTGATGCTTCAATCGTCAAGCGGTTTAATGCAAGTTGGACGACCTGTGGATCGTCACCCAGCAAGACGATATCATCAGCATAATCCAAATCAACAACTCGACTACCTGGGAGGAGCTCAACGCCAGCGTTCAACGAATCGCCTAGAGCGTTCTTCAGGACATCCTCAATGGCAAAGTTGAATAGGAACGGAGAGATAGGGCATCCTTGTCGAACGCCACTGGAGACCACAAAGGTAGGCGAAAGCATGCCATAAGCCCTAACCCTGCCCGAGGTCAGACTGTATAGAGCGCGCAGTATGGAGACGAACTTCTCGGGGACACCGTTCCTCAGAAGGCACTGCCACAGTACTGTACGATCGACAGAATCGAAGGCTGCACGGATATCCAGGAACACAGCAATCGTTGGCCTCTGATACACATGGCGGAGCTCGAGGATCTGGCGAAGTGTGAAGATTTGATCGATGCAGCCGCGACCAGGGCGAAACCCAGCTTGTTCTTCTCGTTGCAACGATTCGCGCGTGGGGGATAGCCTGCGAAGTATGATGGACACCAGCAGCTTGCAAACGACGGGGACTAAACTTATTCCTCTGTAGTTGGAGCAGATTGTGCGCAGGCCCTTTTTGAAGATGGGTACGACTATCGATTCAACGTAGCTGGCGCACTCTAGACTAGTCAGCCACTTGTCAAGACATAAACTCTATTAGAAGGAGAAAGGACATGGTAGTTTAACACAACCCAGGTTACAAGGATGGGGGAAATGGGATATAAGGAGACAATGATGCGCTGCACCAGTCGTGCGAAATTCGGAAGTAAGCTCCTCGTTAACCCTTGTTCGGCTTCGCTAATCGTAGTAGACAGAGTCCTGAAGAGAAATCTTTCCGACAAACAGGAGCAAACAAGCGATCGAAAGAAGTGGATCAGTTGTGTGCACGTAGTTATTTCAGAAACCGACGAAGTGCAAATCAGGGGTCAATGCATGGTATACCGGGACGGAAATCAAGCATACTGCAGAGATTACAGGTGATCTGCAGAAAAACAAATGCAGAAAAGGAAATATCAGAATTACCCTCGTTCCATAAACATTGTAAAATGGGATAACGGTTGACAATCGTAGTCTGAAAGTAGCTCCCTAGTATCGCTTACAGTATTGAATAAAGCAGCTAGATATTATCCACAAACTAACCGTGCTTTCGTTTTGATGATGGTTGGGTTCAGTTGTTTCGATCCATTTCAGTAGAACGGGTTTACATAGGATGCTTTCAAAAGTCGGAAGCATGGCGTCAATGATCCACGTGATTTCAGCTAATTCAGTAAATGATGGCGATACTTTGCCAGCTGAGTTGCTCTTTAAAATATTCTGTCAAACGATCTATCCGACGTTATTGTGGGCTAATAAACTTAGGGTTTCCTCGGCAAGGTAATCGGCCGTTTCCAAAGTCAATCGCCATCTTCATGCCACGAGCCCTTACTAGCAAGCAAAGTTTGTGGTCGACACTCAGAGTGTAAGAGTAGGATACGGGTTTATTGTCCTCCTTGCTAAGGACTTCGGGATCGGCCATCCCAGTGATCAGATGGGTTGTCGCATGTGCTACAATCACAAAGTCAGTGATACTCTTGCACTCGTCCCTACACATTTGTGGTCTCTAACTAGTTCATCTTTCGATTACGTTGCTTTCTAGTTCCTCTTAGGCCAACAGTAGCACTAATACTATTGTTGTCATGATGATGCGAATAAAGGCAAGTTGATGAAGCGAAACTCGGTGCACGGGACTCAGTTGATACGCCGAAGTAAAAGGCACTTCTGAACGCAAAGAGATGGCAACGCAAGGTGGATGAGGGATAACAGACGCTTTAAACGCCTATTCACTACTCGGATGAATCAAGTTAGATAAGCAAATGGCTGCAAACGCTTTCTTCGTTGCGTATCCGAGGCGACTTAAATCGGTATCCAGCTCATACACTTAGTTCGCCGGTGACAGCCGACGTACGAAGTAGTCCCGATGTAAACGAAACAAGAAACTCCGCGATTGGGATCCCCAATGAAATCGGAGGAGTCAGCAACACGAGAGTACATCCAAGGATACGAATCTAGTCAAGTTTTCCATACCAATGAAAAGCTGGCCCTGATGTGTGTCATTTGTTAAGTGATGGTAATATGGTCGATTTGAGCTGAAAGCACCATTTTGCTCTGCCGGTGCTGGACAGGGTAAACTATTGCACTGTAGTTGACACAAGCAGTCGGAAAGCGAGTAAAAGAAGCTGATTGCCATTTTCGACACGGAAGATCTTAACCCCGAAACGACTTCCAAAGTGTTAGTTGGAATCAGAAAGCAGTCCACTAGATAACCCATGCTGTCAGCAAAGAAAACCACATTCGTACCTTTGACCAAATGGAGAGAGGATCAGTCCCCGAAAGAATTCGTCTGTAAAGTGTCTCGTGGTTGCAGCTGGTTTGAACTTAGACTAAACAGTAAAAGGATAGTGCCTTCAGAGGGTGCTTATTAACTCCCATGAAAAATCTGTCGAACCGCCCAGATGCGGTTATTCAGCAAAGCAAATCTGAGTGGAATGTCGGCAGTCTTGCTGCCACGTGCAATATCAGCAACGAAAATACTCCTATCCATTAAAATTCGCACCACAAGTGGTGAGAAAAACACAGCAGATAACGAGAAGATATGGACCAAGTAGTTGAAAGTTCGGAACGATGTCACTATCCTGTGCATATCTCTCCGGGTGCAGATAATATCCGACCAAATACGTTGAAGTTAGCTACAAGAAATTTGGCGGATCCCCTGTCTCAGCTCTTCCTAAGATGCCTCGATGATTTGCAGGCTGCAGCGATGTAGGAGTATGAAATCGTCCCTCCCATTCACAAGGAAGAAGTCGCGCAGATCCGGCAAACTATCATATGTTAACATCCCTTCCGGTGTTTTCCGAAGATATGGAGCGCATTATAGGTAAAGCGCCTATGAATTACTAAGAATGATGCAACGTCATAGCACAAGAACAACATGAATTCCACCAGAACCGGTTTTATACCACAAACCTGCGACTCGCTTGCATGAGTTGGACTGAGACCGTCGATAGCGCGGTAGGCCTTGATGAAGTCCACGTGAACTTCTTAAAGGCGTTCGATCGTCTGAACCGGCACATCCTTTTTTACAAGCTTCCGCGCTGTGGGATTTGTAACCCTACTTTCAGTGAAAAAAGTTAGGTGCACCTGTTGGTATGCGATTCCCATTAAACGGAACACGATCCCGGCCAGTTCCAAATTCTAGCTGAAAACCGAAGTCAATGTTTAGGAGTAAAAGCATGGTAGAAGCAGCTACCGAAACGGAGATAAGTAGTGTGAAACCAACGGGCATTTATAAATCGACTCAGGAATGTTCACGTATTAGAACAGCTAGGTCAGTTGTCCTGATTGTTAGGTCAGTTCCGCTAACAAGTACGTAAGCGCGTCGTGTAGACGCGAACGTTCATGAAACGTCTTGAGGTTACAGTTGTACACCATGGGCTAAACGCGTTTTCCCATGGAAATAATGAATTTTCCTGAGAGTTTTTACCCTCCTGAACTTCCTCCTAAAACGAATTCTGAATGAAGAGCTCGCAGCGTTGTCTAACCATAGCGAAGTTTAGAGCGCAGTGCCACAGGGATCAGTACTTGGTCTGCGCGTATTCCAGATATACATGAACGATCTTACGTGGGCGATTACTTTAAAGTTCTTACTATTCACTGAAGATCTCAAGGTATGGCCCATAAAACAACGAGTGAGCACGTCGCACTTAAGGAAGACCTTGATAAGGCATACGAATGAGCGACGCAGAACCTGCTTCATTACAAGCTCACAAAGCATGGGACATTAAGCATAAGTCGTCAACCTAATTGCGAGTACAGGCAGAAGATCAAGTTTTGCAGCGGACTTCTAGTGAATGCGATCTAGGTGTTATCACACCTAGGTCGCATTCACTAGAAGTCCGCAGGACAATCTTGACAGTTTACGTCAGACCGAGAAAGCATCCAAAAAGGCCAACCAAAAAGTAGGCCTTTTGGGGAGAGCATTCAAACTTTTTGACCCTTCCCTCTTCTCTCAGAAGTTCTACGCCTACATTACGTCTATTCGGAATACACCATCCACGCTTAGTAGCCACGGTACAAACACGACATTGTCGAACATGAAATGCCACAACCAAGGGTGACTAAGAAGGTAAAGGCTCTGTGTCATCTCGCTTAGCAACTGAGGTCGAAAACCCTCGGGGTCTGCAGTGGACACTATCGATGCGTGCGTAGCGATTTGTTAATGACAAGTTTGATTCTGAAGAATATAAACCAGCGATGTCGTCACCATCCGAAGCTGAATCACAATACCAATCTGGGAGATCACCAGCTAAAGCTGGCCACACAATAGAGCTGGTCGGAGTGCTACCAGGATTTCTTTTCGCTTATGCGTGCCGACTTTGGGACGACCTCACTACTTACAAAACTTTCCCGAACACTAACGGTATACAAAGGACATCTCGATGATATACCCATGCATTCACATGACGCTGTATAGCCCTTTCTGACCATGCGTCGACCCAACACCACCAGTCAATGTGTTCATTTTCATTTTCACTTTCTCGCACTTCATTACTTAAACGCTGCTACCGTGGAATAACGCTATGATATACTCAAACTACTGTTACGTTTCACATCGATTCAAGGAAGCGGCACACGATTAGGCGTTTAGTTCCCTTTTTACCATGGAATAAACAAACTATAGCTGCTCCCAATGTTAATTTGTGTACGCACATTCAATTCACATTTTCAATTATCGTTATGCAGCAGTGCATTTAAATCGGCGGACGCTTAAACTGATGATTCATTTGGCCTTTGCATTTTTAATTTTAACTCAATCCATCCTATGGCTTGCCAAGAACCTGCTTTTTTATCCGTGATAAATCACTGCTCATTGCTTGTGCTCATCCAAGACAGTGTTCAGTCGCTGGATCCATTCACAGCTCGGCCTGACTCCTAACCTGACTGGTATGATTTCTCTGAAGGCATTTGAAAAGTGCGGCCCAGCGTAGCTTAATGGGTTACGGACGTTGCATCACGTTACGATACAATCTCGGCGCAATGGACAAAACAGGGTACTCTCGTTATGATTCGGATCGGTCGCCGCTCCCGTGAAGTATAAGAAATTGGGAGGTAAAAGGTTGGGCTGAATAATAGACAGGAAAATTTACGGATACATTTATCCAGATTGAGAGATCAACTTCAGCCTGGTAACCAGGTTAGGCCCATCATCGCCAGGCTGGTTGATCAGTTAAGCAGGTTTTCAAAAGGAGTGCCCGGAAAGGGCCTATAATCCACATGGCAACAAGACTCAATTATCCTCCTCACTCGCTATAAAGTGCCACATCAACTACGTACCAAGTCACTTGGCTTGACAAAGCTTTTGTGTAAAAAAAGAAAGGTTGTCAACTAGATAAACCAACCGATTGTTCACAAATATCTAAAACCATGACTTCTCCATTGGCTCCAAGTATGATCAGAGAATTGGAATACAAATAGGGACCACGCCTTTGAAAACCATCAAGTGGTTTCATTCGATTGGCGGACTTTAAGGCGAATTGGGCAAATCATCATATTTCCAATCTGAGAAGTCTGAGGAATAACATAATATCTCGATCACTTGTAGTGAAACCTACGGATAATCCATAAACCTCCGAAATGATAGGGTTTCATACATTTCAAGCATTATTGTGACAGCGGATTTATTTAACAAGCAGACGTTTAAGTGAGATTTAACTCCGTGTAAATCAACTGAGTCTGAAGCTGAAAGCCTCCATAACGCAGACAGAGTAAGAACGAGTTTCCAACAAAGCTTCAGAAATTAATTCGAAGCGAGGACAGGATTCCAAGGAAAGACGAATTTGTAAGTTCGATCATTTCCTTTCTACGCATCCAAGGGCTACCAGCATTAAGGGTAAGCCTGGATCTAGTGGTGACTACGGTAAGGTCAGATAGAGTTTGAAATGAAGTGGAGTGTACATTGTTGCAGAATGGTTTTGGTCAAGAACAAAGGTGTTATGCGCGGAGGTAATTCCTAGCGTTGAAAGGGTGGTAAGGAAGTTAGCCGAGATAACGGCGGAATGAGCTTGAATACGAGCTCTGTTAAGAGATTCCTTCGTAGCTGTGCACTCGCTGGACACCAGGCATCAGATCACTTTG
This sequence comes from Dicrocoelium dendriticum, assembly GCA_944474145.2. Lineage (NCBI taxonomy): Eukaryota > Metazoa > Platyhelminthes > Trematoda > Plagiorchiida > Dicrocoeliidae > Dicrocoelium > Dicrocoelium dendriticum. Next base: position 81,967,606 of record OX104063.1, read on the forward strand.
GATAATGTCGAGATCATTAAGAAACGTTTACGATCGAAGCCCCAGAGGTCAATTCGCGAGGCGATCGAAATCTCTGAAGTCGATAGCTGTGTGATTAGAATGCAGGGAGTAGAACTCTCGACCACGTGCAGAGCAATCTTAACCAGGCCAGTCTGACGAGTGTCGATAGGCGGGTCAGATTGGATATTAAGAACCGACATCATCATCATTGCCACCAAGTCTGTAATTAGTAGCATGACGGGCAGTGAAACTTCTGGAATAATCCCACTGTGACTAACCTGTCTCCATAAGAGTTTCTTAACTCATATCTCAGTTGTCACGATTATTTCACTCACCCGCTAAAAATGTCACACCAACTTTGCACCAATTCACTTGGCTTGACGACGCTTTTGTGTCAATAGCAAAAAGTCGCCAAATAAATAAACCAACCGATTGTTCACAAATATCTCTGAAACCATGACTACTCGATCGGTTCCAAGTAGAGACCAAGAATTCGAAATCAGAAGTTGTCACTGGAACATGTGATACCCGGAGTGGTGATAAGACGAACAACGAAAATCCTTGTCATATGACGGCTGGGGGGTGTATGTGCTTAGTGTGAAGTGGATAAAATGAGCTGCTGCGGAAGGTGTAGAGCGCTCCCGACATGAAGTCAGTCTGAAACATCATAGCTTGGGAAGATGCCGATCAGCTGAATCGGCCGTGTTAGATAAGCACGTATACGCAAACCTAAAAGTAAGGGTGAATAATAAGCGATATATGCCTCTGACAGTCAAGAACAAGGCGAAAGAACAACTACTTGTTGGTGGGATAAGACAGCAACTAACAGACCTCAGCTTTTGCAATTATCCAAAGAGTCGACGGTAGGTCCCAAAAGTGAATACATTGCAAAATAAAGGTCCAAAAATGATGGGTGACTAATGGGGATGCTGTGTGTTGAGTTTGTTGGCGCACTTGCAGGTTAGTTGCGAATGCTGCCGCAGTGCAGCGTTATGGATAATACAACAACACGACAGATAATTTGTAGTAGGTGTAGGCTGACATCGGCGAACCAAGGAAAGTGAAAACAAAAAGTATAATAAACAAACGGACGTGGAAGTAAAGTGGAGAACATCGGTAAAAAAGGTAACGTAGCAGTTCGAAATAAAAACAGAGCATAAGTATGAACTAAGTGGGCACAACTTACTAGTGCGTTTGGCCATGGAAAAATGGAGCTCGTTTGCAACCGGAGGAACTCGAATGCCCGTTGCACTCGGCGACAGATTACTTGCGTCATGGTGTACTGAATGGAGGCACACAAGCCGATGGTACACTCGAGTGAAAGACCGGAAGAAATGTGAGGATCAGAACTAGGAGATACTGAAAAGAAAAGAACAGGAAAGCATTCCAAGGCTGGTGTGGTGGCAACGGTGTGGAAAATCTCAGTGGGCATCATGTGGCAGGAAGCAGATTTCACCAAACAGCCCCAGTAGTAATGAATAGTTGATCAATCACGAGTTAGGAACCAAAGTGTGGAGGATTCACGTGTCCAGGCTGGCTTGCGGAACAACCTCCTCGTGGTACTAGTTGGGTGGTTCTGGATTTTCCCGTCCCAGCAAATGGTTCGAAGGCAGTGTTCCAGGACGTGGTGGGCTTTCGCGTGACAAGCGTTCTCCCCATAAAAAACCACATATGTCCGTTTAACAACACTGCGATGTGGCGGATGTGAGTCGCCACTAAATAAAGTCACTGTCTCCTAAATCATATTGGCGAAGCATTGTATTCCAGCAACTCAATGGTGAAATTGTGGGGAGCATTGAACCCCTGTTTGACAAACGAACAAACAAAAGGCATATGAACGGCATAATCAGTCACCCGTTGCCAATAAGCGCGATTCCCTGAATTTGCTCCGCTGTTTTGCGGATAGGCCATTCGGCCAAAAGCTCGGTGTGGTGTCCCCTAAGACAACACTCTACTTCGGTTTGGGCAACCGGGTAGTATCTCGCCCTCTGACGTAACCATATGTTGTTTTTTAGCGAGATCTGTAGCTTTATTTGAGTTCCATGGTTTTTGATGGTTTCATGCCTATTCGTAAGCTGCTGTCTATATATATATATATATATATATATATATATATATATATATATATATATATGGTTGGCGGCATCCGGTTTCGGATTTGCCTGTCACTGTGGTCAGCCACAAGACGCCTGCGCCTACAGAGAGACCATGGATGGCTTGCGCTGCACCGCCCACAGCTCTAACCACACACCCCATATCCAGTGTAAACCCGAAGGAATAAGACCGGGAGGCATGTGGATGGGAGTCACGTTACATCAACGGAGCCGGCCCACACTCCTTCACAGGCAAACACAAGCACGCTGTATTTGGGGAATCAAGCGCACACAAGACGGTGGCTGGACCGTAGTCCGCTCCACACTGAGTGCATGGAACCACTCCTTGATCCTAGCACGGCCACAAGAACCGTGCACCCTGTCCCCTCCAGTAACGACCAACTGTCTCCTGGAGCCAGTATGGACGAGGTAGTGGGAAATAGACAGGTAGGCACCTTGTCAACATGCACATCAAGCGCAGCCACACCGGGGATATCAAGCAACAGCCAGTCACTTGAGATAAAGCTAACAAAGAAAAGAAATCGAGTAATGCATAGGAAAACGTGACAAAAATCCTAAATTAATGAGCATATGAAATAAGTTGTTTACGAAAGAATCCGAGATAAGCTCAGGGTGTCAGAAAGTATATTTTACGGAAATGACACAAACACGAAAATGTTATCGAAATTAACTACAATTGACTTAAGCGAGTTGTGCAGGTTTATAGAAGAGCGTACAGATGGACATTTATTTGAGAAAGAAAAGGATTAGGACAAAATTGAAAACCCACCACCTGAAATAAAGAGACTTAGCATGCAAGCACGCGGTTAGTAAATTGAATGCAGCGTACCTACAACGCTGAGCCGGTTCTGCCTACGTTCTCTGCAGGACCCGTCGTCGCTTCGGTAGTGGTCCCGAGTGGCCTCGCTCATGGCTCACTAAGCCTGCCTGACTCAGGCACTGGCGTCCGCATGTGCTACAGCACCATGTGCTCGATGTCGATGGAGTACAACCCATCGGTGCTTGCCGCTTCTTTTCGGCATGCATGAAGGCTTTCTCCCGCACTTCGGCAACTGCCTTAGTGATCAGATCGACCCATGCACGCCGATCAACCGCCTTCGATTCCCATGACCCGCAATCAAGATTAGAACGTGAGAGGCTCACTTTAATCATGTCTTGGTTACTTAACTTTGGTTTCCCCACGTGCCGCTTCCCAATACTCAGCTGAGCATATAATACTTGTTTCGGTATCCGTTTTGAATCCATACGCCACACATGACAGAGCCACCTCAGGTGTCTCAGCAAAAGTATGCAGTCCACTGCATATATCCCACTACGGCGCAACACTTCCATGTCTGCAACTCCGTCGCGCCATCCGATGGGCAAAATCCGTCGTAAGCACTGCTGATGGAACCGCTCGAGATATCGCACATCCCGACGATACATGGTCCACGTTTCGCTGACCTACAGGAGAACGGACAGCAGCATGGATTGGTACACCATCAGCTTCATGCCAATGGTAAGCTGATGGTGGTTCCACACTCGGTACTCAAGCTTCTCGAATGCCGTCGCTGCCTTCGACACGCGGATAGGCAGTTCACTGGGTAGCTGCTGATCAGTCGACATCACACTCCCAAGGTAGCTGAAGCGGGAGGTGGTTTCTAATACTTCAGCATCAATGCTGATTCGCGGCAATATTGAAGATTGCACCTACGGTGGAGGCTGAAAGAGACAGACAGTTTTGCTTGTGTTGATGGTGAGCCCAAATTTTACCGCTGTCGAAGCCAGAGCACTAGTCATATGCTGCAACTCATCCGCGCTGTGTGAAAACAACGCACAGTCGTCAGCAAACAGCAACATACGGATAGTTGTCTCACAGACTCGAGTTCTCGCACGGTAACGACGGATGTACAACAAACCACCATAAATACGGTGCTCCACACGAACACCGTAAGCACAAGCGGCATCAAAAACACAGGACAAC